>CM067483.1:12502896-12569920 GCA_034552555.1 Semaprochilodus insignis | reverse complement strand
ATCCCCCACTGGCGCCCTGTGCTTTTCACAGATGAGAGCAGGTTTCATCTGAGCACATGTGACGGATGTGACAGGGTCTGGAGATGCCGGGGACAATGTTATGCCGCCTGCAAAATCATTCAGCATGCCCGGTTTGGTGGTGGGTCAGTGATGGTCTGGGGAGGCATATCCCTGGAAGGACGCACAGACCACAACAGGCTAGACAACGGCACCCTGACTGCTATTAGGTATCGGGATGAAATCCTTGGACCCATTGTCAGACCCTACGCTGGTGCAGTGGGTCCTGGGTTCCTCCTGGTGCACGACAATGCCCGGCCTCATGTGGCGAGAGTATGCAGGCAGTTCTTGGAGGATGAAGGAATTGATACCATTGACTGGCCCCCTCGCTCGCCTGACCTAAATCCAATAGAACACCTCTGGGACATTATGTTTCGGTCCATCCGACGCCACCAGGTTGCACTTTAGACTGTCCAGGAGCTCAGTGATGCCCTGGTCCAGATCTGGGAGGAGATCCCCCAGGACACCACCCGTCGTCTCATTAGGAGCATGCCCCGACGTTGTCAGGCATGCATACAAGCATGTGGAGGCCATACAAACTAATGAGTACCATTTTGAGTTGCTGCAATGGAATTTTGGTTAAATGGACTAGCCTGCTGCATCATTTTTTCACTTTCATTTTCAGGGTGTCTTTGAATTCAACCCTCTGTAGGGTGATCATTTTCATTTCCATCAAACAAAGCCGCTTAAACTACACACTAACGGTAAGAAACTGTTTGTCATGTAATTGAACAAATCTATTCTTTCCGCACCCACCATTTATAAACAATTTAGCTGAGAGCAGAGTGAGTGCAAACATTAAAACTAACCTCACAGGCAGGTTAGACAAAGAATCTGTGTTACTGCTATAGGAAATCTGCAGATGACAAAAGAATGCGACTAAAAGCATGTTCTACTTAAACATGTAAGATCCATGAGAGTTTGTTCCCTACTCTGTCCTATTTTTCAAATGAAATTTTCTAATGAAAGTCTTACCAATGTGTAGGATCACATCATACATTCCAGCCTGGGTCTCTTTCTGCAGTCGGGCAAGTGACTGGGGGTTCTCATTGCCCATGTCGCCGAACAAAGCAAATCTTGGGCTAAAACTTGTGCTCTCATTTAGAGCAGTAAAGAAGAAAAGATCGCTCCAGCCAGCCTCACTGCCACAATGATAGACTGTAAAGCACACACACACAGCACAATAATACACTCAGAAAATGTCATTAGCTTGTTGAACTGTAAGAAACCGTACCTGTTATTAGGGACGTCCTAATCAAGTTTTTCTTTTTGGCACTGATCCCAATCCAAGTCATTTAATATGATTGTCTCCCGATATCGAGTCTCAATCCGGCATTTGTTTTTTCCAATTTAATACCACAGCAGATGCTTGCACTACAGACATACTACTAATACTACACTTACCATATGCAGCCCCGGGCCTCAGGTCTGACAAGGTGACTCTGTGAATGTACATTGTCCTCATCTCTGGCCCTCCATCAACAAACACAGTGGAGTTTCCTTTAGCCGTCTGACTAAAAAGCTTTCCGCCCCATAGACCATACTCCACCATGCTGTCTGTTTCGATTAAGGTTGTCCAGGTGATCACCATGGAACCCTTCACACCTGTGAGGAGAATGAAGCAGTTTAGTAACTTCAAAAAACACTTTTTCCAATAGATATAATTAGGCTTACATTTTCAGATTCAAAAAACAAAACACTGAAGTCAACAACATTACAGTTTCTTGAAAAAGTTTCTTAAAAAAAATCAGAACATGCCAGAAAAATGTGACAGTCAGAGTTTAAGAAACAATGCTATTAGGTAATCATAAATATGCGCATCACACAGCAAAAGCATAGTAAATAGTGACATTATGTAAATAACACCAACAACAATACAAAACTGGGGCTAATCCACTTTAGGTGTATTAGGAGCATTATTGTGTTATTATTTCATGGAAATTTTGCAGAAAGTTCCCCAAAAGGTTTCACAAATAATACATAGCAATTTAGATAACTTTTTATAGCACTGGCTTCCAGTGAGTACCCAGTACTTACTTCCAGGTTTCCAGTAAGTACCCACACTTTTTATCAGGTGTGTAACTGCTAATCTTAATGAGTTGTTTTTGTAGCTTAATTTAGAGTTGCAGTAAAACAGGCTCTGTAAAGTTCATAGGTTAAAGTCCCTTGCAGTGCTCTGCACTGCTTGTGTTATTGTGCCATCTACTGACGGAATGTTTTATACTTCCATTTTGCATTCTGTTCCAATTAAATACAAACTTTTCATTACTAATCACATTATCAGCCTAACAATTTGAATGGAAGGTAGAATCTTCCAGGACTGTATTAGTGTATGTACTTATTTTGCTTTAATGACATGGATGTTTGGGTTATTTTAAGAGAAAAGCTGAAAATATACACTTGTATGCAGAAGTTTAATCCAATTTACTTGCTCTGTTTAACAGAGAAAAAATAAAATAATAATAAAGAATGTGCCATAAATTTTGTATAGACGAAATTTTATGTTTTAGTTACTAATATTTCAGTTACTAAAATTTTAGATTGAAATGTGCAGAGCATGTGTATTTATTTTCACTTAGAAAATCAACAAAAAATACAACACATGAACAGGGCAAACAATCTTTTGCAGACAACTGAATAAAAAATTCTTTCTGTCTGGTTTGTAATACTGTGTACAGTTGACCACTGGTATAATTTTAAAATAAGAAAACGGGAACCAAAGAGCCCAATTGAAATTACATTAGGTCTGTAAAATATTCTTAGAGCATTGCAGTACTCAAGAAAAATAGATTATTTAACATTAATAATGTAAATGTTTGATAGAGTAATACTACGATTCATTTTTAAAATAGTGATACTAAATGAATATAATAGTATAATAGTAGTAGAATAATAGTTCTAGAAAGTATAAAAGTATGTCATTTTCTCAAAACTTAAGTCTCTTTTGTAATTACTACAGGAAAACTGAACATCCCATGCCCTGTTAAATCACTAACCATTGCCAGATTACAAGCATGTGCTTGCACATTACCAAAGCTTCAACAAGCAGAACTCTCTGTAATGAGACCACTAATGCACAGAGTCCACGTTTACCTGGGTAAGATATGTGCACCTGCTCAGGCTGAGACCCAACAGGAGGCACACAAAACGCCAAAGGCATCAGGCCACATAGAAGAAAAAGTAAATGAAGCACTGGAGCCATGCTTTCTTCTCCTCTCCCTTTCCTGTCTCACACTCCTGGGCAACAATATACAAAAGACAGCAAATTGCTTGTTAACCAGTAGCCACCAACTCATGACTTCCTGTACAAGCTCACCACTGTCACATTATCACAATACCATATGACTTTTTTTTTTTAAAGCTGCATGAACTTTGCTCTTCCGCTAACACACTTCCAAACCACAGTTTTCCGCAGTTTGAAAACAACTTCTGTGAACAGAGAAAAATGCCAAGGGTCATTTTAAAAGCGAAGTAGATCACAATGTTTTTCACTTCTGCAGAGCCATGGAAACTAAACCAGCATGATAAAGCAAAAAAGTGCTGAGATACAGTTTTAAAAGATTAGGACACACCATGGATACATTTGTCTTCTTCATCATATTTAAACATCATGTGACATTTGATCTTCATTTTAACAACAAGAAGGAGGCATTCTATCTAAGCAAATAAAACTGAAGAAATTTGTTCAATGTTATTAATAGCCTAAAATCAGAATCAGGTGCACCACACTAGCTGGAAATGATCATAAGATAAGGATTTTAGAGGAACCGTCCTTATTTAAATAGTTTAGTTTGGTTTGGTGAGGGGTATTGCCATGGCGAGCTCTCTAAGGGCTTCAGAAAGAAGGCTGTGGATGCATGTCCGGGAGGGAATTTGAAAAGATCTTAAAACAATTAGAAATCAGCCAGTCCAAGAAAATAATAATTTACAAGAACATTTTAAACAACTGTCAACATGTGATTACTGGTAGCTCCTGCCATAGTTGATGTCAAAGTACATGCACCTAACATCAGAAAGAAACTGTACAGGTTTGGTTTTTGTAAGAGGTGTGCACAGAGAAGAGTCTTGCTGACCAAAAAAAAAAAAAAAACACATCAGGGCGAGAAGTTTGCCAGAGAACACCTAGACAAAAACCAGGACTTCTGGAAAAATGTACTGTGGACACATGCATCCAAAGTTTAATTATCTGGACACAGTAATAGAAGACATGCACAAAACAACATTTGAGCACTGAGGTGAACGTGAGGTGTCACGTTCTGGCATTGCTTTGCTGCAGTAGCAGGGCCTTGGCAAGCTCTATCTTATAGTATCCACTATGAATTTTTCTTGTATCCAAGGGTGTTTGAGGAAAACGTGGGACCATCTGTCCAAAAACTGAAGTGGAGGTGGACCATACAACATGACTCAAACCATTCCACTAAATCTACCAAGGAATGGCTCAAAAGAAAGAACCACAGACTTCTGCAATGGCCAAGTCAAGGCCCGGATCTTAATCCTATTTAGATGGTGTGAAGTGATTTGAAATTAACTGTGCATGCAAGAAACCCCTCATACAGAAGTAATTATGCATGGATGAATGGGAAAAACATTCTCCCAGTTAATGCCAAAGACTGTTATCCGGTTATTGGAAAGGTCTAATGACTTGTCCAGTAAGAATCGGTATCTTTTTGGTATTTGGTATTGAGATTTTTTGTTAAATGAAGTCAATTTTTTATTGTTGTCTGTATATACTGTTTGAAATATAACCAAATATTGACATGTCAATATCAACTGTCCTGCCTATTCTGAGTGTGTATTTGCAGAGAGAATGTTATAAAGAGATGAAAACTGTGTTGGTATTTAGAACGCTGCATTACCTGTCTGCACTGACTGTAAGAAGGCCATCGTCAAGAATTCTGAGGATCACAAGCTGCCATCTGTCTAATAAGAAGTGCAAGGTCAGCTTACTCATTAAAAGCCATGAAAACAGTTCACTAAGCACTCAAGATAAAGTTAGTTAAAGTTAGTATCCCCTTAGTATCCCAAGATGACAACTGCAGAATTAAAAGCTTTTAAGTGAACATTTTTGAACACATTTCTCTCAGAAAGTTGAGGGTTCAACACTATACTTCCAGGTTTCAATAATGTGTTGAACAGTTCTTATACCAATTCCCGTCATTTCAGGGCTTTGTAGTTCTACAGTTACAAACTGTAGTCTATCTATTCATCTGCATTACTTGTCATCCTTTCTTTACCCCATTCATCAATGGTCAGGACCCCTATAGGACAAACACAGAGCAGGCATTATTTGGGTGTTCTGCTAGTACAAGTGGATCAGACACAGCATTGCTGCTGGAGTGTTTAAACACTCACTGTTCACTCTATTAAACACACCTACCCTGTCAGAACACCCTCTAGATGTAAAGTCAAAAATGATGGCTCGTCTGTTGTTGCACAGTTTGTGTTAGCCATACTGTTGCCCTTCATCAGTGGTCACAGAACACTACCCACAGGACACTGAGGGGTGGATAATTTTGGTTAGTGGACTATTCTCAGCCCAGCAGTGACAAGGCGGTGTCAACACTACACACACGAACAAACGTATCACTACTACACCGTGTCACCACAGTGCTGGGAATTACCCACCACATCATATTTGCTCATTACAGGACCGGTGGGGGTCCTGACCCCTGATAAACGGGGTACGGGGGACTAAGAAATTATACATAAAAACATATGAACGGCGGTCTTTAAATGTTGAACTACCCGGTGCAGCTTTATAGTAAGCGGGCCTTTTAAAATAGACAGCAAATACAGATACAAGGTAGGTGCACATAATGTCATTAAACACGTCTACTGAGATAATAGCAAACTTCCCAAAATACTGCTCTACAATTCTAAAAGCGCAAAGCACATAATCGAAATACGAGACTGAATGCGGTCAGTAAACTTTCCTCGATTAAGTTTAAAAGTCGTAAACTCCGAACAGTAAAGAGAGTAAACAACGCGCAAAGCTACACTATGATGTTAGCACGCTAGCTGCTGATTACTAGCTTGAACAACACTAAGAAAGATGTTAGCTAACTCAGCTAGCTAGCTGGCTAATACTGTAGTACCTCAGTACGGTACTAGTCGTCCAGTAGTGCGGTCCAGCCGCAGGTGGACTATCTGCACACCTGTAAAAACACATAAGCGTCTGAGATGGCTGTTAGAGCTCCTAAGTGAATTACGTTGGGAAAACTGAGGGGAAAATTATTTCTTCACAAATATACTCTTAAGAAATAAAATTCTCAAAAAACTCAATCAGTTTACGAATACAAATCAATCGGTTTCGCACGAAGCAGTTGAACTAACGTTAGTCCTCACTTACCTCTACTGGTAGAAAACTAGCTAACTGTGACAGCTAACTAGCGCTCAGCTGTGGCTCTGGCTAGCTCTGACAGAGTTGTGATGCCGCTAAAAGTAGAAGAACAAGAATAAAAGAAGAACACAATTCTTAAAATGCCACGCAAACTGAAGCGTGCGGGTATGGCGGAAACACTGTAAACGCGTCACCAAATGTACTCCTCGTTGTACGGCTCCTTTTTCTGCACCGTTACAGACATATCTGTTCCTCCGTCTCTCAGAGCGGAGCTGCACTGACCTGTTCGGGCAGGAAGCACGTGCACTAGGCTATTATTGTTTTGAACGGATGACGTGAGTGAGAAAAAGGAAGAGAGAGAGAGAGAGAGAGAGAGAGAGAGATGGTTGACACGGTGTTGGATTTGTTTTCTATGTTGTATTATTAAATAAATCTGTAATACAGTTTCCTTTAGGTTGCAGAGTTTAGGGCTCACACTGTTACAGAACTCACTAGGGCAGGAAAAGCTCTGGCGCCACCCAGCGATAGGATCACACTATGATAAGTTTCCGCAGTTCTATTGTTAGTATGATAAAGTCATTCGGAGTGGTTTAATGTGAAGCTACGTGACTGTAAAGAGGTTTTACATGTGGACATAAGGATAAAATAGGGGTACATACAACATACATTTTTGGGGAGGTACTATATATTTTCGCCTTAATACCTTTGCTATAATACCCTGTATGTAGGCCTACACCTCCATTCCAAACTATTGTACCACACTGTTTCAGGCCTCAGGAAGTGGATTTCATTAGCGTGTAATTCACGTTCCCAAGACTTTTTTTTTTACCTAACGTTACCTACAAGTTTAATAAATTTTACAGAAAATGTTTTAGTCTAATGTATACTTAGACAAAGCACGTTTTAAAGATGTTTATAATTTGAGATAATGTTCCTCTTGTCAGGGCCATGATGACACAAGAAGAACATTCTCAGAGAAACATTCGGAAAATGTTTTATGGGTGTTACCGAGACCTGAGACGACAGAACGTTTTTAGAGAATGTTCTCCTACCTTTAGAAAGAACATACTGAGAACCAAAAGAAAACTTCCTGCTGACATTAGTGGATTGCATATTCTGAGAACAATTTTAGAACAAATCATTTCTAGCTGGGAATGCATCACAATTTTTAACAAATACACAGACAGTGACTGACAGAAGCTTTTAACATTCAAATATCCAGAAATTGGGACATTACTGCTACATTACTTATCATTTTTATTGTTAGTTCTAAGATATTTTAGTGAAATAACAGAGCCAACAAATTTGTAAAGAAGGGAGTGGATGCCTTTGCAGTGGTAAATACTAATAATAGGTATTTTAAATTTAATTGCTAAACTTTGTGTCCCAGAGAGCCAATTCATAACTGAATTACATAACATAACAGACAATTATAGCGTAGTAACCACTACAGACAAACATATTCAACATAACATAATGCTTAGTGAGTTAAACCAGTAAAAAAGGAGAACAAAACAACACTCTTCATAAAAAGTATACAAAACAGATGAACTCACGTACAGAGAACGTAAATGCAATGGTGACTTTTACCCAACTAGATTAACCATAACAGAGACGTTTGGTGACAGACTATCCATGTAAAATGTACAGTATATGGGTATATTAAAATTCTGGAAAATCATTTTTTTTAAATATAACGTATTATGAATATATTTTCAGTATTATATTGTAAATAAATTAGAACTATAAATGTTCCAGTGGTTCTATTTATAAATAGTGTTTTAGTGTTTTAGCATAAGATAAATAATAAGAAAAGACCTTATTTAATGGCATCTGTCTTATAACCCATTGCTTGTAGTTCTACATTATAATCACCAAAATTGTTAGCTTTTATAGCCCTAGGGATACAATTAGTATCCATTTTCTTATCAGAAAGGTGTCAATCGTGTGCTAGGAGAATAGGTAATGAACACTGCCTGTAATCTCTCAGTGAATTTCTAATTACATGTAAAAGAGGTAGTAGAACAGCATTTGCAAACTTTAATATAATCCCATGTTCACACCAAACCCAAAATATCAGCCACAACGAACAGCCAAGATGCTTAGTGTGCGAGGCTTCCTCCTTTAGTTTTGTCCTAAAGTTACAAGGCTAATATGTCCGCCAAAAAATAGCTACAATAACCGTGTAGCCTCCAGAACAAACCAAACAAACATTAGACACCAGCGATGTGGCAGATTGACTTCATTTGAGGTGATTGAAAAATTCTGCAAAAAAATTAGATTTATCACTAAAGCATTCCAGTATCACGGCTAATAAACTGTAGCTTATTCGCTTTGCAAGGTAAAATGTGCTAATTGTATGATTCCTGCTGACCAGGAATGCTTTCATGGATATGTCCTCTGAAGATACTGACTATGAAGGGAGCTCAGGAGAAAACCTGGCGAGTGAAGAACAAAACTACAGAGTTCAGCTATCATCAGCAAATTATACAGAGGTACACTGCAGACATTTCTGGGAGAACATTTACAGGGAGAACATTAAAACTGACTGCATGGCATTTTTCCAGTTCTTATGGGGCCCTGGAATGATTAATAACTAATCCTATCATTAATAATCTGATTAGTGTATATGTTTACTACTATGCATGTACACATGATTGATTAGAGACTTATTACCATCATTCTCACAGGTGGCTTTTACTAACAGGAGGGATGTGAATAAGAAGAGGTGAGTGTCCTTAAAGGCCCAAAGATTCAGCATCCACAGACATGATTGACACTCCCGTAATATTGAGTGGTCTGTTAATCTGCATGTTCATTTACTCTGTGCATCAGGGTGAAGCGAGTTGTATCCTGCAAGAGGAAAACACGTCACCTCACTGTGTCCTCAGGAGTTCGCAGGAGACCATCAATAAACACCAAGACGTTTGATGCATTCAACGACAGCGAACAGGCTGGCAAAGCAGAAATGCTTGATGGAGGCCGCTGTGAAGTGCTTCTTAGTGTGCCTCAGGACAGTAGGATAGAGGAACAATGCGTCAGATACTGTGACTACTTTTCAGCGGTATTAGTCAAATCTTACACAGGATACAGAACTAGGCCCACAGTAACCTTTTCACAGACCTAACTCAACTAGTCTTTTACAGATATTGAGGGACCACAAGCAAATGACAGAAGTTCTCTTCCGCCGGAATCTAAGACTCAACATAGCACTGACCCTTTGGAGAAGAAATATCGGGGAGCTCCTGTCATTCCTTATAATGTAATTATAGCAACGTGCAGCACTAATACTGTGCAAAGGTGAAAGACCATCCCTCATTTATTTATCTTCTAGTCAAAACAACCATGAAGTACAAGTTATTTGTTTTTCCGGTTTAGGAAAATGACAGAAAGTAACAGAAAAAAATTACAGACAAAATTACACTAAAGCCCCGGAACTAAATATATTCAGTATTTAATCCAAATTTCAGTCTTTAGAAGTTGGTTGCATTTTCTGCTTCTCATGATCCAAATAATCCCAAACACATTCAGTGATGTTGAGGTCTGGACATTAAGAGCACCAGCAGCTTCTTTGTTTGATCAGCACACTTTCTTCTTCCTTGTTTGTGTCCTTATTT
This sequence comes from Semaprochilodus insignis, assembly GCA_034552555.1. Classification (NCBI taxonomy): domain Eukaryota; kingdom Metazoa; phylum Chordata; class Actinopteri; order Characiformes; family Prochilodontidae; genus Semaprochilodus; species Semaprochilodus insignis. The sequence goes on along the minus strand of CM067483.1, from coordinate 12,559,906 downwards.
TTAAGAAGGGCATCTACAAATTGAATATTTATAGCGTTATAAGTTGTCTGCCAGAGTGGAGGTCTCTCAAAAATGAAGGCTTTTACTGTCCACCTATATTACAGTTTTGGTGGTCTACAAGGCATTGTTTGTTGTCTGTAGTCTCATTCACTGTACAGCTGCATCCAACACCAGATACTTTAGTATAACTAATGAATATAACTAAGAGATATAACTAATTAATGGTGTATACTAGTGTTCATATGCTGTTTAATACGGTGGTATACTAGTGTTCATATGCTGTTTAATATGGTGGTATTCTAGTGTTCGTATACTGTTTAATACGGTGGTATACTAGTGTTCATATACTGTTTAATATGGTGATATACTAGTGTTCATATACTGTTTAATATGGTGGTATTCTAGTGTTCATATGCTGTTTAATACGGTGGTATACTAGTGTTCATATGCTGTTTAATATGGTGGTATTCTAGTGTTCATATACCGTTTAATATGGTGGTATGTGGTTTTGGATGTGGCATATCAAATTTAGAGAGGAAACTCTGTTCTTTTGACTTTGCTCTTTCTTATGCAAGTGGTTCATCTCTTCAAAAAATATCTCCTGAAAATGGTTACATTGTGCTTTTACTGGTCATTGTCGCTGGAAATGGACTAAATGAAAGATGGTCGCTGACTTTTGCACAGTACTGTACACTGAATGTTCCAGACATTGCTAAAAGTTGAATTGTTAGCAGTGTTAAACTGGAACACTATTCATTATTTTATTATTTCATCTTCACAGAACCCAGGATTTAAGTGTGCTTGTTGACTGCCTACCTGTATTTACCAAAAGGTGGGCATTTAAAGTAACTATGTGGTTAGAAGTGGTTAAAAGTGGTGGGATACATTGATACATGTCTCCATTTTGTCTCCCTAGCCTCCGTGCTAAATGTGGCCGTGTGTCTGTTGGCTTTTGTGTTGATCTCTTCCCTCTGGTGAAAAATGTTCTCAAAAGTCATTATGAAGAGTAAGTCCTACTATTGAATTACACCAAGGCAAACTTTATCAGATGTGATGAAAGATATCCATTTTCATCTGATCTCTTTTCAGTTATCTGATCATTGCCCTCCTGTGGATTCATGCAGTGTTGGCAGAGTGGCTGCCGCAGCTATCACGAGCTGATGGTGGTGAACTTGGCATCTTTTCTTCTGATTATAAGTAAGCTTTGTTAAATATCCATTGCATAAAGTATTAGGATAACCAAAAAACATACAGTTACTTTACTTTGTATTTTGTGGCTTTTTTGACAGGAATATTCATGCTATCAAGCAACAGCTGCAAGGACTGTTGAGACAGGAGCATCAGCTACATTTTACCACTGAAGCCACAACAGCTATATGGAAGGTAGTTCATTGTCTGGTGATGCAGTCTTATTTTTTTTTTTAAGAAGTACACTCACCATCAAAAGAATAGTTGCACCTTGAAGAAAGTGTTGGGTTGCAATGCTATTGGGAAGGAGGATGAAGGTTACCAGGAACAATAAATGATGATAAATTTAGACTGCTATGGGTGATATTTACTAAGCTACACATACAGAAGTAGTGTCTCTCAGTATGGTGTCAGGCCTCCATGTTTGGAAATGCAACATGCCAGACGTCTCGGCATGGAGTTGTAGAGGTTCCTAATGGTGTCCTGTGATAATCCATCCCATGCAGCCTGAATATTCTCACACAGTTCCTGCAGATTCAGGGGTGGAGGTGGAGAGGCACCAGACCTTCTGGACATGTGACCTGAGATAACAAGCCATTCATTATGGTGCTGACCACGGTGCCTTGGTCACCACCAGACAAAAGTGGGACTCATCACTGAAGATGATGAGTCACACCATGAGAATCTGACATGACTCCATTGCAGTCTTTGTCGACATTGATGTGGTGTTAACAGCAGTCAAAACAGTCTGCATGCATGTAGTCCACACCAATGGTGCTGGCACTAACAGGATGGCCTCACTGGCACTAACAGGAAGGCCTCACTCCTCACTGAATGTCCGCAATCGTGGCTGTCAGACAGTTCATCGGTTTTCTCTCTCCCCCTGGTTCAAGTAGGTCTCCCAGATCCTTCATGATCCTTCATGTGCGTGCCTTCTTCTGTCCAGTGTGTCCCTACAGTGTGTAATAGTGTCCTTACAACCGATATGGCACACAATACGTCAATAAGACCATCCCACTTCCTGGAGCTCTATGATGCGACCCCTCTCAAGCTCTTTTAACTGCTCTAATTGCTTTCAGACTCTTCTCTGAGGCATACTTCGTTTGCAAAGAATGCTACCAACACAACAGCATGAGTCAGAACGGAAAGCATGCGCTACAGGATGCCCATATGTAGTCAGTCAGGTACAGCAAAAAGGCTCATTCTTGCTTACATCACATGAACGGCCCAGCATGAAACCTTAATTATTTGCATATCTCATGATGTCAAACCTACCCACCAAGTTTCATTGCTGTCGGTCGATTCCTTCTGGGTGCAACCTTTTTTTTTTTGCTGATGAGTGTATTTAAATAGACTTTAAATACACTTGTATTTGAATGTGGATTTATTCACAGGCTTCAGACCAGATTCTCAAACCTATTAATATTGATTTTTTTAGGCAATTCAGTCACAACTGTATCAGCTATGACTGAGATGGAATGAAGTGCACTGAGGAGTCCACTGTGACCCATTCCTCAGTCATGTTGGTGGGATTTCCTGCATGAACTCCACACCTGAAGTCACCTGCCACATTTCATTTAACTAACTAGGTCCTTACAAAACACAAAATTTCTTCTACTTTAGCCATTCTTTTTTGGACTGAGTGGTGTGTTTATAGTTGTTTTCATGCTGCAAGACTGACCGTAAGTTATTGGTGGAAGTCCTGATATTCTCTAGTAGATTTTCCTGAACCAATCAAGAATTTAAAGCTCCATGAATAATGGCAAGCTATGAAGGTATAATAGCAGCAAAACATTACGTGATACTGCCACCACTTTGTTTCACGGTTTTGTTATTTGCTGTAATACAATACAATCCATGAAGCTCTGTTTTTGCCTTAGTATTCCATCAAGAAACTTAAATAGGCAGCAATGTTCCTCCTGGAGAGTTGTAGCTTCCTCCCTTAATCCATACATATTGAGTGTTTTTGTGACGGTGGACTCATAAACACTGACATTAGCGTAGTGTAGTGTAGGAGATGCCTGCAGATTGTAAATGTTACCCTGGAGTTCATTGTGATCTCCCTGAATATTCTACGCACACAGATGATGGAGTGATCTTTGTTGGATGATTCATGTTGAGAAGGGTAACAATGGTGCTGAATGTGTCCAGACAGGTGAAGCTGAAACTGCTCAGAAATTGTTTTGCGACTTTTTCCAGCTTGATGAGAATCAAGAGGTCCTTTGCTCAGTAAATTCATTTTTATTTTTTAAATTCGTTTTTTAATTTTGCACTCAATTGTCTGCACTATATAGATATGTTTAGGGATGTATATGGTCAGGGATGTATTACTGACCGGGGCTAGAATCCAGGGGCCCCATGTCTGCCAGGGGGCGCTGGGGGTCTCAGAGAGGCTTAAACATTTGGGACATTTCACTGCAGATATAAAAATGTATGAATAATAAATTGAATAAATCAGTCAATCAAGAAATGTTATGTGCCCTCTGTTCATACACATGTTTTGTATGTGATATGATTACCATGGGGTATTTTAGGTGACTTTATGAAACTTACACAAAAAGAACAAACCATTATGGTGTGAACACTGTGCTATTACATGGCTTTGTTTTTTATTTATAAAATGTAAAAATAAATTAATTAATAATAAGTTCATTTTTGGCATATACATTGTAAAATCCCAATTTTAATCACACTTTCACGTGTATTTTTTATTTCATTGCTGTCGGTATTTATGCGCAGCTCCGTTTGAAGCCTGCGTAATTCTAACGCAGCCTTTTCTGCTGTGCTCCTGACGTCATTCTCCGCCGTCCGAGCCGAGCTGTCAAACGCACAGAACAAAATGGCTTTTAACTTTTGCTGACTCGCAGTTAAACTCTTCTAAAACTCAGTCAGGATGCCGGATAAATGCTCTGTCGGGGCTGTCCCCTTAATATTTATAACTTTGTTGGGGTTATGGCCGCCTTTTGCCCGCGGGCAGTATGCTGTTCACAGCCCGGAGACAGTGGAGCAGGTGACGGTAACGTTAGCGGAGAGCGGCCAAGCGGCGCCTGAGGAAGAGGCGTTTCAGATTGAAGGCCGAGCTGTTGTGTATGGAGTAAGACCAGAGGACTGGATTCCTTCCTCTGTCGTGCTGGTTGATGGACAGGAGCACGTCGGCTTTATCAGGTTTTCCCATCATAATTACCCTAAAATCACCGCATGGAGACCCAGTGTAATGTGTAATGTTGCTCGGCTAAAGTTTTCACATTTCTCTGTCCCGCTAGGCTTGACGGGAGCTTCACAGTAAACGACGTCCCTTCTGGTTCATATGTGGTCCACATTGCATCCCCGGTGTATAAATTCGAGCCTGTCAGGGTGGATATCACCAGCAAGGGGAAAATGAGGTAATGTTAGGTTTCTGGACGCACTGGGTGACTATACTGAAACCACAGTCCGGAAAAAAGTGTTAAGTCAGCGAAATAACGGTTTGAGTGTAAGTAAAAGTAGTGAGCACACCTTCATTCTTATCAGTGCGGCGCCCGTCTCTCGTCTACTAGCACAGTTTATAAAGTGGATAGTTCCGGTCCTGAATTCTGATTGGCTGAGCCGCGTTCAAAACCGTCGTAAAACGCATGATGTATGCACGCACCTATGACCGCTTCACAATAACTGAACTCTGTATTACTGCGCCACGTTGCAAAAATCCTTGTGCTGTTAATAATCTGTGAGTAATGTTGCTGGCATGGACCACCGAGTGTACTGGTGAAGTAAGAACCCGTTTGTGTTGTGTAATCTGTACACTCCCCTTGTCTCGAGGGTTAAAACGACCCACCTTCAGTAAACTCCTAAAACAAAGCAGCTTAATTGTATTTTGAATCCCACAAGCTTTGTGAATAACTGGGTTCACTGACTTCACTGTGCTGTCATAATAGTTGTCTAAAGCAGAGTTTATTTATTATTATTATTACAAAATATTGTATTTCATTGAAATATGAATAAAGGTGATGTTTCACTTTTTCTAATGTTGGGGTCGCTCTAGTAATTAGGAAAAGTCATTAAGGGTGATTTTCTCAGCTGTTAAACATAGTGGCAGACCATTATTGATGCTTAAAAAGGTTAAACCAAGGGTCTGACAACTTTCTTTTTTATTTCTTATTTGGAACTAAGCTGATAAAACATCAGTCCATCAAGTACTAATGATATGATTCACTTTAAAACTGCAATATATATCATATCTAAAGAGCATCACTAAAAAAATACAAGCTTCATAAATGTCCATGTCTCAGTCAGAAGTAGCATCTAACCTAGAAGTAGCATCACAAACGGCTCCATACTCCCTAAATAGTGCGCTGTGTAAGTTTTGAAGTTCTAGCTTTTGCAGACAAGAAGTACAGTAATTGTTGAGAGTAACTGAGGAGGGTAAATGTAACCACATTCTACTCACTTCTGACTGTCATTGTGGGTCTTTCTAATGGTTCACCTCATTGCCCATATGTGTCTATTATTATCTTTATAGATGTAATATACTATTATTGTCTTTATAGCCTAGAGTATGGATAAATAAATGTAAGTCTCTAAAAAGAGGATTTAGTTCATTTATATATTGATGCTTGACATTCGTAGCATTCCGTTAATGTTGATTAACATTCCTGTACTTTCACTTGTAGGGCACGCAGAGTCAATTACATCAAGACATCCGAGGTGGTCCAGTTGCCTTACCCACTTCAGATGAGATGCAGTGGACTTCATTCTTACTTTATACAGCGAGAGTCTTGGGCTTGGTCAGATTTCCTGATGAATCCCATGGTAGACTATATCTTATTACATGTCCTTCCTATAGATCTAGAGTCATTGTAATAGATGATGTATTGCTCTGGTTATAACACTTCTTTTTTTTCCCCACTCTTTCCTCAGGTTTTAATGATGGTGCTTCCGCTTGTGATCATCCTTCTTCTTCCAACAGTCATCAACACAAATGACCCAAGCATGAGAAGGGTAAGCAAGTCCACACACATTCAGTGACGTGCAGATCTGGTCCTAGACAGACTCTGATTGTTGCTTGTGATTGAACAGTGTTCTTAAATGAAGGGTTATTGTTCAGCACAATGTGATTTTTACTCCAGTGTCTTGTTTGCTATTATGTGACAGTGTGCATCTCCTGTGCATGTGGTTTTATTTTTAGGAAATGGAACAGTCAATGAATATGCTCAATCCCAATCCTGACCTTCCAGATGTGTCTGAGATCATGACTAAGTTCTTCGCCCCGCCCAAAAGCCACGGTAGTAAGCCAGGTGGCGGAGGTCACAGGGCTCATAGGGGCGGTGGCCCCAAGAGGAGGTAGCACTCACCTGTGCAATAAGACATGTTACTACAGCAGTCATTTGCCAAGAAAAATCTGCCTTAAATGTTTGAGAGAATAAATAGAGAGTTTTATTCCTTGCCTGCATTATAGACCACATGCATGAAGAAATGTGCTATTTGGATACAAGAAATATCAGTGTTATGTTAGGATTAAGATCATATTTATTAGAACATTTAAAATGGTTTCCATTGTACGGCAGCTCTTTTTCTGTTCAAAAACATGCTATATCCACTATTGTTACAAACGGTTAAACAGTATTTTGGGATTAAACTCCTTACCTGATGCTGTAATGCTTTTATTAACATGGAATGTCTTTGTATTTAGAACTGCCGAGGCACCTTTCTATTTTTCAACCAGTTTCATTATTTATTGACTGACTTATTTATGAATCAGGTAGATTTATAACTCAGAGGAGCCAAGAGAAAATGAAATGAATTCATTGGTTTACTATGACCTAATGTATTTAAACAGAGGATAAGTCATTTCCTACTGACTAATCATTCTCTTATCCTGTCACTGCACTGTTTTGTCCCTGCTTTCAGTTCAATTAGGTCACTGAGATTATTCATCGATTGCTGTGTGGTGTTTTTTTAGTTCCTAGTGTGTATTTTAAAACCAACAGCCATGGCTGACCATTATGGAAGTTGGAGGAGTGAAGGCTAAATATAGCACTAGTGAGAGTGAGGGAGGCACACTGGTGGGACAGTCTTATAGCAGCAGCCTGTGACATGTCTGAGGCAAACAGAACTACTGGATACCAAAAGAACTGTAATAGTCTTTTTTCCTTAGCTTGTATGGTCACTAATCATACCTATCAATAAAACATACATAAAACAGTCTGTACATGTTTTGACCTGTTTAATTTATTGTCAAACATCTCAAGGCTACACACTAAATCTTACTGGATTATGTCCTAATAATTCATTTTAATGCACAGACATAACTTCCCACTATATTCAGAGATATATTCAGAGTGTGTATATTTTTGTCTGATGTTACATACATGACATTATAGGTTAACAATCAAATTAGAATGTATCCCACTTCAGAAACTACTAGTCATGGAAACTACTAGGAGTGAAAAGTGTTGGTTGCTGGCATTGCTCAAATACAATTGCAACACAAAGGCAAAGGTTGTTATCTAGATTTAGCAAGAGAGGAGGTAAAAAAAAAGTCTGTAATTAGTAGATTCATTCCTTGTTAACATACAGCACTGTGCAAAAGTTATAGACCACACGTCATTAATTATATCTAGTCAAAACTTCTGTAAGGTACAGTAGTTTATATTCCAGCTTCATGAAAAAGCAGAAAACACATATTAAACAGAAAATTACACAGACGCTGCAACAAGTAAATGCCTTTATAAAACCTTCTGTTCTGTTCAGGAGACTTGCTTAGAGGCTTTTCAGTGAAATCTGGAAGGACATTTTTCCACACCTCAAGTTTAGTTGCATTTTCTGCTTCTCACCATCCAAATAGACACATTCAGTGATGTTGAGGCTGCACTCGTAAGATGGTCAGTCCATGGTTCTGAGAACATCAGCTACTTGTTTGTTGGGAAATTGTCTTCTGTAAAAGGCATGAAGGGTTCATACAAGCTATCCAGCGCAGTCCCATCCCAGATGACACAGATAAAAGGCTTAAACCCAGGATGTGTTCCTGTGTGACGTGAGAATGGGGCTGAAGTCCAGTACTGATAGGCCCAGTGTAGTCGGTAGATATGTGAGTCTCTGTGGACTCTGAGATTCAAGTTGGCAGGCTGGATTTCTCATTCGCTATCATTCACAGCGAAGTGTCACAGGTTGCACAGATACAAGGCAAGTCACGATACGCGTGAAGGTAAGCATGTTTATTTTATTGACTTTGAGATTTTGTAGGCCTGCTGAACAAAAAATACTCTTTTCCCCTCACAAATAACATGATGCTATAGAATAGTAGTCTGAGCACAGACTAGCTGTGATATTTCTTTCCTCAGAAAGTTATTGAAAACAGTTAGATCATGTTAAATGGGTTGCTGTGTTACTGTTCTAACTCTGCCTCTCGTTCTCCTTTGCACAAGGGAAGTGTGCATACTGCTAAAGGATGAAGCAGTTGGGTGACAGGATGGTGGCTTTCTTGAGCCTGCTTATCTCAACTGGGGCTCTAGCTGTGAAGCCTCATGCTAAAAACATCCATCTGCTGTCTCCAGAGGAGCAAAAGTTCATCCTAAACCTTGGACATAAAGGTACTGGATTCTTTTTAGCTTTGCTAGTTCATTTAACTTGTTAAAAGCCAAATAATTCATAACCATAAATAGTGCAGTCGCTTATAAAATACATAATCAAGCACCTAGAAAAAGGTATTTTGGTAATTCATTTTGTGCTGTAATTTATAGAAGCCCATTCCTGCTAGGTACAGGAGATCTTGCCTGCTGTTCTGTTTCTGGCAGCATTATGTCAAAACATGTTGACTGTCAAGATGACTTAGTTTCTTGAAATAATGTATTTCTAAATAATTATTAAATAATTATTAATAAGTAAATAATTATTTTGAGAGGATAAGCCATTATTTTGTCAAATCTTGACAAACAAGAAGGGTTTTTTTTTTTTTTTTTGACAACAGTGAGCTTCCACCCTGAAGATTGCAAGTTTCTAATACCAGATATATTGAACATGCTAATCTACCACAAAATCAGATAACCCTAAAGCTTTTTTAGGTGAACTTTTCTAGGGGCTGTTCGCCAATGTGCTTGTAGTTGTATTAAGGACGAAATAATAGAAATACCAGTTTATTTTGACTGTGTTTATGGCACCATGTCAGGTTCAAACTACACTACGTTGCCCATCAGTGACACAGAGGTCACAGTTCTCACACAGTAACTCTGTCTCATTATCTTCACCATACAGATAGCGTGTGTCAGTACAAAAACTGACCTGTTGTTTTCTATGGACTAAGTAACTTAGCAACTCTCTATACCTCCAGATCTGTGGCTTATTAGTGTCATTACTCAGAATTCCAAGCTCTATTTGTAAAGAGATTGGCATTCGTCTACTTTTTTGTTTTCGTCTTTGAGGGATAGTAGTTCCACTCTTGGTTCATATCTGAATTTTTTTTCCATTCAACCCTATAGGTCTATAGGTGTATAGCTGTCAAGAAGCTGTTACTGAGAAAAGGAAATAGACCAAAAAAAGAAGAAAGAAAATTTGCTAATTAAGAAGCTGCTGGTGTTCTCAGAACAATGGACTGACCGCCACAGAGTCCAGACCTTAACATCATTGAATATGTTTGGACGTATTTGGATCGGGAGAAGCAGAAAGCGTCACCAACCTTTAAGACTCAGCTTTGGAAGGGTGGAAAAATACCCCTGCAGATTCAAGTTTTCTGAGGGGAATAGAAACTTTAATAAAGGCAAAAACACACAAAGTACTGAAAAAATATTCTATTTAGTTGTTGAGGCCGCTGTATATTTTTTAGTTAAATACGTTTTCTGCTTTAGTTTCAGTTAAAAAATTAATATTATAATTATTCAATATTGGTTCAATTTTCCTGAGGCTGCATAATAAATAACATATTGGCTGTTTTGGCAATTACATAAATAAAGGGTGGTCTCTGACTTTTGCAAGATATTTAGGTCAACTCTAATCAGATGTATTGAGAGGAGAAAACAAGAAAACGTGAACAAAAAGAAGATTGCTACTGCTCCTTGTTTAGAAAACTGTGCCTCTATCATGAAGATTATGCAGGGGTATTGAATGCCAATCCTGGAGAGCTGGATTAACATTTTCATTATGGAACACATCTTCATATATACAACTTGTCTGCTAATTGTCAGGTTTAGTAAGCACTTGAGTAGGGAAATCACCACAATGTGCTAGTCTCCAGGACCAAGACGAGTGTAGTCTTGGATTTACATGCAATGCCAGTATACACTATTGACAATCATTTTAGTGTTTGAGAAACTGGCCGAGTCCTCACTCGGTTGAGTCCTCACTCAAAGTTCTTTTTATGATTCTTCCTGCCAGAGATCCCCCGAGACTGCCATGACCTGTGGGAGAGCTCTGGAACTCAGGCACGGGACGGTGTCTACTTGATCAAACCTGGAGGCGCACCCATCGTAGCCTACTGCGCTATGCAGGAAGGTGGCTGGACAGTCATCCAACACATCACGGTCAACAGCAGCGTAGATTTTGACCGTTCTTGGGAGGAGTACAAGTTAGGCTTTGGAAGCCTCACTGGAAACCACTGGCTGGGCAATGACTACATTCACCAGCTCACCAGTGGACCTGTGCGCTATAAGCTGGGGATCAAACTGGTAGATAAAGATGCGATGACCAAGACAGGAGAGTACGATCCAGTACTGGTGGAGGATGAGGATGCCCAGTACCGCCTTCGTCTAGGCCTATATGATGGCACAGCTGTGGACGCACTCACCCTGGACCCGGAAAACTACCTCCATGACAACCAGAAGTTCACCACTAAGGACCGGGACAATGACAACTACTTCCAGAACTGTGCCAAGCTGGAGTTCCAGGGTGTGGCAGGAGGAGGTTGGTGGTATGACGCCTGTGCCGGGGCTAACCTGAACCGTCGCAACGTCATCTACTGGCAGAAGGACTGCAACAAAGAACACCTGTGCAAATACGCCTGGATGATGGTGAAGCCCTCAGACATGGTCAAAGTCATCCGTCCAGCAGACTGCAAAAGAGATGAGCTCTGATCTCATCACACTGTAGATAAGCATTAGGATTTGGGTTGATCTTGGGGAAAGTGATGATAAATTGTCTCTTGATCATCTGATAAAGAATTTGGCAATGGAAGGGGCTGAGAAATAGTACATTTAAAATCAATGATTAGAAGATCAATAACTTCTTTTTTTAAAGGAGTCACAAGATTGTGTGAAGCAGATCTATATTTTTTGAAAAAATCACCCAGACATACAGATTTACAGTCACAAATTACACTAACATGAGCAAAACACAAGATCTCACATAATTCTTCCTGTACATGAAATTGATAATTTTCAAAGGAAAATATCATCGCCTCCATTGCCAACTATAAAGTTTTGATTTATGTCGTGATATATTTCATGAATATTTCTACTACAACTTCCTTAGATATTATTTTTATATGCATCTTTACCATCATTGCTGGTAACTACATTAGCCAAATCCAAAGTTAATCTTAACTGAAATCCTGATTCTTAACACATGCCCAAATATGATGTACATATCCAATACTATTAAAATGTGTTATATACACCAAGCAAATACTTATAATTTTGTTGCATCATCAAATGGTTGCTTTCTCTCTTGTCCAGTGAGCAAGGAACAATGGGTTAAATATCAAACTCAAAAATATCATTCAGCCTTTCCAGCTTTTGCTAACTCAACCCCGGAGAAAAATGTTGTTGATTATTGTGTTTAAAGCCAGATTAATAGAATCCCGGACATTTCCCTTTTCTCCTATTACATCACAAGCATGGCTGCAAAATTCCAGAGGATTTCTAACCTTGTTAATGAGGGACGTTCCTCTCATTTTGAAACTGTATCTTTGCATTTTTCTACAGTAAACAGGTTAGAGGGATTCTAGCATTACTGCTACTAAGTGCTGATTGGTTGGCGTGTTGATCAGCTCATTGGATGAATGAAGCAATTCATGCTCACTGACATCGTGGTTGTACATAAGGCACAGTTAGAGAATCGTATAAGAGGAGTTTGAAAGCGCTCAAAAATAACAGCAGTGTTGAAATATGCTGTTCTGTGTTCAGACAATACTCATTTTCTGTAGACCAACCATCTGGCTCAGCACAGTGTGTCAGTGGTGGCCTAGTAAGTAGAGGGATTTTGCCTGTTTGTCATGTAGTTTTTCCATACATATTTACATTGTTTTAGTTATACATCATATTTGTATAGTATTTGACATGTACACTATTTTAAGGCATACAACTTTTCACATTAACAACCAGGCACAGTGGCATGGTTTTCCCTCTGCACTCCTCCCTAAAGCATATCTTAATTATCTGTAAACCTAGCTAAAAGCTGCAGTGTATGATTTTTAAACAACCAAAGGGAAGTAAAAAAAAACTCACAGTACAAAAATGTCAGTGATTTCAGCAGCACAGATATTATTAACAATGAAAATCAAATTTAAGAACATAATTCATGTTTACTGTTGTTTTTTTGCCACTTTCAGTTATTTATCACTTGATATTTATTTCTTTTTTGAGCTTGTAGCTCTTATTTTGTAGCTCTAGTTTCTTGAAAAGTAATGAAGGCATTTGATGGACACATACAATCTTCATCAAGCATTTCTATATATATTCAGCTTGAAACCTAATAGCAAAAACAGTAATAGCCCTTAAGACTAACATTGCGACGAGCTAAAATAGCAGAACAACAATAACAAATCACTGACCAAGAATTATGAGTATATATTTGTTCTTTTTAGCAATGCACAGGCGTACATCATCTGAAACAACAAACCAATCAACCACTGATCAGCACTTTTACACTTCATGAATTTACTGACGTGTGATGTGAAAAGCCCATATTCCTATGAATCGGAAAACAATGGAAAGTCATATTATGGTCATATTACATATTCAATTATACTGAAGCCAGTGGTGATGTCCAAAAGCTTCTGGTAGTAAACAAGTCCCATCTCTATATTCTGGAGAGAGTAACAAACAATTATTGTGCATCCACTTTGTTCAGGCGTGCTTACGTTAACTTAGTGCCTACAGCAGGGTTTTGTCCATACCAGTAAAGCTTCTCCTCTACCCTCTTCTTCTTCCACTGGCAAAGGAGGAGCATGCGGAAAGTCTTTTGAAATGTCTTGTTGCAAAGGGCATAGCACATTGGGTTGACAGTGCTGTTGACGTAGCACAGCCAGTAGCCTAGGTGCCAGAGGGATAGGGGGATACAATCAGAACAGAAGGTGGAAATGAGCACCATGATGTTATAAGGCGTCCAGGTAAGAATGAAAGCCAGGAGAATGGCACTGAGAGTCTGGGCTGCCTTTCTCTCCTTGATCAGGACCATCCTCTTGCGCTTGGTTATCTGACTCTTGAGGGTCACATCAATGGGCTTGGAGGATGAGGCCGTGGAGGGCACGCTCATGGACTCAGCTGAGGAGAAGGAAGCTGCTTTTGTGTCTTCGCTCCTTGTCTGCAGGGAGTGGCTTTCTTTGGCGGCTGGCTTGAACTTGTACGAGACACACTTCTTGCTCTTTTGGGAGTTTGCCTTGATCGGTGACGGGAAGAAGTTCTCATCTTCATGACTGCTCAGCTGTTCACCATCGTTGGACAGGGCCGCTTTGTTCTCACCGCAGGCATGATTCCTGTAGGCCGGCAGGAGTCCAGGAGACACGGGTCGCTCCTCGTCTTCAGAAGAGGCGTAGCTGTTGAAGGTGGCCAGCTGGTCAGCTTTAGACCACTCGTCGTTGGACGTGGTGGCAGATTTGGCAGCTTTGCTGCAGCTGGATGATGACCACGATGACTGTTTCTGTTTCTGGTCTCTGGAGATGCTGCTGAAGCAAGACCTGATGATGGCCCTCTGTGGCTGGGCTTTATTGTCAGAGTCTGTTGAATGGTTGACACCCTGGAGCTCAGCCAGGTCTTTAGTCCGCCTCTCTGTCTCTTTGTATATTCGACAATACAGGATTGTCATGACAGAAACGGGGATGTAAAATGCAGCGATGGCAGTGCCAAAGGTTATCACCGGCTCTGAGAAGAACTGGATTTGACATTGTCTCTCTGGCACAGTTCTCTTGCCCACAAAGTACTGCCAGCACAGAATTGGAGGCGCCCACAGGATGAAGGACACAAGCCAGGCCAGGCCAATCATGATTCCAGCCCGCTTTGGTGTTCGCTTGGCTCTGTAGGTCAAAGGTCTAGTAATGGAGAAGTAGCGGTCAAAGCTAATAACCAACAAGTTCATTACCGAGGCATTGCTGGCCACATAATCCAGAGCCAACCACAGGTCGCATGCTAGGTTACCTAGTGACCAGTAGCCCATCAATATATAGGAAGTGTATAAATTCATAGAAAATATACCAATGATAAGGTCAGCAAAAGCCAGGCTCAGCAAGTAGTAGTTGTTAACAGTTTTCAGCTGACTGTTGACTTTGAAAGAGAGCATTACAAGAACGTTGCCAATTATTGTGATCAGGCTCACTATGGCCGACACAGTTGCTATAGTGATGACCTCCCACAGGCTATGTGTGACGAGGTGGATGTCCGAAGCATTAGCGTTGATGGAGGAGTTTTCCATTAGACTCCCTTCCATGGCTCCTGTTTCAGCAGCAGTTCAAAGGAAGCGTCGGGAACAGAGCGCACTCCATGCTGACTCAGGCGTTCTGGAGAAACAACAGAAAAGAAATGATAATGAAGTAATTGATATTGTTGAAAAACTCAGATAAGGGTGCTTACTTTTGTACTGTACAGAGGAAGATGATGATTGACCTATTGGAAAAAATGATTAATGTATTGGAAGAAAAAACATGGAACCTTTGCTGACAATGCCTTCAAATGAGTAACAGGGGTTTTAGCATAGAATTACCTAATACGCAAAATGTGATTAACTAGCCTCCATGCTAACGGCACAATGAAAATACTATGACATACTAATGATTTCCTTAATTTAAGTAACAGCATTGTACTGTATCCTTGTCAGCCAATAGCACATCATTAAAAACAAGGGGAAAAAAGATATTTTTGCCATGATTTTCAGGAAATATGGTCCATGAGCCTTCCAGGTCAACATCCACCTTGTGGAGGCTAATGTGTTTGTGTAACAGGATGAGTGAATGTTGTGAGACACAGCAGAAATATAAATTTTTCACAACCTGTAATGGATAGCTCATAAAAAAAGTTGCAAAGTTAAAAGGATTCACACTTATATGCAAAAATAATATGAAGTAATAATATTTCAGGTAAGTGTAGTTATGGTGGGCTGCATGGGTAAATATACCATTCTCTTCATGCGTAAAAAGGTTTTACTAATGTTCAGTTTATTTATGGATGTGAAAAACTTAATGGATGTGAAAGTCCTGTTTTACCGGCTTTTAAAGAGTAGGAACGTTGTCTTGCTGATTGCATGGTGTACATTTCTTAATGTGGCACAATTAGACAAGTATGTAATCATTAATTAATGATTCAATTAAGTCTTTACTTCATGGTTAGTCAAGCTTCAAATATAATGGAGCAGATTAGTGCAGAGATAACAAATGTTTATTAGATGAAAGATGATTGTAGACTTCAGAAGGAGCTGCAGTGACCAAGCTCCAGTGCGCATCAATGCGGGAAAACTGTGCTGGTCAAAAGCTCCAGGTTCATTGATGTCCACATCACTGATGTCCGCACCTGCACCCTAGCTGTCTCACTGTCTGGTATGATAAATTCATAGTCTTGGACCACAGGACCTTACACTCTCAGAAATAAAGATGCTAAACTGTCACTGGGGTGATCCCCTCTTGTCACTGGGATGATACCTTCAAGGATAAATCTTCAGTACTTTTAGTAAGGCAGTGTAATTGTACCATAATCCATTACAGTTATATATTTTAAGGTGCATTAACTCCTTACACCCTGCCTTGTTTCCAGACTTTTATTCTATTGTTCTTTTCTAAAATATTAGATTATATCATTAGATTATAATTTTAATGTGTAATAAATTATGCATTATAAGTATGAGAAATGTATTCCCTTTTACCAGGAAAACTTTTAAGTTATGCAGTTGGACCTTAAAACCACTGTTGTACTTTTTTACGTTGTTTGTACCTCCGTGAGCGAAAAATGTACCAGCACAGTACTTTTTTCTGACAATGTATGGCGGATTGTGAAAAGAGCTGAGAAGATCATCAAACGCTACATACGCATGACTACCAGCGTTGTAGAAGACCCCTCCCAACAGATTTTTCACTATTTTACAATCATCAATGTTACATTAGTAATATCAGAAGATAAAGGAAAGTTCAACGGTGGTTTTGGGTAGTAAATACAATATATTTGCATGGCAAACCCTTGGGGCCCTTGCTTTATATAGTCCTGTTGAGTTTCCAATATATAGACGTTATATTGAGGAGTATCAATAGAGACCACTTGACATGAGATCAAAGCAAAGATTTGAACAGTTGCAATGAAATTAAACATACAGTGTATGGTTTGTGTAGACTTGTTGCTACCAGTAGGGGGAGACATTTACTCTTTTTTGGGTTTCCACTGGATTCAGGAATTCAGAGCTAAATGGTTAGATTACAATTTTTTTCGATGCACCTATCTCTCTAGGCAATAGTCAATCAATAGTCAATGTGTAACAATAATACTAACACAGTGCATAATTTCAATGAAAAAAACATGATCAGAGCTTGTGATACGGAAGTTCACACTGCATTAACTATTAAAGTACTACACATTTAACACTGATTCATATAGCACTGGCAAATGACACAACATACTCTCAAAGTACCCATACAATGGAAATCTAAATTTTTCTCATTTTTGAAATTAAATGAGCATGTAAACATTTACATGTTTCAAAGTACATGTTTTTGTGATGTCATGACAACCAACATATTTATATATACAATCATTTCCAAAGGCAAAATTACCCCACTAAAACAACATGTTTTGTTCATTTTAAAGTAAAAAATAGTGAGTTTAGGAACCTGGAAATGAACACATCCTCTACAGGTAACACACTTAAATATGACATATTGCTGAACATTTGCACAGGCCATCTTTTATGTTTTCTTTTAGCTCAGTATGTTAAATTCAGAAAATAACCAATAATTGTGCACTAATGTGCTGAACTGTGTTCTGTGTCTGTAAAAGAAGTTTGGCCAGTTTGACCCAACACACAGAATGTACTTTGATATATGTACATGTCCTCACTAAGCGTTGACTGGATCCACTGAATTAGGAGTTCTCCACACCCTAATTATACAGGACTCATTGCTGATCAAAAGTTTTTCTAGTTTGCTATCTAGCTAAGTTTGCTTTGTTGGTGTAAAAACACATACACACATTAATATGAATGATTCGTCTGAACTGTTTCAAAGTCAGCATTGAAAACACACTTCAGACTTTTAATTGACTTTGCTCTGAATGACCGTATACCTTAATTATGCTTATTTTGTTAAAATAAACGATTGAACTTTCCACTTTGTCACAAACAAAATGGTCATACCAAATGATTTAGAGGTCACTGTTTTGGTGGTGCCAGCTTTAGTTAATTTTGAGCAGAACTCTAAAACTAGCAAACACAGATTTGAACTATAGTTGCACGTTGATTTTCAGACTTTGGGACACATTTACTGTGAAACAAGGGGTTCTAATTGCATGTGGCCATGAAGGACAGGGATGCAGCTTAAAATTCAGGGGTGTGGCTAAAACAAGACTCCATCTATGCACTAAAACTCTGTGTGATTATGAAAACATTTGTTTTTATTATGTAAGAAATAAACTCATGATAAATCTAAATACAGTGTTCCAATTACCCTTCAATAAGAAATCAAGTAGATGTTGAAAAAGCAAACAATACTGAAAAAAAGATTGTTTTCACAAGTTGAAATTTAGCAGTTAGGGTTTAGGTCAGCCACCTCCCAGTAGAAAGTACCCTATAAATTATGATTTTGTATATGATGTATTGGGTGCACTGGGTTTTAATAGATCATAATATAACCCTTGTAATGAATAGAGCAGATGTTTTTTTACTGAGTGGCTGCCGTTTAAACCAGTTCTGCAAAATGGTCCATATTGCTTCATAACAGAATATGTTTTACAATAACAGCATTACGAATGTGGTACTAGCCTGACATTTTAAATAATTGCAGCCAGTTAGCTGGGTCTAGCAGAGCACCAGCTTTACTATGGAAGATATCTACGACACTGTAGGGCCCTGTTTTTCCGCTATCATATCCGACCCCTTAATTAACATTTTCAAGCTGTGGCATTTCTCACTTTCCAGATTGTTTGTTATCTTCAAAACTGTTTGTTAAGCTCAAAACTAAAAACTGCATTCTTTCTTTATGCCATATATGACTGGCTAGCAGGTGTGGATGTGCTGCTTCTGATATAGACATGTGAAGAAGGTGGTCACTGAGTTGATAATGACACAGTTCTTACTTTGAAACGCAGAGCTTGTCGGCCCTGCTCTGGTAGATAAAGTGGCAATAGGCTTTCAGCTTTATATGCCAATCTGTTGTTCTCCTTACATCAGACAGAGCACACATGAAGCCGCATGTTCAAAGCGCGAGGAACAGCCCATCTATCACTGTGGCTTTTTGTTTCTAGGGAAACGGGCGACCGATTGCTTTTGGAAGACAAGAGCTAACATAATTTCAGGTGCAGGGAATGTGCTCCAGGATTTGCTGGAGGGCAAAACAAACAAGCACTCCAAAAAACAGATGACCATGTCATCCGCTCCCCTGCGTTTGTTTAAATGGACTCGTAGGCAGAGATGGTGTTTGTGCTGCTGCACAGCCTTTTTCTCGGAGGAGCAGTTACTCAATGGAAAGAGAACTGCTCACAGTCCTGAGGTGGCTGTGTGTGGTCGCTCGGTGTGACAAAATGTCTGCAAGATGGCAACAGGAAGTGAATGAACTGATTTGTACATTAACATTTCATGACTGTAGGACAAAGCATTCCTTTTCTCCGGATTCTTTCAGTAACCGTAATGGAATCAGCCAGACTGAAATCAGTTGGATGTAGTTTGATGTCGCTCGCCAGATGCTTCCATCCAAGGCTACATATGGGTACTGCGGGGGATTATGGCAATACACTTTCCCTGGGGCCATTCAGGGTTAAATGCTTCGCTCAAGGGCACAACTGCAGTATCAACTAGAAGTGCAGCATACTGAAAACGGGATTCCTGTGGTTCTCTGGCACTTGGTCCAAATTCCTTAGCTTCCTTGCCAGTAGCTCCGCAATAATCAGCACTGCATTCTTAACAAATAAAGGTGCCAGTGAAAGTTCTTTGGTGCAGTGCCATAGGAGAAACATTGGTGGCTTCCTAAAGAATATTTCAGTGCATGATTCATTTCGTTGATTATAAAATATATTTAAAATGATATATAATAATAAGAAATTACATAATCCCTACAAAAAAATGCCCATTTCATATTTTATGTTTCTTTCAAACAGCCATATCTAAAAATGCCATATTTAAAGAGAAGTTCCATTGATTTTTTCTAAATTCTCACATATTTATTTCAGCAAGGTGTAAACAAAGTCATTCAGAGTGATTTAATACAAAATGCTCTTTTCTAGAGAAACTTGCCAACTCAGAATTGTTCACAGTGGTGGTGATAGGAACCAGACGTCCACCTTTAAAAGCTCTCTCACAGGCATTACATTTTCATTACATGAAAAGTCACAAATATGCGGCACATGGCCTAAAATCACTGGACCTTATTCATAAGTTTATTGTTAAATGTGTTATTAAGAAAGGTCCTATGAAAAAGTCTATGTAAGGCACAACTGATTGTACCTTTGTCATGACTGTGTGTATAGACCTTGCTTTAACCTAAGAAAAAAACCCAAATAAAGAAAGAAAGAAATAAAGAAAGAAAGCACAGAATGTCAAAATGGGTTTTAAGGAGAAATTTTGGTTGGTGAATGAGGACTGCAGTTTTAAGAAAAGTGTTTGGTCTAAAACATAGATTTTACAATACAGAGCAGAAAAGATATTTACCACTAATTTACCATTATCAACACTATAGAAAAACACCAGTGGCTTGGCATCGTAAATAAATTGCCATATTTGTGTTGTACACATCGCAAATTCCTGGTTCCTATCACCATGTCAAAAAAACAAGAGTTGATGAATTTAACCATTTCACATGAAACCACTGCAAACCACGTGGAATAGGAATCAGCTCCATGTTGCAAAGTGTCATGGTGAAAACAGCAACAGTATATTCATACAGCTGCCTTTCGAGAATGTTCACAGTTTTACATGTAAATTCCTATTGGAAAGAGATTTAATGGTCTTATAGCCTTGATAAGCATGCCTCACTATAGATCATTCATCACCTTAACTTTATCATGCTGTGTCTTTACATTCTCTCCAAAGATCAGATTAACACCAGGTTAATAATTCTAACTTCCTAGCTAAATGTTATTAAAGATGCCTCTTCATATCTTCAGTTGTAATGTCTATCAAATGTCAAATGTCAAATAAAAACATATGGACTCAGGATTTCACATTTGCATGGGCATAGCTGATTGGCCAATGGCTGCAGTGTCATTGATTTCAGAGCAACCATGTACTGTACTTTGTGAGTGTCATTGGGATATACTGGGAATTTAAATGACCTAATTAAGAGAAAGGTGAAAAGGTACATGGAAAACAATTAGAGCTCCTCCCCAACAAAGGAGAGAACCAACCCCTAAATAATCCTACATTTGTTCCAGCCTGTCCACTCATGTTATCTCACTGCCCACGCGGCAGTTGGAGGCTGTGTGAGAAGCTAAGTGTTCCCGTGTGCATCCTGAGCAAAATCTCGCCTTGCCCTTCAGCCGCCTGCCATGACATTTTACATAGCTCTCACTACTGACATCGCAAGAAGCTCAGGTAGCTTTTGATGTCTCTTATTTTGTCTCACTTTCAATTTCTTTCCTCTTCTTTTTTAAACCTTCATGTACTTGCTTCTGTTTGTGAGTGCATTTTAGGGTGTAGAGTTTTAAAGGGGTACATTGATGACTGTGGTTCTACAGTACAACACTTAACAAGAGACTGATGTTCAGCAATTGATATAAAAAGTTTTCCCAAGGCCCTATGTTTCCTCAGGTTCTATGTTACCAGGGTCTTATTTTCCCAGGTTGTAAGTTCCCAAGGTTCTCAGTCCCCCAGGTTGTATGTCCCCAGTGCAATGTGCTTCTCGGGTCATGTGTTCTCAGGACCCTAGTTCCCAAGGGGTTCCCCAAGTTCTGTGTTCCCCAGGGTCCTCTGTTCCCTGGATTGAAAATTTCCCAGTGTCCCACAACACCTGGGGATCATAGGCCACTGGGAGCTGTGAGATGCTAATATGACCCCTATGAGATGCTAATATGACTAATAATGGCAAAAGGCAGATATGACTAACAAGCATCTCACTTAGCATATATAATGTAAACTTCTGCAAGCTTTTATTCATTATTAGAATTTGAATGCAGTGGAATTGATGACAATTCTGTGGATGATTACAGAGTTCCTGGAAGACACTTCCACGCTTAGAGATTAAGTGCATTTGTATTAGAGGTCTGTTGAGGCCCTCCTGCCTTAAAAATAGCGTGGGCTGAGGAAGAAGATGAATTAGTGATGACTCGAATTCACTGACACATGAGCAAAGATGCTTTCTTTCTCTCGCTCAGTGACTCACCAACCCCAAACACTGACACCCTATATGCAGTGCACTGGGCAAACTCAACTTCAACTGTCCTGTAGCGGAGATGTAAGAGCGCTGATGTTTCGCAGCAGGCTACAGCTGATGTGGCTTAGATAGCACCTTTAGCTGGCATCCTGAACATAAAACATCCAAAAAGAGATAAGAAATGTAAAATCATTCCGACCTTATAATTCTCCTTTGTATTGTGTTTGAAGCAATAAAACTCAATAAAATATTGCTTTAAAGTCTGCATGAAGAGAAAATCATACCCCAGGAATACACTGTGTGAGTTTAGTCACACACAAATCACACACAATCACAACCACGTCCTCAGTATGGTAGAGACATGTAGGCTAACAACACATGTGAGAAAGTCAATTGCAAGTTTGCCAGAATAAAAGTATGGGGTATAAACATGAAGTCATTTATTATTTAAACTGTTTTTATAAAATAGCCTGTAGAAACACAGAATAGTCCTACTGTGCATATTTCAGTGCACAGTGTGGTTAGCTGAGCTGCTGTGGCTCAGTTTCTCAGCATGTAGCTCCGCATGCAACAATTATTCATATTTTATTTTGAATGAAACAGTTTTATTGATAATTGTCCACAGTAGGGCTACGCTTCACATACTGAGTGTTTTTGTACAGTATGAGCATATAAACCACAGGTTTTGTTCATACATGACAGTCTATTCAAACACACAGTGTGAGTGACCATTTAGAAGACTTCCAACCCCAGCCAGTCAAAAAACTTCAATGAGACATAAAACACTTTACAGGTGAGCTCCTCGGATGCAATTCCTGCTGCCACAGGACTACGAAGATGATTTTGAAAGAGACAGATTGAAGTTCAAAACCATCAAACACACTTTACTTACAGCTATAGAGAAGCACGTTTCTGACATGAAGCTGAAACCATTATGGTGAATTCTATTAAAAGGAATGCACTAGAGTTAATTCAAATTGTCTGATGTTTGGTGCAGCACCCACAGTTGTCAACAGTACAAGCTAAATCACTCAGTGTGTGAATGCTAGAGTTGGCTTTTTCCTTCTTGACCATCTGCTCAGTGCACCTGTGGCATCTGAAGTACAAGCATCGCATGTTGGCTAATTAATTAATGATTAATAATGACTTCTGGTGATAAAGTAGTAAGATGTAATTATCTAATTCAAACCCCCAGCCATATTTCGCCACTTGTTTGCCATGATTTAAGCATGACCTATTGGCTCCCTTGTTTTTTAAAAGCCAAAAACACCCCAATGTAGCCATTTATCCAATACATTTTATATTATTTAATTTAATATTATTGTTAAGTGCCATCGAGTTGTTTCTGACTCCTGGCAATGCTATGGACTGTGTTCTTTCAGAATGTCCTGAAAATTAGTAAATACTGTTTTTATTATATAAATTGTCTGTAAGACCAATAACTCAAAATCTGCTATACACATGAAAGTTCATGTACAACTGAAAGTAACTAAAATTCTGTGGTAACACGTCCGCCTGCCACGTCAGAGGCATTGGGTCACATCAAACATCTTTATGTATTAACGTCACACACAAAGCCTCGAAAGGAGGTCCAGCTTTATTTTAAGGTCTCAAATCATAAACAGCATTACACTGATGAAGATTTGATGACAATAGTGGATAATTTACTGACATCCTCAAAAGACAAGTCAGTCACAAGTCAAGTTTTTGACTTCTCTTTGAATACTCTCAACATGCTAACAATCATCAGAATTCATCAGGGTTCAAAAGCACAACCAATTTTACAAAAAGTTCTTTCCAAAGAGGTCTCCAAATGTATATAGCTCGAGTCTAAATAAAGTTTTTGTTGTTCCTGTTTAATCCAAGCATTGCATGTATTTTGTCAAGACTGTAGGAATATACAGGAAGAAATCATATTAAAGTGATTAAATGTACCCAGCAGCTCAGCTAAGCTATGGAATCCCTCTGAAGGTTAGGCTGAATTCCCTCTTTCAAATGGTTGGGCTCGTATGTGAGCACTTTTATGTTATCATTAACAAATAGCAATGCACGTTTATGCTGATCTTATGGTCAGTTAAAAAAATTCTATCTATCCATTGCAGTAAAACATAAAAATGCGGGCCGATGAATGCTCTCTGGTTTACCACTTCAGGAGTGCTGAAGAAGAAAGATGAATAGGTTTTTAGATTTTCTCTCAAGTCCATCTTAAGCTGCCGAGTAGCCATGAAGGCAAAAGGAAACCTGGGAATGTAGATGTTGTGACAAGTCAGTCAGGTTTTGCACAAAGTCAGCTTGTATATATGATGGGAGGTTTACAACTTTGTCTGGCAGTCTGAATTATTACTGGAGACTGTGACTGGCACTCAGGATTGTTGTCTAAAATTAGCTTATTTTCCATATTTGCACTGAAGGTAAAGCTAAAGAAGATAACAAGTAACTGAAGCTAATATATCCAGTTTTGCATTGTGCAAAGTCACCATCATGCAAAATGATCAGATATTTGCCTCAAGCTCTTACTGTTATCTATAACATAAATCTGGTCATTTAGGCTTCAGGATGATTGTTGCTATGGTTTATAGCTATGCAGCAACCATTTCTCAAGTTTTACAGATAACTGTACATAATACAGTGCTAGAATCCACATAAGCAGGCATATACGAGTGCTTAACAACCCAACAAGGTTTGAAGTAAATGTGTAAATTGAATTTACGTCCACTTAAAGACCAGTTAAATCCCTGTTAAATCCCTAAAACCAATCTTAAATAATTGTCTTCTTTTACTAAGACTGACAAATGCAAATGTGTTTTGCATCATGTTCCTGGATGATGCTTTGCACCATTCAAAAGTGTCAGTCCTTTATCTAAACAGAAGCACAGAGGGACAGCAGGTGGGCACTTACTGATAAGCAAGAGAGCTTTATTTCTTTCACAGTGAAATACTACCACTGCAGTCGTTCATTGTTCTTCTTTGTTTTTTTGTGTGGGTCAGATCATTGACAGCCTTATGAAGATTCATCTTAACTAGTAAAGAGGAATCCCAGTAATGTTTCTGCATAATTCAATCATTGTGATGTAAATGGTGTTTACATCACAACGATTTGATGTGAAATGTTGCATTGTAGAGAAACATACAGACTCCAGTATTTACAGTGATGGTGATAGGAACAAGACGTCACAACTGAAACATATGTTTACTTTGCCTTATATGACACACTGAATATGCCTCGCAACAATGAATGTATGTTTAAAAAAAAAAAAAAAAGATTTTAGGCCAAATGCTGGTCTCAAAATGATGGCAAAACAAAGTTTCAGACATCGGGCGGCATGTTCATGAAATAACTTTCTGTGAAGTGGCTTTTAGAAGTGAAACACTCTTCAGATGTCCGGTTCCTATCACTACCTACAACTGTGAACAATTCTGACTTGGTAAGTTTCTCTACAATAAAGCATTTCACATCAAAGCAAGACTTCACCATTTAATGATACAGAAATCTTGAGAAATCTGGAAAAATTTAGCTATTTTTAGAGGCCTTCATTTACTTCTCCGGTAGTACCTTATTAAAGCTTGTCAGATTATCAAGGTTGTTCTCTAATATGTGTGTTCTCAAGCAAACCCATTTGATCCACATGAATCATTTCTGGAGCTGCAACCCAGAGGCATCTTTGGACAGTCTGGCTTTGGGGACTATAAATAGCAGTTATGGTCTGTGATACACAGGAGTATTTACAAAACAGTAGCCATTATGAGACAGATGCAGGAAGCAGTTTGATGACTCTGTCTGGTATTGAAATGAAAAGGTTTGAAATGAAAAGCTTTTTAGCAACCAAAATAGTGCATCCTCTGATGGACCAGCTGACGCTGGTCTACATCAAAAGTCGTCTGCAGTAGAACCCATCTGTTTGAGGATGCACATTCTAATGACACTTAGGATGTTTTCACATTTGATGTAGTTGTCTAGAACAGAGGTCATTTGCCATGAGAGTTCAATATATTTGGTTGAGTATGAAAGCTGTTTTCATATATGGCTGCAGTCAGAGACTGGGCCACCTGAAAACAGTGGTCTGGGTGTCATGAACCCTGGCATGGTCTGTATATGTATGAAATCTATCAGTTCCTGGCAATGCATGCCAAACAACGTGATTGGTTTAATTTGTCACCATATTTCCTGTTTAATAATAGTGGGCAAAGGCACGCTGTGGTCTGCAGAGGAGATAGAAAGTGATGCTTGCATTGAGCAGAAAACACACTACTGTTGGTCTGTAAAATGTTATTTGTTTAGTTGCATGCATGTGTTATTTGTAAACTGAGTGTTTAGTGAGCAATATAGCAATTCATTACAAGCAGTTGAATGTTCTGCCTGCTTATTTACATTAATGCTGCCACAGTGATGTTAAATAGTGTTTACTGCCTTTAGATTTTGTCTGTTTTAGCATATTTGTCATATTTAATTGTTTTAGGTATTTAAACTAAAAATTTCATATGGACCAATTAAACTGAACATGAGGCTTGATTACTGCCAACCTAAACATTAGTTGAATAAAATATTTCCAGCAATGTGAAGTATGCTAAAAGATCTCAACAAGCAGCATCACTATGACACGATCTAAAGAAACTCTGAAATAGATGAGAAAGAAAGTTGAATAGAAATGTATCAGACTGGGAAGGGTTACAAAGCCATTTCTGAATGGTATCCATGGGGGAATTACAAGGCTAACCACACCTAACTAAGAGGAATATAAAGAGGAACATAAACTTGTCTCACATTTGCCATCTTTGCAACCACCTCTTTTCCCAAGTCTTTTGGGATAATAATTTGTGGACTAATAAGCCAAGACCCCTGGGAACACTGACATCTGGCCTAAATCCAACACAGCCTTCCATATTACAAACCAACGGTTAAACATGGTGGTGGTATTGTGATGGTGTGGAGATGCTGTGCTCCTTCAGGGCCTGGGTTACCTGCCATAATTAATGGAACCATAAATTCTAGTCTCTCCTTAATGGCTCAAAAAAAAAAAAAAAAAAAAAAGAAGGCAGAATTAATGCAATTTCCCGACAGCAAAGTGAATGACTTAATTTCAAGAAGCAATTATTGCTGCTAAAAGTGGCACAACCAAGGGCAGTTACTTTTTCACATAGGTAATCTAAATGTTGCAAAATAAATAAATAAATAAATGATCATTTAACAACAGTGTTTTGTGTTCTCTTGCGTTCTCCTTGCCTTGTCCTGTATTATACTGTATTTTGTTTCGGGACCTAAAACCATTTAGAATGACAAATGTGTAAACATAGAAGTAGTAGACTGTTCCGTTTTCCATTATGCGAAAGGAGTACTGAAATTCCTATTTAAGTAAGAATACTGATTTAAAAGTGCTAATTAGTACAAGTAAGCACACTAATAAAGAAAAGCACTCAGATAAGAGTAACTTCAGATTGCAAGATGCAGGCTCACTAGAATTAATAAAGTTACATTAGGGGGCAGAGCCCCCTTTTCATACAAACCCCACCAGCTTTGGAATAACCTTCCAATCAGTGTTCAGGACTAAGGCACAGCCCCAATCTTCAAGTCTAGGCTTAAAACCAAGTTCTGTCAAGCCTTTGGTAATTAGTTTCCCTGCCAGCACCATATAGTGTTTTCCATCCTTCTGTCAGAGCTAATCGTCAGTGTGTTTTCTTTGCTGGAGCTGAGCTACTGCCCAAACTGTGTGGTCTAAGGCGGAGCTACTGCCCATCCTGTGTGCTCTGATGCTGCTGCTTCATCTGCCTCAGCTGCTGCTTTGTGACAACATCTGTTGTAAAAAGCGCTGTATAAATAAATTTGACTTGATTTGACTTAAATAAGTAGTTTATTGGAAAACTGTAATTAAGCTACTTTTTTGTATTTCCACAGCCATCTGAAGTCTGAAAATAGTTCCGATTTGACTTGGCATATCGCCATTGGACATAATCTAACAAAACTAAAGCAAGGCATTATATTACATGAGAAAAAGGTCCTGAGTCTGTAGTATGCTCCACTAATGCACAGTTGCACACAAATGCTGTTAGAATCTTCAAAAGCACTGACGCAAAATGTTTGTGTTGTTCATTTGCATCACATGTGATGTTTAGGCAGCCCCGTACATACAGTGAAAATGATCGAAAATTGGAAACGACAGAATTATTGTCCGGAGTTTATGAGAACCTGCCTTAGGCTAAGTTTCCTTTATTGTATTTCCTATAAACTTTGCGCACAAGGACGATGTGTTATGTGTAATCGAGTGTGAAAACTAATACCATGATACATTGACCCCTTCCCCAAGCAAACTCATGGTATGGACTCAAGCGTACAGGTGAAGTGTGAAAGTGCCTTACTTTCTTAGAGTGGCTTTACACAGCAATACTATGCCTATGTCACACTTGAGCTGCATAATGTAAAGCATCCTGCTACTCATTTAAAACTCCGCTGTAACAGTTGTAATCATCGCTCTCAAAAGAGTCGATCAAAATGTCAATGTCAAACGTAATGATCACATCAAATGACTGATTTCACCAGCTCGAATGACAAGAAAATGAAGCAGAAAATGGCTTATTGGGCAGTTGAAAAGCAGCTCCCCCCAGGACTAAAGGTGGGTACATTTTCATTTTGAACGCTTCCTGAGCCACAAAAACCAACACGACTTTCTGAAAGCTAAGTAAACAGCTGCATTAACTAGCCAGCTAACGTTAACAGCTGTTTAAACGTCTGCTTATCCCAGCGTTTATTCTTTCTCAGCCTGCTGATATCCTCATTGTTTCTCCTCTCTTGACACCCCCTAATTTAACAGCTCGCTTATTTGGGCTCCAAATGATGGAAATTATTACAGAGGGGGAGAGTGAGATGTGAACATGGTGAGTCATTAAGTTGGCCATAACGTGTACACAACAAACAAAAACATAAAACCATAGTAAATAAGCATACGCACCTAAAATGATGGTAATGGTTTGCATAAACCATTTGATAGTAAGGTTCTATAAAAAGGTTCTAAAAAGAGTTCCTTTATTTTTACAAGCTTGACATTGTAACAATAGCAGAACCATTTTTAAAAAAGGTTCTGTACAGAACCATATATGACCATGCAAAGAACCATGTAAGCATGAAATGTACTTATATAGAACTTATAGTTCTAAATAGAACTATTGTCTTTAATAAGAACCTTTGAAGGGCCACGTGTGTGTACCATAGATAGATAGATAAAAGACGGATATACAGAAATGCAGATATGAGAAAAATGAAAAAACATACTGCTGTGTCAACATTCAGTAAGAAGACGTGGTAAGCATGTTTTCTACCACCCAGCACTACTGAACAGCCAGGAAAGCAGGTAGGACATCAACAGTCACACATTCTGCAGTGATGGTAAGCACCATCACCGGCCCACCACCCCATTAAACAGCCCCACAGCTCAGCACAACAAGCACATATATACAGCTTTAAGTCCCAACTATTTCCATATATTAAGAATCTCTTACTGTCTGTCCAGCCTTCCGTCAGGGGGCTTCTCACTCACCGCTCTCCATGATCTGTATGTGTAGCTCAGTAAATATCACCCATATCAGTCTAAATTTATTATCAGTTATTGTTCCTGGTAACCTGAATCTTCCTTCCCAATAGCATTGCAATCTGAGCCTTCCTTCTGGGTGCAACTATTCTTTTGGTGATGAATGCAGTAAGGCTTGTAATCTGAATGTAGCCACAAAACAGCAGAAGTCTGAGGAAGAAATACATATCTACATATAAAGGTGGCGGGGTATCAGGGTTTAATGTTGTGAGTCTTTAAAGAAGTAGTTCTATTTGTTTTTCCAGGATGGAGTGTAGTTGCTGCACTTACTGTCCTCCATCCTCTGGCTGGAGATTCTTTCTCATCTTTTTTGTAAATGTTTCAGTTTAAATTCTTTTGTGCTTCAGAAACAGCCCTCTGATGCAGTCACTGACTAATCTCCCAGCTCACTGCTGTACTGCTACGTGTGTGAGTGTGTGTGGTGGAAACAGGCCAGGGGCTTTTTGGCACTGTACTTGCAGCATGCATGCTTGCAGTCAATGTACTGACCCATACCTAAGATCTGACATAACTGGCATTCAGAGACTAGGACAAGATTCCCACAAGGCAGTTTGTTAGTCATGTGGGAATAATAATAATAATAATAATAATAATAATAATAATGTCAGGTGGAGCTAGTAATGGGCATGTTAACTAGTTTTGCTAAATGTTTGCTAAATCAGAGAAATGGTGGTTTGGAATTTCATGTTGTTGTCACTATTAATGGATCATATAACTGCTCAGGTGTAACTTAAGATAAGACGAATGGAGCTCCTCTTGTTTCTACAATGAAACTGTAACTGATTAAATCAGTGACACAGAATACTCTGTCAGTGGTACCTCTCTCTAAGTTTTATTTACATCAGTCAGCTTTAGAGTTCAGTTTTAAAGCATGAAGAATTCCTACCTAACCAAATACACCTAAGCATATAGCTACAGTTATAATGAAATGGACAGGAACATTGATTGGAACAGTTTTATATAATCTATTAAACAGTCCACTTGTTTAATTCCAAATGTTGGTGCAAAGCAACAAATATCCAGTATCTAACCAAGTATCATAAACGGTATAAGATGGTGTGTAGTGTGTGACTGTGGGAAGACTGAAAGTTAATTCACAAGAATTGAGAGAAACACCAAAATTTGTACAAAAATATTACTTTTTGGGCTTTTCCACGTTATTTGAGTTTTTTTGTTCTTAACATGAACTCAACATCAAACATCCACTAGAGTGCTTGTCTAGTCCCTGGATGGCCTTTGGTACTGCTTATTTTGGTTTAACTTTGGATTTATTTAATTTATTTAACTTTATTTGTATTTTACTAAAGAAAGACAATACTTACTGGAGAAATATTCTTAAAGACCCTGTAAAGTTTTGTCTTACATTTTTGTTTTCGTGTTGTCAAACAGTTCATCAAAATACACATTCGCTGTTTCTTATTGTTTGCTCATTATCATTATCATATTTATTTATGCATTTTAAGGTAGCTGCTTTCATCATTCACATATGTTGGTTTGTGTACTTTTGTAAGCAAGAAATTTCATGTAATTCTGCATTCCCGAGTTTTAGTTGGATACTCCTGATACTGACACTAGAATCAGCCATCATCATTGGACAGCTCTACACGGTCTGAAGAAA
Source organism: Semaprochilodus insignis (assembly GCA_034552555.1). NCBI lineage: Eukaryota > Metazoa > Chordata > Actinopteri > Characiformes > Prochilodontidae > Semaprochilodus > Semaprochilodus insignis. Next base: position 12,528,852 of record CM067483.1, on the reverse strand, counting down.
ACACTGACTGCCCATCCTGATTATGCCAGCGAACAGATGCCTTTGTTAGCTAGAACTGCACATCCTACCCACCCAGAGAGAATATGACCGATCTGACGGATGGCTGTGGCATCGCATGTGAAAAATGTCTTATTACATCACGTTATGTGAAAAACCATCTTGGCTGAAACTGGGTTTGCTTGAGTGGTGGTCTTACTTGCCAGTCTAATAGGGGGGATTCTGCAGGGGCAATCACATGAACAAGCAAAATCTGCATTCTGAGCATTGCAGCAAGTGGCGCTCCAGTGACAACCAAGCCTGACCAAACTGTCTTGTACTGCCAGTGTGCTTTGCTGCCACAGCAGATGAGCAGTTGAACAAGGCAAAAATACTTCACACAAACAAATACTATACATATTATCACCTCTTCATTTTGACAGAAAGGGAAATCAGATCACGCTCCTTTACCATCCACATGTCTAGTAGTTGTAGATGTAATAGTTCCCATTCAGGTATTTCCTGTGTCGCCCCCTTAACTACTGAGTGCTCTAACCGCCAAGGTAACATAAGAACGTATGCTGAGTTTGTATAGTAGGACGCTGCATTTACAAAGCATTGGCCGAGCCATGTCATTTGCGCATGTGTACTTGCGCTGTGTATGTTAATAGCCTTACTGCGGACAGAGAAGAGACGGAGGCCATCAGACCCAATCAGATACCAATCTATTCAATTCCTGTCATCTATGCGGAACCCACATCGTCTGGTACTAATCAATATCAATTTGTTTGGCAACAGACCTAGAATGACCAGTGACAAAATATTTCATTCAGCTTCAGTAAAATTATGGACTAATAAATATAAAATGCTATTATTGGAATAATGCTGTTTAATTGGGATTCTGTTGTTTAAATGTGCTTTATTTTGAACTTGAACTTGAACAATTTAAGCAGTTCCTTTCTATTCAGGCCTTGCTGTTAAAGCTCCACTTTGCCAATCCATTAAGTTCTTTTACACCTCTAGTGCCTATACCCCTGGGAACATCTTATTGCCATGTAAGATTAGCTGGAAGTCTGAGAACATAATGACCATAATTTGTGCTTGTGGGGTATAAAAGATAATTTGCTTGATATGATAGCAGTTGGGAAATGACTATAATTTCTTTTAGATAACCAAGCCTAACTGATTCCATGGAAGAGAAAAATATATTTTGTACTTTGATAATATTGAGCCTGTGTAATTTTTTTTTCCAGTTTATGTCAGATGTCACAATGGAGATGCAACTGCCTTATACAAAACTATGACTGCTTTGTCATTATAATCTTTACTGGCAGTTTTGGGAGACACAGATGAACCCTAGTCTTTGACTAACATTCATTTGGAACCAAGGCTCAGGTTTAATCCATGTTTGGAAAGACCGACAGCATATCTGAGCCTATATGGGTTAAGCAGGTTATATTAAAGAAGAAATATTTAATCCTCACCTGACCACCACCTAATCCATTTCTGATTTTGAATAATCATGTAGTCATGAGGTCAGGGTGGATGTCCAAGCAGTCCAAAATGAATTTTGTAGGTTTATAATTACTACTGGTAGCCCATCTATGATGCACAACAGCATTTACCCTTCATTCTAGGGGGACAAATACCGCCCATGGCATAACAGAGGTACCAAATCCTCTAAGTGTGGGGGTCAAGTACTCTGACCTGTACCGTTTTCTTGGTGCGTGTCACAAATGCATTCACTCACTTGTGAAGAATATGGCAAAGGATAATGCATGCAAACATGTCAGTCATTTTCACATCTCTGTAGACCAGTTTCTATAATCTTTATTGATCCTACAAGGGGATTTTGTCATTTTGCAGTGTGGAAGCAGCAGAGCATTGCAAGCAAGGGAATACTCAGTCAGTCCTGGGATTTGAACCCATCACCATGTGGCTCACCTCTCATTATTAGGCTATAGAGCCTAGTGGATGTGCAGTTGTCTCAGTAATAGGGGTTTGTGCACTGCAACCCTACTATAACATCCCTCTCTATGTAGTTGTGGATATACTGTTCTTTCTGCCAAAATTTGATTATATTAGGTAACATTGATATACTCAATTACCTAAAGAGGAGTTGTTATTTTGTTGTGAGCAAGAACTGTGCTCACTGAATGTATGCCATAGATCTCAGTGCAGATGACATTGTAGTCACAGTTCTTACTGAAACACCAAGCAATTAAACAGTGTTCGTAATTGAAGCTCCATCTCTGCCCTGAGGCCTCTTTTTAAAGTCATGTAGATCTGTTCCTCTTGCTATTTTGATTTCAAAAGCAAGGTCAGCTGAACCCTGCACAATGTTTTACACATGCCACAGAGCATGCTAGTATTTTAACTGCTTAATTGTATCATGTTGTACATTTTTCTGGAAGCATTTGCATTCGTTATGTCTCTTTACAATTTTATTATTTATTTTTTCCTTTTGTTATTTGTATGTGTTTATTTCATTTCTAGCAAGAAATACTTCCACAAATACACATACAGTAAATACTAATAGATGCACTATGTCACCGATTTCATGTGTACACCTGACCGTCAAACCTTGTTGAGCTTGTTGCATGCCAGTAGTGTGGAGCTGTCCTGCTTTTTGCTATTACAGCCTGGGGAGGTTTTTTACAAGACTTGGTAGTGTTTCTGTGGAAACTTGTGCCCAAGGTAAAGAAACATTTGTGAGGTCAAGCACTGATGTTGGATGAGAAGGCCTGGTGTACAATCAACACTCTGAAGTCATCTTAAAGATGTGTAGTGTAGTGTGTCGTTCCTCCAAATCAAAGTTAGTCAGGCCATGTCTTAATGCACCTCACGTTGTGTACATAGTCATACTGGAACAGGAAACACAAACTGTTTCCACAAAGTTGGAAGTATATAATTGTCTAAAATGTGTTTGTATGCTGTAGTAGACCATTATCCTCCCTCCACCAAACTTTACTGTTGCAATTATGCATTTTGGTATGTAGTAATCTCTATGTGTTTGATTATATACTTGTTAGCAATGGGTAAGGCTGAAACACCTGGACTCAATTCAGATGGCTTGCACATACTTTTGATGTAGTAGTGTATCCGATTGTAGACACTGACTAAATTACCTGTGCTAGATATGCCATTTTTCATAAAATTGCTTTTCAATAATATACATTTCTGCTATGAGGAGTGAGTCTTGGCCTTGGCCATAGCCTTGTCGCCGGTTTTGCCTCTTCCACGCATGGTGCAGCAATATCAGAAATCAAGTGTATATCCTAAAGTATCTAAATACATACAAATTAAAATGCATATGTGTTTTATGTAAACTTAAGGTGAATTAAGGGTGAAAATTAGGATCATTTAAAGGCCAGCTGGAAGTTATTAAATAATCACAAATACACAACATACTACAAATGGTAACTGCACCATTGTGTGTGTATTGTATAAGAGCAGTGTGTGATATATGTAAATTCAGGTACTTATATTAAGGTACATCAGTGTACAGGTCAGTTTTACACTTATGATTACTGCAAAAACATAGAAAATTCTGCTGGACTTGAAATAAATTATATTAAATAAATACACTTTAAGTGTTTGGGTATTTCACATCTGGTACTATATGTTACATCTTCAGTGTTCCACTCATTCACAAGTGGAAGATTAGGTTGGCTTCAGTGATGAATATTATACAGCCACTACTAAAGCAAAAAGCATAAATAGAGTAAAATGCAATACTGAATCCTAACTTTCATCACAGAAGTATTCCAGTGACTTTAAGCTGTTTATGAGCCTAACACACAGCAAGAGTGTAGGAAAGGTCACTGAATGTTTCATTTTGAGTGAATTTTCATTGTATTCCTGCTTAAATACACAGCAAAACCTTGCCCATGGTATATTTTAACATGATCACAACACAAAACATGAAGTAGCATGAAAAGTCAGTGTGTAGCCACTCTCAGTTGGAGCTTGCCTTTTTAGCCTTAACACATGTTGCTTAGCCTTACTCCCCAAGGACACAATCCCTTCAGGAGGTACAAGAAGACAGAGATTCAGAACTGGAGAAGGGGGGAGAAAGAGAAAATGCAGCAAGAAGCAGTTCCTAGAGTGAAAGTGATGAGAAAAGGGAACAGAAAAGTAGATCAAAATAAAGTGCAAAAAGAAAGAATTAAATGAAGGTAGTGAAAATGTCAGGAGAAACAGGGGAATTAAGAAATCCTAACATATATTATATACAGTATGCGACCCAAAACATTATGACCACTTATCTATTATGCTGCTGGTCCTGCCAAATCAGTGCCAACCTGCTGAGGCATGGACTCTACAAGACCTCTGCAGGTTCACTGTGTTATCTGGCACCAAGGCATCACCAGCAGATTGTTTAAGACCTGTAAATTGTGAGGTAGAGCCACTGCAGGTTCAGACTTGTTGCTTCCCACAGAGGCTTGATTGGTTTAAGCAAAATGTACATAACATACATTTTATATACATATACATAAGCACCTGACATTTCTATGTGCTGCAAGTGTGTCTACACCAACTGATTGAATTTCATGACTGGAGAAAGGTGGTGGTACAAGTTTACCAAGTCAGTCTCTCGCTGCATTAGTTGTCAGGCAAAAATGTCTGCAAGACCTTATTTGCGTACATCTATGTGCTGTTACAATCTGCACTGACTGCTAATGCAGCTATAAACCAGTGTGAGAGGAGAACAAAGTTACGTAAAGCTCCCTTCGTCTCAGCTGTGATGCTCAGATGCAGTTGATTAAACCGTCCTTTGCTGCTGCATTGCATCGTGTTGCATTAGTGTTCACACTGCAAGTGTAATGTGGTTTGTGTAATTGAATCACAGTGTGGTCACAGACTTGGACCCCGTACATACCAATTTTTAATACTGTCCATTTATGAGTGGTCATAAAGCATGAGCATTCCTGTAGGCTACGTTATCAGTATACTGCTGAGAGATTTGTGCCAGGCAGATGCACTTACACTACAACTACATTATCTATACATTTAAACAACCCATTTTAAATCAGTAAAAGTTATAGTTTATAAATATTGAGAAAGTGTGCTCAATTCACTCTTTTCATCATCTTCCCTAAAGTGTTATCAATCTCTCCTCCATGCTCCTTTCTTTTTTTCTCCTCTCATTCCTTTTCAACTTTCTAAGTGTCTTCTCTTCCAATACGGTCCACATCTCTATCATCTCTGATAGTAAAAAGGGTCACGTTAGACTGGTAATAAACCTAACCAGAGTGTAGTTTCTTTTGATTGTCTGTTTGAGGATGTATTCCAGTAATGTCATCTAAGGTTAAATCTTTGATTGTTTTTTGATTTTACTGTTGTAAGAGCACTAAGCACCAAGTTTGTTTCTCAAGGAAGAGGGCTAACATTAGCATTGAAACTAATTCTTATGCATATACCTAGTTAGCTTTAGTCCTTAACTAACGGTTTCTTTAGGTGGATTACATTTAATGAGATGGAGACAGAAATGTACGACTCCAGATTTTTTTTCAGCCACAGCTTGCTGGGATAATGCTATGACATTCATGTTTACTAGCAAGTCAGCTAGTTTTGAAGTTTATCTTACCTAGCTACAGCTATGCGCAGCCGTAGGTAGCTACCGCTGGTAAACTCAATGCTGGTAGTGCCACTGATGGTGAAACAATGAGGAATATCTAAGATTAAGATTAATGTAGGATACACTTAACTAGTGAATTGATCCCTGACTAGATGACTAACATAGCTGTATGTATGATCTCAAAATCATTACATATTTTCTAATTTCTCCACTAAATGATCTTAACAATTTTGCCTTTCCCTTCACTAATCTGATATATGGAAAACTGGAGACTCTTTTGCTTTCAGACAAAAAGCAGATATGTCTATGTTTAATTTCTCTCATTGCTAGCTTTATGATTAGTGTGGAGTTAGTTTCATTGGAGGGATCTGACAATTATTGTGGCAGTGTAACCTTAAAGAGGTATAGAGGACAATAGAGGTATAGGACAGTGCACTATTTAAGTAATCCTTAAAGGGAAAACTATTATCCAGGGCCCAATTCTGTTTATACCTACAGTCATGCAATCTCTGGTTGATTATGCAGTATCGTTGGGGACAGATGCAAGACTGAAGTACGTAATAGTGCAAAGTAGAGAATAGAAACAGAGCACTTTAGGTACTGACTGTTGAGGTTACAAACATTTATACAGCAACCAACTTCAAAATATCACAAATATGCCAAGAATTATGCCAAGAATATGAATATTTACAAGAATATTGGAGGACACCTATTCAAATGTTTGCACATGAGGCTGGCACACGCTCACAGATATGGAAACAGAGAACTATAATTTAATCTTTTAGGTCTTCAGTGCAGCTCCTGAAGTCATAAGCAATGGGAGAGCTTGTTTGACTCTATCTTCATACCACATGAAAAAAATTGAATATTTTTCATTTCAAGATCCTAACCTCTTTTGTTTTCGGCCAAAAGTTTGCAATGAAATAAGAATACTACTAAAGGTGGTTTAGGTCAAAACTCATATACCTGACATATGCTGTGATGTGAAAAAACGATATACCAAATATTTTGTTCAGTTGAACTCTTTGGTAAATTACAGCAAATATAACATGTTACAACCATAATCACATGACAAAACACACCATGTAGGCGATAAAACCCATACATGTTTAAAAATTTGGGACTTAATTTCTCAAAATTTAATATATATTATTAGGCCACAACCCCAAAGCAGCCAACAGTCAGTGATGTAATAAAAGTGGTGTTAAATTAAACATCATGCAGCTACTGAGGATTCCGAATATATGGCAATAAAAATACATAAATCTACAGATTCCTGCATAAAACAAGGACAGATAAATCTACTGCACCCAATTTTGTCAAAATTAAACTGATTTTATCAGATTTTAGCAGTTGCGCTTTAACAATCAAGAAATCTGGGAGTGCTGCAGCCATCCCCACCAACTGCATTGGTGCTTCCATGCCCACAAAGTGGACTTATGTAATTTGTGTACCTGATAAAATAACCATTGAGTGTAGCTACATGGTAGATGTACCTAAAAAAATCAGTGTAGAAAAACATGAAAGGCCATTAATGGCTTTGTAAGCTAGCAGCATCAGTTAAACAGTTTGAATGCTCGGTTATTCTCATTAAACAGGCACATTAGCCATGTCCTGTACACTTCCACACACAGTAGGACTGCAGAAGCCCTTTCATCTGCCATTTTTTCCCCGGATGCAGCTGCCGCTTTCTCTTGTCAGATTTTTGATGAATGCTATCAGATCTACCCCTAAGTGTGAGGTAGCGACAATGCCTTCACACTCTCGCGGTGCTGCTGTGAGAGAACAGCAGTGAGAATTTCTTAATTAACATTTTTCTGTGCTCAACAAAACAGATGTTGTACAGCAGTGTATTCCGGTCAAGGTGCTACACAGACTGCGGGGAGAGGAGAGAAAGCAGTAAGCCTTTCGTTTAGGCTTCATGGGCAATTCCAAACATGGTCACTGTGGAATAAGCACAGAAAACGTTTTGTATGCCAGCTCACCGAACACATCCCAAATTATTATCCGATTAGCTGCTTAAAGCCAGATTAGAACTCGGCCTTAAGTAAACTTATATAATAGATGGAGTGTGGTCGTTTTAAGAGGCTAATGTATTGTAGCAGATTTTGAATTTGTCTGTCCATGTGCAGTAAAATATGCCAAATTAATGGCAAAATAGCTGGAAAAGGAGAGAGCTAACAGCAGGGGAAGTAGATGTCTGCTATAAGGATTGTAGAGATGTAACTATATCCTGATGGATTTGCTATTGTAGCTGCAGTTTGCTTTTGTTCAAGTTGCTATTTGAACAGACAGCGCAGTGTCCAAAAAGACTAGAGTAAGATAATGAATGGTTTAACACGGTTTAATATTAGTTTAATAGGGATTAGTAATCATTAATAAGGTCAAAAACATCTTAGAAATCAATAACAAGCAGCTATAACACATAAATAAAAAGTGCAACAATGACCTATGGTTGTCAAATAGTAAGTCAGGTGCTTGAAAATCAAGTGGTTACGTGCAATGGACAAAAACAAACTAAGTAACTAAGCATAAGTTTGGGCACCCTGGTCAAATCACGTTTTGTTGATTTTCAGGTGCAAATAAGTTAACACGTCCTGTAAAGAGAACACACTTAAATATGGCATTTATTATGGAAAACTGTAGTGCACAGTTGAAATTCAGCAAATATAAACAGTGAGTGTGTATAAATATGTACAGAAGTGTGCTCATTGTTAAAACATGCATCTTACTCGTCAACGTATCTTACCCTGTCTTGTCCAACTGGCATACACTGTATAATGTAACATAAACTGTCCCCTTCATCAGACATAACAGGACACCATTTCCATTTTTATGTATGTGGTATAACTTATTATTAATGGCCTTTAAGGAATTTATGACCTAATTTATGATAATAAATAGTCTATATATAATAATTTAAAACCATCTATAAACATAATCTTTTTGTAATGTGATACCCTGATCATATTTAAAATTTTAATTGTTGTTGTAATTTAACGTTTAATGTTCTTAAATTATTTAAGATAATTCAATACATCACAGTGACAAAAAATATAATCAAACTGACCATCATTATGGAGCAGTCATTGCAGCAAATGGTCAGGCCAGCAGCATTTCTAAAGCCAAAAGGACTGAAGCTGGTAAAGAAGAAGTAAATCTGTTTTAAAGCACTCAAAATGTAGCCTTAGTTACTGGCTGACATCAGAGCTAAATGTCTTATACCAGAGCAATGAGATGATATATCTTTAATTATTAGTAGTGTCATTGTTGATTACTAATCTAATGACCTACCCATTATTTGTTAGTTAACTGCGTGATTTGAAAAAAAAGAACAAATAATGAAAAACTGCACTAAATTAAACAAAATGAATACATGAACAGGCTTTCAAATATTCCAAAATACTAACAAATATAAACTGCACTTTAGTAAGTCAGAGACTGCCGTTTATTTATAATTATTTATTTGGGTTTTTATTTAGATAACCCACTTGTATAAAAACAGGACTTTTCAAACCTGGAGTTTAAATAAAGAAAATGGGACTCTTAATGACCATACATGATCTGGTAGACCACCAAAATCAGTCACCATCTGATAAGCAGTACTTAAACCTTTGATTTTCCAGAAGAAATCAAGCTCAAGCTCAGATCTGTTTCTGTCCATTCTTCTTCTACTGTGTGAAGACAACTCAACAGTATGGGTCTGAAATGGATGTGTAGCTGTCAAGAAAACGTTTGCATATCAAACTGTTTTGCTGCTGATGGTCTCAGAGCAAAAGACTGACCACCCTAGAGTCTAAACCTCAATGTCATTGAATATGTTTGGGATAACTTGCATTGTGAGATGCAGATAATGTGACCAACTTCTAAGACTGAACGTATATACCTGCAGTTTTTTTCAAAACTGATTGCAAGTCTCCTGAAAAGAATGGAAGCTATTATAAAGTCAAAATAAAATAAAATAATAAAACAATATTATATATGCTTAAATTAAATAAAGGATGATCTCTGACTTGTGCATAACTATAAAACAATATATGGCAAAAATGCAAATAAATGGGTGTGGCTCTGATTCTTATTGCATATCATGCATGTTGTCCTACTAACCACTGGAGATTAATCAAGAACACAAATAGTTTTTAACTGGGTAATCAGATTTAATTGAGTTATCACAGCAACCCTCTTAGTGATTGATTCACACCATGCTTCACCACCTTCATGGGAGTGAGGTGTTTATGAGCTGCTTTTTCTTACAGTGCATTGGCACTGAGATCAAGAAGCAGCCAAAAAGCGAACTTTTTGACCTTATGACCTGAATGGTTTCTCTGAATGGTTGTAAGAAGTTGCCTGAATTGACAGAATATTGCTTGCTAGCTCTCTCTCTCTCTCTTTCTCTCTCTCTCAATTTAAAAGTGTTTCCTTTCTCCAAGGCGGCGGGCAGCATTAAAAATATATGCTCAGACCTCTCAGGCATAGACTCTTGCATGAATATAGCATACTCTGTCTATTTCTATCAATGTCATGCTTGTATACACTGGCTCCAAGTACTGTCCCTGGAATGAACCTAATCCTAACAGAACACTCCAGACACAGGGTGACCTTTTCACACCGATCACTCTACACTCATCTTCAGATGTGCTGGAGAAATATCACGGCTGTTCTGCTAACAGCAAACACTTCCACCAAAACACAAGTCTCTTTGCTGATAAGTGTATGAGTGTACTTACACATTAAACTCAGCATTGAATACCACACCTCCTTTCAGCAGGGTGCGTGAGAGTCCATGATTTTCACCTCCGTCTTCAAGTCTCTCAATTGGACAGAAAGTGCAGTGGAAAAAAGGACAGACATTTTGATGAAGTGCGGGATTAGAAATCCTCCAGATCGGAGCACTCTGAATGGAAAAGAAAAACCCCTTAAAAAACGGAATCCTTCCTAAAAATGAAGAGATGAGTCTTAAACAGGAACCTCAGGCTGATCCCCCTGAGAGCAACTTTTGTTCAGGTTTGATGCAGACACCAGCCATCAATCCAAAGCATCAGTGCCACTACTAGAGGACGAGGCTTCAGTAGATAAGTGGAGGTTCCTCGTGGATGGACCTTCTCAGAGTCATGAGGACAGAAGTGATTTAAGTAACTTTCCTGGTGGATGCCCCGGTACTACAGGGTTGTCCCTCGCCTCCCTAGGCTGGAGCTGCTGGGCTGCAGCTGACGAAGTGAGAAGAAGAGTGAGGAGTTGAGCGTTTCTGGCACTTTTCTTCACTGCTGATGCTGTTACGGCTGCCGCTTTCCTCTCTGGTGGACACAGATGCGTTGGGAGCTCCCGGCTGGGAGGGATTCCCACAGGGCTGGATGCCTCATCACGTTTTAGAGCAGTGAGCACGCAGCCGCGGCGCAAGAGAGTGGAGGAAGAAAAAGAGAGTGAGACAGAGGCAGGGTGAGAGGGGGGCGGGAGGAGGAGAGCGCACACAGACACGAGAGAGTGAGAGAGAGAGAGAGAGAGAGAGAGGGGAGGGGGCTGTAATGATGAGGAGAGAACAGGTAAAAGATCAAGAAGGGGATAAGGTTAGAAAGAGAAAAAGAGAGAGACAAAGAGAGGGAGGCAGAGAAACAGATAGAAGAGACAGCAAGAAAGATAGATAGACAGACATAGTGAGAGAAAGACAGCATGAGAAATGGACAGAGAGAGTGACAAAGTGAGAGGAAGAGGGAGAGATAGGAAAAGAGAAATAAAGAGAGAGAGGGAGAGAGATGGGGCTTATGTTAGGAGAGCAAGAGCAAGTGAAAGATAAGAGGTAGAGAGACAAAGAGAATGAGAGAGTGAGGGGAACTGAGAGGAAGAGAGTGAGAGAGATACAGGGAGACAGAGAAAGAGAAGAGGGAGGGAGATACAGAGACGAAAGAGAGCAAATATCAGAGAAAGAATGAGAGCGATATAGAAAGAGAGACAGAGGGAGAGAGAGCAAACAAGAGAGAGAAAGAGGAATAGACAGTGATTGTATATGTGTACAGTATATACACTCATCAAAAAAATAGTTGCACCCAGAAGGAATCAGCCGACAGGAATGAAACTTGGTGGGTAGGTTTGACATCGTGAGACACGTGAATGATTCAAGTTTCACACTCGGCCACACATGTGACGTAAGCAAGGACAAGCCTTATCACTGTACCAGACTGACTATATAAGGTTGTCCTGTTGCATGTTCTTTTCATTCTGACTCATGCTGTTGTGCTGGTAGCATCCTTTGCGAGCAAAGTACGCCTCAGAGAAGAGTATGAAAGCAATTCGAGTAGTTGGAAGAGTTGGAGCCCTACATTGTATGACTCTGGGAAGCAGGATAGTTTTATCGATGTATCACGCACCATACTGGTTGTACAGATATTACCGTAGCATGCTGTTGGCAGCAGTGGATAGAAGACATTCAGCAAGCACTGATGCTCTCCATGAGTCATCCTGTTAGTGCCAAACCATTTGTAGACGTCTGCACAACGCAGGACTACATGAACGCAGAACGTTACGAAGACTGCCCTTAACACCACATCAATGATGCCAAAGACTACAATGGTGTTGTGCCAGACTGTCAAATGGTAGGGCTGGAGGTGGAGTGACACCAAAATGAAAACGGTTTGGCAAATAGGTGATTAATTTTAAACAAGCTGTGGAGGAAGGGAAAAGGGAGAAACCTGTTAGACCATGTCACCAACATCAACATCTTAAATTTAAGTTTTTCAAATGGGAAGGGCGGTGTGTGATGCATCAAAGAGGTAAAGAGTTAACATAATATTCACATACCTTTATTCTTTCTCATGTTTAAACAGTTATTTATCATCTGTACAGGCAATGAATGAAGGATGCCATTACCCAAAGCAGAATGTGTTGAGATCGTCCTCATTTCCGGTGAATAAAGCATGGATGTAGCAACAGCAACCGCTGTTCTGGCCTCATTCAGCAACAGCACACAACATAACACTCATCATCTGTCTCTGGAATGTAGGGTTAGCCGTGTCTCAATTCAGCAAATTTTGTCTACCTATAAAAAGCACCCTTACAAAATTCAGATACTGCAATACCTGATCGAGAACGACCCACATCATCGGATAGAATTTGCAGAATGGGTGATACAGCAACTTCAGATAAACTCTTGTTCGCTGTTCAGTGGTCTAGCAATGATGGAGCAAATTTCATAAAGAATGGTCAGGTCAACAAATAGGATCACTGACACTGATCTACACAAACCCTCACAGGACCGATTCATTATTTTGGGTGGTGATGAAGTCTTCTGTGATGATGTGCACTTTGTTCACCAGAGACGAGGACAATCTCAGCAAATTCTGCTTGGGATAACACCATTCTTCAAATTGCCTGTACAGAAGACAAATCTCTGCTTAAACATGAGAATGAATAAAGTTAACATGAAGCACAGAACTGTTATTCCAGTGAAAGCCTCTGCCAGTTTGACATGTTACACACCTACCTTCCCATTCAGAAAACTGAAGCTGAATTCAAGGTGACGCCTTTCAAGATGGCCACCATGTTGGGATCACAAATGGGACCACTGCCTGCCAAATTGTCAATTAATATAGGTGTTTTCTTCCTTTTGAGTTAACCTGTATATATGAGAGACAACGTGAGAGAGACAGAGATCCTGCTGTTTAATACATTTGTCTAATATTTAAATGCAAGAACTTTGCAGAGTCACAGTTACAAGTAAAAATTAATCATCGAAAGAATAGCTGCACCCAGAAGGAAGTGTCAGATTGCAGCGCTTTTGGGAAGGAAGACAAAGGTTACCAGGAACAATAAATGATAAATCTAGAATGATATGGGCAATATTTACTGAACTACACATACAAATAACTCAAACTTAATCCTGAACTACTGGCCTGTACATGCTTCATTCATGATGACTATTCTCACTCTCAGTGTGTGCAGAATGCACAGAATATACAGTAAAATGTATGAAGCAATACTGTCTACTGTCACAACAAACCTGGATCATCACAATGAGCTTTTTGGAGGAATTCATAGATTTGTTTGCTTTTAAAAGCCTGTACTGAAATATGTATTTATTTGTATACATCAGTAGAAGGTATCCAAGGTGTACCATCCAAAATGTAAAAATCAACGTGTAAGAAATTTAAAAAATTAAAAAGAAATTAAGTATTATGTTTGTGTTGATGGACAGAGATTGTGACACGTGCTGAGCTAAAAGCAAAGCAATGTTTATTAAACAGACTGGTAGTACAACACAGCAGCAACAAGATCAAAGCAGACATAACCAAGGGGCAAGGCCAGAGTCAGAGAAAGAGAACAGGCAGAAGTCAAAACCAGGCAAACAACCAGACCAGCAACAGTATCAAAAGGGAAAGACAAAAGAGTAAACCAGAGAGTCAAAATAGAGTCAAACCAGAGACGCCAACAAGAATGACAACAGGGAGAAACACTCAGTACGCACAGAGTGGCAATACTTCACAATGGGTCTGTGTGAGAGAGGAGTATTTATACAAACAGAATAAAATAACAGGTGTGATCAATACCCAGGAGACAGATTTAGAGAACGGAACGGTATTGGGAGATGGCGGACATGTGAAAGTGACGTAATCAGGTGGTGGGTTATGCGAAATGGAGTCCAGGAGATCTGAGGAAAGAGGAGTACCAGCAGGCATGACAGTAGCCCCCCCCCACCACAGGAGTCTGAGACAGGCAGAAGACGAGGACCCCGACGAGCACCTCCTCCACGGCCAGACCCATCTGGGAGCAAGCTCCCGGACCTATCACGGCATGGAATGGGGACCACCCTTGTGGAACGACCCCGTTGATGACCAACATGTGGGCTTGAGGACAACCACGTCGGAGACCAGCAGACGGGCTCAAGGACAACCGCCTTGGATGACCACGTCGGCAGCCAGGGGACGGGCTCAAGGATGACCGCCTGGGACGGCCCCTAGGACGTGGAGCAGGATGGGATAGGTGACAGCGGTGGAACTCCTCTACTAGAGCAGGGTCCAGAACATCCGCTGCCGGTACCCAGCTCCTCTCCTCAGGTCCATAGCCCTTCCAGTCCACGAGATACTGGAGGGTCACACCTCTCCTTCTGGAGTCCAAAAGCCGACGTACAGCGTATACAGGAGAGCCCCCAACGTCAACCGGTGCGGGAGGCGTGGTCTCTGGGGTGATCTCGTCCAGCGGGCCAGGGACTACAGGTTTTAAGAGGGAGATGTGGAAGGACGAACAGACACGATATTGAGGAGGGAGTTCAAGATTGTAAGTAACATTTACTTTACTGATGATTTTAAAAGGACCAATGTATTTGGGTAATAACTTCCTACACACCTCAGAAAACCTGAAGTCCCTGGTCGACAGCCACATTCGATCACCAGAGACATAGGTGGGGGCGTCACCATGCTGGTTATCTGCATGACTCTTATTGCACCGTAGAACCGTCTCAATGCGCTGGTGGGTCTCCTCCCAAACCTCCTCACTCCTCCTCATCCAATGTTCTACGGAGGGCACATCTGAAGGCTGAAAAGACCAGGGCATTAGTGGAGGTTGATAACCCAGCATACACTGAAATGGTGTGACAGATGTGGCAGAACTGATAAGTGAATTTTATGCTATTTCTGCCCAGGGTAAGTATGTGGCCCAATCGTTTGATTGTTATGACAATAAAGCCTTAAGAATTTACCAAGTTCTTGATTTACTCTCACACAGACAATTGGACTGGGGATGATAGCCAGAGGTAAGGCTGACAGTGATACTCAGCCTCTCCATAAATGCAGCCCACACTTGAGAAGTGAACTGACCACCTCTGTCAGACAATGTCTTCAGATATACTGAAAAAAACATGATTAAACAGTGTCTCAGCAGTCTGGAAGGCAGTTGGTAACTGTGGGAATGGGATAAACCTAACACCCCTAGAAAACCGATCCACCACAGGCAGATTCAGCCTGAGGGTTCCAAGCCAAACGCTTGGCATTCCCTTTTAGCAAGGAGGTAAGAGGTGCTGCAATGGCACTATAATTTCGGATAAATCGACAATAAAAATGTGCAAATCCTAGGAACCTTTGGAAGTTTCAAACAGACTTAGGTGTGAGCCAGTTTACAACAGCGTTGACCTTATGGTCATCCACAACAACCCTCTCTGGGCTGATGACATAACCCAAGAAAGAAGTGGATTTTAAACGAAGTTCACACTTCTCACCTTTTACATAAAGTTGATGTTCGGGGAGACGAGTAAGCACCTGCCGTGTTGCACATGAGTAATCAGGTGAATAAATCAGAATATCATCTATGTAGGCAATAACAAACTGGCCTAGCATGTACCGGAGGACGTCATTAATGAAGGCTTGGAACACAGACGGAGCATTTCGTAATCCGAAGCTCATAACCCTGTACTCAGTGCCCCCTACTGGTGTGGAAGGCAGTTTTCCACTCGTCTCCTTTACGAACTCTAACCAAATTGTAAGCACTACGAAGGTGTAATTCAGTGAATATAGTAGCGCCTCTAAGCTGCTCGAGAGCTATAGGAACCAATGGAAGCGGATAAGGGTAAGGCATTTGATTATCTATCAACTCAATGGAACAATCATATTTTCTGTGTGGAGGCAATTTGGTGGCATTGGCCTTTTTGAAAACATCCGCCAGGTCTGAGTACTTGAGGAGAATACATACAGGATTTTGAACCTCTGGGCTTTCAATGGTGGTAGAATTGACAGACAAACTAGACAAGGCAAGAGAATGTTGAAAACAATAGGAAGACCAGGACAAGATCTCTGTCAGACCAAGAGATGAAAGGATCATGAGTTTTTAACCATGGTAACCCCAAAATGAAGGCATACTCACAGGAGTCCAGCACAAAAGAAACAAAACTCCTGAGCGCAGAGCACTAATGTCCATTTTGACGAGTTGGGTGGTCTGGGAGATAACACCTTGGCCCACGGGGTCACCATCCACAGCAGATAATCTCAGAGGAGAGTCCAGAGAAACAGGAATCTGAAGCTGTGTAGCGATCCGGGCTTGAATAAAAGTTCCCCTCTGCCCCAGAGTCAATCAGGGCTGCAAACACATAAGAGCCTTGGCCGTGCAGAGTGACTGGTATCAGCAGAGATTTGGATATACCCGGAGTGGAACTACTCACCACTTTAGCATGCAGGGTGGGTTCAGCACGCTGTTCCGGGTATGAAGTCCGAAATCTCTGAGGACGAACTTGGCAGTCCCATAACAAACGTCCTCCCACTCCACAGTACAAACAAAGTCCTCCATGTAGCCGACGGAGTCGCTCTGCTTGAGCCAGGTGAGATGAATCACACTTCAAGACTCGGTTCTGATGTCACTCTAGGAGCTGAATAAACTTGTGGTGTTGGCATGGGAACGCGTAGGGCAAACTGGGGTGTGCTGACAAAAGGGGTCTGACAAGAAACAGAGGAAGTTCCATGTTTAAGCGATCAAGTTGAATTGCAAGAGCTATTAGTTCATCCAGGGACAGGCCATCATCTCTACAAGCTAATTCCGTGAGAATATTCTGGTTAAGACCTTTACGATAAATCGTAAGCATAGCTGGTCCATTCCAGCCACTACCGGTAGCAATAGTGCGGAATTCATGTGAATATTCGGCCACAGAGCCACTGCCCTGACGCATACAAACTAATAACTCTCCCTAGGACTTGCCATCAAACACAGACTTAAACTCAGAAAGGAAGTGATCATAAGTATCACTCTCATACAGACCAGACCTCAGTAGCCCAATCCAAAGCTTTACCAGTTAAGCGTGAGATAAAAGAAATACGGGCCCCATCAGTGCTAGGTGGGGAATTAGAAAAGTAAATGGAACATTGCAGCAGAAAGCCACGACACTGATTAGGGGAACCATCGTATTTATCCGGCTTGCTAACTGGGAATGTATTGGTCGCTAGGGAAGCGACTAATCCATGCTCAGTGGCAGAGGTATTGGCAGAGCTTTGGGCTATCTGGGAGGAAATATCTCACAGGTTAGTGGAAATCTGAGAGAGTTGAGAATGCTGTTCTGTTTGTTGCTGTGCTAAGCTACCAACCGAGCTAGTAAGGGTATCGAACAACTGGTTATGCTGACCAAGCAGTTGACCCTGAGTACTTACGGCTTGATGAAGGTCTTTTAGCTCAGCCATCACTACTTCTTTTAGGCAAAGTACTTCTGTGTTGATGGACAGACAGATTGTGACGCGCACTGAGCTAAAAGCAAAGCAATGTTTATTAAACAGACTGGTAGTACAACACAGCAGCAACAAGATCAAAACAGACATAACCAAGGGGCAAGGCCAGAGTCAGAGAAAGAAAACAGGCAGAAGTCAAACCCAGGCAAACAACCAGACCAGCAAGAAGAGACGCTAACAAGAATAACAACAGGGAGAAACACTCAGTATGCACAGAGTGGCAATACACCGCAATGGGTCAGTGTGAGAGAGGAGTATTTATACAAACAGACTAAATTAACATGTGTGATCAATACTCAGGAGACTCTGATCTAGAGAACGGAACGGGATTGGGAGATGGCAGACATGTGAAAGTGACGTCATCGGGTGGTGGGTTATGGGAAATGGAGTCCGGGAAATCTGAGGTGAGAGGAGAGCCAGCAGGCATGACAGTTTACCAGTTGAAATTTAGGGGTTATGGTTTGTTACAGTTACTTAATGGAAAAAAGTACCCTACAAATGTTGACTATATTTATCCTATTATTATCTCAATAAATGCACGCTGACCAACACTGCTTTTATTATACTGGAATCGTGGTGCTGCCCAGATCTCATGTAACACCAAAAACGATTTCTGATATGGGTCCACTAAACATTTGTATCCACCTGATGATCCAGTCCTGACTAAAAGTTTAGGATCCATGTTTTCAACAAGATTTCTATAATTGTATATTAGTATCCATGATTAAAAGAGTTCATTCAAAATTTCACCAAGCTTTTGATATTATTGCCAGTAACAGCAACTTCTATGAGATCTGTTGCGCTGTATGACAACACTGTCACAAACACTAGGATATGTGGATGACATGAATGATGTAGACATGGTCTGATCTTGAGAAGATTAAACTCCTTATGTCTTTAATCCCAGTGATGTGTTGTTGCTGTTGCGGCTGGAGGAGAACAACCCCTCAATAAAACAGTCACAACAGAACAGTCAAACATGACACACGAGCACTCGCCATTCTCAATGAAAGATGGAGGACCACAAGTGGTGGGATTAGCTATGGTAGGAACAAGCAGCTTACAGTCAGCCACTGTAGTGTGCAGAGGCAAGGGGTGGTTTTCAAGAGACAGATTATGTCTAGTTATGCATTAAAATCCTTAGTGAATGGCGATTCTCCATTGGAAAAGCTTCATAATCTGAGACTAGGGTTTATCTATGTCCAGAATTACAGCCTTTTGGCATAAGGAGAATGTGCTTATAGGCCATGAGCAAAGAAATAATTCTAGTGTTTGCACTCCATTGTACCATTGTTAATAAATCTAATCAAATAATTAAAAATGAAAACTTTATTAAACAATTATTATTTGTATGCCAAGGTTATTGTTTATCCGGTGGACTTAACTGCAATAGTATTATTAAGCCACCACTGTACAATCTCCAATGGCATTGTATTTATAATAATCAACTTATAGAAGACAATGATTTCCCTCAGTATTTGCTCAGTGGCGCAAGGGCTGCTCTCGCAGGAGAGGGACAATGATTAGGGAGAGATTTTGTTAATTAAACACGCTTCACAGAGACAAGTCCTGGCAGAGATGTGCGCTAGCCTCATATGCTAATAGAAACCAGAATACACTTCACATGCACAACACTCACAGACACATAGAAATTATAAATCACCTTATTCCACTTGCGACTCATATTGCATCAATATAGAACTCCAAGTATTTTTATGCATGTACCAAAAACTTTTTGAAACTGAAACATTTTGAAATTGCATTTTTATTTTTCAACTTAAAAGAAAAATAAGACAATTTGGTAACACTTTACATTAAGTGTTGACTAACTAACATGAAGTAACATATTAGTTAACATGATGTAATATGTTAACAATTTTTACAAGGCTTGACTTGATCTTAAGTAAACATGTAACAACTACAACTACATGTTTTTATGTTAAGTAAACTTGTTACATGTTTGCTTAACATTTGTTAACTACTGTTTATTGTATTACTTCATGTTAACATCATGTTACTTCATGTTAGTTAGTCAACACATAATGTAAAGTGTTATCAACAAAAAAAACCCTAGGTTGCCCTATGTGGTACTTATTTTTGGGATTGGGAATTCCACTTATTTGTCAAAACTAAAAAAAAATTGATTAGATGTTAAACGGTGCACTGTAGGGACATTCAGCAACTCTTGCTTATGTAAATATATAAATATAGACATTTTATTTAAAATCCAAAACAACAGTAAACCTTTATGTGGCTTCTGAGTTTATATATCGTCACTGTCCAAAGAAAAACAAGTATCTCTAAAAAAAAAAACATTCATTACCTTTAATGGACGTTGAAGTGATTTTGGAACATTTCTTTTGGTCCAATCATAATAAAATTTCCACACAATGTCAATGGCATCTGCTGAGCTCAAACAATGTAGGAAAATAAACATTGACAAAAAGGAAGATACATGTGACAATATGTGCGACAATACATGATGTGTAAAACATTGGTAAATGGTTTTTGTGTAATAGTTTTCTTGAGACAGAGAATTTCATATCAAACTTCTATGAATGACTTGTTGTACCACTTAGTTATATAGATATTTAGGAAAAATGGACAGAAATTCCTCTTTTAAACTCAAAGTAGCATTACAGAGCCAGGGGGGAAAACATGCTAATATGGAACATGTTAGCTGCTGTAGGTCACCCTGTAAAGCCTGACATAATCATTTTGAAATCAGAGGCATCGAGTTTGGGACCATGTCATATATCTTTACATATTAACTCACATGTACAGACTTAAAAAGACGCCCGTCTCAATGTTTAGGTCTCAAAATGCAAAATCAACATGATGTTGGTAAAGATATGATGACAAGAGTAAATAATTCATTAGCTCTTCTGTATGCTGCACACAATTACACTTTTCCATTTGAGATGTCCAAATCCCCAAATCTTTAAAGATTCATGTGCAGCTTCTCTGAGGAGGATTACCGTGCCCAGCTACAATGGCTGCATCTTCACAGACCTCTCCTAACAAGTGGAAGCTAGATATTCACATGTCTGCAGTCATACTCTGCAGTTGCTGGTGGACTGGTGGCAGGACCATTATAGTGTTAATGTGATGGAATCAACTTCTGCACAATAATGAGCAAACACATATGATGTAGCATCTAAAATCGTTTACTACCATCGCAAATTTAGTTCCCCTTCTAATTCTTATGGAATGATCCAAAACACTTAGGAATGTATCAGGATTAAAAAAACAGATCTTGCCTTTTACTGGGTATGTCAGTGCTGATAAACACTGCATCCACTCACTGTCTACTCTACTATGCTCCACTCTACTAGACAGTCCTACTAATTGGTCCACCTTGTAGATTTAAAGTCAGACGCAGTAGTTCATGTGTTGCTGCACAGTTTCTGTTGGTCATCCTCTCGGTCTTTATCAGTGGTTACAGGACTGGAATTTGTGAATGTAACTCCATATAGTAGTGCTGAACTAAGGTTTGCCAAAGTAATCCCTTGCTCATGTGATTACATCAACTATTGTTGAATGGCGGTGCTTGATGCAGTGTCATCTGAGTAATCGGGCATCATGGTGTTCAGCTTAGGCTCGCACCCTTTATGCATCTATCTGCTACCTGTACTTCTATTTAACTATCAGATATTCAAAGAAAGTGTGGAGCAGTTCTTATTTTACTTCAAAGCAACAGTCATTTTAGATTTAGTGAAATGACGAAATCTAATGGGAGCAATATATGGAACCACTATGTTTCTAACATAAAGCCCACAAAAAAGGGTTCCTAAGCGTTTGATAAGACATGATTTCACATGAAAACTAAGTGGGAGCTATTTTTCTTCATTACAAATAATGATCAACACTTTTGCATCCGTCATCTCTAAGCTTCTGAAGCAAGAAATAAATTAAGCAAAAACCAAACAAACACTACCGCTCCTGAGGCTCTCTTTTCATAATTCAAAACTACAGTTGATATTACCTAATTTCAGCATTAAGTGGTTTTATGGATTGTGGAGCAATAAGCTGAATAAAGAGTTTACTTATCTTATCAGTTTACTGCTGTAGAATCTGACAATATGTAAAACCAGTATAAATGCATTATTCAAATATCTTTGGGAAAGCACTGCAGATCTTAGTTATACCAAAATAGCACTAATTTCTAAAGATCATATGTGGTTTGATTGTATGTTTTTTAATCACCCATGATTTTAAATTTATTTTAAAATAGGTAATCTGTTAAGAGTTAATCACTTTAACTCTAATGGAATACAGTTATTATTTTTGTATCCTGATTAGATAATGCTGTTACATGTATTCTACTGCAGAACTTTAAAATATATTGCAAACTTGAAATCTATTTCATTCCCCTATGTGTTAACCACCTGCCCTTACATGAAATCGCAAATGCTTGAATGAATATAGGGTTGAAGGCTGGCTGCTCCTCTGAGAGCAAGAATGTGCACTCTTTCAGAGGATTTCAAATCAATATAAAACATGCAAAATCCTTTTCATATGTATTTAAAACGTTCCTTCTATTTTAATGCAAATGCAAACCTTCTTATTAGGTTTTTGGAGCTTGCAATTAGACTCAGCTATTTGAGTGGGAGCTTAAATTCATTTAACTGTTAATCGCTCATTCATACATTAACAGTTCATTAACCTCCCATTCATGTATTCATTAATTATCTCCTGACACCTAAGAGGCTCTGAAGTCTTGCGCTTGGTTTACACTGAAAACAGCCAGTTGGCCTCTCTGTCAGGTGTATTATTTGATATGCCAATCCAGTGAGGAGAGCAGGCCAATACATTTATTGAAGTGACATACATTAAAAGGGATTATAGGGGAAAAATGACCAAGGGCTGCAGACAACATCAAAACACAGTGGTCTTTTTCATGCCTTACAAACACCCTTTTTAAAACAGGAATTCTGTCGGTTCTTTTAAATATCTGCATAATTCAGTGGTGGAGATGTAAATAAAGTAATTCAAAGTGGTTTGATAAGTAGTGATGCATTGTAGAGTAACATACTGACTCAGTGCTGATGGGAACTAGCGGTCGCCAAGTCTACAACACATATGTAGCCATTAATTTTCCAAAACTATGAGTGAACCTACATGTGTTCTTTAGTGCTAGGCTAATTCAGTAGAAGAGAGTGACAACTTATAGGCCAAACGTTGGAGAGGACTAATTCCAGATGTGAACTGCGAAAGAAGAAGCAGCACAGCAGTACAGGCGGCAGAGACCGCAGTAGAGACAGTGCCGCAAGGCTCGCCAGCGGTGCCCGGCTGGAGGATGGTGAAAGATGTTTGCCCGCGCACCCCATGGACTCTGCTCAGACTTGAGGTCACTGGGAAGGCTCTGAAGTATCCTGCTGCTAGCTTGAGTTCTTCAGTTTAACAAGGGTTTAGATGTTTATTGTGGTTTGCAGTGCTGGGCTGTAGAGCGGATTTTGCTATCTAACATTGAACTGTGCAGCTAGGAGTGACCTGCCTGCTTCTCATACATATCTGTAGCACTGAGTGGTGGTTTTGCCCTGCTACTGTGTTCAATAAAATAATGTTCACTTAAGGCATTATGCTTCCTGCATCTTACTCTGCTCAAACACCACAGTACAAAGTCCAAAAGGATAGAGAAGTACTGATTTTTGACTGACAGATTCAGTTTGTGGTCTAATATTGAATGAATCCAATACTAGTACTGATTCGTGAGCACATAAAAGGAGTGCACTGTGAAAATGCAGTGTATTGGTAATACAGCCACCAGTAAAATACATTTAACTAAATCAAAACAAAAGAAACAAAACTTGGCTACCAATCATGCCATGACTGATAACAGGTGTTTCATGAAATAATGGATTTCAACTGATTAAAATAATCTAATTATACCTATTAGAGTATAGTGACAGTATGTATTGGTGTACATCTGTTCAGCATCTACACTCATATTTGCTATAAAGAAAACACTTGTTATCAATATAAGGATCGATACATTAGTGTCGATCCACCCACCCCTGACGCTTAGTGTGAGATTAGAAAATGTTGTTCTTGTAGATACAAATATTTTAAAATATCCTCTAAAGAGAACACACTTCTGCATGTTCAATGCACAATTACTGATTATTTTCTGAATTTAACATTTTGGGAGGGGCAAAAACATCATAAAATAATAAGTGAAAGTCATTAATGACATAATAAAATGTCCAAAAGTTCTGGCACATTTTATATTTTGTTTTTCCATCATGTTAAATAAGCACAATTTGTACACTAAAAGTTGTGCACTAACTATTTAAGCGTGCTCTCCATAAAGGATATGTTAACTTATTTTCACTTAGAAAATGAATATATAATATGGCTGGGGGTGTTAACATTTTTGCACAAGTGTGGCACGGTGTGCACGTTCCCCCTGCGTCCATGTAAGTTTCCTCCAGGTGCTCCAATTTCCTCCCACAGTTCACAGACAGGCAGTCAGGTGAGTTGGAGATGCTAAAGGCATAAGTGTGCAAGTGAATGTGTATGGCAGCCTGTGATTTCTTCCTTCCGCCCAGTGAGCGTTGCGATAGGCTTCAGCACCCAGAAGGACAGGGTGGTTTGGAAGAGTGATGAGTAAATCTAGCTAAATATGTAAGTGTAGTAAATGTAGTTACAAAAGAAAAGTGACTGTAAATAATGAACAAATGTAAACGTCTCTC
Organism: Semaprochilodus insignis; assembly: GCA_034552555.1. Taxonomy (NCBI): domain Eukaryota; kingdom Metazoa; phylum Chordata; class Actinopteri; order Characiformes; family Prochilodontidae; genus Semaprochilodus; species Semaprochilodus insignis. The sequence goes on along the minus strand of CM067483.1, from coordinate 12,504,412 downwards.
ATTTTATTTGTCTGTCTTTATCTCTGTTTCTCTTGTGACTGTTGCTCTCTCTCTCTCCCTCAGTCTGTTGTCTAATCTGCTTTAGCCATGCTTCGTAATAGAGCTTGATCTGCACACAGACACACACACACACACACACACACACACACACACACTTGCACTCAGGCAGCTACAGCTGGCTGTGGGACACATGAATCGCTTGACCTAATTGTGCACCAAAAAGCCTTACCAGACTGTTTCCTTATTGCTTGAGAACAAAAATGCAGTCTTTTCATCTTTTTTCGATTTCACTGAGCTTTTACAACAAAGTATATACTTCCCAACTGCTTTTTAAGCAGTGCAACCACCTGAAATGCTTACTGAAATTTAAACATTATCTTCCACTTTCATTGTAATATCTTCTGTATTGTCTTTGATTAAATAGCAAGTCTCCACAAAAGACAGACTGGTGGCCATGCTTCATGGCACTGGCCACCCTTGGCCATCCCTTGCCTATGCCCTTCTTTACACCTCGTAGCCATATGGGTCCCTGGCTGGTCAGACTGAAATATTGTTGCTGTGTGCTGTGCAATATACACACCAGTTCACATACAACATCCAGTTGCCTGAAAGAGCAGCAAAGTCTCTTTTTAGCAGAGGCAATCCAGTGGAGGGCTTTTTTTTGGCATATCCAGACCAACAAGGGAGGAGTCACACTATTGGGAGGGCTTATGGTTGTCGAATGTGGCTTGGACAAATGGATGCATTTACACTTGTATGACATCTGGCTAAAACAAGGAGGATTCTTGTTTATGTGGGTAATCTCTAGGGCTGTACCCGACTCGGTTTCGCCCGTCCTGGCCGACGATTCGACTATTCGTTCATGTTTTTCTCCATATACATTATCTAGTAATCAGTAAATCAATTTCAGATACGTTTCAGATCTGATGTCCTCCTCATTTAGAGAGTCAGCAGAGTCACAGGAACATATTTTGAACTAAAAGAGACGTGGCATATGATGAACGATCTGAACTGGAGCCTGATTTAATTACAGAATATAACGTCCGGCAGCAAGCAACGTATTCATGCTAAAAATTAGCGCTTATAGCCTGTCTTTTTAATTTCACTTTTAACAGCTTCTTCAGTAGGATGACCCTTTGTCTATCATCAATAATGAACTCCTAAATAAAACCAAATTAGTCAATATTTTAATTATTTTTAGATGAAAAGGAGAACGGTAGACCTGAAACCGTTTAATTATGCTGAAATACTTATTTCTTGTTTATCGGCAGGCAGTGACTGTACTTGTCTTTAAATAAAAATAATCGTAGCTGTTAATGAATAAATAAAAATATCTGTAATTTAGAATTAATTTAAAATAATGGAATTATAATAAAACAAACGTCTTCTGTCCTTTTTTCCTTCACCGCAAACAGCTGTTATGTCTAAAACGAAAGTCAACTCACTGGTTTGAAGCAGTGTTCGATGTCTGACTAAATGACGAGCAGAATTAGCTTTAATTTGTTCGGATTCTCTT
>CM067483.1:12443277-12502867 GCA_034552555.1 Semaprochilodus insignis | reverse complement strand
TTGTCACTGTTGTCAGTCGACTTGAAGGTTCTCAGTCGACTTAAAGGGTCTCCGACTGACGATTCGACTCATCGACTTCTAGAGGGCAGCCCTAGTAATCTCTATACAGATATAATGGAAGGGAGTAGGATCATCCCGATTTAACACAGTCAGCTATCGTCAAAAAAGCTGACACCATGGAAAAGTTCTGTTAGTTTGTGTGAACAGTTTTACAGTTAAAATCTGTAATCAGGCCGGGTACCAATCCTGACACTGTAATCAATAATCAAAATTCCTATCAGGTTATGTAACAGATGTAAGTCATAAAATGACTGGGGCCTTTGAGTACAAGTCAATATTCCTTTGTAATACTTTTTCATTATAAACATTTGGTGCCATTTCCTTTTATTATTTAATCTCTCCTTTGTCTCCCATTCATCTGACACTTAGAATATTTTGTTGCCTGCTTGTAAAGCACTACTGTTCAGTGCAACACATTTTATCCACATGTTATTAAAACACTTTCTCTTCTTTTTATTCCTTTTTTCAATCATTTTCTACCACACACACAACACACGTATTGATTAATCAATATTTCTTGCTCAGCCTTCTGAGTTTGTGCCAGTAGAAAAATAAAAAACATCTTTTTATATATAGAGCTGGGTTCATCTTTCATGAACCATGATGCAGTTTGGTTGTTACAGCTGATAATTCATCGGACCAGTAGTCACTGCCAAGTGACAAATAACTGACCTGAAACTGGAAGAACCTGAGATAGCTGCCCAAACTCAACAGGACCTGACTATTTGTGTCAGGTTCGGTCATCATTTCTGAGATATTGGCTCAAGATTTCTTTACTGCTTTGGTTTTACCACTCATTTACCACACAGTTTTTAATCTGGCATACTAGAATCTCTTGTGTTGTAAAATTGAAGTCCATCAGGGTTCACAACTGTCCACAATGGCATGCTTTGAAAAACTAAGAAAATACAACTAACTTGAAAAGATAACTAGAAACGATACCTGCTGACCATTAAATATAGATTACCTGTTCAGTTTCAGATGTGGATGAGCTGAGCATAATGGGCAATATGGATGCACATCTCTCAGTAAATAATAGCCGTCAAGTATTCAGCCGAGCTAAAGTGACAGTATAAATAGCATTTTATGTTTGAACAAAAGAAAATCTGGGGGATCCAGTTGAAAGTATTATCCATAAAAGTATTATCCATCATTTTAAGTGTTGTTTGTTTATACCTCAGCTGTTCTGTATAGGTCTAATTATTCTTAGAGTAACAGATGGAGTGAACTGTTTGGGGGGATTGTAGTGGAAGCACTGGGGTGTGACAACTGCAAAAGGTTTACATGGCTCATGGGTCAGGAAGGAGGGCACCTTTGTAAAATTTTGCTTAGGGCACCAAGGAGGTCAGGACCAGCTCTGCTGCTAATAATAATGAATAAAGAATCTTATTAAACAAACAGCACATGCAACACATTACAGCAACATATATTTATTGAACAAATGGTTTAAACAATCAAGGTCATTGACTTAAAAAGTGTTTGAGCCTCTAGAAGAATGACCTCTTTGAAGAGGGCAATTGGAGTCTGGTGTTCCAATCAATGCAGGTGCGAGTTTGACCTACGAGTGCCATGCAAAAAGAACATACAATTTTGAGGTACATGCTCTTCAAAAGTCTGTTCAAGTGTAATATCGCCTAGTTGTGTCAAGTACAATAAAGATCTCAGAGAAACCCATAAGACCGGGAGAGGTTGTAATAGGATTTCTAAAGACCTTTGGGCCTTCATCAATTCACAGAAATGCAGCACCACTGCTACTCCCTAGGAGTGGACATCCTACAAAGAACAGGCAAGGACATGACATAGCATCAAATAAGGGTATAAGGGAGACACAAGGATTTTCGGGGTCTGCAGTCATGAGACTATTAAACTACAACAGTTGTGCTTATTAGACATTGGGAGCTTACCAAGGAGGAAAACACTGACTTGAAAAAAAAATCTACAGCTGAAAAACATACACACTGTCTATCTTTGTTAAGACTGCAAAAGACAACTTCAATGTCTCTTAGAAATATTGACAAAGTTGAACTTTTTGATAAAATTGATTATCTTTTGTCTACACTGAAGACCAACATCCGTAGACTGTACACTGCAGCCCAACATCAATCTCAGGCCTCCATGAAGCATGGTGGAGGGCGTTTCATGGTGTGGGCTTGTATCAATAAGTTTGACAGCAAAATATCATATCTGTGACAGAAACAGGAGACCAAAGTTGAGTCATGCACCATGACAGTGAGCATAGACACAAGTAAGTCAAGAACAGAACAGATCAAACAGAAGAAATTTGATTAAGTCTTGACCTAAATCCCACTGAAGGGCTATTGCAAGATCTGAAGCAAGACATCCCAAAATATATATAAACCAAAAGTTTATATAGAGCAACAGGTCTGCAGATAATTAATCAGCAACTAAAATATGCAAAAAGAAAAGTAAAGAAATCTAGAAAGAATGCTGTTTCATTTATGTGAACAGGTTACTCTCCAGATAAAAAAGACTTAGAAGTGCTAAATCCCAAAGAGAACAGATGTGTCTCTACACATGGTCTTGATCAACATATGTATAACATTTTAGCCACCAACCCACTAAATAGTACTACTATTTATATGAAACCACCCACATGTGATGCAATTTAGGCAAGTCAGAATTACCAAGAAGATTAATAATTGATCGTATTCAATATAAAATACAGTTTTCATCATGTGTTTGCCGTTATAATGTTTTAATGTTTATAAGGTAAACATTCAGTAAATTATACAAGTGCTGTCCAGTTTTTCACTACCTTTTCATAGACACTCATGCCCCAAAACATAACAACCATCTACTCAATATGGTGTTGTTCCTCTGCATGCGCCAAAACAGCTCCAACCCACCAATGTATGGACTGTACAAGACCTGTGAAGGTGCCCATTGGTATGTGCACCAAGACATTAGCAGTAGATCCGTTAAGCCCTGTAAGATGCGAGGTGGAGGTGCTGCAATCTGACTTGTTGTTCCAGCACATCAGATTTTGATCTGGGGAATTTAGAGGACAGGGCAAAACTTTGAATTTTTCCTCATGTTCCTCCAGTTATCCCCCAAGAATGTGCGCAGTGAAGGAGGGCACATTATCCTGCTGAAAGGGGCCACTGCCTTTAAGGAATACTAATGCCATATAGGGGTGTAACAGGTCCACAACAATGTTTAGTCAGGTGGCAAGTGTTACACCGGCATTCACATGAATACCCAGACCCAGAATTTCCCAGCAGATCATTGCCCAAAGCATTACTCTGACTCCACCAGCATGTCTTCTTTCCACAGTGCATCCTGGTGCCATCACTTCTCCAGATAAACAGTGCACACGTACTTGGCCTGATCTTGTAACATTAACATGCATTGAAGTTAGAGGGTAAAGTTACAAAAACGTTTCAACCAGAAGGTTTGTGGTTGGCATTAATTGTATAAGAATTATATCCTTAAATGTGTTCACACGGTCATTAACTGATACACACTGTAGAATGTGCAGAAAGAGTAGGATGACTGACTTAAAAGCTTTTTATTACCAAAAACATTTAGTGTGAAATCGCTTACAATATGCACCCTTTGACACACACTCATGCATATCCGCATAGTGAGTCCTTCAGTCAGCTGCTGTAGCATTACAGTAGCGTTCCTCTCCTGAGTAATGAAACTTTGATGATGCTTCCAGCAAAGACACTGGATCAGGCCTCAGTGATTGAAGTGGCATTGAGAGAGGCATTGCTGTGTTCATTCTTCTCAGGACACCAGACACCTCTCCCTTCAGCCAAGCAGCAGCTCTATGACCTTGTCCGCACCGAGTAATAGGCAGACCTTCTATCAAGCCTGGTAACAGATCTGTTCCTGCCGGAAACTCTTACCAGCCAAGTCGTATTGTTACATTCCTCATTACCATAGTACTTCACTTTAGTACTTACCTCATATTTAGTTTAATAGCTACATTATGTAGTTTCACTGCTATTTATGAATATATACCAGTTTTTAAACTTTGTTTAAAGTTAATGCTGATGTCACCAACACTGAAGCAAAGATTTAGTCTGTTACTTTTTCTGCCTAATTCTGCTTGAGACCTCCCCCTGACAGCGATTGGTTCAAATCCTTGTGTCATTCATTCTTTAGACCTCCCCAGACTGCAAATGGTTCTAATCACTGCACTGTTCATTCTGAGACCTCCCATAACTGTGATTGGCTCTAATCTCCACATGAATTATTTGGCAACCTTTAACTATGCTTGAAAAAAAACGCTTTGAGAGGACCAATCAGAGAAAGGAGGAGGTTTTAGAATGATTTGTTATTGTTGCTTAAAACCAGATTTATTTACACAACCAAAGCACTGTAAAACCATCTCGGTTAGTGCATGTAAGCAGGTTCTGGTTCCTGATTTATATTTAGCAGGAACAGTTGTACATGGTTGGGTGACAAATAAGTCTTTATTTCTACTTGAGTAAAAGAGATAAGGAAAGATGTCAACACAATTTATGGATCAGGGCCGTTTAGCCACAGCCTTGTACTGCAGGTGCTGTGCGCCCTCCATGTGTGTCCATTTTAGGACCTCATCTGGGACACGAAATGTGCAGACTCTGTGCTCTGTTTTGTGTGTACCAGAATGATTGATGCCTCAAACCCTGAACATCAAGGCTTAGAGTGAGGGCCCTGCCTTAATGCCCCTGAGAATGTTATCAGGGAGCACAGCATGTCTGACTAAACACACACACACACACACACACACACACACATGTCGACTGGTTAACTGACCTCTGACTAACCCTAGAAAGCACAGAAACTGCAGATTATTGATAATGGTAAAAGAGGCTGCGTCAGCTCCACCGTCACATCTTTATGCAAAGAGCGTCTGGGTAATTGGGCTCTCTGAGGGGCCGCCCACTGCTCAGCTAAATCTGGTACAGTTGGGACACTGTGGAGGCGGGCGTGAAGCGCAGAGGACCACAGGCTCATGTTTCAAGAGTCTCATAGTACCATGCCATGAACAAGTAGTTGCACCCCCCCCCCTCCACACTGAAGTTGTTAAGTTGTTTCTGTGAACTTTTTTTTGTTTTTCTCATTGGGTTTAATGGCCAAGGCAGTAATTTATGGAGTCAACAAGGGCTTTTGGTGAACTCAACTCAGTGCACGGTTTGATAAAAAGCTACCATAAGTGAATATGCCATAACTGAGAGAAACATGCCAGTGAGTCAAATCATACACTCTTTTTCATCTCACCATTCTTTCTTACAAATCTGCAAATTCAGACTCTTTCTTGACTTTTTTATAATGTAATAGTATTAGGTGTAGTGTTAGAGGAGGCATCATGCTATATATTGCTCCAGTGCGTCATAGAGCAATGATTTCAGTCCCTACATATAGTTGACGATCTTTTCACATGTCTTCAACTATATTTTCTAACATGTACAAGGTGTTTATTTACCTTTCACAGCCTGTAAGGAGTCATATACTATTTTTATCTTGTATTTTCCCATCTCTTTTAAAATGAAATTGAAAAACTGATTTTGTTACTGTGCCTTTAAGACTGTTACATAGAAATGATTTTTGTTCTCAGTAGTCGCCCTGTATCCAGCCTTATTAAAAAAAGAATCCAGACTGAAACACTCCTTAGAACTTCAATGTGAATGAAGGTAAACTGCAGTTGGCTGAATAGGCAGGTTTGTTTGGGACAAACTTTGGTTTGAAACCAAAGTTTGGTTTGAAACCACCAGTTAAGCTGGTGTGAGGTGTAGCACAAACTTAACAATGCAGCACAAAGTTTAGTTAATTTTCCAACAATCAACTATCAGTCACCCTTTGAAACAGCACAAAGCAACTGTGTTGTCTGTGATAATCTAGCTGTTTATGGAAGAAGACTAGCAGAACCTTTCAGGGCTGGTTGAGTCAGGGCAGGTAGTCGCAAGTAGAGAGAGAAAGAGAAAGGTAGGCGACTGTGTGCCCAGCTATATATCTAGACATAAGATTTTAATGATTTTAGATACTGAATGTAGACAAGTATTTATTTATTATGCATACAGTTTACTTTACAACACTGGAGTTCTATGGGATGCATTACTGTGATAGTCAAAGAGTGACTGCCTTATCTATGAACTCACCTATACAGCATCCATTTCTGGACGGACAAAACAAATCACAAAATAAATTCTTATACCTTGGAATATCATCGTTTACAACCCCATTTTATCCTAATATTAATGACAATACTCTTGGTTATAAATGTTTCCAAGTATTTCAGCTAATTTTGAAGTCATAGTCTGTCTTATAGTCTGCTAGTCTGCTAATAGCCTACACAGCTGCTGAAATGCTGCTAACTTCACAGAGCTGACATCAGCCTAGGTTAGTTAACATGTAGTGCTACTAGAATGCTAGACTACCACAGCACACTAATATTTATCAGAATCAACATTTACAGGAATATGCAATCACAGTGTTTCCATTTTTACCTCAAATCATACCAGCATGACTGCTGCTGACTCCAACACTGGTGGTATGGAGTGATGGTACCCATAGAAACAAATGCAAATAAATCAGTTTCTTTTTTATTAATCATACAACTGATTAAATTGTGCCCCAAGAAAAGTACATGTTCTCTATTACATGTGAGGCAGCAGCATTGAGGCATAACATCCACCAGGAATAGTTTTCATTTGTTTTAATTGTTCCTTTGAGACTGCCTGCTTTTGCTGTTGTATACCATTACATATGAAGATGAAAAAAAAAAAGAAATCACATGAAATGCATAAGAGAATTATAAGTCTAATTACCCAAAGTTATAAAGCCTCTAGCATTAGATTTGCCACCATAATCTTTATATCTCATTTTTCACCACTAGCAATACAGAGTAGCAGTCATGATGAGCATCAGTAATGTTGAACAATAATTAGGACAGACCGTGTGGCAGTAATTTCTCCATAAAATGGTCTGCTCAGCTGTATTTGGTCGTAGTAACTCATACTCATAGTATACTGGGCCACAACGAGATTAAACATAGATTTGAACCTCATTGTTAAGATCCTAGCATACAGCTGTAACAACTGCACTTTCAGGAATGTGTTTGTCAGGAATCTTCTGACGTGGTACTTCCAGTAGATCACTGCTAGTGATACAATAAAAGACCTGACATTAATGGGCCATCAGTGACCTTTCAATGACCCCAAGGTGATTACATGTTCAAATGCTACCTGAGATAGAAACTTAAAATGCCACCAAAACTACACATACTGTCATGACTCCTTACAATCAGCTGTGCTGTGGGTTGAAGTGTTTGTCCCCACCACTCAATATCTTTCAGTGCTCCCAAAAATGAGTAGCCAATTGAGACTGTGCTCTTCCAGGTCTTCCAAGAATAAGATTCTTTCAACCTGCCATTTTACCAAACACCTCACCATACAAGTCAAACTATGACTTAGGGGTGGATGATTTGGCAGAAACATAAAATCACAATACTTGAAGTATAACCTGAAGCATAAAATCACAATACTTGAAGTATAACCTGAAGCATAAAATCACAATACTTGTAAAGTATATAATAATAATAATAATAATAATAATAATAATAATAATAATAATAATATTTAATAAGATGGAACAGACAAAAGAACCAGTAACTGATTATTTCATAAATACAGATATTCAACATTTCAATCTAATTATTTATTACAATGTTTTTATAAATATTGTCAGAAAAGCGTAGTGTAATGTAATTTATCACAATAACAATAAAACATCATCACATTGCCCACCCCCACTATGTTGGATGGCTTTGACAGCTTCACATTATCTACAATTCTTCAAAAAATTATCGATATTCAATAAATTAAAGAATCAGAGCACACAATATAAAAGACATAACAGAAAACACTGAGAAATAGAGTAGTTCACCAATGGCCAACTATATGACAGACAAAATCTGAAAAATGTTTTTTATTGTTATTCCCTAAATATATCTTGTATACACTGGAAAAGAATGTTGTTATTCAGGCCTCATGGTGCAACACACAACAGCAGCACAATGTACAGGACTACACATAGTGCAAATACACCACAATGTAAAGTACAGAACATACAATCACACAAATACAAGTACACCAGACAATAAATATACAGAACATAAATGCACAAGACAATAAAAACTATACAGGACAAATACTGTATATACAAATAGGGAACTAGCATATGTATGGCAATTTAGACTCCACTACATAAACATTCGACTTCAAGTAAAACACACAAATGTTATCAAATATATTCAGGTTTGTAATGGTTTGTTTAATAAGGTCTGTGCAAGTGTAACATATTTAACAATCAACCATATCAGGTAACACAGCTGACAGATACGTCACACTGCATCCAGATTTTAGGGTTATTTACCTTCTTGAGCTACACAAAAACCCTGCACTTTAAACTAATTTGAATGGAAAGACATATTTGCCACTACATTAGGTATAGCTCCTTGTTTTTACACTAATTTTTCATTTTATGAGCTCCACTTACCTTAGCTCTTACCTTACCTTAGGTGCACTTTGTAGTTCTACAATTACAAACTGTAATCCATCTGTTTCTCTGCATACTTTGTTAATCCCTTTCGTCCTGTTCTTCAGTGGTCAGGACCCCCACAGGACCACCACAAAGCAGGTATTATTTAGGTGGTAGATCATTCTCAGCGCTACTGTGACACTGGCGTGGTGGTGGTGTGTTAGTGTGTGTTGTGCTGGTGCGAGTGGATCAGACACAGCAGTGCTGCTGGACTTTTTAAACACCTCAGTGTCACAGCTTAGCTGAGAATAGTCCACCAACCAAAACTATCCAGACAACAGTGTCCTGTGGGCAGCGTCCTGTGACCACTGATGAAGGATTAGTGGATGACCAACAGAAACTGTGCAGCAGTAGCAACAGCTACTGTCTGACTTTACATCAACAAAGTGGACCAACAAGTTAGGAGTGTCTAATAGAGTGGACAGTGAGTGGACACAGTGTTTAAACACTCCAGCAGCACTGCTGTGTCTGATTCATTCGTATCAGCTGTTTTAGAGTGGAGATTATATGTTTTATTCATATATTTTCAAACCTGCAGTAGCTGGTAGCTGCACTGTTTATGTTAATGTATTTTTATTAAAGCAAGCTGAACCGCTTCCCCTGCCCACTGTTGACCCCTCCGAGGGCACATTGCTAAAACACACACAGGTTGTGCTGCAAAAGGGAAAAGTGTGTGCAATTTCTGTGCCCTAAAGCAGTCTGTTATTATTGCTTATAAAAGCAATGACGTTCTTATGAAAATATTTTTTTTTGTCAACAGTTTTTTTTTTTCAACTTTTATATCTCCTGCTCCAACTTCAGAGACTATGCGGGTGACACAATGTGTTACTGCTCCACACAGATTAACAGTCTGATTGGACATCATTCATTTACATAAAGTTCATCCACCAAGACAGAGATCTGCATCTCTTGACACAATATGACAACAAAAAAATAAATAAAAAGTCAAATGTCACCACTGACACCATTTATATACTGTAATGCAGAGTTGAATCCATACTATTTGTGTTGAACTTACTGTCAAGGCCAGATTTGCAAAAAACATTGTGTGGCTACATGGACTAAGGAGAACTCTCTTTATTGGTTCTGTTGTGTACTGGTGCTGGATACTGGTGCTGTACCATGGTTTGGATAGTTTTGGGTTTAGATTTGTAACCATGCCTTGCTGTACCTTATTGCTCAGTGGAAAAACGGCAATAGTTGGCCTACATTTTGTGGAGAATGAGGAATTTCTTTGATTTTAAAGTGTTGCACAGTTTAAGGTAACCATTATACACTGTAAGTGTCCATCATTTTGTTTATAAATTAGGTTTATTCAACCGAAAAAAGGACTTTGAAAGAATGATTCTTTCAATCAAAGTAATTTTTTGAACTTATTCAATTGCTTTGTAACACAGTGAAGTATTTTTTTATGTTGCATTTTTACAGTGTATGTATTTATTATTTTTGTTTCTGTTTATTTTCATACTTCTCTGCCAAGTGAACCATGTTTTCCGAAAATGGTAGATAAACAATGTGAAGAAAATATTTAGAACAATATATGAATATGTGAGTTTTGACAGCATCACCATGCATATAATAAAAGAATGCTCCACCTCACATTGCCTTTGTTTCTTATGTGTCTCATATAAATGAATGTTTGAGTTGTACTATACTACAGAGTGTCTTTTCTAAAATTAAAAAGCATGTAAAAAGACCCAGTTGGTCTTTCATAAAGAGCAGTCTCCTTTCCTCAAGTTATCTCAGGTAAATGCTCTGCCTTCATTAGTTAATCCCTTGGTTATAAGTCTGCCCAAACAACAAATTAGCAGTGCTGCTCCTCAGGACACAGACACTCATCAATAAACCAGTGCACATTAATTATAATGAAAATTAAAGATGCATGGTGTATCACTTAGCTACGAACTTCTGGACCACAATGCATCATCTTACACTTCCCACATACGGAGAATGTAATTGGTGAGCATGTTTCAGGGGTCATTGGCACAAGATGGACTAACAGTCTCAATATTTACTGAGTGGTGGACAGCTGTAAATGGAACGACAGCAGACAGAACTGTAGGATATCTTAATGGAAATGCTACATTCTGTATTACCTTAGACATTTAAGACACTGAGTTGTTTTGAAAGGAAACCAAGGTTCCTGTAAGGTTACTGTCCACACTGGTGTCTCATCATCACTGTGGAACGATGCATCTTCAGACCACAGGAGCAATGACTCATTAATGTATAAAAAGCCCTGATCAGCATTCAGCACTGCAGGAAAGCAATATGGTGTGGTTGGAGGCAAAGCAACCCCAGCGTGTAGTGTGGAGGAAGGAGCTAGGCTTGCATGCAGTTAGTGCGATGCAAAGGGTGTGCAGCGTGAAAGTAATTTCCTGGAGTTCTTTCTGGTGTCCTGCTGGGAACCGGAGCCTTAAAAAAAATCTTTATAACGTTATAGTGCATGCCAATCATCGTCAGTGGTCTCTGTGCAATGGCCTCTAGGCTTGGTGAACGAAGGGCACAGTCTGATTGACAGCCTATGCATTGGCAATTTCCATAAAGCTAAATAAAGATGCTTCCTTACAGGAATTAGTTTATAAGCTCATTAGAAAAGACACCTCACTAAGAAAAGAACAAAATAGCTGAAAAGAAAAGCTAACTTAAAGATAATGAGCTGATACCTGATGACTTTGACTGGGAAGCCATTTAGTGAACAGGAATACGAGGGCTGTATTTTAGTGGTACACATATACAGAATCTGAGTAAAAGTAAAGATTTTCTTAATAACAAACGTTTTAAATGTATAAAAGTATTGTTTTGATTTTCTAACAATCCAGTATGTGCATCGATACAATACAATACTTAGTTTCAAAAGTATAATGCTATATAAAGCGTAAATGCTATAACCAAACTTAGGGTCTGTGTGAAAAAGTTGAAATAAAAAGAAAGTGCATAACTAATACACGTTGCGTTCTGTGTATTTCTTTATTTAGGGGAGGGTAGTATTTGTTTCACAGTTGGTATTTAGTGATTCATGATGGTATTTAGATGGTTAAGCATATTGCCTCCAAATGTAATATAACATTTTAGTTGTTTAAGAGGGGGGAAAAGACAATATTAGATTGGTATCAGCAGATATTCAAGTTTGTTGTATCAGTATCAGTACAAGCATCAAACTAAAGTAGAAGCAATCTCACCATCAGCAAAGCTTGATCAAAATTAAAGAGTGTGTTTCAAGTCACACTGATGTATAAAAAAGATTTTCCCCTTAAATGTATGGGAATATTTGCTGTTTAGTAAACATTCTCCAGCCACTGTTTCAGTTACAGCTTCTGACCAGTTGGTTATGCCCATAAAGTTACAACCAAGCCCTGTTAGTGCAACCACCACTCTCACTCATACACAAACTGGTAAAAATACACAACATGACTGATTCTTTGTTTATTCTACTTTTGCTTTGTGTGTTAGTAACAAGAGAGTCATGATGCACTATAAGGGACATTCAGCTGATGTACTGTTCTACAGTGTTCACGAGAATTTATGAACGCATTGTGGGAGATGGCAGAGCACTTCAAATTACACTGGAATTTCATTGAAAAACTTCATCAAAGGCAAAACATGGCCCCACTAAATACCATAAAACTGATATTACATTTAGCCACTGTGTACTTCTTTTGTTACATACAGCATTTTCACTATTTTATGACACTAAAAATGAATTATTGTAAATGAATTTTGACTAGATATGAGATAGATGAAGGTTGAGCTCTAAATGGAAAACTAATTCAATTTTAATCAGGTAATAACTAAACGTAATGGGCAGTAATGGAGTACATTTAGAAAGAAGCCTGTCCAGCTCACTTGCATTACATATGCAATGCATATGTAGCTGTAAACCTCAACAACAAGGTATAGGAGTCATGTTACTCCAGAACATTGTGCTATTATGTTCAAAATACACATAATTGGAAAATTAAGGTGTCCATTAGAACAGACTATATTTCATCCTTTTCTATATACGTACATGTCTTGACATTTAACAGCAAATAAGGCAAATGACTCCATTAGGCTGATATTTGTTCAGCATCCCCAGTGTTAATAATGCATGACCTTCAAAAGGGCAAAGCACTGCACTTCGGAACACCGTGTTTATGAAGCTATTTCTCCATGTTGTAAGACTCCTTCAAGACTACAAGTTCACAGCTGAAATGAGACATCATGCCTCTACCCAGGTGGACGTCTTACTAATTTCTCCATCCAGGCCAAATGCAAATGGGGTCAAGTTATTCATAACTGAGTAGGAAAACGGCATTCAATAATATTAATGTCCTGTTGCATAAATGTAAACCAATAAACACTGGCGAATAGTATCCCAAAGCAAGAATCAAACATCAAGTGGTTTCATGGATTTTTCAGAGGGTTATGCCTTGAGGATGTTTGCACTGCTATAACTGTTATAAATGTTCAGCTGATGAAGGACAATCTATGCCGTGGGCTGGTCTTCATTCGTGACTGGTGCTTTGCGTAATCCTTACACAAAGGATTGTGTAATTCTGTCTTCTGTAGCTGCCTTTGTCATGTTCTTAAATAATCAGTCAATCAATATTTATTGCCATACAAAGTTTGAGGGATGTTTCTCATTGTGTTCATGACAGACAGTAACAACACCACATACAATACCTCAAATATCTAAAAACATCACATAACATCACAGTGTAATCATAAGCCATATAATGCATAACATAAAAATTTAAACTATGAAACTTACATTAAGAACAGCTTTCCAAAGACTGCTGAACATTTTCTTTAATTATTCATTACTAATTGATGGACAGATGTTGAACTATTCATGGTTCAATAGCAAAAGTGCCTAAAGTTATTGCCTTGGGGACCAAGGACTTATATTTGTGGTGGACTAAAGTGCCATGTCCAAATGGTATACATCCTCCTAATTAATGAATTCGTTTGTTTTAAAGGTGAAGAAGATGTTTTTATTTTTTCAGTATTTTCAGTTGTTTTCTGAAATCTCCATAGAAGGTATGTTACTGTGATCCGGATAAAAAATTACCTAGATGCTTCACATGCCTACTTACCACCCTATGATTAAGCCCTAAAATGAGGGACAAACCTTTTTTAGTGAGTTTAGGAATATTTTGATGCTCTGGTTTGCTGCCTTACAGAGAGAGACCCAATGATCACACCAAAGCAACATGTCGAGATGGACACACACAGGAAAGTAAAATGAAACTGAAGCTAGACCCTCATACCATGTAGTTAGTTATGCTAACATTAGTTACTTGGAGCTTGCTAGCAGCTAACATTAGCTTGATATGAAGCCAACTTTAGCTTTGTTTAAACACTTGGGTTCCTTGGAAAGGCTATGAATAGTGCCGATGTCCCCTTCACAGTCTGAAAGGTACATTTCAGCGCATTGCTGTTGCTCCGTTGTTGATTTCTGCTGGGCTGCAATGAGAGATGATATATGTAAATTTTGGGAGCGCCATTTTGGGTGGAGTCAAGACTGTTACGTAATAAGGAAGCAGCCCACTTCACTGTCCTCTTTCACAAATGTGGAATTTGTATTGAAGCAGGAGACAACAGCGTTTGAGATGGTTTGTCAGGGCCATGTACTGAACTCTCCATATTCAACCATGCCAATGTAAAAATAGCTTTACAGTCATACCTTTAACGTGCACCTATTGCTGACACAGGCTTTAGACTGCACACACACCAGAGTAAAGTTTTGCCAATAGAATCGGGTGTCATCATTCCCAATGCCATCTCAGCTAGAGGGGCATGATTTTCCTCACACTACTATATATCCTGCGAGAAGCTTTCCAGTGTCCACTAAGATTTGTCCTTTTATGATGTAAACTAAGTGGTCTTAATCTCATATTACATGTGTATAAGTGTCAAGAACAAACGTACTTCGACGTGCGCCAAGCTAAAAGTCAGAGAGTGTTTTTTTGACAGGATGATAATCAGAATCAGCAACAAATACAAGGCAACAAAGAGAACCAGAGAGTCAGAATAAACGGGTAAACAAATCAGAGGAGAATCCAGAGAGAAATCCAGAGATGAAAGGGAGGTCAAAACCAGAGAAACAATCAGCCTAGCGAACAAAACCAAAAGGGAGAATCTGAGAGGGAGAGAGTCAGAGAACAAAGAAGAGTCAAAACCAGAGATAGCAAGCAGAGAACTACAGCGAGACTGCTTAGTATGCAAATGGGGTTTGGCAATATTTTGCAATGAGAGATTGTAACTGAGGGGTATAAGTACTGAAGGGGAAATGAGGTGCAGGTGAGTCTAGTTAAAATTCAGGAGAGATTGATCGGGGAAATAAAGTATGATTGGTGGGTTCGGGACATGTGGCTGTGACGTCATCATGGAGTGAACTGAGGGAAATGGAGTCCGGGAGGTCGGAGGCAGCGGGGAAACAATACTAATATGAGTTGTTCTACCAACACAGCTCTAACAAATTGTGATCTGTGTTTTAGTCAGAAAAACTGAAAGCCAAACACACAGTTGAGGAAATGGCGAGCCAAACATGTTTTTGTGTTCTGGTACAGTGTTTCAAACTTGACACAGACCATTCTCTGGAGTATTTGTAATACAAAATACATCTAACCTGAGGAAACACCTGGTCTTGTACAGCATATATCTCAAAGCTCAAAAGTGTGCTGTGTGTGATGAAATGTTAGTATGTTAGTAGCAATTGATGGTGAATGATGAAGTTGATGATGAAACTTTAAGTGAGGCATTAACAATTTCATCAACATCTTCAGGTAGTTAATTAGCTAGTTGGAGGAGTTGTTGTTGGAGAAGACAGGGCTTTATTCATTGTATTGTATGAAGTGAGTCAGCACTGAGCCACTGGCTGTATCGAAACTCCTTACCAGCTTGCAGTTTATGGTAAATGTGAATAGTACCCAACCCAGATAACTATGCTCTATAACTAGTTTATATATGTAGCTCATCTGTCTGGCTGTCATCTTTCCATCCATGCGTGACTTTCCAGCTTTCTCTTTAAAGTGAATAAGTATCGATTTCACTTATTTTTCCCCATTTAGCTCCGTTCTTTAGCTCTGCTTCTGTAATGCTGCAGGCCAGGAGTCTTGGAGTGAGGGATGTCAATTACAGATGCTCGTCAGTGCTCAGATAACTCTGATCAGTGCTCAGATATCCCGGAAAGGTAATTTTTAAGCCTAGCTTTGCTGTGTTTAACATGACACTCAATCTTAGTATAATACAAAATTTTAATATTTTACTCTGTGACTCTGTGAATATGCTATCTGTGACTTGAATTTTAAATCTATTTTAATAAATAAGGTTCATGAGTGTGAGGAACCTCTAGAATGTTCATATAAAGGTTTTAAATCACTTAAAGGTTTTTAATAGAACTGTATGTCCAACCCAAGAACCATGTAGGATCCTTTATTGATTAAACACACCTTACTAGGATGCATAAGGTCCAGACAAACTGTAGGACTTGTAAATGTAGGAGGTGCTGGCTCACAGCCCACAGCCAACCACTCTTTCACTCATCTCTTAAACCACTTTATCCCTCTGGGTTGTGGGGTGCTGGAGCATTCAATGGATGGAGGGCAGGAAACACCCTGGACAGGCTGCCAGTCCATGCAGACATACACATTCACACACACGCGCACACACACACACACACACACACACACACCTAGGGGGCAATTTAGCATCTCCTGTTCACCTGGCTGCATGTCTTTGGACTGTGGGAGGAAGCCGGAGCAGCTGGAGGAAAGCCTCACAGACCCATGGAGAGCATGCAAACCTCACCCAGAAAGGACCCTGGATGCCCCAGCCGGGAATCAAACCCAAGCTCTTCTTGCTGTGAGGCAACAGTACTACTCACTGCACTACTGCACCACCATGCTGCCCACAGCCAACCAGCTTGCATTAATATCGCATATATCAACACATAATAATCATCATATTGTGCTTCGTCATTGCTGCTGAACTTATTTAATGTATGTTCTTTCACTGTACGACTCTCTCATCATCCCTTATGTGTCTGGAAGGTAAGATCAGCCGAAGAAGAGATCATTTCTGGTCCCATGGATACCTAATGACGAACCCTCTGAGCTTCCTGTGGAGGCCAGTCTCCACAAAGCAACATGATGATTTGAGAAAATGAACACAGTGACATTTTTATAGTGAGATTTCTGCGAGCTGTATGTTGCAACCATGACAACCACAGAGTGAGCTGCAGCCTCTAAATTGCTGTGACCGCTGCACAATCCTGATCACACTATTCCCAAACTTTCGGGCAGCTCTAAGGGCTTGAGCTTCAGCGGTGTGCTAAATAGTGGTTAATGTTTTGACTCATAATGTTTTCAATGAGCTAATGATTAAGTATTGATGTACCTTGCTCTCCCTGAATGCTTGTATGCAACACAGGTCACAGGCAGACTAGAGGTTACGTTCAAACAGTAATTGAGCTGTGTGTTTTGTAGATTTCCCATTAAGTCCATTATGTAGAGGACAGCTCAGAATGTTGCTCCCAGTGGCTGGTATTTTAAGAGTGTGTGTGTGTACTTGTGTGTGTGTGTGTGTGTGTGTGTGTGTGTGTGTATACTTGTCCTAGTCATACTCTGGTGCAGGAGGCTGGCTTTGCGATGAAGTAATGAGTTTCTCCTCCTCATTAGGGCACTGACTCATGCACACAAAAAGCCATGGACATCAAATGGCGTATGCATGTTCTGTGAAGACTATCCAAAGGCTATGAAAAGAATTTGGGCTCTTTTGTGTCTTATTTGACAGTGTCTGGGTATAGATGCTCACAGGTTTTATTTTGGACCTTCAGCATCCTAATTGATCCCTGTTCATACGAAAGTCAGAAGAAGACTTAGCACTGTGATGCAGTGTGGCGTGAAGGGTAATGAAAGGGGATTACGAAAGTTAGGAAAATTTGATGAAAAAGAAATTAGATAAAAGACAAAACAGTCTAAACAATCAAAGTTTATTCACCAGCCAGGCCTACTGTGTCTTAGTTTTATCCAATTTATTCTTTGAGAGACATTTAAAGGCTGAAAGATACAGTAATATAGGGGTTTTTTTGACAAATGTTCTGATTTTTGAAAAACAAACAAAGAGTCAAAAACATGTTTTATGTGTGTATTATGGCTGGCAGTAGGAGTGGGCAATATGGGCAAAATATTATATGATGATACTATATATGAAGACATTTTCATGTGACATAATATGCATATATATGACATCTAGGTTTTCTAAAATTGATAAATTGTATCCGATGGCATAGAACCTATATAATAATAGTGTCACCTATATAATAATAATAATAATAATAATAATAATAATAATAATAACACAACTACAAAGAATAAGCATACAACTACAAAGACTTCTCTTTGATGTTTTAAAACCTGCACTGCACTAAATCCAATTAAACTTATTATAATTATGTTCAAAGTATAGTCTTCTTTAAAAAAAAGCTATTTGTAAGATGATGCAACCTGGCAAATTCATACTCCAAATAAATAGGGGGCAACATATTACCAGAAAGTTCCCTATCATAAGAAACAAGGAAACCCACAGTCCTTCCTCCTCCATTTTTACTCCTTACCAGTCTAGAAGAAATGCTGCATTAATCTTCATCCCTTTCGTTGTCCTCCTCTGTGGAAAGCAATGCTAATTTTATCTCTAATCTTGCTTTGTTTGTTCAAGTGGGCAGTAGCAGTGGTCGTAATGGTCACTTGCCAACATCTTCAACCATAAACGGGTTTACTGATCTATTCCTTGTCTACCAGTCCTTAAATGATCTAACCTGGAGCATGTCCTTCAACACAATTGATGAGGTTGGAATACACCATCGAAGCAGCAGTGCTACTTTTTCATCCGCTAATGCTGGCCTGATGGCAGACTTGTGAGGCTTAAGCATTAAAGCAGGAACTCCACACAGTGAAGTGTTTAAGAAGTAAAAGTTTGTGTAAGTGTATTTGTGTTTAACTCTACGATGAGCTGAGCGCTCTGACAGGCACTGTTCCAGCTGCTCTGTCAGGTCACAAATGTGAGGAAGCAGACTGCATATTTCGTGTCCATGTGTGGGGGGGTTGCGTGGGAGAAATAGAGAGGGAGGACGAGAGAGAAACATTTGAGTACATGCGTGTTTATTAGAAATAAATAGATTAGAAGAGAACAACAGAAGGGAGAGCATTTGAAGCCAGCAAAGTCCCACGTTTAAGCACTGCCGCAATGCTAGATGAAGAGGAAGAGAGCCGAGGAGACGGGTGAAGTGGTTAGAGGACCAAAGTGTAGAGAGCAGCGCAAAAAAAAAAGTGCCCCGAAAATTAGTCATCATGCTTCTAATAAAAGCTTACATTAACATCAGCCTGACATGGAGAACCATTACACAACACAAACATTTGGCAGAGACCATGAGTCAAATCCTCTCCATCTGCATCGTGCTATGGAGAGACAGAGCAGGATTTATCTTCGCCATAATCTGCCCGTTAATACACCCACCTTTCAGCTCGGTCAATCTTCTAAATATGACGATCGGAAACTAGCGATATTATAGGCAAGCAAACACCAGTGAGCACAGGACAGCATCATAAGCCTGGATTATGACATCAACAGATCTGAATGACCAATCAGTCAATTTGAAATGAACATCTGTCCACTGTGTTACAGACTGAGCCTTGTGTGAAGACTATGGCCTGACCGATGTCAATACATCTAACATGATAATTAAAAAGATAAGTCTAGCAATCCCTCTTTGAGGCGAGGAGATAAGATAAGACTGAAGAAGGCTGGCCTGTGCACACCCGTCCTCAACTGCTTCTATGAACGCATCACAGAGAGCATCCTGACCTGCACCATCACTATCTGGAACGGAACACATTCATCTCAGACAAGAAGGCACTGAGTCAAGCTTCTCTGCTGGTAAGAACATCTACACCAAATGGTGTAAAAGTAAAGCACCTCTCATCCATCGCATGGACTGTTTACACCACTCCTTTCTGGAAGCAGTCAGACCTGACCAACCCTTTAAACACTCTTACTGAGCTGCCACCTCAGCAATACTCTGGTATTTGGGGGGTTCAGTGTTGAGCATTGGCTGGCTGCTAACTCACTCGCCATAGCAGTGCTGATACTCTTTTCTAGTTTTGTGCACATTAATTGAGATCATGCACAGCTCCTTTCTTAGTCTTTGTCTCGAGAAATGAGTAACACTTTTTCTACTAAAACCTGTGATTTTCAGATTTCCACATATATGTTATGTCAGGTATCCCAGACACAGTTACAGGTGCTAGTCTACCAGCTAAGCGCCACCCTGAGGCAGACCAGTGCTGCATTTTTTAGAATGGCAAAGACAGAAGCTGGCTGTGAAGCAGGCTAAACAATGACCTTCTTCTGAACTGCTACATTTGGGCATCTATTGTTCAACATCATAATAAGTTTATTTACATAATACATTTATTCAAAATTTAGATTTTGAGACATTTGAGATCTCCACAACAAGGGGGGAACTATAACTATGCCCGGTCACACTACTGTGTCTAGGGGGCAAAAATGGTGTTACTCCCCTGTGTGTAGTGGTAGATCAAGCATTGAGTGGAGATCAGACTGTTTATTTGTTTAAAATAGCTCTAAATTATTTGTCATTACTCTTCAGGGATCATGCAGTCTCACTAATGACTGGGAATGACAGAAAGAGCAGGAGGAAAAGTAGTTATTAACCCTCAATTATTTTCTAAATTATTTTGTACTGTTTTAAATACACATTAAACTTCTAACAAAAATAGACATTCGTACTGAATGTAGAAGAATGTTATCTGAGGATCGATCCTCAAAATGAAACACTGGGACTGGGAATACTAATACTTTAGCATCTCATCCACTTTAAAATTTCAACATTCATGAAATCAAAGGTTCCTAAATGAATCTTGACTTGGATGCACCCTTCTAGGAAAAACCTAGAGGTTCTGTGGAGGATCTTTAAAGATGTGTTCCACACATGCACATTTAAGAAGAACCCACTGAATGGTTCTTTAAGGAAGCAAAATGTTTTCATATATGGCAAAGCGTTTTTTGAGTGAAGCATTTAGAGACTACACAGAGCTTGTTGTATTATAATTCTTAGCCCCTGAAAGCCCTACTTATGGAGGAACGATTTCAAGTGGGTTAGTGGTTTTTGTATGGCTGAGAGAACGGCGTGGGTGTGAAGAGTTTACCTGACTCTTTGAGCGACCTTCATATACCTACATGACCAGTCATATTCATAGGGAGTTATTTTCAGAGCACTCGAATGAAGCTGAATTGGAGTCGTTGCCTCTGGTCCCTCAGATGGGAATGTTATGTAAAGTAGCTTTGGGGTAAAGCATTATATTAACACGGCATCCAGCATCAGCCTTTCCAAATGTTTTTTCATACATCTGATAATTCGTCGTGAAGGCAGTTTAAAATTGTGGCGTTGCCAAATATTTTCTATCAGAAAATAGCTAACAGCCATTAGAAAAGTGTCAAAAGGTTACAACAAGACAATTTCGCCTCAGTCTTAATTGGCAGGGGCCTTTCTGTTGCTTCTGCCTTCCGATAAACAAAATCAAACATTGTTTTACAATGAACTAAATACAAATATTGTTTTGGAACATCACAGATCATAAATCTAAATATTATGCTGTAATAAAAGTACCCCTAAAGTCATAAATAAAATTATAATAATAATAATAATAATAATCTATGTTGTATAATAAATTGCATATACATTTTTTAATATATTATTTTTATGCTAAAGAAGCTACTAAAATGGCATAGTAGCGTTCCTAAACCTCAGTGGTCATTATGATGCAAAGATCTATGACTATGCATTATAATGCAAATTGTAAAGACCTACTCACTGTCTTGTTTCTAAGGCCCACCCCTTCTCCCTTCACTACCCCCACATTATCTGTATTGAACAGACAAGGCAGAGCAGAAAATAAACTCCCACTGTTACTCTATTAATTAGAGTCTATCTTTCTCTCACCTGTCTTCTTACTAAGCTAATGTTAGTCTCCAGAGCTAACGTGTATAAACATTTAGTAGCTTAAGTTAACAGCTCCACACACAAAAAACACACATTCACCCTTTACACATTCAGTCTTTATTATTAGCTTGTATTAGTAAACTGGACTGAAACTGCTTGGTTGCATCTATGGGCCTTCTCGCTAAACTAAAGCTAGTTTTTGGTCTTAACTTTTAGCAGTGCAGCTGCCAGATCATACCATTTGATCCCAGTGGTATTGTCATGGGACATGACTGCTGAAACAGACTCCTTCGATTAGTACATTTTAGTACACAGTCGAGTCACATTATTATAGCTATTATCGAGAGTAACCACTGTGTTCATCACACAGCAGCTAGACGGCCTGGAGGTGACTCAACAAGGCCCTGGTAGGCTGTCACAGGTATCTGGAGCCATGCTGACTGCAGTGCATCCCACAGCTGCTGGAGGATGTGGGGGTGAGTATCCATACAGCGAACGTGACGACTGAGGTGGTCCCACAGATGCTCAATTGGGTTTAATTAGGGGGCCAGGGTGGTACTTGGAAGTCTTGGTCATGCTCTTCTAACCATTGTCAGACATTTCTAGCCATGTGACATGTCCAATTGTCTTGCTGGAAGAAGACAGGGCTCAGAGAATGCCATGAAACATGAGCTGCGTGCTGCCGGTGTTGAAAGTAGGAAGTGGTAATAATAATGTGACTCAGCTGTGTATATTGGACCCTAATTGTGATGTATGAAGCTAAGGTGCTACCTAGCGGCCCACAAACAGCTTTTTTGAACGTACAGTCTTTAATTCTGTGCTGTACTTAAACACAAAAATCTGTCCATAAACAAAACAAGCCATGATGTATGTACTCATGGGTATTCTTCTGGTAAATGTGTTATTGTATGCAGTGTGCACTACAACATTATGTAATGTGAGTTGCATCTTTGCATCATTTTCAGGTAATCTCAGGCAAAACACTCTAGACCTGGGCGCTCAGTGCTGGTACTGGAGATCTACCACCTTGGAGACTTCAGATCCAAAATGGCTGGCTCTAATATATTCTAATGCTCCTGCACATCTTATTACCTGAATCAGGTGTGTTGGATAAGTGGTTGGACAGGCTGCAGGATTGGGCATCTCAGCCGTAGACCTAGTGTGCGAAATACCTCCTGGTGGTATTTGGCGGTCCCACGTTGGATGTTCAGTCATCATAATGGCACTTCAGAGGCAACAAAATGTAGTGTTAACAGTATTTCTTCTGGAAATCTGACTTTCTAGTTCCACACATGAACTGAAAATCTTAAACATTTCCTTTTTTCTTAAACTGGTACTTGCTCCCTATCCACAATGATTGTCTAAAGTGCTGCTGCCCATTTCAAGGGTTTTAACAAGCCCTTGTCCACTTGACCTTGCCATTTCCCCTCAGGGAACCCCAGCACGATTTTAAGGGCTGTTCCATTACTTTATTAGCTCAAGTGAAGGGTGAAAGATGAGCCCTCAGAGGGGTAAGGGATCAAGCAAACACCAGTGTCAATCATCAGCAGAACTTACAAAGATATCGCTGCAACCTCCTTTTTAAACCTGAAAATAATGACAAACTGTTTATAAGCTATAGCAATAAACCTACTTTAAAAAGCTTAACATTTCAAAACCATGGAGTTTGATATGCTTGGTTTAGACAGAATGTTATTTTGAAATACATAGTAGGACATATAGGCAAGATATTTTTGGCTAAATCACATTATCAGAAAATGCTACTAACATTAAAACTGTAGGTAGGTTATTTTGATTTAGCCTTAAGCACCTCATCGAAGTGAAAGTAGCAATGACTTGAAGTGAAGCTTCATAGGAATGTCCATATGTTACTTCCTTCAATTTCTGTCAATTATTTTCCCATCAGTTTTGAACATTTCTTGACTCCACCGTGATTGTGTCAAAGAAGTCTTGCTGGTGTATATTCCTCATCTTTGTGCACAGTTCTAGTGTTATGTACGTTTACTCAGTTACCTGAACTCCTGATGGACTTGTGTAAGTATATTTCAACACTAATATGTTTGCTTATATTCAAGTACTCTTGAATGTCGTATATTCATATTTACAAAACCACCATACTTATGATCTATTTGGATGGGATTTAATTGCATGGCAGTTATTCTAAGGTTATAGAAGTTATAGTTATACTAGTAATAGTTGTGTTGCACATTTTGTCACCAGGCATATTATTAACCAAACTTTCCACCACATACTCTTTGCCACTCTTATTTCTTGGCTCCTTACAAAGTCCTTGTCTACTCAAAGCCCACTTCAGCTACCTAACCTATTCAGCATCCGTTACCGACTTGAAACACTGTCTTTTTCATTTAAACCTGTCAGTATTCTGCCTGTGCACTTTCTCAGCAGTTTTGTGTGCTTTCTTTTTCAATTTGTTCTGAGCATATATTTCAAATAAGCAGAGAACAGACTCATCATCCACACAGGTCCCAAGCACCTCCCAGCATGCTGTTATTGTTAACATTGACACTGTCCTGACTTGACGGCTGGCAAGTGAAGATGCCACCGGCATTAGTGGCAAATGCACAGAAGGGATAATTTAAAGGTCACGTTTCTTCATTCCTTTTTATTCAGAAAGCACTCAGTAATAAATTCAGCACATTCCAGTTTAAATGAAAAAAATACATTGCTACCTAAATGCTCCCTGCAGACTAGGAATACCCTCTTCTTATAATGTGGCTTGATGACAGGACGAGCTTTTAAATGCTATAACTGCTTTTTTAGGGTGAATTTTAGGGGTGGGCTGTTTGCTGTCTTTTGTGTTAAATGGGAAATGCAGAAGACTGTAGAAACTCTTTTAAAAGTCATCACTTTAGCTGAAAGAACAGATCATGTAAAAGACAGAAATGATTCATCAGATAAAGCTTAGAAAGGTTAAAGGCTAGAAAGGTAGCTGCCATGATATCTAAAAATCTTGCCCTAGTTTGACTCCTTTTCTCTGGCTATAAGGGTAAAAACTGACAGAAGCAGGATCTAGATATCTGCTCAAATAGGCCAAATGAACTTGCACATCAGTGTTTATTTAGCTGTTCTTTGGTCTGTTTGTAGGAGATTAGCAAACTGGTCTATTTCTCTGACTGACAGACCTCGGGAAGCTAATTCTAACTCCAACTAAACAATAAATTGAACCTCAGTTGGAGGAGTTTTGTTCCTTTTTGTGAAATATATGGAAATAGATACAATCAAATACAATCAAATACAAGCCTAAACTAATGTCTGTTATAACTTATTCAAAAACGAGGAACAAATATATCTATGATGATGCTAATTTCTGCTAGCACACAGAAACACAGGTTTCTGCTAGTATGTTAGTGCTGAACTAATGATGATTCCCAGTCTAGGTTTAAAGCAAACATCTGAAGCCTGCACATCCTAAGTTTACTGCAAGCCTGTAACAGATATAGTATATTAAAGGTGCACTATACTGTGTATTGTCGCTGTTCAAATAAAACCAAGTATCTCCGAAATGACAACTTTACAGGAGAGGGCAAAAACCATTTTAATGTAAGTCAACGGAACCAGACGTCTTTCCCAGCAGTTTTGGGCATTCATCATGAAAGTTACATACAGTGTAAACAGCAGCAGCTGTGTACAAATGATGCAGAAAAGTAAAAATCAACAAAAATGGAGATAAATGTTTTTCATTGGACAGTGACGTTATGTAAGATGACGTGACCTAGCAAATGAATTATCCAAACAACAGTTGGCACTATATTACCAGAGGGTTGTGGCATCCATCTCTATCATATGAAACGTACAGTTAGGGCTGGACCTGAATAAAACACAGAGCTGTTGCTGTTTTCCATCTGACTGAAAATACATTAGTCAGATTACTCGTATCTGCAGTCAGTGATGCATCCAGGACTAAATCAAAACATGACCGGTTGATTCCACTGTTGATTCCTGATCATGTCAGTGGTTAATCTGACACATTAGGAGGTTGGCTTAGTTGTACGGGATGTGTTGTATCCTCTGACTGGTGTAGAACAGGACAGGGCTATTTCCAATCCTTACTTGGTGTCAATGAGTGAATGCAGAATAATGCTCAATGAATGAGAGAATTACCTAGAAATGCATCACACAGATATGACTCGAAGTGAGAGTTATCACAGTCTGCTCTTATTCTCACCCTCTCTCACCAAAGAGCATCTGTTCAGCACAGTCTCTGTTAAAAACACCTCCCACTGTCCCCTGAGGGTTCTCCCACTGAAAACACTGTTTAACAAAACAGAAGTGCACCCCGCTGCTGGACTTCACGTCATGATATTTGGCTCCTAGATGACTCAGATTGGACTGAATTCACAATCTCCCAATGACATTGCCAACAAAACTTTGGGTGCTCCAATCAAATGATGTGTTTTGTTGATTTTCTACGTGAAAATAAGTTACTACATCCTAACACTCTTCTGCACATTTTAATACACAATTGTATTTTTAATACACAATTAATACAATTACTTACTAAATTTACTTGCCAAATCATGTAATTGGGTGCGTAAAACCGCATTTGTGCATTTTTCACCCCAACCAAAATCACCTACCTTCTATGGAGGCATCAGAGAACAACCTAAAACACTGAAGGAATGTATTCTATGGTACACATTTACAGTTTAAGGCAAATGTGTGATGGGTTTGCCTGAATTATGTCTGAATAGTTAGATCAAAGAGAATGTGTGCTTTAATTACATAATTAGCATATAGACAAATACTGTACAATCAAGTTTTTTTGCTGAACGAGGTTTTACTCTTACCTAATTGTAATCATGCTTAGCATACACTGTACTGCACTCTGCCTTTTAACAAATGCACATTACTGCCTATGGTAATAAGAGTTCCCTGCCCTGCACATTTTATTTCATGTTTCCCCCTTACATAAGCTTTACATAAAAGTTAGTAGTGTGTGCAACACAGTAAAAACACACCGGCCTCAAAAGTATAATCGTTGCCAACAATAATTGTTGCCAACATCCAGTTATCTAAAACAGTAATGAACTGCACTTCCATTCCCTGGGAGATATTTCAGCAATACGGCGGTCATGTGAGAAATAACATGGATATGTGACTGACGTTCCACCAGTCCATCTGCTTAGAGTTTGTCTGTTCATTCTGAGTCTCTGCTTGGCTTCTGATCAAAGTGACACTTCGCACCCCCCCCCCCCGAGTCATCATCGCAGTGGTCATGTGACTAAGCACTTAAGGTTTTCTGCTGAGTGTGCGTAAAAACGGCTGGTGCTTCAGAAGGATACAGCAGCTCAACTACATTTGCATTAGAGAGGAGCTCTGACTGTCGCAGTCTCAGACTTGTGTTGCTGTTGACTACTAACTGCTGGTGCACTGGGGCAAAGTAAAAGCCAGCCATTTACACAGCTGCAAGAATTATTTGCATGCTTCCTCATTTTCTCTATTACTGCGTATTTGGCACAGTGTATCATTTAAGAGCTTTAAGCAAAAAACAATAACGTAATATTAGACAATGTTAACACATTATTATTAATTTTTTTATAATTTTCTGAGAACCCAAGGAGCATTGGTGAGTCTTTTCAGGTGTGGCTAGCCTAACAAAATGTCCTCGGGAGCTCCACAGCAGCAAAGGCAGTGGGCACAAGTGCCATTCATGGATGACCAGCAAGGGAGAAAACACGGCTAACTACAAAAGACATTCATCCCTGTCCCTGTCTCATATGGAATGTAACTTTTTGGACATCACAGGTCCTTTTATATCTTGCATAAAGCAAGTTATCCAACATTTAAAACGTAGTGGTAATGGTAGTGATAAGGACCAGATATGTTTTCTTGTCTTGGGTCCAAGACAACTTGCTGTTTCTGAAGGAACCATGAGTTCTGTTCTGTATCAGAGAATTCTTTAGGACATTCCCTGCTTATCTGTCCATGCACTTAAGCTGAAAGACTGGTCCTGAAACCAGCAGAGATACTGTGGCAGGGTCTCAAATGAGCAGTTCATATGTGAAAACCTGCCAATATATATGAATAATAAAAGTTTTGCAAATAAGTGTACTCAGTATTCCTCCACAGTAATATTAAATATGATGTTAACAATATGATGTTAAAGCTGTAAAAAGTGTTCAGTCGGTCCAACCCAAAAAAATGACTGTAATTTGTTGCAAGCAAATTAATTAGGTTTATAGGAAGATTCATTCAAAATAATAAGTATCTAGTTTTAAGTAAGTTTTTTTAAGTGTAAAATAATTAAGTAAGTAGTTTTTCAAGTTGAGCAAAACTAATTCAACTGCTTGTAACAAATTAAAGCAATCATTTAGGATTTTAGCTTTACAGTCACAGGAAATGCTGGTTGCTGCTAAAGACCATGCAACAAATATTTCATTTCTTGGGTGGAAATACATTTTCACAAGGATTATTCACTTGTTGGATAACTTTGCTCCTTAACTGAATAAAATGATTGTTTAACAATGTGGCAGTTTGATAATTGGTATTTGATAAGATTCTCTTTGAGAAATTCAGGAATAGGACAAATAAAAATACGAGTATGAAGACCATGATTATGTGATCCACTAATTATAATGAATCAATTCCTCCTTTAGTTAAGGATTTCTTTTCATTCTCTGAAGTCTTTCACAAATCTTTCTGATTCTAATGTGCTTGAAATATTGGACTTCTAATTTGTTTCTTTAACAACCTAAAGCCAAAACTTCACACTCAGTGCCTGAAACAAGTGCATGCTTAAATATCCTTTCAGTGTGCGACACCAGTGGGATTTCTCTCAAATATAGATGCCAAGTTCTTGCATCAGAACAAAATTAGCTTAGCGTGGCCATGCTGCAAGTGTTTGGTGCAGGTTTTTCCATTCTGTAGAGTTGTAGGTTATTTGACAACTTTCTTCATTCATATACACTCTACGCAGAGTTAACCCACGGAAAGCTGCTGGACCAGACAACATTCCTGGTAGAGTGCTCAGGGAACGTGCAGACCAGCTGACAGATGTCTGCACTGACATCTTCAACATCTCCCTGAGCAGTGCCACCGTCCCAACGTGTCTCAAGGCCACCACCATCATCCCTGTGCCGAAGAAGTCTTCAGTGTCCTGCCTCAATGACTACCGTCCCGTTGCACTCACACCCATCATCATGAAGTGCTTCGAGAGGCTTGTCATGAGGCACATCAAGACCCTGCTGCCTCCTTCATTAGACCCTCTGCAGTTTGCGTAGCGTCCCAACCACTCAACCGACGACGCCATATCCACCACCCTTCACCTGGCACTCACCCACCTGGACAATAGAGACACTTATGTTCGAATGCTGTTCATAGACTTTAGTTCAGCATTCAACACAATCATTCCCCAGCACCTGATCGGAAAGCTGAACCTACTGGGCCTGAACACTTCTCTCTGTAACTGGATCCTGGACTTCCTGACTGGGAGACCTCAGTCAGTCCGGATTGGACGAAACACCTCCAGCACCACCACGCTGAGCACTGGGGCCCCCCAAGGCTGTGTGCTCAGTCCTTTGTTGTTCACCTTGCTGACTCACGACAGTGCAGCAATGCACAGCTCGAACCACATCATCAAGTTTGCGGATGATACGACGGTAGTGGGTCTCATCAGCAAGAATGACGAGTCAGCATACAGAGAAGAAGTGCAACAGTTAACGGACTGGTGTAGAACCAACAACCTGTCTCTGAATGTAGACAAAACGAAAGAGATGGTTGTTGACTTCAGAAGGACAAGGTGTGACCACTCTCCACTACACATCGACGGCTCCACTGTGGAGATTGTCAAGAGCACCAAGTTCCTTGGAGTTCACATGGCAGAGGATCTCACCAGGTCCCTCAACACCAGCACCATAACCAAGAAAGCCCAGCAGCGTCTCTACTTCCTGCGAAAGCTGAGGAAGGCAAATCTCCCACCTCCCATCCTCACCACATTTTACAGAGGAACCATCGAGAGCATCCTGAACAGCTGCATCACTGCCTGGTTTGGGAACTGCACTGTATCAGATCGCAAGTCCCTGCAGCGAGTAGTGAGGACGCCTGAGAAGATCATCGGTATCTCTCTCCCCACCATCACAGACCGGGCCCTCACATCCAGACTGTGCAACAGCTTCTTTCCCCAAGCCATCAGACTCCTTAACAACCAGAGTTGTTGAATCTGGTCTGAATAAATTGCACACATTTCAGACTGGAGTGAACGCACACACGCAATCTCATCCTTTAAATCTGTCTACACATAAACTTAAGGAGTGAAATGTTTACACTTATACCAAATATTGACATAACTGCTGCTAAAAACAATGTTCAATGTTCATCTTAAAAAATGGACATAACTGCACTTTACTGCTCCCACTACCAGTGGGCTATCTGCTCCCTTCCTGTATTTATTGTTTGCTGTTTTGTATATTGTAAATTGTCTTGTAAATCTATTGTATTTATTGTTCTATGTAGCACCTTGGTCCTGGAGGAATGCTGTTTCGTTTCACTGTGTACTGTACACCACTGTATATGGTTGAAATGACAATAAAAAACTACTACTACTACTACTACTACTACACTATAAATTGTGTGAATGTAACACTTACTCATCTACTCCAGTCAACACTGGAGATGATACCTCTGTTGGTGCAATGTCATAGTTGAGCAAGACCTGTCAATACAAATCTCCGCTATTATAGGAAATCTCTGAATTTTAATTGACTGCGTCAGGCTTTACAGGGAGACTCGTAGCAGCACAGACTCCATATTTTAGCAGAAATGCTACTTCTGTCTGTTATGTAGTGCAGACAATGGTACAATGCAAAACAGCTGGCATTTTCAAATGGAGGGTGTAAAGTGCAGTTTCACTATCATGGCTTTTCTCAAGCTTTGCACTAAGGTTTCGTGGGGCTGCAAACTCAGTGCCCAAACCCCATAGCTAGCACCTATGACTTTGCCCATGTATCGACCCGCTCATAATTGTGAGAAAATTATACATTTTACACAGGCCAATGAAACAACTTAAACTTAAAATATAAATAAGAAATTCACCGTCACTACAACTTGAGGAAACTACTTTCCTTTTTTTGTCTTTGTCCCATGTTCTCAGAGTGTTTAAAAAGAAGCACTGGACCCTTTAAAATGTTTCAAAAAAATGTGTCAATGCCAATGAAAATTACACAAGTAATTTGCCCTTAGTGTATACCTAAAAACCCATTAACAGCGTGACATGCCTTTTTTCTGTATGTAGAATTCAGACTGAGTGTGAATAGGCCTATGAGGCTGCAGAGGTTCTAACAGTCTAGTGTGGCATATTTCATGAACCCCTCTTACCCTGCAGTAACTGCTAATGTGCTGACTGGAGTCTTTCACATACACACATAAAGCAGGTCATTCACTGCAGGAACCTGATCACAAGGACAAAGAGCTTACACCAACGCAAAGCTGAAACCAACATGCGCATCTATGTGTGATTGAAAAGAGACCCTTACTTTAGCACTGATGTGCAGGAATTATCTAAAACTTTAAGGACTAATCACACAGCTAAAAAGGAAAAGTCCTTATATACATTCAGAGTCTTTTGGTTTTCTTGCTAATTTTGTATGTGTGCTGTCTCTGCTTTGCTTGGTCCAATTCTGGCTTGTGACGGTCAGGTTTTTGCCTGCTGGAGGTCGCCAGCTGCTTGATCAGCGCAATTGAACACCGCTGGAGTATGACTCGTCCACTTCAGCTCTACACGCTGCACTCCTGTTACCCTCGTCTGTCTCTGCAACCTCCTTTCACTCAGTACGGAACGCTCTGGGAGAGATGTAAGTACATAGGCACAAAGCACAAAATGTGCCTTGATGCGACCACATTATGTGCTCACAATGTATCTGGAATTAAAGTCTGATAAGGCTGAAGCCTGGTATAGTTCCACTAGGCACACCACAGGTACCCTTTGAAAATCAGGCCTTTTCATATATATCATATAAACACAATTAGGTTACAATTATATTTATATGCAGAGAAAATTATTGATAGAAGATCAGTCCTGTTTTAACCTACTATCATTTATTGACACTGCAAAACAATTAATTAAGAAGTGCTGCTAAGTCAGGAGGGTATCTTCATCACTTAAAGCTGCCAGTATCACTGAACCACCAGACACGCTGTTAATTAAGTATGCTTAAAAAGACTACACTTTATGGGAAATGAACAGCACCATAATTGGGTTCAATCGCAGTTAGGGGGAGGTCTTAGAATGAACGCTGCAATGGTTGGGGCCAATCACAGTCAGGGAAGGGTCTCAAAACAGACAATGTGATAATTAAGCCCAGTTAATCTCAGACGGGGGAGGTCTCAAAACAAATGACGCAGTGATTAGGGCCAGTTGTCAAGGGGAGGTTTCACAGTAACAATGCAGTGATTATGCTCAGTCGTAATTAGAAAGAGGTCTTACAACAAACAATGTGGTGATTAGTTCCATGCAGGCATTGTCAAGGGGAGTCAGAATAAGGAACATTGTAATAAGGACAAATTGTAGTTCCTGTTTCCTGAATGAAGAAACTCATAATTAAGACCAATCACAGTCAAGGGGAGGACTCGGACTGAACAACATGGTGATCAGGACCAATTACAGTCATGCAGAAGTCTTTTCAATAAAGAACATGATGATTAGGACCATTCCTAGTCCCGTGGGGGTCTCAGATTGAAGAACATGGTGATTAGGACCAATCCCAGTCAGGGGTGGTCTCAGATTTAAGAACTTGATTGCTGGGACCAATCTGGTTTAAAGGGACCAATCCCAGCAAGGTGATTTGGACCAACTGCAGGCAGGGAGGTCTCGATTAAAGAACATGGTGATTAGAACAGTCGCAGTCAGGGAGGTCTCAATTGAAGAACATGGTGATTATACCCATTTGCAGTCAGGTAGGTCTCGATAGAAGAACATGGTGATTAGGACCAGTCACAGTCTGGTAGGTCTAAACTAAAGAACATGGTGATTAGGATCAGTTGCAGTTTGGGTGAAGTCTCAGATTAAAGAATATATTGATTAGGATCAGTCACAGTCAGGGGGCTGTTTACAAGGTACAACAAGTAATGTGATAATTGGCTCAATCGCAGTCAGGGGGTGTTCTCAGAACACATGCAGCAGAGATTAGGACCAACGGCACTGGGGGCCCCCTCTCACTTTGCTGTCTAATGTATTCCTTATTTTTATTCTGTATGTTAACTTTTTTCACACTTTTAAACAATAAAAAGTACCAAAAGAGGTCATTTGGAGTTAGGGCAGGGCAGTGTACTGACTTTGTAAGATATACTGATATATTTTCAGATGGGATATAGGATGAGACAATGCTGTTTATAAGACTATAGTTTGATGTTTCATTAAAATACATGACCTGTTTCTCCCATAAAGCCAGTGTTGTAAAGCAGTGCAGGGTGTAGCGCAACCCTATTGCCCCCATCTCCTCCCTGTGTGCGTTTTCAGTTTCCATTTCCATGCTTTAGCTGCTGTGTTAGCCACCGTGTTAGCAATGCAAATGTTATTCCTCATAATACACAGCCACACGCTCAGCTCTGTCTCCACATTGCTCACCACCAGCACTGTAATATTTCCTTTGAGCAGTTTTGATCAACATTAACACAGCAAGGTAATAAGAGGAGATGGAGGACTGGTGGTTTTGGGCTTTATGTAAAGAAAAGGTGTGGTGGTATACCGCATCCCTAAAAATGTACAGTGTCTGAATTTATTTTGTATGTGTATTTATTGTGTATTTTGTGGACTGTCAGTCAGTTATATGTATATTGGTACAGTACTAGAGAGACACGAACTGCTGAAACTACTGACTTTGCCCTGGTGCTGCCCTGCTGATCAGTGATATCCAGCAAGATGCGCATGGTGATAGAGTTGGGTTGGCAATGTAACCTACTAGCTCTGCAGACAATGTCATTGCTTAGCAAGTTCTCTTGCTATCAGGTGGTGCTACAACTGCAAAGTCTGCAGCATGTGAAGCAACATAGGAAAATCAGAATGAGAAATACGTAATGGGATATTCCTTCCCTCTGTTCATGAACTCCATGACCTTACAGCACTTTTGGAGAAGATAACAAAATCACTAACAAGGTATGTGGTGCCCCATTTCATTTTCAGTAAAGTCTACAGCATTAATAATAATGCTCTACTTTTCCAGCACTCTAAAATATAAAGTTGCCCAATAGGGTTTTTTGGACCAATACCACAGAAGACCCAATTAAACCAGTCCCAGAAAGGACCCAAATGGTCCATGTTTTTGCTGTGTCCCTGCGTTTGGAGTGAGCAAAACTGCAGGTAACTCTGAGGACTGGCTTAAGAGAGAACCTTTAAATAGATGGTTCTTCAACTCAAATCATGCCTGACATTCTGGTGCCCAAATACAAACACAATAACTTTATGTCTAAGTTTATTCTGATCCAAGCAAAATTTGCAGTCCAACAAAATTGGACCATAATCATAGAAACTAAAACTTAATATTTGTAATAATAGCGCATTTCTTGAAGAAACAGTTGCATGTTACTATGGTATTCCAGATGGTTCCCAAACTTTTAGTAGGTGATTGCTATGGTATCCTAGGTGGTTGTTAGGGGCTTGCTAGGACATTTTTGATGGTTGCTTTGATATCCCACAGTTGGTGTTACATGATATGAGCTGGGTGCACACACTTTTTCACACCATTCTGAAGATGGAACAGCAATATGCAAGCATTAATAATGAATAAAATAATTAGCTGTCTAAAAATATTATCTGTGCTTTAATAAACTCATTATTATTAAGCAAAGCTAATAAATAAAAAGATCTGTTTTAGCAGTTGCATCAGCAAAAGTACATTTTATGTGCCTAAGAAACTCCAAATTGAAAACTGCAGAATGGAGTGGTGGGCTTGTCTATGTGTAATGATCGGGCCAAGGTAAGATGTGTCCAGATGAGGCTAAGAAAAGGGTTTATTTACCAAATCACCAGACAAGGCCAAAGTCAATAAACAACAAAGGGGCAAAATACAAAGGCAAAAATACACAAAGGGGAGATCCAGAAGTCAAAAGAAGGCCAAAAGTGTGTTTTTTAATTTATAAAGAAAAAGAGATTAGAAAGGCTTGGTATGCATTGACTAAGCAGATACACTACTTTGCAAAGCAAAACCACACATCTTAAGTAGACCAGAAACAGGTGACACTAATCAGTAATCAGGAGTGGTCGATCTGGGATAGGTTGCTGGCTGCCTACTGGAGATCACATGCTCACCCAGGGAGTCCCTGGTGGTTAGGCTCAGTACTGAGCCAGAGGGATGTGTGACACTATGTTTACACTGACCTCCTGTCAGTCATATTTACGTATAAGACCCTCCCTTATTCCACATAACTCCTCTGTCCGCACGTCTCAGAAAACATGGTGAAATCTGGTTAGCGGCCTGCAGAACCAATTTCTATGGGGAAAATCACATTGTGTTACCACAAACCTTAACAACAAGAAACATGCTAGAATGGAAGTCAACACTGAAAATGCTTTTTAAAGGTGAAAGTATGAAGGGGGCTTTTATTATGAAGGGGGCTTTTAATCACATGTTCCATTCCACCTTAAATGCTGCCGTCAAGGTGATATCAACCTCATTACATCTCAATACAAAGTAAAACAGCACAGCAAAGACACTCTTAAGCAGTGAATTGACATGAACCGAATGCCAAGTGTTACACTTGCAAATTTGCAATTCCCCTGGACAAATGAGAAACGGGAATATGATGCTTGTTCTCACCAAACACTGCTGCTGTAAGTATTTTGAGAGTATTTGGATTGCACTACAAGACAATAAGCCTCTCTGAATAAGTAAAATGGAATGGCACACTATGATCATTTAAGTTGAAAAAGGAATACTTTGCCAAAGAGAGAGCAGTATCACGGCCTCTCTGGAAGCTTATGAGTTTTAGATATGCTGAAATCAGCTACAACCACCCTGAGATAAAGTTACTTATAGCCATGGTATTCACTGAGATTAACATTTTACCATCTATTTTTAAATAATGAAGAAAGGCGGCACCCTCAATAAATAGCCTATTTCATCACTGGAAGGTAAAGCCATGATCATTCTGGTAATGCTGTAAAAACTGCAGCAATTGTTCAGTAAAATGCTATAAATTACACAGAATGGTATTGTAAACTGCACTTACTGGAATTCGGAATAAGAGAGCACATGCAAAAGTTGAATTGAATGGTGTGCCTTGACTTCAAAACAAGCTACACCAGATGTTCAGAACAGGGTGAATTTGAAACATGAATTAAACCTCTATAAAGTGGAGTATTTCTTTAGTCTTCAGTAGATCAGCCACTGAATGAACTAGGCTTTTGAGTCCTCCAGTCTTCAAAGACTCAGCGTCCCCCCATGACTCTTACAGTCTAGCGACAGCATCCTTTTAGAAGACACCAGCAGCCCCTTTAAACCAGATTGAAGCACCACTGCAGCTAAAGATGTGGTGTGTCAAGAGGGCACCTTTCATAGATTTAAGTGACTGGCAGGGTAGTAGCTGACTTCACTGATCTCTGGGGGTCAGAGAGACCTGAGCTGAGACAGGAAGCTGGACACAAGCGGCCAGGCCTTTTATGTGTCACTCTTGGGGGAGGTGAAAGGAATTAAGAGGCTGATGAAAACAAGGCCGGCACTAAATCCCAGCCCAACTCCAGAGGCGAGGTCAGTGACCCCGGCGGATGTAGGGATTAATGCAATCCTGCCGAGCTCTTACATAATTACTTCAATTTCTAGGACAACCAAAGCAATCCACCCCGAGACGATCGACCGGTTGTTATAACACAGTGGTCCTGGAAGCACGAGCAAAGGGAGAGATTGTAACCAATAGGGAATTAGGGAAATAACCAAAGGTAATATTCAAAACACAAATATGGATTTATGGTATACACACAATGTCTTCTTTTTTCTTATTTCTCTTTCTGTTACTGCTGCCCCCCAACTGCCCCCTCACCCCCCAACCACCCGGACACACACACGTACACATACACAGTTAACTAAGGGATAGATGGAGTAAAACTGCCACATCTGTCACAGAGGAGTCTGCCAAAACAGTGGAAAGCAGATGCCCCACAAACTGTCAGACACAAACACACAGACATGAGCTGTTCCCAAGAGGAAGAAAAAACACAGATATGCTTTTGGATATCCTTCGAGCTAGAACACATCCATGTAGACTTTCATCAGCTATAAACATCTAGTCATCAAATACCATGGTTGTAAACACTCTTTTGAAGCTTCCAACCTCTGGTGAATCTATTTATTCTGTTATCTATGGAAGATCATTCCCAGCACGTACAGGAGAAACAATCACCTATAGGTTTTTTCCTTCTATGATTTTGGCAGCCTTATCAAAATAAGCATATCAAAATAGTGTCTTAATGTCCCTAAAGCTTTGGTAACACGTATGGATACTGTATGTTGCCTAAATGCATTTATAAAATTATATGGCATACATAATGGCTTATAAGGTGTAAGCTTTTATATTTACTTACAACTAGTTATGCATAATACTTCATAAAACAAGAGTATGCAATTTCATAATGTCAGGGTTCACAATGCACTATAATATCTGTACATAAGAATAAAGTAAGCATGAATGTTAGCTATGATTCAAGTCTTTAAGAAGTCCTGAATTTGTCAGAGCAACATGTTCACATTGTATGTCCTGTATTTCCACTTTTTACCATTTAGACAATCTCTATTCACTTAGGCTACGTTCATATTACAAGCCTCATTGCTCAAATGTAAACATGATGTTTCACATTCATGTAGGTAAGTGATTCAGAACTGTCATTAATGTGAATGAACTGACATCCAGAAACAACCCGCATACACACATCCAAATCAGTAATGTCACATGGGTGAACCACGTGCATGATGAGCAGCAAACTAACCAAAGAACCAGATCAGATAATTAGCTCTCAGCTGTTCAGTATTGAAGTGAGATGGAGATGAAAAAGGGTCAGTTGTGCTGCATGTGTACCAGCTCTAACTTCACATTTGGCTCTGCCGCCATGTTAACACTGGGTGATGGTACCTGCGCAGTGAAAAAAACCCACATGAAATCCAAATCTGAATGTTCACATTCATGTCACATGCCCACAAATCAGATACGTATCCAATCTAGGTCCACATATGAAAGTGACTTACATCTTAGTTGTAAAGATTGTATTCTGACATCCACACAGCCATGAAAGCTCTGTGTCACATTAAGGCAAAAAACAGATTTAAGTCACTTCAGCCTGGTAATGTGAACATAGCATTAGAGCCTTATATATAAGGTCACTTATAATGCTCTATGAGGAATAATGTACTAAAATTTCATTTCTT
Organism: Semaprochilodus insignis; assembly: GCA_034552555.1. Lineage (NCBI taxonomy): Eukaryota > Metazoa > Chordata > Actinopteri > Characiformes > Prochilodontidae > Semaprochilodus > Semaprochilodus insignis. Next base: position 12,464,884 of record CM067483.1, on the reverse strand, counting down.
AAACATTTAAATGACAAAAAAATCACTTCACTAAAAGCCTGTAATGGCTAGGCATTACTTATGTGACATTAAATAAGCTTATGGCAGGTATAATATGGTGTTATGTATCCTACATAACACACCATGCATGTGTATTATGAATACAGGAGTCATTGGAAATGTTACCGAACAAAATGTTGACTTGGTATCTCTGCACAATTGCTTATTTGCTCTAAATATTTTTTAAATATAGTAGGTTGGAGTAAAAACATATAATAAAATTGACGTACTAGTTCAAAATAAAAACTCAGTATCACAAAAATAATGATTTATTATTTTGAAATAAGAAATAAGTCATTTGTGAGTGTAAGGTTTAACAAACTGGGATTGACGCATGCTGAACTAAAAGCAGAGCAAGGGTTTATTAGCAAGTTCAGCTAAACAAGAGAATCCAGGCGAACATACCAAAGGGAGCAGCAAAATCATGAAACTAAAAACCAGTCAGATAAGCAAACAAAACAAGAGGGCACAAGACAAAAGGGTAAACGAGAATCAAACAAGGTCAAGATCAGCGTAACAGTTGGAAATCACAAGGCTAGACCGCTCAGTAAGACACAGAGTGGCGATACTTCCCACCCAAAGTAAGCGTGCGAACCAGGAGCTTTTAAGTAAACAGACTAAATGAGAGACAGGTGTGTGTGATCGGAGATGACGAACGGGAAAACGGGGCGTGATTATGCAATGGCGGGCACGTGACTATTACGTCATCCGGTGGTGGATTCTGGGAGTTGGAGTTTGGGAGTCCGAGAGGAAACCCGGAAGCGTGGCAGAGAGGACACGCCTTTATTCTTGTAGTCCGGTATTCTGATAAATCACCAATTTCAAATGCTTTTCAAAAAAATAAAAAAAAATTATTTTGAGATAGTAAACCAATATTTTGGCTTACTGCTGCCAGAATAGGTGAAGGAGAAAAAAAACCAACTGCCGATTATTCCTCCTCTACCTGTTGGTAATATTCTTCCATAGATAACACACAAAAAAGTTATAGATTATTATTATTTTTTTTTTTACATTATTTCAAGTCTTTTTTAAGATACATTTTAAGTCAAGATTTTGAGGAACATTAAGGCATTATTTCAAGATACAGTATGCTGACATACCATGAAACGTGTCAGAAACAGGGAAAGAAAAAACAAATTCTCTCTCTGCCTGATGGAAATGGGCTTCTATTGTTATCCAACAGGTTCATCTGCACAACTCGTTATCCTGTTTACCCAACACCTCTTGCAACATTAAGTAAATCTAGGTAAATGTCACCTATTTAGTTCTGACAAGATCAAATGGACTGCATCCTTTTCCATGTGTAGAGCTACCGTAACACGCATTTCACAGAACAGGGCAATTAGCAGTTGTGCAATCACTCTTCAGAATTAAGTAACACACAGGTGTGCTGCTCAGCCTGATCCAAAAGAAGAAATCACAATCGAAAGTGTAATTAAGGCCTTTAATTGCTGTAATCTGTATTAATTTAAGTGCCATTTAAACTATGAATGTAATCAAACAGCTACTAGAGCCTCCCTTGAGGTGCGAAGGAGACAGATTGACAAACGGCACTTTTAAACCTCAATTAACCCAGAGGTAACAGCTCCTGCACCACTGTGACCCAGAGATCTTAGCCGCAGAGCAGTCAGCAGGGCAACTCCGATTTATGCTTAAATCTGGGATCTTAACAGCAAGACGTCGCAACTGCAGAAAAGCAGCAAATAACCATTTGCGTATGTACTGTATATTGGTTTATGACTTAAGTCTTTGAATCTGAAGTGTGATTTTGTGGCTGATTCTGCACTGCTGTGTGACAAGCAATGATTTGTTATAGAAGAAAAAGAAGAGAAAGAAATTGACTCCAAAGCACAGGCAAACAGCTTGAAGTCAGCTTCCTATTCACAGTCAGGAGGATTGGAGTATTTTATTGTGTTTGTATGCATAATAACATGTCTAATGTTTTTTTTGCTGGGATAATTCACAGAAATCCAAAGAAAACTAAACAACAGTCATTGTGAAGCACTGACATCAACCCAACTACCAACAAGAAAGTTGTAGACCTCAATACTTTTGTATGCTTTCATTTGTTTTCTTCTGTAGAAGACTGTCTGGAGGACAAAGTACTTGCCTTTATCTTTAGCAATTATCCCAGGAAAATTGCTATTTGTCCGTAGGAAGGACAAGAACAACAATTCCATGTCATCTTGCTTTGTATATACATTGACATACCAAAAGTCGTGTGATAGCAGTATGTAAATTTATGTACAAAGTGGTGTTACCTCAGGGGATGGTTTGGGAATGGCAGTATCTGTATAAGTTGTGGGGTGTTATCTTGCAAGTGAAGACAAACACTGGCCAGCGTGCCAGCATGAATCATACAGATAATACATTCCATTTCCGAAGTGTGGGCATTTAACATTCCTCGATCACCTCGTGTCATGTGTGTACCAGGAATATGTCATAGACAAACATGACCAACCACAGTGGTCAGCGCAATGACCGCCAACAGGTGCTTAATGATTGTGACCTGCAGCAACTGGCTAGAATTGTTTGTTTGAACAGACAAGCGACTCTGGCAGAAATCTCTGGTGGTGGTTCTATGCTGGTGTGGGGTGTCTTCTTATGGCATGAGTTGCATCCGTTGGTCCACCCTAATACGTCATTGACTGGAGTCCACTATGTTCCAATCTTTGGTGAACTATTTGCAGCCCTTCATGGACTTCATAAGCCCACACAGTGATGAAACATTCCAGCAGAATAATGCACCGTACCATTGGGCCTAAGTTGTCCTGAATTAGTTCGAGGAGCATTCTGGAGAGTTCCAACGAGTGGTGTGGCCTGCACATTCCCCCGACATGAGCCCGGTTCAGGCATTCACTTCACCTTGCCATTAACATGCTGGCCTGTGTTTAACCTCACTCACAAGATAACACCTCACAGCTTATGCAGGTAAACACTGCTATCCCATGGCTTTTGGTATGTCAGTGTACATGTTATTTGTGTGAGGGCCCCGGAGCAGAGGGTTTGAATGGGACTTAATTAGGGCACTAGCATTACTGGAGGCTTGCTCTTTCCACCTCCTGCTGCAGGTGATGAAGCAGTCTTTCTTTCCTTCCTCAGTGGACCCCCCAGGTCCCCCCCAGACCTTTACATGATTGATTGATTTCTAATGCAAACATGGTAGAAACATCTGCCCCTTCTTAGTTTCACTATAAGAAAGCCCAAAGAAACAATTAGGAGGACTCTGACATTTTAGTGGGGCTATTATTAGTAAGTCGACAAATTTAGATCCTGGACAAACCCCCTTTATTTCTGAAAATGCTGGCTATATAAATATAGATGCATAGATAGATAGACAGATAGATACATAGATATATATCTGCATTTGCCCAGCCATTTTTAACTCATAGCTCTTTCTTATAATTTATTCTATTTGTAGTTTATTTGTAGTTTATCAGTGCTACACACTAATGTGGACAGTGAAATTTGTGTTGGTGAGAAGGCCTGGACAAAAGCACGTATTTTGGAATTTGATTATTCTTGTGAATTAAATAATTAATATTTAATTACTTTGGACTGCTGACTGTGGCTAGATGGCAAGGAAGGTCAAACGCACCCACATGCACATGCTTACGCGGAAGGTGCTGAGGTGTGATGAGAAGCTTTCAAACCCCTCCTGTTAGTGCGTGCCTTCTCCTGCGGGCAGATGACCTCGCTGCTCAGTGCTGATGATAATCACACGTTGTCATTGCTGAAGCCACAAGACCAAAAGGTCACAGCACTCTTAAGAATTAAAGGCAGCCAATCACTCAGCACCTGCGCTGCTGATACAACATCGATCAGGAAACATGCCTCAACAATGCAGTCGATGCCCCTTTGGTGGCTGGCATTGTGTGCTGTGTGTAGAAAAGCATGAAAGGTATAGAGGCCTGCTGAGGGAGTAAGGAGTCTAAAGGTGTATATGTTTGCTTGTACACACATCAGGCAACTGGCAGATTAAGCTGAATACAAGGTGGTGCTGCATTCAAGAGGCCAAGGCATATGAATGAGATCCCTTGTCCTTGACTTTTAGGTGGAGCGTAAAAAGCTTTTAAACAGGCACAAATGGAGAGTGACAGGACGACTTTGGAGATGATCAACCATGACAGTATCTCATCACTAATGCAAACACCAGCCAGCCGTCTGACTGAGTGAAGGAGGCGTCTCCTTTACGCTGATGAGTATGGCCAGACAACTGAGAAAAATAGAGCACTACTGGAGTTAACACACTTAACTACACTTCAGAGTGTAGATGCTTCCATACCTCATAGCACATATTTGCATAACTTCACATTAGTTTCAAATTAGGTAATAAAACTTACAATTAATACCTGAACAGTGAGCCTGGGGGAGTGGCTTTAAACTGGGAGCCTTAAGGTTTTTTGACTTTACACAGGAAAAAAAATCTTGACGGTTTTGGGATAAATATAGAGCTCCAAGACAGCCTGGCTGATATTATACATTCCCCACTAGGAGGAAAGCAGACTCAGAACTGAGATCCAACATCATACATACACATACAATATTTAATCGAAGGGTCTGTGGGCACTGAAAGTGCAGGTGGTAGCTTAGTCAGACAGGCATAGGCCAAAGCCTAAAAATCAAACATACATTAGCCCCTATCTGGTGACTAAAGCTTGCTCTGAGGCAGCCTGGCTTAGAAACTAGACCTAATATCATACAAATATATACACTATATTACCAAAAATATTCACTCACCCATCAAACTAATTGAATTCAGGTTTTCCAATCACTTCCATGGCGACAGGTGTATAAAACCAAACACCTAGGCATGCAGACTGCTTCTACACACATCTGTGAAAGAATGGGCCGCTCTCAGGAGCTCAGTGAATTCCAGCATGGTGACAGGATGCCGTCTGTGCAACAAGTCCAGTCATGAAATTTCCTCCCTACTAAATATTCCACAGTCAACTGTCAGTGGTATTATAACAAAGTGGAAGTGACTGGGAACGACAGCAGCCCAGCCATGAAGTGACAGAGCAGGGTCAGCAGATGCTGAGGTGCATAGTGCCCAGAGGTCGCCAACTTTCTCACTACAGACCTCCAAACTTCATGTGGCCTTCAGATTAGCTCAAGAACAGTGTGTCGAGAGCTTCATGGAATGGGTTTCCATGGCTGAGCAGCTGCATCCAAGCCTTACATCACCAAGCGCAATGCAAAGCGTTGAATGCAGTGGTGTAAGCACGCCGCTACTGGACTGTACAGTAGTGGAGATGTGTTCTCTGGAGTGATAAATCACGCTTCTTTGTCTGGCAATCCGATAGGTAAGTCTGGGTTCGGCGGTTGCCAGGAGAGTGGCACTTGTCTGACTGCATTGTGCCAAGTGTAAAGTTTGGTGGAGGGGGGATTATGGTGTGGGTTTGTTGTTCAGAAGTTGGGCTCGGCCCCTTAGTTCCAGTGAAAGGAACTCCTAAAGCTTCAGCAGGCCAAGAAATCTTGGACAATTTCATGCTCCCAACTTTGTGGGAACAGTTTGGGGATGGCCCCTTCCTGTTCCAACATGGCACCAGTGCACAAAGCAAGGTCCATAAAGACATGGATAACAGAGTTTGGTGTGGAAGAACTTGACTGGCCTGCACAGAGTCCTGACCTCAACCCGACAGAACACCTTTGGGATGAATTAGAGTGGAGATTGTGAGCCAGACCTTCTCGACCAACATCAGTGTCTGGCCTCACAAATATGCTTCTGGAAGAATGGCCAAAAATTCCTATAAACACATTCCTAAACCTTGTGGAATGCCTTCCCAGAAGAGTTGGAGCTGTTATAGCTGCAAAGGCTGGCCCGACATCATATTAAACCCTATAGATTTAGAATGGAATGTCCCTGAAGTTCATATGCATGTGAAGACAGTCGGGACGAATACGTTTGCCAATATAGTGTGTGTATATACAGGGGTTGGACAATGAAACTGAAACACCTGTCATTTTAGTGTGGGAGGTTTCTAAATTGGACCAGCCTGGTGGCCAATCTTCATTAATTGCACATTGCACCAGTAAGAGCAGAGTGTGAAGGTTCAATTAGCAGGTAAGAGCACAGTTTTGCTCAAAATATTGCAATGCACACAACATTATGGGTGACATACCGGAGTTCAAAAGAGGACAAATTGTTGGTGCACGTCTTGCTGGCGCATCTGTGACCAAGACAGCAAGTCTTTGTGATGTATCAAGAGCCACGGTATCCAGGGTAATGTCAGCATACCACCAAGAAGGACGTTTTCCTCCACCAGCATCACGTAGTGACCTGGCCACTATCCTGCAAGAAGAATGGCTTAAAATCCCTCTGACCACTGTGCAGGACTTGTATATGTCATTCCCAAGACGAACTGACGCTGTATTGGCCTCAAAAGGAGGCCCTACACCATACTAATAAATGATTGTGGTCTAAAACCAGGTGTTTCAGTTTCATTGTCCAACCCCTGTATATATACATTAAAATTAAACCATCCAGGTATTTAGGTAAACCTACTTTTGTAGGTTTTGTAATGTTATTGCTTTTTATTCTGGGATGTTCCTTCACTTCTTTAATAAGAACCATTTTTAATGTCCAAAGTCAATCTAAAATATTTTTATTGAGCAGAATAGTAAAAACATGACTGGACAATATATAGTCAAACCTATGTCAATATTGCTTTTTAATTATGTGCTAATGGTGCAACATTTTGTTTCTCACATTAACTTCCTCTTTTCTTATTGCCAACCTGTTTTCATTCCCTCTTTAACAGAGCAGTGGTTACATTCTAGCACCTGTACAAGTGCCTCGATGTAAGCACTGCAGCATGTATGGTGAAATGGGAAACAGGCGCAAAAACAAAGTGGACTACTTTACAAAGCAGACGGTGATTAAGGGATTTGTTTTATAGACTTTCAGTTTAAATGTAAATCATAAGCCATTCAGCTAAACGCGATAATGTTAGTGTGGTTTGCACTGTTACCTGCACTTATTAGCGGTGTAACAATGTTATGGTTAGGACAAAATTCATACATGATATCTGATAGGCTTATGCAGTGTTTGGCAGCAGCTTTCCACACTTCTCTGTGCACACTTCCAGTGATACAGGAATGAAAGCATACAGGGTAGGACTAGATAAACCTTACTCCAAGAATACATACATCTATAAATCAGTCTGAGATTATATATTCCTTAAATAGAATATGCCTGACAAAAATGGTCTAATCCCACTAAATCAGCCTTCTCTGACTGAGCATCTTATCAAGCTAAAGCTGCCAAGTTATTTGTACAGCAAACAATCTTGCAGTACGGCAGTAATTCACCAGCTATGTAATATTTATAAACAAATAAAAATGCATGGCAAAATAAAAGTAGTTTATTGCATCAGTTTCTTTATTTCCCCTTCAAAAGAAATGCACAATTCAGCAAAGCTACTACATAGAAATAGCCATACAATAGCGGTTTCCTTTTTTTTTTGTTTCGTTTTGTTTTATTTAAGTTGTTTGCTTGAATTCCAAACTTGATTTTTGTTGCATTGTGAGCATTCTGTTTATTACAACAACACTGCTGTTGGCAAGACTTCAAATTATTTTGTACCTTTTCAAATGGAAACTCAAAAGCCACAAAGTAAGTCTTAGGATTTGTTTTATGCTTAATTCAGAAAAAAAACAGGAGTAAAATATACGGAAAACATAAATGATTTTGCATAGCTTTACTTGTCATGAAGGTAAGGCACTTCATCAAGACTTTATAAGAGGCATTTCATTGCATGACCAACATTTTTTTTTCTTTTTCTTTTTTTTAACCTGGACTTGTTCTCAACTCATACTTCATAAAAGCAAGCAATTTAATGAATTCTGAACATACTTTCTCAGTAAATATTTCTTCACTCACATTTGGCATGTGTTTATTCTTCATCATTCTCTCCAAAAGACTGAAATATTCTTGTGCATATAAGGAAGGGTAATAGACTCACATGTTGTTCAGTAACCCCACACAACCCAGCGGTTCTTCAAAAGACAAAAAAACATTGTGCAATGGTTTCAGGGTTATGTGGAAGAAGGCAACATGTTTTTTTTTTTTTTTTCTGAGGAGAAAAAGGAAAAACTGAATCATTCTATAACCCGAGATGTGGGCTCGAATATAACAAGACAGTCTCTACATTGGCACTGTTAACCGAGGTAACAATTGGGACTTGAGACGCTGATGTATTACGTAGTTCCTTAGTAGAAAAAGAAATACTGGCATCCGGACTCCTTCTGCATGGTGTAAAAGAGAAGGCCAATTTCTTGAGTGGTTGGAAAATGTCAGTGGTTTCAATGCAAAAAGGATGAGTGGAGCAGTTGGTGTACGGCTCTGCTCGGAGGAGAGGCTGGTGGGTTGGAAGCCCAGCCGCTTTAGCCCAGCTGGTCTTCGTACTGCTTCCGGAAGCAGTCTCCAGCTGGGAAGAAGTCCCAGCATCGCCTCTGGTACATCTTCCACACAAAAGACTCCTAAAGACAGAGAAACAGAATGTACTTTTGAATATGATGGAGAGCCTGAGAGTCTGAGGCTAGAGGGGGCAAGCAGGATATCGCTGAGAGCAGAAGGAAAACAGAAAGCAGACTCAGCAGAGCCTATCCTCTATTAGGCCTGACCGATATATATCAGTTGGCTCATAAAACTGGCCGATATACAGTATCAGCAAAAACCCATACAGCTCAAGCATGAGGATTTTTCAAGCTCAGAGGCTTTTTGTGGTTTCTTGCTTGGTGCTTAAGTGTTACATTACATGTTATAAAACTTCAAAATATAAAAAGAGCTAAAGAAAAGTAAAAGAGCTAACCAATAAAACAAAGAGAGAAACTAACAAAACTGCAAATAATGCTGGGAAGCTTTTCCCAGGTACCTCAATATATACATTTTACAAGACACCGTACAAAGTTAAGATTGATCTGTGCACTAATTTCAATTGAACACTTTGCTGCTTGTAAAGTGAAGCTATAAAACACATACATATTGTTTAACCATCTAATTATTCTCCAGGTTTCAGTTTCATAAAGACCTAATGCATGCTGTGTGAATATACACCACTGCTAGTGGTTGCTAATTTGGTATTATTATTATTTGTCTTACCATATTACTACCATATTTAAGGTAATGCTAATCTCTGGTCACACTCCCAACAGTAAGCTAGCAATAAGATATATTCCTGTTTTATTGCACCCCTAACTTAATCATGGCTTAGTGCAGTGGTCACCCACACCACTTCAGCTCACCACTTCAGCTCCAACCCTAGTAGACCCCATCTGATCTCAATTACTGCCTTCAGATGCGTCATTAGTTGAAGAAGGTATTGGATATGAGTTTGACATAAACCCTTCATGAGGAGGGTTGGTGACCACTGAGTCTTTTTTGCCTTGTATGTGAATATTCACCACCATTAGCATGATGCTAAATCTGATTCATTTATCTCGCTTCAGAATTTCTACGGATGTTTCTATTATGAGTTACTGAAGAACTGTCCTGATTCTGTTTTCAGAGTGTCACAGCATCATCAGGAAATTATTTATCAAAGTCAACAGAAACAAAAGCTTACCTGGCCTGTGTGCTCAGTTTCATCCTTGTTTATAAGATACATGAGGAAGAACCTAAGAGATCAAGCACAGCAAACAGTAACACATGGACTTAGCATATCTCCACAACAACAAGCTTCATCTTGGCAGGTGGGAGCTGAATTTGTTTTGGCTTAAGACTGGAATACACTAAGCTGATTTTGTTCCAACATCATGGCCTGGTGTCGGATTTGAGAGAAAGCACTATGCAATGCACTGATTTCTTGCATGTCTTATTATAGAAGAGACTACTGGCTGCCGTCTCTTCCTCCAACTCCCAAAACCTTTAATTATAAACACAACTGAAAAACAAATTACTTTTCATCACTGCATGAGGGAATTAACATGTTCTTCAACATTCCAGAACAACCGTTGTGTGCTTTGTTCAACTTTATGCACAGACCACACAAAAACTGAAAGCTGTGTGGATATGTGGGCAGATGCTACTTACAGGTAGTTGGCCAAGTTGTGCTCTTGTAAGGTGTGTGTCTCAAAGCCATGTGGGGTGGTGTCAAAGTAGTCATTTCCAATGCCACAGATGAAACATTTAGTCTGAAATTTTATACAAATTAAAATTCAACATAATGTTTATCATTTTCAGCCATAAAGTACAATGTATTAATTTATTTTTATTTATGTAAATTCATGTCAGGATAAAACTGAAAAAAAAAACCCACTAGGGGTAAATTGATTCTCCAAATTCACAGTTTGTATGAGAATTGTTGAGCCACAGATCAGTTCATACCTTTTTTTGCTGGGGGTTGGGGGGTTAATACAATTTTTCAGTACGTAGCGTGGCAACCCTTTGTCTTTATTAAAGATATTAAAGCTTCTATTGTTTTTCTCATGCTTTCTCACCGACTACACATCATTTCAGACCTACAAACTCAACTGTTTAGTTGTTTTCTCACAGTAGAAGAAGAAGAAGCAAGAGAAACGCTTTTTTCTGACTTGAAGCAAGAGTAAAGCTTAACTGTCTCCTCCTTCTCAAAGATCAATGCTATATGTACTGAATATTTGACACTTTCGATGGTCTACCAGTACTTGCACCTTTGTTAGGAGTCTCGTCACTCTGCATCTTTTTATTAATTTTTAACCTCCGGTTTTGAAAACTAATTTTTCTTTGATTATCCTCTTTCTAATGCAAGAGGACTACATGTGTGCATTTGAAATCCCTGTATTTGTAATCAAATAAATGATTTGTGTACTTCATTTTGCCTGGAAATGAAATAAGCAAAATGGTCTCTGACTTTTGCACAGTACTGTGTAACATCTAAAACACCACACTGTACACATAGTTTAAAGGTAAAAGAGAATAATTATGATGTCCTGTTAAGGCATCATCAAGGGAGCATACACTATGAAATTGACATGCTCAGCTTTGAACTATTGTACTATTCTTACCTCCATGTCCTCTTTGACTTGCTCCTGCTGGTCCCTCAGTTCTCCAAAAGCATCAATGATCAAACCTGTGGTCACATAAACATTGCACTAATTTAGCTTATACAATGTGAAACAGTACTGATACCACATAATCCTTTTATATAACGGCAGAATGATTCAGCTAGTAACAGTTTTACTTGTATTATGACATTTTAGCATAAGTCTGCTCAAGGCTCTACAGACCATTCCTGTGCCTAGGTTCCTCTGGGACTCAGTTGAATAATTTATAGAAACATCAAGTTCTCTGCATGAGCAAGTTCTCACATGCAAGTGAAAGCTTAAAGCCACAATACCATTTTAAAGCCGTTTAGTTTACAGCAGCTTTATCATATTATTATATTATAAGCAATAATTACAGCTTCATTACATGTTTCTTATGGCCTGTGGCTGGTTCTTGAATCTAAAGCCCTGCTTATGAATGGGAGCAGTAGTAATTTGTAGTAGTTTGCCCATTCAATGTGTCTGACAACAGACAAAACCCCTAGTTTAACAATACATGACAGTATAGTCTAGTTTATAACAGAGCATCAACCGAGGCAGCAATATTGCTTCTAGACACTCAAACAAACCACTAATTCAGAAGCGTTATTCTCTAACTCTAACTATTATTTTCACCTTCACTGGTAAGAATATAATGGAACAAGCACTGAACGCATGTAATCTTACAACTAACCTGGGACTACTTTACTGCTACACTCACACTGAACGGTGTGAGCAGTAATTTTTATGTCACTCTTTTCACAGCTTTCCACTGTCTCAAGTGTAGGAACACAGGTAGCTAAATATATATATAATATATAATTCAATGAATACTCATTCATAATGTGGCCATTTTTAAGCTTGCATTTGTACAATTTTGAACCTGAATGTCAACAATGTTTGAATAAAGCCTCATACAGTCGTATGGAAAAGTGCCCCCCAGTGAAATGACAAACATCCTTTACAGAGAACACACTTTTTAAAAATACAATCAGTGTTTATTTGTTGAATTTAACATACTGGGAATAAAACATTGAATGCATTTTATACTTTTAAGTTTTCTTTTTTTCCAAGACGTAAAGGGGTACCAGGGTGGCATAGTGGCACGGTGGGTAGCACACACGGCAAGAAGGACCTGAATTTGATTCTGGGAAGGAGCCGAAAATATGGTGAAGGAGAGAGTTTCTCTCACTGCTGTGTACTTTGGGTTTTATAACTTTGCAGACCATTTACATGCACAAAAAGCCACATAATACTCTAAAAGAAAGAAAAAAACATAATAGGCCCCTTTTAAACTCAGCAAATAAACATGTATATGTTTATTACACTCAAATATGTCATATTTAAGTGTGTACCACAAAGGGTTCTTTAATGCTGTGAGATTTGTGAGTTTAAAGAATCTTACATGATGTAAACCATCGCATTCTATTAATCTTTAAAACGTTCTTCACACTTGTACATCTCATTCACACAGAACACTGTTTGGCACATTTTTAGAGTGCAATGAGTGCAAAGAGCAGTGTGGAGCCAGCATCAGTTCTAGCTGCAAAGTGATTTTTCTTATATTTCTGTGAGCACATATTCAAATTCAAACAATCTAACATCGTTATTGCTTTGGAAGCAGTGAGAGAAGTGTGTCTTGTTATTAGTCCCCTGCAGCATGTTAGCTCCAACAGGGAGAGGTTAGCCTGCACTCCTATCCCACTCAAGTCCTGTCCTAAATATTCAATTAAGCAGTGTGCAATCTTATGAACAGTTAGGAATGTATGAAATTCATATACTGTAAGCACGTATGGCTCAAAATGAAGGCGAGGATAAATGTAACCTGTTAGTCTGTGTGTACATAGCTCTTCATTGCTTTTGCTTTCTCTTAACTTTGTCTCTCTCTCTCTCTCTCTCTCTCTCTCTCTCAGCATGACTCTAATCCTTCTCTCTGCATGTGTCATTCTGAGCCTTCCCAGTTCTAGACACACAGTTGGAGTGACTTTAACCCACTGAGCCTGAGCCCTGCTTTACCTCTGCACTGAGGCTGTTTGGGTCACACAGCCTACAGGAACCAGTGACATGATTCTCGGAGTGCTATGACTTAAATTATTTATATTTTTCCTTAAGCTGTAAAGAAGAACTTGTAATAAAATTTGGTCACTCGAAAGTGTTGACTTTCTAGTGATCTGTTTGTGACAAGTTCTGTTTTACCTACTGGAGAGGAAGCGGAGCGGATCTTAATGTGCAAGAGGTACAACACCACATTGCAATAAATGGACAGACTAAAAAGTTCTTTATGAAGGAAAAAAGCATGGAAGAAAAAATCCAGCAGGTTTAGTTCTCCCTACTTAAACATTTAGCAGGCTACCAAGTCTGGAAGCCCACAACATCATAGTTCTACATTTAGGTAAACTACTTCCCGACCTGTGGTGCTGAGCGGTACTCAGTATCTGTTTTTTAGTAAACCTCTGTGAAGACAATATACAGGGTAGTAACAGGATGGTACATACACTGGTGAATTCAGATTTATCTTCGTATGAATTCTTTTTTTAATGGTAAATATGAGCAAAACTGTCCTACTGCACAGTTCTGGGCACACTCAGTTCAGTTTACTAGTTCTCCTTTTTGATTGGTTACCTTGCGAAAAGTGACACATGACGAGGAAAGTTTTTTTGGCTTAAGTTGCACATTTTTCAACTTGTTCTGCACAGATCCACAGTGGAAAACCACCAATCCACATTGAAAAAATCCACGATTCATGGTGAAGTAAGCCAAGTACATGGAATTTGCATCCAGACGTAGAATATATTTATATTTTGGGCAGAATGTGTTGTGCTATCTGAATACAGCCCCATTTGACCACAGATATGGTCAAATATATGATCAGATATACTAACTAGGTAAAAGGTTGAAAGGGCCCATATCATAGAAAACCTCATTGTTCCTCACTTAGTTTTGAAATTCACTCATTATCAAAAGAATAGCTGCACCCAGAAGGAGGTGTCGGATTGCAATGCTATTCGGAAGGAATAAAGGAAGGAATAAACCTTTATTAGGGAATAAAGGTTACCATTGGTGGTAGAGGTTCCTAATGGTGTCCTGCGACAATCCATCCCATGCAGCTTGAATATTCTCATGGTGCCTCCACACACAGATTGCTAGTCATCTCCACAAAGACAAAAGCGGGACTTGTCACTGAAGATGACCCGTTGCCACTCTGAGTCACTCCAGCCTGGCACAAGACCACTACAGTCTTTGGCGATGCAGACGTGGTGTTAAGGGCAGTAGTTGTAACGGTCTGCATGCATGCAGTTCTGTGTGGTGGAGGTGTCTGCCATTGGTGCTGGCACTAACAGGATGACTCATGGAGGCATCACTGCTTGCTGAATGTCCGCAATCGTGGCTGTTGAGTCAGCCAGGTACAGAGATAAGGCCCGCTCGTGTTTACATCACGTGCATGGCCGAGCATAAAACCTGAGACATGATATGCATGTCTCACAATGCCAAACCTAGCCACCAAGTTTCATTCCTGTCGGTTGATTCCTTCTGGGTGCATCTATTTGTGCAGCTATTCTTTTGATGATGAGTTTAATATGTAAACATTGGCCCGGTCCATACAATCCATCCATTAAGAACATGCTGTACACACATCCTATTTTAATTCATTGTTTTTGTGATGTGACAAGAAGTAATTAATTCAACTCTATCCACCTATTCAGCCTACAGCAGTTTAGCTCATTCATACGTAAGTTCTTGGGGATGTTTTCCCTCTAAGTGCTTTGTGAAAGGGGCACAATACAGGGCATGGGGTGCCATGGAGTGTCCTGTACAGGGAGGCACAGAGGTTCCTGAAAATTACCTAAAATTGTTCCTCATGAATTTTGTCATAACTATTACAATGGTATGCCACTACAAGCACAGATACCAGTTACAAGCTATACACACCATGCTATCTCATTTAGCTGAGTGGCTTGGGTTACATTACACATTACAAATAAAATGAAAATAAAGCAGTTGCTCAATGGATTATCAAAAATCACACAAATAAGTGGACCTCAAAGGTAAAAATAAAGATACAAATTTAATTAATTAACTCATATAAACAACTACTAAGAAATAAATGCAGTGTGTCCACCTGAATCTGTTTGTTTCCTACTCTAAAGGGAGCAATTAAGTAGGAGAAAGTACCGCATGCATTATCTCATGCAAGCTGCAGTTTACTGAGGAGGTAAGTTTAAACTATTTTTGAATAATCCAGACAAGCCTACATCGCTCCACCCTGTGGGCTTTTCTATATGAGCCTAGCTTATTGAGTTAAACCTCACCCTGGATAATGGCCAGAAGAATGACGATGACAAAGAAGAAGAAGGTGATATCGAAGAGGATGCGGTAAAGCTCATAGGGGTCCCCCGCTGGGTCCTCGATCTCATCACCTATTCCACCACCAGCACGCACACCCACATACATGTGGAAAAGATAGCACTGAAAGCCAAAAGCACAAGGAGAAAGCAAGAAAGAAAATCTATTAGAAACAGCTAAAAAATGACATGGTCCTTTTTTCCTTATGTTCATTTAAATACAAGAGCTGAGGTTAGTGAGGAAATGTGAATTTCCTGTGCTTTGTGGCTTTTGCTTTGAACTAATCATAAAACACTGTTCTTTTTATCTCTGAATTATTTTAAGCTTTGATCTATCCCAGGTGCAGGTTTCTTCTCTTGACCTAGAAAATAAGTCAAGTGTTTGCAACTTACAGTCATCATATCATCACACTTCATGTCTGGCTCATCCTCATCCTCGCTCTTGTTGTAGAACTTCCGGAAGAAGTTGAAGGCCACCACGGTGTAAAGATACACTACTACAGCCAGTAGACCCACAGTCAGCACCAGCTACGAGAACAGAAGAAAGAAAAATCCAACACACATAAGACAACTCATCAAATTCAAGCATTTTCACCAACACTTAGAGGTTCAGAAGTGGTAATACCTGTTTGCCGTTGTGGGTGACTGAGGAGAGGATGGTCCTCAAGGTCTTGAAGCCCATGGCGATGTCCAGTAGGTGAGCGGCGAAGAAAAAGTTGTTATAGTGTCCCAGGATGGACATGGTGGTGTACCACACCAGGTACAGGAAAGACTACAAAAAGGAATAAGACAGCATTTTCATGTATTTCTGTCCTATAAATCCTATAAGAACTGTGCTTCACAATAGACTGTTCTTAGTGAACTCACATTGTCTGTGAACACCACGCCCATCTTCCAGATATGATACTTTGTGTCAATGGAACTTAACCTGTCAGACAAAGCAGAGTATTGTTTGCTTTACTTTCAAGAAATTTTACTAAAATTTTACACTAATGTTCAAAAGTCTGGAATCACTCATATCAATAAATCTTTTTTTGTTTCTGGTACATTAAATGTTTTGCTGATTACTTGGATCATGAAAAGTAAAAAATGCAGTCAACTTCTAAGACTGTGAAAAAAATCCCTGCAGACAAACTGACATTGGAAAGCAATATGAGCTGTTATGAAGGCAAATTGTGGAAACACTAAATACTGTGTAATTTTCTGTTAAGTATATAGCACCAGTTTTTTGTGAATTTTGAAAATGTGCAAAGTGGAAATGTGCTGAACGAAAAAGCCTGAAATTAAAAACCAAAATATCACAAAAAGAGTTTTTTCACTAGGAAATGTTAGAATATCGCTAAAGCAAAATTGCAAAAAAAGGGTAATAGAAAAAGTGTTTTTGAGTAAATATGCCATATCAAGTCACATAATTCTGTTCCACCCGGTCTTATAGATACATACACACTGAATGCTGTAATGCAACGGAACTGTTGTTATGCTCATGCCAAACGTTTCGCACTCTGCACTCATCCAACTTGTATATACTGTGGCGATTTCTTATCAGTTGGCACATATCTGGATGTAATTGTCCCTACAGATGGTCCAATCGTGGCAAAAGGTTCAAAGGTTGTTTTTGACATTCTGAAATGCCGAATCCAAAGCTTGTATGAAAAATGGTCCTGGACAATATGCTCCTAGAACTGTCTGGGATGTTTGCATTTCCAGACGCAAAGTGGCTGTCATTGGGGTGACGCAGAGAATTCAGCCCTCATTAGGTGGACCATTGCTCGTCGTCCCCGGTGACTCTCTGCAAACAACCCCGCCATAAAAAGGTGGTAAACGGCTTTAACTATATTTCTACTTAAAGCAAAATCTGAGTTGAATCTCTGCATCCTGCTTGTTTCATGGTAGCCTATGTCATCTGAAGTTTCTTTACTGCAGTGAATAGAAACACGACTAAGGTTGCATTAATTGTTCACAAATATTTCAGGAATGTGCATAACATTAACAAAACATTGAATGGAAAAGGTTATGTTGGCACTGAAAAAATAGCAGCTTGTACTTAATACATGTTTGCATAGGAAGTGCATAAATCCAGGATGGTCTCTGACTTTCAGTAGTAGTGAGTTATGATGCTACTTCTGTACAATGTAATAGGCTTTCAATATTTAGTAGAATACATTTTTAGAGGCATCCACAATGACAATGAAGCTGCAGATGGTTCTAGTACTGGGTGGAATATCAGTTCACACAGTTCAATTGTTATATACTTGTCAAAATTCCTCTTCAGGTATAAACTTTGTCATAACCGTTATACCTGTGTGCTTCATATAAGTGCAAATGACACAATGCACAAGCAGTGCAAGCCGTGCTAACATTACATTTAGCTGGACGGCCATGGAAGTGTCAGTACCATTACAAATGAAAAGGCAAATGATCACCTCCCACTGACTAGTCTATGGCACCTCAAGAAATCCATTTTGTTTTTCGAGGCAGCCCACATAAAGAAATGGTCTGTCTTTTGGGGTTAGCCTTAGACTATCATGACTTCTTACTTGAATTTGATGTTCCACCTTAAACGGTGCAGCTGTTACAATCAGAATATAACTGCTGCACTATTTCGAGAGGATCAAAACATTTGAGCTGCCAAATAAGAAGCCAACTTCAGCCTTGTAAAGATTCAGATACAAAACAACATTTAACACAGTTTTAATTATATTGTGATCTAAATTTTTGGCCTTAACACCCACTAGAAGATGATTCCATAATAACTGTAAAATACTGAAAATTAAGATATGCTAAAATTGTCAAGAACTGACAAGAACAAAACAATGCTTCTATATCATATCATTTATTTTTAGTAAAATATTCTGAGTGAAAAGTACTCATTGTCTGCAGAGAATGCGCTTCTGTGCATTTAATACAGAATTACTGTTCATTTGCTATATTTGCACACTGTAAACATGCCTATGCCTAACAAGCTATTTAAGTAATTTAAGTTTGTTTCTTGCAGAGGTTGTGTTTCATACAACATTTCTGCATACAGCTGCAAACTGGGTCAAAATTAGGAACAGGACAAACAATTGCATGTTAGTGTATCCTGTACAAAATGATATAGCATGCTTTTCTCACCAGGCCACCAGGGAGGCCTCTTTTGCTATGGCCTCTTCAGTGGGGTTGAAGTCCAGAGCGCTCTTGTCCAGACCGAGAAGCTCAGCAATCCTCTCTGCCCCATACAGGTCTCCATACTTATTTATTACCTACAGTTAAAATAACCAATCAACAATTAATAACTGGTCTCAGCTTTCAGTCCCTCTTCACAATGCTCACTTTCCTGCTGCAAATCCCCCATGCATTCTCCATTCTGTCTCTGAACTGATGACCCCCACACAGCGATACAAGGTTGCAGAACGGAACAGACAGACAGTGTACTGCACTGTAGATTCCAATTACAGTTCGTAACACATTAATGAAGCCAAGAGACTGTGTGTCTAATTCTCAAGAATCATCAGTTACTGTTTCTGATCATATCAGTGAATAAAAGATAAGCATCTTAATCCAGCACTAAATTCCACTTGCCTTGCGCTTGACAAACTTATCCCAGTAGTTATTGGGGAAGGATCTGTGCAGCACAAAAAGAAAGGAACAGTCTACTTCTGATTCATAGGCAACACATAAATCATGCAGACATTTTTGAATATGTATAAAGAATGCTTTGAATGTGCAAAGTGTAAATCATTATATCATTAAGTTGGTAACAAGGGGAAGGTATATCAACAGACACTGATTCGGGTATTTACTGTGAAATAGCTTATCAGAAAGCAACGAGCCAAGTATGGGGGAGTTAACAAGTCACATTAACATCCACATGGGTAAATTATTTAACATTATTTAATGTTGATAACAATGGATGAATTGGTTTGGCCTTTTCATTCATGGCATATCATACTGTCCCAGGTTTGATGTTCCATACCTTGTTGAGAAATTCATAAAGGTTTGTGTTTGCCCAAAACAAGCATTTTGTATATTATTTGTCATATTATGTAATATTTTGTAGCACAACATTCCATCTCTCATCCTCACTGTATAGTATTAACTAATTTCCAGGGTGATAACAAAGGTATGATAATGTGTCCTCTTATGAGGCACTGTCTATAAGATATTTTATAACATGACCTACCAATAAGAACAACAGCAACACGCTTATTAAGACTTTCCTTCCTGATGATTCAAACACAGGTGAACACCTTGATTACCTTAATTTCATACAATAGCAGTTCATGTGGAGTGATATACCCTTATGGTTGTTAACATGTGACTTATTCATTAGTTCTTGCTTATCAACATATTAAGCTCACAGGACGTGTGTGTGTTTAAGGTGGTAGCAACTTCAGGCTCCTGCAGATGGTGTTGCATGAGGATGATGGGACTATAAATACCTGCAGGGTGTGAGTGACGGGATTCATAGATTGAGAAGAGGTGGTACAGCAGCGAATGTCTCGTTCGATGTGTGGAAAATGGGATGTTAGCAGATGTTAATGCTGCCTGCATTTGGGCGTGCCAAAGGCCATAGTGTAAAGGAAGTAGCTGAATTTGCAGGTGTATGGAAGCGTATGGTCATACAGGTCTACCAGCAGTGGCAAAAATCCCAGTTTACAGACGGCATCCACCAATTCTGCAATGATGCAATGCAATGATGGCTGAACACTGATGTCACCTACATTCAGAAACTTGTCCAGTTCATGCCAAATCGAATCCCAGCTGTTATTTGTGCTCATGGAGGTATTACATGCTATAAGGTACGTTTCAGTCACAGGTGACTAATTTTTTGTCCGGTGAGCTTACTTTCTAATGGTCTATTCCCTGGACAACGCCTTAACAACTTTGGGTTAATGCACCCTTACTGGAAAGCTCTACCATTGAGGCAATCCTGGTTGTGGATTGCTCCCTGCTTTGTAAATTCTAGTGTTTCTCCTGTTCCCAACGCACCAACTGTTTAGCTACATAATAAGCCTTTTTGAGTTGTAGTGGGTGTATTAGTGCAGGGAAACAGCAAAATGTGCAGAACCAGGAGTGGAAACCTGTGCAAACCTTAAGGTCATCAGTCCTCCATAACGTGGCCAAAAGAGTGTTCATGTGAATATTTTCTCAGAGCAGTAACAGTACTGGACATGGATGAAATGACCTGAGATATTTCCTTTCACACTTACGGTGTGTTAATCACAAGTCTGTCCCATTGCCCTTTGATGTCGTCATCTGAAGGCTGCTCAGTGATATAAAGACCATCAAACTCAAGTTTCCTGGCGATTTCCTTCTCCCGTTTAAAAACCACCAAGGGCACCTATTCAGGATAATTAGTTCAAAAGCATCAGTGGCTTACAGCATAGTGCAGCATTCCAACAAAGTCAAAGTGCAGAGTACACCCATAGAGTTAGTGGAGCTGATAAAAAAGGACAATCAGCGTAAAAACAAGGAGAAGATTTTACTAGAACAAAACGTTACATTTACCTTGTTAATGAAAAAAAAAACCTTTATTTGAAGGGAATATACTGCAATTGTGTTATAAGTAGTAACTGACTGAAATGATATATTACAGAAGTGGGAGGTAGCTATCAACAGCTGAAACTAGTTGTAGCTTATTATCACTATGTTAGTCTGTAAATAGACAGATATGTGAGTACCTTCAGATAGTAATATCCCACCACGCAGAGGAAGGAAATGACGGTATGTAGGACTGCTAAGAAGCGTAGTGTGGGTGCCATGTAGCCAGTGCTTTCCTGCAGAACAAAATACTCCACACCACTCTCATCCTCCTCATTACCTCTCCCTGTCCAAGGATCCACCTCCTCAGACTCTTCACCAGTCACCTACACATGTGCATACACAAACATTTTTTCAACATAAATGTTACATTTGGCATCATAAATGTCATCATAGCCAACAGGGGACACTGTGCAGTAGTATAAGACCAGTTACTAAGCTGTATTTGACTCAGGTTTCACATAGACAATGATAACTTTGCAAACTTTCAATTTACTGGTTATAGTTACTTTAAAAACTGTTGTTGGTTTTTCGGGGGGTTGGATAATGTGCTGTAGATATGACTGTTAGAATAATCAACCTGATACATTATCACAGCTAGAACTATTCTTCAATAAAAGGCTAGAAGTCATTAAAACATGCAGTATAATGAAATTATATATCACGCAGATTAAAGGGGCGGGCGGGGGGGTGGT
>CM067483.1:12414371-12443197 GCA_034552555.1 Semaprochilodus insignis | reverse complement strand
GGGCGGGCGGGGGGGTGGTGGGAGGTTGGGGGGAGACAAGCAATAAACAGTTCAAATGAGAGAACCAGCTGAGTCACCTTGTAGAAAAGCAGGATGAAGTTGATAGCAAATGCCACAAACAGAGCTAGGAATCTCAGGTTGTAGAAGTTTCTGGCCAAGTAGTTCTGCAAACATAAAAAATATTTATTATGGCAGTGCAAGGTTAATATAAGGATTCATGAAGATACACTTTACACACTTTTTTCTCCCCAGTTTTTTGTTGGAGGGCCCTTAGAAATGTGGCCAGAGTAGTATCATCACACAGTATTATTATTTTTTAATTGGTTAGTACACTGCATATGTAAATAAACCATTTCTGTACTTTTAGTGCAACAAGGATTGATAGACTAATTCATCCATTTAATCAGTCACATGCCAGAATCTTGTGGAAAGACTTTCCAGAAGAATAGAGGTTGTAATAGTTGAAACTGGGGGCGCAGCTTCATATTAATGCTCTTAGTTTTGGAACGTCTCACAAACTCATATAGACATTACGGTTTCAGATACCTCTGGTCATACAATGCTGTTCTATCATGTTAGCTTAACATCAAACAACTATGAGGTTACTTACTAGCATCTTGGTCTGATAGACATCCAGTCCAGCAAAAAAGCTGGCCATGAGGACCTCAGGTTCTTCTTTCTTCTGCCCAGGTCTCCTCATGGTTGGCTTCTTTTCTTCATCGAATGAGGGTTCTATGAGAGAATTTTCCTTTCCTTTGTCTTGGTCCTTCTTCTCCCCATCCTCTGCACTAATAACACGAACACACACAATTGCTTATTTTTGCTTTACAAAAGTGGGATGGCAGTTTCATGAAGACTGTATATTTTTGATGTGACTGATCAAATTAATGTCAAAGCTGAAGGTATTTTACAGAGGAGCTGTAAATTAAAAAGTAACATTTGACAGTAAAGAATGAATTAAAAGTATGCACAAAGTATATAGTAGCCTAATCATTCATTTAATTTCAGTAATGTCAAAGTAAAACTTTTATTTCACTCACTCAGCCTTCTCTGATTCTGTTTTGCATTCACTTTCTATTGCCTTCTTACTTGCAGCTTCCTGCACAGAAAAATAGAGAAGAGTGACTCAAATTATACCATAAATAGCCATTCTGTATGAAATATGAACTACATGTAACCAGAAAAATGTTCTACTGCAGGCAGCACAAAGCATAAAGGACTGCATTAACTCATAAATGTATCCCTAAAGAAACTAGAGACACAGGACCCAAGACAAGTCAGAAAAATAACAGAAAATTACACATTAGGCATAACAACTAAAAATATTTTAAAAATATTCAGCTTTTAGTATGTCTGTTCAGTGGGTTGTTATTACAGCTTCCATTCTTTCATAAGGTTTGCTTTTGGTTTTCCAGAAATCTGCAGGGATTTTTTTCCACACCTCCAAAGTCTTAGAAGTTGGTTGCATCCAAGTAATCCCAAACACATTTAGGATATTGAGGTCTGAATTGGGGTGACCAGTCAATCGTTCTGAGATCACAAGCAACTTCTTGGTTTTATCTGTAAATTTTCTTTTGTCTTTTTTGTCTTTTATTTTGAAAATGTTTTGTCTATTTCCTTTTCTCTTGACAGCTACACATCCTATTAGACCAATTTTGACATCTGAAGAAAGAATGGAGCTTGACTTGCTCCTCTCTCTCAAAGAAGTAAGCTTTAAGTGCTCTTTAAGTGTTCATCATATAGTTTTGGTGGTCTTCCAGATCTTGGATGGATATTTGTCTCATTCTGCGTGTATATTGTAATAATGTCTTGAAACTCCTCCTCATTTCACATATAATCTGCTGAGAAATTAATAACTTGTACCTGAGGGTCACTGTGACTGGAAACTAAATAAATGACGGGTGGTCTCTGACTTCTGCATAGTACCATATATATCACTACCATATCAAATACATCATGAACCTTGCTTCAGTCTGCAGTTCTGAACTAAGAGCAGGGAGGTTACCTGGGCCTTCTTCTGCCGCACAGCAGCAGCTAGAGATGGAGAATCCACACCAACCACTTCAGACACATCTCCCAGCCCAGGCTCAGTCCCGTGCTTGCCCCCCTCTCTCTTGGGCTGAATACTCAACAGCTCTGACATGAGGTCTACTTCCACTTGGTCTCCCTCTGCCATCTGGCCAATCTCCGCCACCAAACAAGCCTCGTTTGCCTCCAGTTTTTCAGTCTCTAGAACATCTCCATGGATACCAAATTGAGTGGGGTCCGGCATGTTGCCTAGGATGTCTGTCACCTTCATGTTTTTGGCACCTTCCACCAGGCCTCCTCCGAACAGAGTGGACCACAGGATGTGGAAGAAGCCCCAAACCAAATTGTAGAGGAAGCGGAAGATGCCGACAAAGATCCTCCAGAAGAAAAAGAAAAAGCTGCGGATCATCTCCCTAACGCTCATCTTCCGGAACTTCTTGTACTGCTTCTTCATGCTCTTGAGCGTCAGCAGCTTACGAAGGCTGCACAGGTTCTTCCTCATTGATACACAAGCCATGGTAAAAGCAGAGAAGGATTCCAGTGTTCTGTCCTCTTCTTCCTCTTCTTGTTCCTCAGCCACACTCTGCAAATCATCTTCATCTTCCTCTGACCGTTCCACAGCGTCTGGTTCTGAGATCAGGGACGCCAGCTGCATCTCAAAGATGGTGTCCTCACAGAAGTTCACAAATAGTTCCATCTTTTCTGATTCTCCACCCTCATTGACCACGTCAAAGATGAACTGCCGTTTGGATTCCTTGACTTGTGGCTTTTCCCACTGAGTTCTGCTAGACTCACTGATCTCAAAGTAAACTCTTTCAATTCTCTTGGCGCTGCCCATGATCTCGATGCGGCCCAAGAACGGCTCAAAGTAGTTGAGAACACTCTCAGCCAGATTCAGGAAGGCCGCCAGGCGGGAGTCATGGGGCATGTGTTCCGACAGGTTGGTAAGCAGCACAGCCACGTTAAAACCAATGTCCTTGGCAGGCTCATGGAAGCGTTTTACAAACTCCACATAGTTGAACATGTCGTTTTCGTCTGCCTCAGCGCAAGAAAGCAGGAACTCAATCTCAGACTGAGAGTACTGCTTCTGATTTTCCATTGATTTCTGAAACTCTCGTTTGGAGATGACTCCTTTGGCATCAGAGTCATGCTCTTTGAAACTGTCGGAGGTGGTGAGATCCTTCAGTTTGAGGAACATGTCGAAAAATTTTAGGATCATCTCCACATTGCTGGAGGATTCCACCAAAGTATCCACCATCTGCTTGCCAATGGTTCCATTTACAACATTACCTGGAAATACAGTGAATAGAAAATAAATCAAAGATGCCTTAATGGTTTTAACCACATGCTTATTATTCAGTTATTAAGCTTATGACTATATATTCAGTAACTTAATAATACAAATAATCAGTTACGTATTTATGAGAGTAAGGAATTAAATTGTGGGCCCCTGCAGTTTAATGCTACCTTTATGTCCTCCTCGGAAGTTCGTACTTATGACTGAGTTCGTGAGTATGAACTGATGTGGGTAAAAATGTTTTTGGTCGGAATCAAGATAAACACGCTGGAAATTGTTTTAATTTCTTTCAAGAGTCAGCTTATGTTGCATCGTTACAAAAAATAATTCTGGAAGTCATGTTCACATTAATCAAACTAGGGACATACTATAATTTAGACATGTTTAAGTAGCAGGTTGTCAGACGGAATATGACAGAATGACCTAATGCTAAGACTAACAACAAAGATAGTCAGAGCAGTGTTAGATGCTGATGAGCCTGTCTGTGCTGAGAACTCTTTGTCTTTTACAGAAGGTCTTTAAGCAAATTGAAATGAAACAATTCATACCCAACACCACACAGCCAGCATAATTTTGCCTTTTTGACATTAAGCAGATAAATGTGAGCAGACACATGTGATACATGTGTTGAGCAGATAAAAGTATTCTTACAAAATAATGTGTTCTTACACATTTATCTAAAACCTTTCCAGCTTTGAGAATTAAAACAAACCCAGCACCACTCTCCAGATAATCAGGATAGCACATGCCAGGCTTTATACATTCCTCAGCAACACCTTTTCCGCCATCTCTTAGTCTAATTATTCTCACTTATGTTCTGTGACTATTGCTCTCACTGAAGGTTTCTTCCGATTCCTCTTTTCGGGGGAAGTAGTGTTTAAAGATGTGACTGGCTGAGGAGTTAGTTCAATTCCTCACACTCATAACGTATGCAAATTTTCAAATTCGGGCCATATTTTTAAGGCATATATCATCATATACAAACATGCAATGCATATATTTAACAAAATATGATAGAATATATGATTGATATACTGATGATGATATAAGGTTTTTATGCATCTTCTATAACAGATGAAAACTGTTCCTTGACACACATTTAAATAATAACACAGTAACAATTCTGATTGTACTGGATGTATGTAACTATGTATCTGACACAAATTTATGATCCATATATTAAGCATATATGTGTTCACCCACGTATTAGACATAAATGCATGTTTTGTATAATATGCATATTTGTCCAAAATCTGATTTTTACATATATGTCTAACATTTTAGCAATACATATGTATGAAGGGAATATATCAGATTTCCATATGGGATATTCGTTGCAATTATTTATTCAGTAATTATGATCCAAGTAATTAAAAAATCATTCAATAATATGACTCTCTAACAAACAAGTTAAAAGGGGCACATTTGCATTGTTATACTACTGTCCTCTTTTTATTGGAGATGTTCAGCGTTTTGTAAAATAGGCTCGGTTGTGAATATCCCTAATGTACCGAATACACTAGTTTCAACATTTACTTTGCCCTGAGGTTTGTGACAGGATACTGAACGTACGCTGTCACGCTGAATAGTCACCCTCATTATCTATTACCCTCTCAGTGGATCTGAGGCATAGTGGTTGTTACTTTGCTCTTCACCATGGCATACCAAGTCATTTACAGTAAATGGTTCTGCTTTCTCTTAGACAAATATCCACTGATAACAAGCACAGCTGAATTTATTTAGGGCTGCTCTGAACATTAATAGGTCCACTGGGAAAAGCCACTGTTTGAACAGTGGTTTGAAAACTGCTGGACTGCTCTTTAATTGTGGCAATGTGGTGACTGCAATACAAAATACAAAAGTCAAACATCCCCCAACGATCCGACTGATGGCACAAACAACAGTTCCTGTGAACAGAATGTAAATGACACATTCTGTTTGCTCATTATTAAGCAAAGATTGCATAAGAGAACCTTCCAGAAGGGAGAGCAACATGACTATCATGTCCTTCTGCAGATCCATCAGCTCCTTCAACAGCTCAATCTGGCTGGAGTCCTAGAAGAAGAAAGAGAATGGATGTAAAAAAAAAAAATAACAAGCTAAAGGACATGTTTTCTCTGCTTGTCTTTTCTCACTGCATACATCAAAAGGCCAGTGTCTCCTTGTCACTGGACGTGTAGATGAAGGCCAGTATCTTAAGAGGTGTGCAGGGTTCTTTAAACACTACAGGTGACAGGATTCAAATACCAAATTCATTATTTGGGTATTTGTTTGCGTGCGTTATAGAAATTCAGGGATTTGTTTACATACTTTTTGACATTCAATAATTGAACAATATGACCTAATCTAACATACAATAAAGGGTCTTATGTACATTCAGTCATTTAAAGTCCCAGTGAACTTAAGTCTTTTAGGGTTAAGAACTCAGTCATGGTCCTCTTGAGCCACAATATACATTTATTTATGTCTTTTGAACAACTTTCTCAAAGTGTAATAAATGATGTATTGCACCATATTTCTCCCCTTTCAATGTAAAATAATGTGTAACACTTCCATAAACATTTTTCACCCAGTCAATGGCTTATTGACTTATTGACTACTTGCCACACCCACACAAAACAGTTTCAGAGTCAGAGAAACTCAGTGAGCTAAAGCCAAACCAGCATAACCCAGCAAACCCAGCAAACCCAGCAAAAGCTAGCAAGCTAGAGCACCTGTCAGTAGCTGCCTGTTGCCTGTTCATTTGTTAATCTATACATGAACACTGTAAATTAAAACCTAATTGGTTAATTCTTTGGGTACTTTGGAATCATGATGTTCGTTACTTGAATGCCGTCTCCTCATCTCTCAAAGCCATAACCAATAGGCAGAAAAGCAATTCCTGACAGCCCAATAATCTGTTGGGTGTTCAAGCATTAAACCCTTTATTTTGGTCTAAAATTGCATTCTGTTGACTAAAAATGAGCTAAAAATGACAAATATATATTTTGTAGTTCTCTGTTATTACGGATGCTGTCAAACTTAGTATAAAATCAGCACACATCCTTTCCATTCGGCAGCTTAAAGTCTTTCCATCTCCCCAAAAGCTGTGCATGCAGGGCAGTTCTATTCTCCAGCAGACCAGATACATCACGGCAAAGGATTGATTCATTCTGCAGTTGTAGCTCAGGTGTGTTCGCAGCAGGCCATTAATCTGAGAAGGAGCTGTGAATAGGAAAATTCACCTGGCCTGTTTGTCCAGACCCCCTGCCTGCATCATCAAACAGGGGTCTCGGCAACTCTGAGACTTGAAATCTCAACAGAAGAGCTTACTGAGCTAGAAACCTGGCTCCTATTGCTATTTGTTGCAGACAAGTTTTTGTTAGCTTAAAGCCCAAATGTCTGAGACATGGACTGGACAGAGGGGGGACTGGTTTATATTTTTGTGTAGGCAGAGACATCTAGTGGCCACTGTTGTATTCATGAAAAATAACAATTTGCAAAACTTATATGTAAATGTGTTGTTTATCAGCAGGTAGATTAATCAGGAAAACAGTATTATTGAAGCATCGACTACAACAAATATTGAATAATGACTGTCTAGATTTGTTTCCCAAAGCTGGTCCTGGAGGTCTAGGCCTGCAGATTTTAGCGCTTCCCCTGCTATAACACACCTACCTCAGCTCAGTAAGGGGTTGTCAATGAGCTGAACCCAGTTTTACAGATGTATCTTAGTGTTAAGCTGATCTTAACTGGTAACCTGTTCTACCATTTAAGAATACTATCTGTGCTAAGATGTTATGTCATCTGTAAAGTTATAAAGATGCACACACAGTCAAATCATATTATTACGACCAATTCCTACTTTCAACGGTGCCAGCACGTAGCTCATGAAGGAAGTCACGTTTTAGTGGCATTCTCTGGGCCCACTCATCCATGTGGAAGGCATTCTCAACTGATTTGGGTTTGAATCCATCCTTGCAAATCACGTACACCCATACTACCAACCATGCTGAGTGACGTCCCTGGGGTGGATGGGACCTTACTGAATCACTCCCTGTCCATCTAGCTGCTGTCCGTGATCCACATAGTGGTTACACTGGATACTAGCTCATAATAATTTGACTTGACTCTGTATATGCTTTTATATATATATATATACTGTATATATAGTATTTTAGTATTTACAGACAATATGTCATCTATAATCATATAAGGAGATGCATATAGATACATATATAAATATT
Organism: Semaprochilodus insignis; assembly: GCA_034552555.1. NCBI lineage: Eukaryota > Metazoa > Chordata > Actinopteri > Characiformes > Prochilodontidae > Semaprochilodus > Semaprochilodus insignis. The sequence goes on along the minus strand of CM067483.1, from coordinate 12,435,646 downwards.
ACACATGGGTCATACAGCAAAAATATAATCACAATACTATATGATAAGACAAAAAAATGTTGGAGCATTTTAAAAGTATACGGTATTATAGAGTACAGAATGATGGAATTGTTTTTTAAGTATCATGTCTCTCATACATGCGTTCCTTAAATTTGAGTTTTCGTTTATGGCCATTAGACTCTGCTGATAAGTGGGTAAATATTACTGCAGAGCCTCTCGCATGAAGCAGCTGGCTGCGTCCCATTGCTAGGCTAATGGTTAACGTCTAAGTCCAAGAGACAGATTTTTCCTTCCACTCTGATTTCTGACTTTAACTCTTTAACTTGTTACAACATAATGTGATATAATTTATCACACTGATGAGAAATATAATCATACAGCCCGTTAATACTGTTTTTTTTTTTTGTTTCAGTGATGTTTTATTAGGAATATCTGATAGACAAGCATTATATACCATATTATAGTTATAGTACTATAAAGCTATATTATGTTGGTATATAGTGTATTATCAAAATGGATTGATTCTGCCTGTAAGTAAAATGCATTACTTTTAAGCAATTTAAAAAGCAAACCTGATGTGAGCACTTTGTTAATCATTAGTCAGTAACCATGCTTAGTATACTGTAACGCAAAACAATGCAAGCTTTGTTTTGTTTGCCTGAAGTGTTTAATTTCTTTAATGAACTTACCTGTGAGAGCTTCATCTGCATGTTGGCGAAGACATGTAAAAAGCCAACCACTGCATCCCATAGCCTACTGTGCGCCAAACTCTGCTGGTTGCCTAAACATGGACCCTGAGGAGAAAGCAGAAAGGAGTTAAAAGTTTTGTTGGTTTGTGATCACTCAGGGTTTAAGGACATTAAAACAAGAAGAACGTGGGCAATAATGATGCTATGTGAGTGAGTGCGTGTTTTAGAGTCAGCAGGAGTAAAAATAACCTTTTAGGATTAGCATGTCATTGAATTACAAACAGCTGATCAAAAACAAATATCCCAAGAATTTATAAAAATATTGATATTAAAACAATTCTGTATCTTTGCAGTTGTATGCTAGGAAACAGACACTTTCATTCACAGCTTAGTAATTTTTTGGACCATTCCAAAACTGACTAGAAATGATTAATATTACTGCTGTGTTAGCATGGTTCTTTAAACCATAACCACCATTTGGGAAGCAAAAACCTTTCACGCTTGAATGGCTGACTGCCATAAAAAAGGTTCAGTGATAGTAAATAACAGTTGTACTAATGTGTTAACGGAAAAGTAAGGATTGTGTAATTGCAGTAAAATAGCACTGCTATTGTCAGTTACCTGGATATATTCAGTGAGGGAGTTAAAGACCTGCTTGGCCACAGCCAAGGCTTTAGAGAAGTTACGCTGACCGGCCTCGTCCATGACGTCTTTACCCGAATAATACCAGTAAAAATCACTGATGGACTCCTACAATGACAGCAAGACAACATGAGACTATATGTAATTACAACCCCAAATCCAGGGACTGAAATGCTAATATACATAAACATAAAACTGTGATTCGTAAAAATTCTTTTGACTGTATTAAATTGAAAACTGCACAAAACAGCATAATATTTGATGTTTTACCTTATGAACTTCATTGTATTCAACTTCAATTAAATATATGCTCTTTCCAATACACAACAGCACTTAATTAACAAAGACTTAAAATTAATTAGTTAAAATTAATTTAACTAAGACTTAAAATTATCCAGTTTTGAAAGACAAATTTTTATCCATTCTTCAGTTATACAGTTGTCTTCAGCTGTTTACCCACACAAGATGCCGTGGGTGTCATTTTTTAAATGGTCTCCCATTTTCAATGCAGACAGGCCAGGCACTCTCTGATTAACACAATCATGTTGTTATAACATGCAAAATGTGGTTTGGTCTCGTCATATTAAAATTAGCATAGATAGAAAAGGACGCTAATACACCCCCATACCATGACAGATACTGGCTTTTGAACTTTGTCTTGAGCACTCAGCACTATATCTGTACTTTGATGTCCTAACTTTCATTTGTGGATGCAGTGACGAACAGTATTCACTGACAACCATTTGTCAAAGTACACCTGAGCCCATGTGCTGATATTTATCAAAAAAAACATGCTGGTTTTTAATGCAGTGCCATCTGAAGGACTGAAGGTCATGGGCATTCATTTGTGGTTTTTGGCCATTTCCTTTATGCAGAGAGTCTTCTTTGGATTCTCTGAACCTTTTGATGATATTATGAATCTAAAACAATGAAATACGTAAATTCTTGCAATCCCTGACAGAGGCATAATTTTTCCTGATGCATTTTGATGCACTGAAGTGGTAATGCTGAACAATTTGGCAGTTTGAGAGTTTTGTGAATGCTTGAGGTTGCAACGTTTTTTAGTTGCTTATGTCTGGTCTAACTCATCCACATCCATAGTTTGAAACCCCTGACATTAGGTTAATATTCCCCAACATTGTAGATTATATGAAGTATAATAAAATTACAGCTTTTGTGATTTGAAAAATTGCACTCCTATGAATTATTATGCAGAATGAGCATGCATTGACAAATAAAAAATAATAAAGACATCAAATAAGTTTAAACATGAAATATCTTGATGTTTACTGTTAATGTTTTTAAAAAAATCACCAGTGTTTTATTTGCATTTTACTTATAGTTTGTAGATGATATGTGTTCTTGTGTGTCTATGAACATGTAAAACAGTTTAAATTACCTGTAGTCTAAGGAGGTAGTCCACTGTGCTTATGATTATGTTAACAGTAGTTGTGTTTCCAGTCTGGGTCCTCAAAAAGTTCTGGAAATCTAGGAAAAATTAGGTAGATATATCTGTCACACAAATGTATTTTTAGAATGCTAGGACACCTCCCTTGCCTCCCTTGTATTTTCTCTCCGTGGCCACCTAACTTATACCTACCTTGTAATTTACAACAAGACAACAAGACATTACTTGGGTCACCAGTTTCAACAAACAGCAGTGACACTACTCACAGATGTATTTACAGAAACAATTTAGGCTATTTGGGTGACTATTCAGTTTTTTTGTTAGCAACATTAGCATTTTAGCTCCAGTTCTAAACTAAAGAAGCAGAATTTGCATTCCATGTCTTGGCTGACCGGCTGTATCAGGGTTAAGTAGAAATATTGGTAAATTAGATTGTTTAACCAGTCTGATGAATTTAACCACAAAGTAATTTACATCAGCAGTGATTTTTTTTATTTTAATGTGTTAATTTGTGGGGAGTAATGTTTAATGGGACATGCTTATGGACTACTAATTATTATTAACTAGAGTCTCCTCCATTTTGGATCTTCTATTCTGGTATACGAAGCCTCGCCTGGCAGTAGGGACATTGGTCAGTGAGACAAATTTGCAAGTTAAATTCCATTGTGAAAATGCAAAATGTATTTACTCCAGAGGTCTGACACAAAACCACTCACAGCAGTGAATTCCAGTGGCCAAAATCAATTCATGGTGGAGAGAATGTTATTTTATATTTGCACTTTACCGTTAGAAACATTATAAAAACTCAGAAGATTTGGAACAGTAAATAAGAAGGCTGTAAATGGCTGAAATAATAAGTCCCTTTAGGGCGGCTTACCATTGTTGTGACCCTCACAGAGCAGTTGCAGGAACCTAAAAAGATCTTTAGTGAACTCATCGTTTTGGAGCACCTTGGAGCCTTTGTAGAAAAAAAGAAGAAAAGCTAGAGATCATCTCTTTACACAGTCAGCCGCACTACCGCACTACTTTCACTTACCCACAAAGCTGCTATCTAGCTTGCATACTGTTTGACTTTGTTCTGAAAAAGTAGGCACTGTTTTTGGACATTCTGACACATACACCACATGGCCAAAAGTATGTGGACATTTGACAATTACATCTGTTTGAGTTTGCTGGACAGTTCATTCCAAAACCATGTGCATTCATTTGAAGTTGGTCTTCTTTTTTATGGCTAAAACAACCTTCACTCCTCTGGGAAGGCTTTTCACACAAGTGCACTTTCAGTCTAAATTCAGTCAAAAGAGCACTTGTGAGGTCAGTCACTAATGATGAGAAGGCCTGGTTCACAATCGATCGTCAAAGGAAGCATATCATTGTCTAAAATATATTTTAGACCAGGGTTTCTCAACCTGTGGGCCTTGGCACACCAGTGGGCCATGAAGCACCCTCTATGTATTTGTATATGTATGTTAAGTCTGTAGCTAAGGGGCCAAGCCTTGTCTTCCTCCTCACCCTTTATTACTGTCACCATGCATTTTCCTGGCTCTGACAACCCTACATTTGCCCATGAGACCGTCAGAAACTTGAATCATTACTGTAGATAACATTTCCACTGCTCCAGGGTCCAGTGGCAGTCTGTTTTACACCACTCCAGCTGACGCTTAGCATTGCACATTGTGATGCGCAGCTGCTTGGACATAGAAATCAATTTTATTAGGTGCACAGTTCTTGTGCTAGTGTTCTACCAGGTGTAAATTGTAGCTCTGTAGTGAATTATTTAACAAAGGATGGGTACATTTTACACGTTCCATGGTTCAGTACTTTGTGGCCCCCTCAGTAAGTTTATGTATTTTTCTGCTTTGTGACCAAGTGACCAAGGCTGGTTGCAGAGGCTTCCATTTCATTGACTGGAGCAGATCTAGCATGGTAGAAAGGTAGTAAAAGTGACAGCCTATCACATTACCACATTCAGTACTGCTCTTCAGTACAACCCATTCTACTGCCAACATTTGTCTATGGACATTGCATGGCTATTTGCTTGATTTTATATGCCTACTGGCAATGGGTATGAACCAAACACTAGAACTGGCGTGTCCACATACAGTCGGCAATATAATGTACCACCAAAATACAATAAAATACTTACTACTGTACACTTCAGATGATAGGGGATAAGCTTTGCACGTGTTAATCTCTCTTGTCAGGCATAAAGACAAGGCAGGAGTATCTGCTTTTTACTACCAGTTAGCAATTATTTTGAAATGTTAGTGCACTAAACTTTTATTATGTAGGAGAGAGTAGAAAATGAAAAAAGAGAGAAGGACAGACAGAAAGACAGAGAGATAGAGAATAGGTAAACAGCGTCACTGGGAAATCTTGCATTATCAGTTCTACTTTCTGTCCTACAAGGCATGCATGTTGTCCTGAAGACCAGAGCAATCGATCACTGCATTCTGCACAAAACAGACAGAGACAGAGATGGTTGACAAGACAGGGACTAGAGGGGGGCAGCAATGCCGGAACGAGTAGAATCTAAACCGTGTATTTACCCCTCTCCCTCACGTTGACTGCGACCGATGAGATTAAAAAACGTGACGAGAGGAAAGAAACAAAGAAAGAAACAAACAGGCAAAAAGGCAGACATAAGCAAAGGAGAAGACATTGAAATTTCTGTAAGAATGAAAGAAACTGACATCAACTGGCTGCACACTGACATGCGATTAACAAGGGTTAGCAAAGTTGGCACAACCTTTTTTTTGGCAGGATTATTTTATATATGAGATGCACCGCTTGGTTCATGTCACCATCACTTATGCCTGAACTGAATGACAATCAAAACAATTTGGAGAATGTGTGCAGTGGGAGGTGGGCATTCTGTGGTGAATGCAATTATCCATGTGAAGTACTGAAGTAGTGCAAACCTTCTGGCTGACTGAATGAACTGTAATGGCTTGACCTTAAACTGTGCTGTCCATAATAAAGAATGGAGATGATGTAAAATAAACAATGTATGATTTTGAGCTAATACTGCATCATGAGGCAATTTACAATTTAATCATGGAAGACTTTCAGGACAGGGGCAGCTTTCACATGCTTAAAGGGCCTTTCTAGTATTTTTTTTCTGTGGTCCACTTACACATGCATGAGTCAAAATGAATGATTTGGGAACCTCTAGCTTTTAAAAAGGGTAACAAAACAGGAAGGACTTTTTTACACTTTGGATCCATTTCACATTCCCACCCATTAACACAAAGTAAGAATCTACAGGGCCCGGCGGAGTTTATTAAGAGTTTGCCAGTACCCGTATGACTTTGCTTTCTAGTGATAAGGTAGGCTGTTAATTGAGGGTATGGCCTTTCTTCATTGTTTAGATACAGATGATAAAAGTATGGCATTATTCTAAAATTGACTGAGAGGAGATCAAAATGCTCAATATAGCTGAAATCTCAACAGAACACAGTGATGAAGTAGGCTGTTAATTGAGGGTACAGCCTTTCTCTGTTATTTAGACACAGATAATAAAAGTCTGCCCTTATGCTAACATTGCTTCAGAGGAGATGAAAATATCTAAAGATGCAATTTCTCAGCAGTGAATACCATGCTTTCGGGAACCTAGCTAAAAGATACAGGTATCAAAAAGGCCAACAAATACTGCTGTTCGCTTGATTTATCCTACCAGGCAAATTATGATGCCATACCATTTCATATATTTAGATTAATTAGCGAGCGTCAAATTCCCATGTCTCTTTTGTCTGGGGGAAGTTAGAAGCCTATAAACACTTTGCTGCTCAGGAGTGTCTTTGCTGAGCTGCTTTTCTGCACAATGCCCTGTAATGAGGTTGACATCTCTATAACTGCATTTAAGGTGAAGTTTGAATGAGAAGCCAGTTTTGTAGAGGTGGGGTGGAGGTGGAGTGACACCAGACCTTTTGACATTTAATGCGTGACAACAAACCGTTCATCTTGGCGCTGACCACGGTGCCTCCACACACAGATTCATTGGTCGTCCCCACCAAGACAAAAGCAGGACTCATCACTGAAGATGGCCCGCTGCCATTCTGAGATTTGAGATTCAAGATTAAAGTGTCCATGACAGTCTGGCATGACACCATTGCGGTCTTTGGCAATGTTCACGTGATGTTAAGGGCAGTTGTTGTAACTGTGCATGTAGTCCTGCGTTGTGCAGTCTGGCAATAGTTCTGGCACTAACAGGATGACTCATGGAGTGCGTCACTGCTTGCTGAATGTCCACAATCATGGTTGTTGGGTCACTCTGTGCATGACAATATGTATGTCGATAAGACCATCCAGCTTCCTGCAGACCTATGATTCGACTCTTCTAAAATTCTTCCACCTGTCCAAAATGCTTTTGAACTCATCTCTGAGGCATACTCCACTTGCAAAGGATGCTACCAACACAACAGCACAAGTCAGAATGGAAACACGCAACAAAATGACTTTATAGTCAGTCAGGTACAGGCCTTATCCTTGCTTATGTCACATGCGTGGCCGAGCGTGAAACTTGAATCATTCACATGTCTCATTATGTCAAACCTACCCACCAAGTTTCATTCCGGTCAGTTGATTCCTTCTGGGTGCAACCTTTTTTTTTTCCGATGACGAGTGTAAAACTCAAGAAGGTGGTTTATCCCAAGCATTACTTTACCCGGCTCTCTAAGTGATAAACATGTATCTACGTGATTTGTTAAACAGAGTTAGCTGTTTCTTACCTGAACAGCTGAAGATGGGGGCGGAGTTATGTAGTACAAGGGAGCTTAAACTTTTTTTATTGTGTTCTACATATTTTACAGGTCTTTTTTGTTCTAGCCATCAAACAAATAAATCAACTAATCCAGCTTTAATAAATTATATTTGTAGTTAAATCTGTGGTAACTCATTTTGACATGAAAACCACATGCTGGGGTCTTCTTAACATATACTTTTGTTCACTCCATTACAGATCCATATTTAGTTAGGTGTGTCCAAACCATTGACTGACATGTAAATGACCTCTCTTCTGATTGGTTGATTGTGGCTTATTCAAAAAGCTGGGCTAAAATAGGTGGAATTATCTAAATGCATTGGTTTTCATGACATCATCACAGCATTTTATTCTAAACGCAAAGGTTTTGCAGCTTAGTTTATACATATTGAGTGTATGTAATTAACAGCATGTTCTGTCACTATTACAATACTAATAATAATACTAATACTAATATAAATACCGTACATGGTAGGGACCATTTAAAGCTATGAAAGGCCGTGGAAATCACAGAGGTTGGTTATTAGCATAAAACCTGCCCTTGTTTGTGGTCCACTGAGGTAAAAATAATGATGTGTCATTTTTAGAGAACATAATTAATCATCAGTTTATTCCATGACACCATGGTGCAGTATTCAGCTACAAAAATGAATGTAAGTGGTTTTGTGTAACCTATTATCCTGACGTAATCCATAACCCTTAACCTGAACTTGGCTGACTGTGGAATGAACAGATGCTCTGATGTATATAAGAAACCATTATACAGCTCTGGAAATAAATAAGAGACCACTCCAGTTTCTTCTTAAACCAGCATCTCCACATGTACAGCAGGTTCTTAGTGAGGAACAGAAGGTTTGGTTCTAGCTTTACTGGCAGATACAGTGAGCGTCTGGTTCATAAGAACAAGGTCAAGCAGTAAACACACAGGACAACACAGCTACAGACTGGCAGAGGGCGTAAACCACTCTGACCGTGATGAGCGCCACCTCATTCCAATGTCATTTAACCACCGTAAGATGACATCAAATGACCTATAGAAAGACTGCAGAGCGGTGGCTGGGGTGAAATGCACAGCGAGCATGTTTCAAAAAACAGGCTTCTGGAGGCATCATTAGTCATTTTCCAAATAAACAGATCTAAAATACAATATTTTATCTGGAATTTGGGAGACATGTTTCCAGTTGTATATAGAATAAAACAAAATTGGTCTCTTAAATTTTTCCAGAGCTGTATATAAGAGAGAATTTATAATAGAAACTAAATGCAGATCAGACTAATTTAACTGCATGTGTGTGTCACTTACTTGAGCCCTCTTCAGTCACCATACCCAGTCCTTCAGCTTTGTTTTGCCTCTCAAATGCATTCAGGTCCAAAACGCTACACAGCACAGACCAGTCAATGTGAGTGAAAGCAACAATAACATAAATTTTATGTATGCTTCATTGTAATAAAATGAACTAAAGTATTATCATGCTTATTGAGTAAAAACAAATTAAAAAGACAGAACAAAAAAGTTTTAAGTTTCTTGGACCTACAGTCATAGGTTGACAAGTTTGATGACATATAAGGAGCTTTTTTCAAGTCCAGTTTCCTAGTATGGATTTTTGGTGACACTTCCTTTTTATTAGATTAGATTTTCTGAACACCGAGGTTATAAGGTTATAAGTAACCCTATAAACACTAAATAATGATATAATTGTTTTTAATGGTAACGGTAATAATTAGGAAAAAGGGCCACGCCTTCTGCTTTTATTTTACTACTTTACAATTTACTTTTGTAAAAAGATGAAAAATGAGAAAAATGTATAAGTATAATTACAAATGTATAATAAAGACCTATTGATCAATAACAGTAATGTCTGCAAGGAAAGCAGCTGGTCTGGAGATTCAGACTTTTTTCTTTTTCCAGTGCCACCACTGATCAAGAGCTGGAAGCAGCAGGAAATTTTATAGAGGCGGCTCTGCCTTATTATAAATATACAAATAAAAGCAATAAATTGGCCCATTGCCGATTTCAGGTTTTTTCGACAAAATCTGCCCATTTTGAACTTGGCCAGCTGTGCATCCCAGTAGTTATAATTATTTTATATATAATATAATAATAGCAACCATTATCGTAAATTTCTATGCAGAAATATTTTTTTCCAAAAAAAAAAAAATTTAAAAAATAGATGTTTCCTTAAAACAGATCAAATGGAGAAGCTATATGTGCATATCACCTGCATGACTGCATTAGTCCAGACAGACTCTTGAAAAAGCCAGCGTCACGCTTCTCTTTCAGATAATCCAGCATTTTCTGTAGAGAGATTTGCGGCTAATCAAATAAATGTTTCTCTACTTACAAAAAACATTACACAATAATGCTATCACTGTAATGATGTCAATTATGGATTATTAATAACCTACACAACAAATGTTTTATGTTACTTAATGGAATTGCACTGCACACTGTATTACAGATGAATATAAAATGAAATGTGCTTACATGTGATGTAGTGAAAGTGCATTACCTGCTGAACTAGAATGTTTCCTCCATTCAGAATAGAGATGCCCAGCTTCAGAGTGAAGGTTACCATGGGACCCAGTCGACCTGAAAGAAGCAAGAGTCAGTGAGGCCATATTGAGTGAAAGGAGCTGTTTGCAGTGTGTGCATGTGCATATGTGTGTGTCTGTACCTTTGCTGGCACTGATCGTCTGTAAGACCATCTCAGCAGCCCCTCTGTCATGTAACCTGGCCTGCTGATACAGCGTCTTCTGTTTTTCCATCTCCTTTTCCTGTCATTTATAAAAGGTTATCATCAAAATGGCCAAGGTATCTATCATACAGGCCTGGAGCAATACTGAGAACACTGAAATCCAAACCTCAAAGGTTTTTTCCTTTCCTTCTTCATCCTCGTCTTCATCTTCAGCACAACTCTAAGGACAAAAAAGAACACACAGGGTTAAAACTCTGCAGGGATTACTCAGAGCTTCATAGGAGAACACAGAGGCAGCATAACAAGACACACAGATATCATGAGCAGTAAAAAATATGACAAGTTAAAGAACTAATTCCTTGCTCAGCAGCAAATGAAACAAATTGAACTGTTCAAAATGAATTCATTGCTCACTATAAAATAACTGACATCTCTTCTTCAACAGGGTCAGCCCCCTTCTGTATTTCTCTTTACGCATAAAAGCTAATCAATAAATCCAAATTTGAAGCTATTTTAGACACAAGGCCTGAAAATGTTCACTGCATAAATTCACTGAATTGTGTCCACTTGGAATAATAACTTCTGGTTGTCAGCAGGATGGGTTTATCAGACTACTGCATTTCTCTTTAAACATAATCAATAAGTATTAAATGAATACATAAACCAATTAAACACCTGCACTTCAGGATTTGAACAGATCAGTTTGTGTGCTTCTCTGGGGGTTTGGAGCTCTCTAACCATCGGCTCTCCCAAAGGCTAGTGAACGTGATACATCTACCGACGGTTTTCTGCCCTGTATATACACTTCCTGCCTGCCTTAAATGCAGCAAATAAGCAACTACTCCACCTCAGGGTTGCTTCTCTCATCAGTTAATCACCAGCGCATGTTGTTCACATGGATTTACATACACCAGATAGTCCCACTTGAATATAATGCAATATATTTATGATCCCCCTTACTCAGAAGTCATGTTAAAATGACGTCTGTGCTCACTTTTAAGCTTATTTCTGTGTTATCCTGTTATTATAATGCACACTGACTGATCAAAAAACTGACCCTTTCTTGACTGCTTGACTTGTAGAATCTCAGTGGACTGATGGGTCTCCATCTGATGATTCAACTCATCGACTTCAAGGGGTCAGGGCCCTTGTTTTTAGAGATTAACAGATGAGATCTGCTAACCACATAAAGTGTTTAAAACAGTAGGCAGACATCTATCTAGAAACAGAGGCCGGGCTAAACTTTCACTGTATTTCCTGAGTTGTAAATGTGAGGTGTGACTGTAACGACAGTTAGATACTGGATTAATTTTAACCATGGAGAAGACTTCAAGTGCCACCATACTTAAGAAATGCAGTTTCCACAACATTTTACACACAAATTGATATACACAGGATTAATATAACCCCAGAATATTTCTACAGCTCGTTTTATGGAAGGTAAAAGGAGCCAGAATTTTTGCTAAAGTGGAAATTTCAATTTTCTTGCTATACTGAAAATAGGCATATACACAGGCCACATTTTATGCTCTCTGTAAAGGATGTAGTGGTGATGGATCTTCCCTCAGAAAATCAATAGGGTAATTCGACCAGGAGTGCCCTAATTTGAACATCTGGGTTGCTGTGTCTAAGGGGGAGGGTGGGTTCTTTCTCAAGATTCTCTGCAGCAGACCACCCGACCCCCTCCATCCTACAATTAAGAAGGTGGTAAGCATATATTGCATATATTGACATAGTAAACCTCTCTGTACTCAGATGTTCCAGACCTGTACCTTTGCCATCATGTCTGCGTAGGCTATGTACAGCGGATCCTCTTCTAGGGAACTGAAAGGCAGAGTCAGAGTGACATACAGACAACACAGGACACATTATCAAGCTTACAGATCATGCTGATTACACAACACTGAGCTGATTTCAGGCTGACATTGTTATCGTGTGAGAATGGAGCCGCTGACAGTGTTTCGCTGCACAGATGGAACACACAGTGCAATAGCCAGGTGTCCAGGTGTGTGTGGGTGAGGTAATGAGTGTGTGTGTGTGCATGATGTGTTTGTATACTCATGGTCTGCAGTGTGTATCTGCCAGTGTTTGGGATCTGTCTGTCTCACCTTCTCTCTGTCAGAGCGTTATGACTAAAATGCAGGATGAGCTGATGAAGAGGGTCTGGCTGTGCCTCTGCTACCTCCTCTTCCTCCTCCTCTACTTTCCGCTGTGTCCTCTATAAACATGCACACATGTTCGGTTTAATACATTGTCAGGGTCAAGAATGGAAAAATGGATGATACCACCAACTGCTTTAAAGTCAAACACATTTCAGGTTTTGAGTAACTTGGATTTAGACTAAACCCTTTTGCTTTGAGTGACCCTATGTTCCTGTAGTGATAATTTTAGCTCATTTTGAGCAGTACATGACTAGCAAACACATTATTTTTCTTTAAAACACAAAAGGGGTTTAATTGCCGAAAATATGTGTTTCAGTAGTGACAATTCTTAATGTTGTACAGTGATTTTCAGACTTCAACACAATAGGATCTAACTGCTCACCATGTGGCCATGAGGGCGATCCCACTTCCATCTCTTTAAAATGCAGGGATCTCTTTAAAAAAGGGGTGTGGGGGTGGGGTGGGGGTGCTTAGCCTATGGAATGCACTACAGTTACCTTCCCTAAATAAAGGGACTGAATATGTACCAGAGTGACCCTGAAAGATACAGTTTAGAACATTTTTCTTGAATTTCCTGCTGAGATAAGTAGTTTTAAACAATACTCATGGACTGTTGTGCAGTACTGTATATCCCACATGTGTTTCACATATCTGTGTACCTACACTTAACCCTTAACATAAGCCTAACACTAAACTCAGTAACCAAAAGTGTCCTGTTCACTTTAAAAAATGGAGGTTTGGTCATAAGCAAGGTGGTGTTCACACTGCAAAGTGCAGACGCAGTGTACAGTCTTTCCTGGTTGTGCAGCTCCCTGTTGCTAAGTGGCAGAAGTATGGTAATTGTCAGTCAGCTGTTCTAGATAGCATGCATTTTGATATGATCTACAATGAACTAGCAAACATGGTGCTGCTCATGTCACCTGACACGTTCTAAAGCACACTTAACACCCCCCCCCTCCCTGAAAACAGTAGAACAACCCACCTCTGTCTGCAAATATTAAAAAGAGAACTGAACCAATGTGCCCCCTTTAAAGCAGTGTTTTGCTGTTCCTGACAAGATTTGTCAGGACACTCCTGTATTGAAAATATATGGAAACACATCACATTCCAAAGAATTCTATCAGACTAAATCTGTTGTGCTGCATTTATTTTACTGGTTATCAGAACCACACAGCTTACACAATACACAGCTCAATGCAAGCTGCTCAGAGTCAGTAATGTAATTGTTATACTGCAGCAGGCTGTGTGCTGTGCTCTTGGGAAATGATAATAAGAAAACTTGTTAGGGATGTGCACGGGTGCTTGAGCACTTGATTAACCATTTGGGGTGCAAGTACTTGAATACTGAAATCAGGTATTTGCTACGTTTTATCGTAGGACGGCAGAGAAAACAGTCCTACTGTTCATGCTTTTTATGTATTAACAGGATGATAAAATGTTAGAGTTTTGCCATTAAGTATATTATTCTCTGCGACTACAAAACATAAGTGCCTGAATGTGAGCGAACTGCCAAGGATACATTGTTTAGGATGCGACTAAGAAGGCAGAAATGGACAGACACTACTCTAGCTGATGTTAGTTAGGATGCAGTGAAAATATATTTCTCTGATACAGTAACATGTTAATGCACTGTCCTCTAAGAAGAAAAGACCTTGTGTAAAAGAAGATCAATCTCCATCATTGCTTAGTGTAGTACCAGTTAATGTTAGCTCATTAGCTCACCTGAAGAGGTAGCGTCTGTTACTTTTCCAACATAAACACCTACAATTCAGATTTTAAACTTCAGTGTTATCAGATAAAAAGTAAACCTAGCATTGTATGTTAAATACTCTAATTTGTTACAAGCAATTGAATAAGCTTTACTCAATTTAAAAAATGACTTTATTTGAAACAATTGTTTGTTCAAATTCCTTTTTTAGGCTGAAAAAACCTAATTCATTTGCTTATAACAAATTACAGTAATTTTTTTAGGTTGGACCAAAAAACATTTTTTACAATGTGCAGCACAGGTGCCATACAATTTGCAAGTGTTCAGCTCAAAGCAATCAATTATCCAGCATCATGAGTATTTTTCAGTTGTAATGGAGAAGGAATTTGAACAGCAGTGCTTCACAGATCTACATTATAAACAAAAAGCAGCTTTTTCATTGTTTAGCTTGATTTTGCTAATAGCATCACGTTTGCTACTTTTGCCTACACCTATAATGTCAGTTTGCTATCACAGCTGAGGTCTTAACAGTGCTTAATGAGGTCCTATTAAGATTTTTGTAGTTTTTGTAGTTATGTTATATTTATTTGCAAGTAAGCAGTCTGCCTTCACAGCCTAATGCAGTGTTTCAAAATACTTCAGACAAATGCAGTACTACAGTTCTATCAGCGTTAGAACAACTCACACAACGGATGTGATTTTTCTGTGCAATTTATTCTGAAAGACAGTAAATTAATTCAAACATGTGTGACTGATGCCATCTTGTATACCAAATGCAATATTTCGGATGGCAAAATGCAGCTTTTTTTATTTACCCTCAGTTTTTGCAAACTTTTGCCAGCAAAACTCACTGACCAATAGCAGTCAGCTGTACTGTGTCAACAACTGAGACAACATAGTAGCTGGGTTCCAGTAAATATAACTTTTTTCACAACATCTAAAAGTCTCAGACCTCCAAAAGCAGCTCAAACGAATACGGACACTTAAGTAGCATAATTAGTCATCAAGCACATCCCTAGTTCTCTCTCACACACACACACACACACACACACACACACACACACACCACACTACAACTCACTACAAACTAGATGTGAGTACTGCACAGTTACTTGAGCACTCGGCTAATCACTCCAGTACAGTAAAGCCGTTTGCGTACAAGCCAAGGTCTGTGCAATGTGACAGATTTGCTTGGTTTTGTGAATAAATATGCATATTATATTGTAATTTGCTACAACAAATCATTAACATAACAAAACTTAACATGAGCGTGTTGCAAAAAATATGCTGCTAAAGACGAGATAAAGAAACCAGAAAGAGTGGCTTTATTGATAAATAGGCTAACTGCTCTGGCTAATGTCAGCTAATTCAGAAACAGTGAAAATATATTTTATCAAAAACTAACATGGTGGCATTTAATTCCCTGAGGAGGAAAGAACTTGTGTAGCTGTGTAGACGTCTGCAAGCATCTGACATTGCACCACCTGAGGAAGCAGCTCCACTACTCAGGGGAAAAACATGAAAAACCCTTGGCTAGTTCTGAACAACAAAGCCTGATTTCAAATGTATTTCTCTGGATGCTGCTAAAATATTTTTGCTGATCATTGCAGCATCTTACTCCAGACCTATCACCTAAAAAAATAATTATATTTAATACAATATTTTTGTTTGAAGTAAGTCTTTTGTGCTGGGGGTGCACTTTTTATTTGTTTCTGTTCATATCTGTTTATCCAATACTCAAATGCCCAAATTAGTCAAAATTCAACTCTACTGAATACACATACAAACACAGACACACACATTAACAACAGGTAACTTTATCTTAAGGCACACATTGGGAAATGGAGCATTACAGTTAGTGTGGCGTAAGTTAACAAAAACAATGTCATGCATCATGGAAATGAATGATATGAATTGACAAAGGAACAGTTACTGCTCACAGTCAATTTTTAACCTGCTTCATGAGCATGAATTAAATCTCGTGAATATGAGTACGGCCACAATTCTGCCTCAAAAAATTTACGAAAGTCTCTCAAATTCCGAAGACAGTCTTCCATAAATTTTGCCAGTACAGGTAAGAATGCCTTCTTACCATGCTACTGGTCGCATCAAGCACATCTACTGTACAGAGCAGAGACAACATCACGACAAGCACTGACATCCATGTACGCAACGATGTCATGCGTGCCTGAGGCACAGCTGTTGTGGGCACAGGATTTGCAAATTAGCAAGAATTCAAATAAATAAATAAATAAACAAACAAACAAACAAATCAATCAGGTAAGACTTTAGTTGAAGGCCCTAAATACAGACTTATCTCCAATGCAAACTGTGATTTTAGTCATTCTGAACAGATGCTATATGTCTAAGAGGAACCATATAAGTGAATCAATAAACATAACTGCTTAATGTGGGGCTTAATAACCATCATACAATTTATGTTAAATTCTCTGCCCATACAGTTTCGCAACGGAATGTTTCGAATGGCGCTATAGTGGTACGAAACATTCACCATAATAAAATTTAATATGGTCAAAAATGTATTTCAATTGCAATTTGTTCAATATGTAAACTGTCAAATATTGTTGTCAGTTCCCAAATGTCACATTTCTTAAACTCAAAAATGGCACTCTTAAATAACATAAATATTGTAGATTGGAGGAAGCTTCCCAGAAGTCTTTTGTTGGTTTCTGTTGATTATAAGCTCTTATTTTCATTCTTCCTTAAATAAAACTGTTATTTTCAATAATTTTCAAGAATGTTGTAAGCTGTGCCAAATCCCCACTACAAGTGAGCCTAGTGTGAAGATCCAGTAACTGTATGCTTCTGGTAGTGGCTAGAATTTGGCTTGACAAATAATGGATTATGGCTGGGACGTGCATGGGTTCATGTAGGTTGTAAGCGTTGTAGTGTGATATCTTTTCCAATTTTAATTTTAATATAATTTAGCATTTTAATTTACAAATGTACCTGATATTGTCAAATATTTGTTTAATCCCTAGATATAACAGGCTAGCTTCATGCTAAATATTTAAGTTTGAATATGTCTTCCATACTCTTAATGTTATTTTGTGGTGTTTACCAGCATACATATATTTCTGTAATAAAGTTAAGGAACTGTTTACTTCTAGGGTAGACAACAAGCCACAAAACTGCCCATTTTTCCAGCCAAACCAAACATATATTGGTCAGGATGCATTTTTAATGTATTTGGGACTTTTTGTTTTGTAATATACTTAAAACCATTCAACCTTTTACCACCTTAAGTGACCAGAGCGTAACAGCATGTCCATTTTTTTTTTATACAGTTTTATAACTTATGAATAACAGGGACAGCACTGTTTTCTGTGTGCTTACTGAAAGCACTGTGTAAAAAATTGTTCAGTTTACAACTTGAACTGAGACTTAAAATGAACTGAAAAGCCAGAGTCTATCTCTAACTATGTTATGCTGTGCTTTTTGTGTACTACAGACATATTCTGAAGCCCTTATCTAGTGCTCTTCAAATAAAGTATCACCAAAACAAAAAGCCCAAGTGACCACGGTGGTTGTAGTACACCTGGCTGGCGTCGTCAGGTTGGTTGTCATGACAAAACACTGAGACGACACTAGAGGTACTTACTGCCAGGTCCTGCACTAGCTTCTCCTCAAAAGAGTAGGTCTCTGTCTCTATCCATATTCTCTGATAGCCCGTTAAGAACAGGTTAATAGAACGATGCCTGGGAGGAGGGGCAAGAGATTAGGCAGGGTTACTATGATGAGGTACCAGGGTTACCGAGGGGAGGGGAAGGAGCAAGAGGAGGTGGGAAGTTACATTTGGAAAACAGGTAGAGCTAAACAGGAAGAAGGTTAGATTAGTATGTGGCACAAGAAGTCTGACTGGTCATCTTATAATATAATAGCAGCATTGCACTGCAACACCAGTTAACATCTGAAATTAAAATCAAAAGAAAGCATGGAGCAAATTTCTCTCTTCCTACACTGCAAACATCCACCTTTATAACAGCTGTAATGTAGCTCTCTAAAATGGCAGAATAAAGACTGTAACTCTTAAACAGATGACCAATGAAACTCCCAGCTTAAGCATGAGTTACAATCAAACCATGGTTAGGAGATGGAGAACGCAGAGGCAGCAACCAATAAACATTCCCCAAGCATTACATTACCGTCAGCATAGAGAGCAGACTGTCATAATCTGTACTCTCATGCATTTTTCCCAGCCAAAGGTCTCGGTAGGAATTCAGGAAATAATTATTAATTTTGTGCCTAAAAGGAAGGGCAGTGTTATAATTATGAGAGAACAGCAAAAATACAGTACAGAGTAAAATAATAATAATTAATGAACAATAATTGATGAACAATGAGCCAAAAAATTATGACCACCTGCCAGATATTGCCCCTCTGCATACTGCCAAAATAATTTGGACACCAGGGCAACACCCCGAGCTCTTTGTCATGCCACTCAAACCACTCCCAAACAAAAGTAAGCAGTGTGGCAGGGTGCATTATCCTGCTGAAAGAAGGCACCGGCATCTGAATCACCTTGCAATAAAAGGGTGCGACTGATCCACAACAATGATTAGGCAGGTACCACATGTCAAAATGACATCCACATAAATGCCCAGACCCAGAGCATCACACCACCCAGTGGCCTCTCTTATTCTTAGAGTGCATCCAGGTGCTATCACTCCCTCAGGTAAAGCACACACATACCCAGCCATCCATGTGATATAACCAGTCAACCTTCTTCCATTGCTACAAGGTCCAGTTCCAATGCACACCTGTTCATTGTAGGCATTTTGATGGTGAGCAGGGGGTAGAGTGGGCAGGGCGAGATGCACTGTATGTGTAAAGACACATTCCTTCTGTAACCATCATAAAAGATTTCTGTCGATTTAGGCTAAACTAAATATCCCTTGTTGCTCCTGTAAATCAATGAGCCTTGGGCATCCAACCCCCTGCTGCTGGTTCATGGTTTGTCTCTCCTTGAACCTCTGTCAGTAGATATTTACCCCTGCTGACAGGAAGCACATTACAAGCCTTGCCACTGCGAAGATGGTCCAAACCAGTTGTCTGGCCACAACAATAGATCAACAGTAACACAACAAAATAAACAGCACTCGCTTCATCTGGTCATAATGTTTTGGTTCATTGGTACACAAAGAAAGTGAAACATAACAAAGCAATCATAAAAATTCTGGTATTTATCAGTCCAATATCTAAGCATCTAAGCACACAATATAAAACACAGAACTGGCTGTTAAAATACATCAGTTATAAAAAGGAATGACAGGGGTAATTAATAAGTTCAGTTCTAAACTCATCACCCTTAGCTCATTGTACTGTGGCACTGAGTTACAGGGTAGCAGAGCATGAAATTAGACATTGCCCATATCAGATTGAAGAAGAAACAGTGGGGAGAGAGAGACAGCAGAAGAGAAGAGAAAGAAAACTGTATTGTCCCATAGAGAGGATTCCTCAGTAATTCCTGCTGTTTATCTCATATTCAACAGCAGAACATCTGCATATTCAAACAAAAATTATTTCAGTGAACCTGCTGCCCACTTCCAGGGCCTATTATAACATAATTAGGGCTGTCAAATGGTATGTTAACTTTGTTGTTTAGACCAATATAACACATTAATGCCACTTGGTATACTAAGGGGTGGAATTCATGAGGCTACATTGAACCTACATAAGCCTTTCACAATATAAAAAATTAAAAAGGCTCAGTCCAACAAGGATTCCTTGTGATAAAGTAATTTCACGTCAGTGAGTGTTATGACAAATACATTTTTTAAGTGTCTTTTAGTATGCTGAGTGGCCAGATAGTATGCTGATAGTATGGTGGGGGACCTATGGAAAAATCAACAAGCAGCAAACTAACAAAAGCAACAGCAAAATAGAAAGCATTATAACAAGAATCCAGGAGCTGTATAAATGAGAACGAGAGGCTACCATCATGGAAGCCAAATCACAGAAAATAAGACAAATGTGACTGATTGTCTTATTTGACTACAGAAGATGTTAAGAACGTTATTACTAATTTTAATCATTTATCAGCCCTAAAAGATTATAAAGCAACAAAATGTATAACGAGGATGAGAAAAGTCACTGATAAAGAAAAACAAAGTGCACAAATGTCAGTGTGCATGGTTTGGGTCTTTATGGGTAATGTGACAGGGAGCCAAAACAGTGAAAGGAAATTAAAATCCAGTTGAAATCATCCATACTGAGTTTCATATTGAGATGAAAGAGGGGTATACCTTGGCAGATTATATAACGGTGTCATACGGAAACAGGCCACTACTGCACGCTTACGCTGTTTGGACAGTAGTTTCTGCCACACGCACTTCTTGGACCTCAATGGCTGCTCCACCTAAAGTGCACACGTGTGAGAATAAGTGATAAGAGAAGGAGAAGGAAGATGTTGTTCTCATATAAATCCATTTTGTCCAGTGGAACTTATTTAGGTCATGCTCAAACTTCTGCTCAGTGCTTTATTTCTATGCATAGGAATCTAAAAAATCTATTAATTTAATATGCATGGTCACCTGAGAAATCTAATGGTGAGCTCATTTATCACAAGATGCAGAGCTGAATGAGAAGGATGGAGTAATAAATTGAGATGGCGTGGCTGTCAAACCTGCTCAAGGTGGAACACTGCAGCAGAGATGGTCTGCAGACGGTCTACTGTTCGCTCAGGATCGGCAGGCCCTCCATTCTTCACTACTACATCTTTATACAGGTTCAGCTGCCACCTCACTGCAGGATCCTCAGACTACAGGAGTGTGTATGTGTAAGAGTGAGAGTGAGGGTGACAGACAACAGAGAGACAAATTGACAAGACAAACAGACAGACGGACAAATAGACACATATATAAAAGACAGATTCACAGACACAAAGACAGACAGATGGACAGAAAGACAGATAGGCACAAAAGCAAGCAGACAGACAGACAGACAGACAGACAGACAGACAAACAGATTTATATATAAAAGACAGATTCACAGACAGACATAAAGATAGACAGACAGATAGATAGATAGATAATATTATTATAATATTATTAATACCCATATTTTAAAAGTAGAGACTTCTAAAGTTAGATAACCCTGATGATAATAATAATAACCCTGATGATAATAATAATAACCATAATCATAATAATAATAATTAATAAATAATAATAATAATAATAATAATA
>CM067483.1:12170777-12414046 GCA_034552555.1 Semaprochilodus insignis | reverse complement strand
TTTGCAGTAAGATTAGTAGTAAAAATCAAAATGTAAATTATGATTCCGCAAACTGGAGTATCTGCCACTACCAATCCAATATAGTCCGATAGCGTTTTTTTTCCTCTCTTAAACACCAAAACTGTTAGTAATACATTAATCTGGAGGCACTTTGCTTAGCCTAACCATCGAAATAACACCAAGCTTAAACTGTGAAACAATATTCTGCTCCCTTAAAGGAAGAAATAAATAGAACACAAACATGATTCAGTCATTCTTTTTTTCACACAGACCTTTTTGCAGCATTTGGTCAGCACCATCACATATTTCAATCAAATTTAAAGTGTAACTTTGTGCAAAGTTAAGCTTTTATCTGAAGACCAATTTGGCCAGTATATGTCCAAAACCGATACTGAGTACTGTATCAACGCACCCCTAGCGATTACATCTAAATGTATACCGCAGCACAACAAAGTTAAGTCTATACTTCTAAGACTGAATCTGGCTCACCTTCTCCTGCAGGTGCATGTTCTGCTTCAAATGCTCTTTGACCTCTTCATCTGTATCTTTCTAAAAGAAGAGCAGCATGAAGGTAGCATATTATATAGGTCTCTGAAGCCAATCCAGCACAAATCATCACCTTTAACCCCACCCCCGCTCACCAGGCTGTAGCGCGCCTTAGCCAATGAGATGAGCTCCTGGTCTCCGGGTGTGCACATGTTAAGGCCAATGGGTAGCATCTTCTTCAGAGCGGCCACTATGAGCGACGTCTGGATGGAGTAAAACTCGCCACGCCGCTTCTTATGCTTCCTCTCCTGATCCTGTCCTCCTGCCTGAGCAGAGCCATCAGTTTATACACAGCTGAGGTTCAACACATATACACACACAGTGTAACTGCTGGCACAATGACAACATGACATCCAGAGGACAAATACTCAGCTGCAAAGTATCTAGCATTTTAATTGCACTTAGATTTGCTGAGTTGCCTAGCCTGGGCCGACAGTGCTGTGCTTATTCTTCATTTAATTTCCAGTCAAAGCAACCAGCAAAAACAGGAGATATTTTTGAGGGGATTAGAGATAAGATAATCTGCTTGCATAAGGCATAAATTCAACTGAAAATAAGTAAATAGTTATATGTTTTCCAAAACTGGAGTTGAAATACATACTAAAAGATACAGAGGAAAATTAACCCCTCAAGGCAAAGGCACACCAAATAGTGAAGAAATATTCTAATTAATTATACCATTGATTGTTAATTATATGCTTTCTGCTGACCCTGAGAAATGAATAAATGGTATCCAATCAGCGCTTCGACTAGAAGTGAAATAAATGCAGATTGGTGGCTTATGCACAGTACTGAATATGGATGTCCTAACTGGGCCAATTAAGGGAAAAGTGTGTCAAAAACAACAGTAAGGGTACTTTTCACATCTCCTTCCATATCCTAGCATTTTGAGATGCCTCTGAAATAACTGGACAGGACAGTGCTATCTACAAAAAAGTGACTATTACAAATTGTCCTGACACTTCCAGATGAAAGGACATCAAGTATTCATTAGTACGCCATAGATAATTTCACACCTTTATAGCATCATCTTACTGGTCACTGGACCCCTCAAGTTCATTGAATTTCAAATTACGCTCTTACTCAGGATATAACTCAAATACTCAATAACTAACTTAATAATACAGTGTCTGATGTCACTCATACTTTGAAACAACTCAATATATATTTCATTTATAACCAATTTAAATACTATTCTATCAGGCACTGATACTTACTATAAGCAGTATATGCAGCTGCTTGGGACCCACATAACACCAGTGCTACATTACAGTGAAAAATATTGTGTCGTTCTCTTTACTATTTAACTCTGCAACCGATGAGCAATAACATTAAAGCCACCTGCACGTATCTACACTCACTGTCTACTTACTAAATAGGAGCACTTTGTAGTTCTACAGTTACAGACTGTATTTCATTGGTTCTCTGTATACTATGTTCTTCAATGTCAGGACCCCCACAGGACCACCACAGAGCAGGTATTATGTGGCTGGTGGATCATTCTCAGCATTGCAGTGACACTGACGTGGTGGTCTAAAAGAATGGACAGTGAGTAGACGCAGCACACTGTTCTGTCTGATCCACTCACACCAGCACAACACATACTAACACACAGCATCAGTGTCACTGCAGTGCTTAGAATGATCCGCCACCCACATAATACCTGCTCTGTGGTGGTCCTGTGGGGGTCCTCAACATTGAAAAACAGAATAAAAAGGGGATAACAAAGTATACAGATGGACTACAGTCTGTAATTGTAGAACTACAAAGTGCACCCATATGGTAGTGGAGCAGACAATATAGACAGCAAATGCAGAAACATGGATGTGGTTGTAATATTATGGCATGCATGTGTATGCATGAACATTCAGGCCACCAAAAGCTCCAAAAGTGTGCACCAAAAGTGTGTGGTGTCAGTTTTTATCGTTACAAGTTGTACTACATAAGGCAGCAAAACTCTCAGGCAGCTGTGGGTGCACATTAGAACACATATCAAATGTAAAAGCCTGCCCTGGTCAAAAATCAGGTTTTGAAATTCTGTATTAGGGTCAGATCAGGCTAGAGTCAACCAAGATTCTTATTAGCTGTGGTCACAGTTAACAGGTCTAATCAGTGTTTTCTACGCAGTGTTTATCATTGTTATAGTTGTAGCTGTGCAGCATTTTTAATATTTGACTCTGTGTTCCCTTGGACAGGAAACTGTACTGATACTGTAATCACCTGTATGTAGAAATACAGTTCCTTCTTCATATACTATGAGTGCTGTAAATAAACAACATATTACTGGGGAATTTGTTGGCAGTAAAATGGTTACTGTAAAATGTACAGTAAAATTACACTAACACATTAGGGGGCCCCATAAACACTACTTATCAAATGTTCAGAAAAGGCACCTTTAGTGATAATCTGAAAGCTAGAGAGCATGGCTGTAACAACAGATACGAACAATGTGGAAAGAAATCTGTCTGCTTATTAAAGCAGAACAAGAGCAAACATGTCAATATGCATACAAACACAGAATCCATAAAATGTATGTGACGTAAATGGACTGAGGATTATCACCAGACAAGACCAAAATAGGACTGTTGTGCCTAATCATGTCTGAAACACCTCTTGCCAGAATGTGTTAGGAGATGCAAGGAGCACTTCTGATATTATGTTATGACACATTTTCCCTTCAAATGCTACAGCAAAAACGAGTTTTACAAAAAAATACATTTTTAAAGAAAGAATTAAAATTTAAAGCTGTCTCTATTATGTTTATGATATCTAGTCTCAGCGTCCATTACCTTCCTACAAATCATTTGAATGTGACATTGTAGATGTCCTGAACACAGACACTTGCTCACTGATGGCTTGCTACAATCACTAGCACAAAACATCGCTTCAAAACACCAAACAAATGTGAAGTTACACTGGAATAAAGGCATTTAGGAGCACAGCACAGCGACAGAGACAAAAAGGCTACAGACTCCATGCTACAGTCTGACATAATAACACATAACGAACCAGACATAAAAGACACCAGCACTAATATCACACACAGTGAGCTGAGACCACAGAAAGACCAGAACACGCATTAAACCCAACGACACACAATGACACCAGCCGTACTGCAAGCCCCTGCTGAAACCCGTTTAGCATTATTTCATCTAAATAAGGCATAAAAGGTATTTGTGTAAGGCAGCACAGTTTTTCTGTTTTCATCCATGAAAGCTTTACTGATGCAGTCTAATCACAGTTAAGCATTTGCAGCTTGCAAGCAGCCTTAGACTAAGCAAGCTGCCCTAATCAATACAAAACTGTGACATAAAGAATAAGGCGATGTGAGATAGCATCGCACTAACAATTGTTCACAGAAAGCTTTATCTAAAACAGAGCTTTACTAGCTACTTGAAATAAAGTTGCTGTTTAAGGCATTTCATAACTGTATATGAATAAGAATTGCATATATTTTAAGGCTGGCTGCACCAATCGTACAAAAAACCTTCATTCAAACCACCTAGTTAGGCTGGACCACTTGAAATCTGGACTTCATACAATTCCAATTGTATTTAGATGTCGCCATCTTAGGATCCCAATTTAAATGCATGTTAAACTCACTTTACTAAAGAACCTGTTTGTCCATTAGGCCTGTACAATATGAAAATAATAATTAGCAACATTTTCTAGTTAAAAAACATTTGATAAATAACAACAGCTCCCCACTTTGAGTGGTGAAACTAAAGGATTTTGTAAAACTGGTGGAGCAAATTTCTAATATGAACTCTGTCCTTAGTACACAAGATTAAAGCAGAATGTATGAAATTGCTGCTAAAGCTGCTACCTAACCATAAACACAGCAAACTATTCTGAATAGACATATAACCGTGTTGAACTGAGACCTACAAGGCTGGTTATTTGATGTACATTAAACTTAGACCTGGATGAACTGCCAAATATTGTTCAGTTTAGCCAAGAAACCAGCCAATAGTGTAGAACCAACAATGATGAAGTCAAATGTACAGTGGGTTGAACTGAGGTTCTCAGTGCTGAACACTGTAGGTCTTAATGCAACACGGCAGGTGTAATTCCAAAAATGTCAGTTCAGAAGTGGAGATTCTGCTGTGCAGCTTTGAAGCCGCTTAAGATGGTTGTCATAGAGACAAACGGAAGTAATGACAGATGAAGCGATGGTTATTGGCTTTTGGCTGGTTGATGAATGGCAGTGAGAGTCTCTCACTAAATGAAAAGCACTGAGATCAGACAAAGCCAACACGTTACTCATGCACCCTCACTGTACCTTTGGCAGAAACGACTGTGTGAGTAAGAGAGAGAGAAAGAGAGAGAGAGAGAGAGAGAGAGAGAGAGAGGTGCAAAAAAATAAAGACAGAAAACATGGGTAAGTAAGGTACACACAAAAAAGAAAAAGAAAGAAAGAAAGAAAGAGAAATAAGTAAAAGAAAGAAAGAAAGAAAGAAAGAAAGAAAAGGAAAAATAAAAGAAAGAAAGAAAGAAAGAAAGAAAGAAAGAAAGAAAGAAAGAAAGAACAGGCAAAGTCAGAATTAGAGAACACATGGTCACAGGAAGGAGTTGAGTTGAGAAGACTGCAGTGTTAATTCAGCAGATGAAGGACACGAACACTGGACTAGAGAAATCAGCTCTGTATCTCCTCAGGCTGAATTAAGCTGCAGTGAGCTCAACACTAAACATACACTTCACTGAAATCAAGAAACAGCACATGCCGTTATGCAATCCATTTCCTGTGAGGGTTATAGGATGTGTTGACATTATTTACATGTGTGAAGCACCCAGAGGGTCAAAACACAGTTTAAATATGTCACTAAACATGCATGTGTCCTTTTAGCATTATGCTGTGGAATATTAAGGCTCAGTTTCAGTCTGTGCTGTTAGGAGGAAACTTTGTTTTCCTATGAAAACAAATCTAAAGATTGTGGTGTGCTGTACTGTTAAAGCGCAGAATCCACTGGGTGGCGCTAAAGACGGTAGTTTGGGTAAAAATCTAGTTTACAGAATTTCCCTAAACTTCCAAGATTCCAAACTTCTTTCTTTAGCTTTGTCTTGGCACTAACAGGCTAATCTCAAATACAAACAGCATGATGATATATGCATACCGTTTGCACAATGGGAATTAGTGACTTATTGAAGGTAAAACTACAGAAGTAAACTTTGGACACCTGACATGTCTTGACTAGGGGTGACTTTAGACATGACTTTTAGCTTATTAGGTCATCTGAGCAGTTATGTTAACAGTACTCATCTGACACCAAAACTACCGAACAACAGTGCTGCAACTAAAAGTTAATCCACAGCGCAGTTAAAGCACTGCTGTTGTTAATAACTAAAATAATTCCACATGGGAGACATTTAGATCTATGTGCTTCTTCACTGCTGTAGATTGCTGCAGAATGCTGCACATCTATGATAACCAAAGGTAAAACAAAAAAGAAACAACTGATCAAAACAGGATGGGGCTGATATCTGATCCATTAAAATAAGCTGGAATCTCTTCCAGTCCCGATCCTTTGGAGCAGATTTAGACATCCCTAGTGATTGATTTGGAGTAAAAGAAAAAACTGTAAACTACATTTTTCAGCAAACTATCACTTTAACGCCCATGTTAGTGCTGAAGGACAGATATTAGTTGCATTGCTCTGTGGGGGTAAGTGCACATTTATGTCATGAGCTATGAGTCTAACATTGTTTACCTCAGTCAAACCTTTCTCTATTCCCTGTCAAAGCTAGACTGTTCTGTGGACACTGACAGTAACATCAGGGGACACAGTTACAAACAGCTGAAAACCCTGTGTTTGAAACAGCTTCGACCCCTTTAAATGCAAAGTGACTGCACACACAGAGAGCAGAACCCTTTACTGTTCTCCATTTCCACATGAAACGTCAGAAAGAACAAGCTCCCCTTTCGCTTCTCGGTTTTTCAAGCCTACATCTAAACCACTGTTTGATGCTTCTCTCTTGATGCTCTCTCTCTCTGTTGAAGAATTCTGAGAAATGAGAACGCAGGGTCTTCCTCAGCTCCTCCTGTTCTCCTACCTTGGCCATCTTGGTCTTGCTGTCGCCAGTCAGGAAGGACAGGTTGTTTATCTCGTTCTGAACCACAAAGTTCTGCTCCTCTCGCTTGAAATTCTGCAGGAGAAGAAGGAAAGCTGAATCTATTCTTGGAAAGATTGAATGCAGATTAGTGCACTGAAGCAAATGCACAACTTATATAAACAGTAAGTCTCTGTTGACCCCCCAAACTTTTGCACATGACTGTATGTGATTCTGCTTGAAAAACACTCATAAAAAAAAAGTTGCATCCAGAAGGAATCAACTGACAGGAATAAAACTTGTGGGTGCGTTTGACATTGTGGGACATGCAAATGATTCAAATTTCACGCTCAGCTGCACATGTGACATAGGCAAAGACTGCCATGGAATGACTCAGAATGGCAGTGGGTCATCTTCAGTGATGAGTCCCGCTTTCGTCTTGGTGGAGATGACCAATGAATCCATGTGTGGAGGCCGGTGAACGGTTTGTTGTCTTGTGTCACATGTCCAGAAGCCTGGTGTCACTCCACCTCCACCCCTACAGCAAAATCTGCAGGAACTGTGTGAGAATATTCAAGCTGCATGGGATGGATTATCATAGGACACCATTATGAACCTCTACAACTCCATGCCGAGAAGTCTGTGGCAGCCAGACGCCATACTCAGAGAGACTACTTCTGTTTGTGTAGCTCAGTAAATATTACCCATATCAGTCTAAATTTATCATCACTTACTGTTCCTGGTAATCTTTATTTTCCTTCCCAATGACATTGCAATCCCATACTTTCTTCTGGGTGCAACTATGTTTTTGATGATGAGTGGAATCTGATAAAATCTAATTAAATTAGAAAAATAAAACTAGATTGATACATTGATTGACAATAACTGTAACAATTAATTTAACAAATCATTAAAATATAAGTAAACTGAAACTTGTGGCAATTAAAGGTTTACTCATGTGGATATGTTGTACATTTAAAGCAAGCCAATTCAACTGATCACTTCTTTAGCTTTAAAGTAATTGAAGATATAATGTTTAGTTATAAAGAGGTCTTTGTTTTTATTGTTTTTCTTGTTTTTATTAGGTGTGGGAAATAATTTTGCAGTCTAAAATGATTTTTGTAATCTGAAGAGATTTGCCCTGGTCTAGTCTGTAACCTGTCCCTAGCTATGTGCTTGTTTTGTTGTTTTGTTCATCTTGCCCCTCACCTGCGTCTTAGCCTGCGTGTTACCCCGCTCTGTAACTGTAGGTGCTTTGTGTTATTGTTCTGTAGTTCCCAGATGTTTTTGTTTTACAGGTGCTGTTTTGTGTTTTTGTGTTGGAGGTTAGTTTCCATTACTCTCCCTACTTCACTCCACTTCTTGTTGTTTTTTCAGTTTAGTATCTGGTTTTCTATTGTTCTTTTCCTTTTCTCATGTGGATCAATTTTGCTTTCATCATGGATTACATTATTAGTCTAGAACTCATATCCTTCCTCCTCATATCCTTCATCTACAAGTTCTCTCTCCAATTTTTTATAACCTTATCTTTAACTATTCATTTCACATTCTGCACAACAATGTAATGCTATGACAGAATTTAATAATCCAGTGCAGCAGTGCTGATTCTTCCTGATTACATTTTATTTCAATCTCTTTGCTAATGCAGCGGGCTAAAGGTGTGATATAGTATGCAAATGATTTTATGCTCAGGTTAGCTGCACTTAATACACTCTCAGTATCAGATGGTTTGCTAAATTACTCCCCTAATTCAGTTATACTGCCATATGTCACATATCAAATAAGGTTTGTTATGTTTTCTAGTAAATCATACAGTTGCAGCAGGACCTTATGCTAAATGCCCTCAGAGAGCAGATATGGTTTTGGCCACTGTGCACTGAACATATTCCCACATGAATAATACATATGACATGAATTTGTAATCTGTATATAATACATTATAGATACCACATCAACACAATAGTGCTGATGTAATATATTTTATTCATGTGGAAATTATGCACACATTTGAAGTTAAATCAATGCACTGGTTTCTTTTTTTTCTTGTTGTTTTATTTTTCTTTCAATTGGACTTTCCAATGGGCCAATAGAGAGTAATGGAGTAGAGAAAAGCTTACATGTGACTTGCACCAAAGGATGAAGATCTCTGCCACCATCCTAAAGAGCTCATTGGAATCAGCATCAGGTTCTTTCAGCCACCGTGACCTGGAGGGGATGCAGAATAAGTTTTCTAGAAAACTTCACACTTACTTACCAAAATATCTGTTTCTCCTTCTTATGCTCCACATATAATAGCCAAAATTATGTGGACACTCATTGCAAGTCTTGAGTTGAAGTGTTTCAGCCACACCCTTTGCTAACAGTTGGATAAAACCTCCACTGAAAACACTGGCAGAGCTCAGTGTCTTTAAAGGAGCGATGTGTAAGATGATGCAACCTGTCAAATTCATTCCCCAAATGATGAAGGGAAATATCAGAGTTGAGGTGTCCCCTATCATGAGAAACAGACAGTGCCTCCTCTGCAGTATTAGAACAAGGGTTGGATACAAATAAAACTGCAAAGTACCGTAACCTTTGGTGTTCTAGGGAGAAACTTAGACAACTTAAGGTTAGCAGCATTATTTTTAAGCTTTATTTTGCTGAACATTGCGCCAAAAAGAAGACACAACAGCCTTTCCAGCACTAACAGCTTAATACACAGCCATCAGCTCTACTCTGGAAAATCCACCACATCACCCACTTTTAGGCCCTTCAGCATAAAGTCCTTGTATTATCAAAGGCATTAATCAAAGACAGGCTGACCCTAACTGATAGAAATGTATGCAAATGTATCACCTGTTGTTGTCCACATAGCGGATTAGCATAGGGTAGAAGGCATACAGATCTCTGCATAGCACTGCAAACTCATCCAGGATCAGTAGTTCCGCCTCCTGGGTGTCACCCTTGCTGTCGGCCTTAAGAAGCTCCTCCTCTGCCACCACCTTAACAGTCTTCTTCTTCAGCTTCTCCAGTGTGGGCAGGAAGTGTGCCTTCAAAAGATCAGCCCTGGCTTTGCTGATGATTGGCTGAGCATACACTATACAAATCAGAACAGAAGTAAAATACAGAGGCTGTTTTATTCATCAGTTATATTATAACAATATATAATTGTGCTTAAAATCCAAAAGAAAAAAAACATATCAAATTTATCTTAGCTTAAGTGCAATCTTGTGACATTTAGCATCTGGCGTTTGTGCTTGTGTTGCTAATATGGTTTCTAACAACCATGGTTTCCTGAAAACATATATTTCAAACATAAAATCATGAAAAAAACTTTTTTTAGACTTTTTTTTTTTTAGATTTAACTACACTCTCTACTTAATCCTGTCCTGCCATCTACAACTTTTGACCTTACCTGCTATCCTCTTCATCCATGATGCCTCGTCAATGCCCAGATTGCTGTTCAGGATCTTGAGGATGTTTCCCAGGATGACGCTGAGGTGTTCAGAGGTGACAGTGGTGCTGCAGACTGTTGCTGCACTCTTTGGCTGGTTCTCAGGTCCTCTCTCCCACCAGTAGGACAAATAGTTACACAGCATGGGCAACACCACCTCAATGACGTGTGGCATTTCAGTGTAGCGAGCTCCAGACTCAGACATATCATTAATGTCCTTCATTAGACAGTCCAGACGAGGCACTTCTGGACACATCTCTTCTACGGAGTCTGGCATGCCCAAGACTGAGAAGAGGGAAAACAGTGGGTTGAAAACTGGAAACTATTCAGATGTCAGCGAAGGTCCCTTTCCTATTAAAGGTGATATATTATATTCTTATTTCAGAAATTAACACAGTTTCATTAAACGTCTTACTGAATCATCCGTGGCATTCTTTGGTCAAAATACCACAAGGCAGAGCAGAACAGCACCTTTCTCCCACTGTCTAAACAGTTCTGTTTGGAATGGGTGGTCGGAGTGCCTGTGCTCAACCTGCCCCCCTCTTCCATGCACACGACGAAAATGGCTTTGCGCTGCTCTCACAATGAAGCTCACCTTGCAGACATTCGATTTACAGACTAATAGCATTAACGTTATTGTGGACTCTGCAGTGAGTAATGACAAGAACTTTCTAGAACATTAATGGAGGCAATGGAGGAAATATATTACCTCAGCTGCTGGTGTTAAATGGCCAAACAACTTATTTATATTTCCCTCATCTGTAATTTTGCTTCTTGTTTGAATCTTCCTGTTCCACCTTAAATACTGCAGCAGTTAATATTACACCTGAGGCTCCAGCATGTAAAGTGCTGCACAATTTAAGCTGGAATGGGGAAAATTAGAACAAAAGGCTTGACAAGTAGCCTGAGGCGTCAGGATAACTGCTGCACCATTTAAGGTGGAATGGGAAAATTTTAATAAGAAGCTGACTTCAGCTTTGTGTCAGACACAAAGTGGCCAGCTCACACTTACAGGTTTTTCCCGCTGTAGCAAAAATAAACTTTGTCCAGTCAGCTGCAGCAGACAACAGAGCAGTTCTTGAGCTTAGTTCTTAGCTCAAACATAAACCTGGCGGAGAGACAAAATGCTGCCCTTTTGCAAAGGTTTGTTCTAAAACTGTGGGAGGACATACTCAGATGGAGAGCAGGGGGGTTGGGAGGAGTTAACGTAATGAGTTCTTCAATTTACATAACAAGGACGTTATATAAGCACACAGTTATTAAGATGCATATGTTATTTCAGCAGCTCAAACAGTCAATTCAGGAACTCTAACAGTGAACAAAAGACAGATATTGCTCCAGTGGCAATAACCTTATTGATCAGCTAATCAGGCAGTGTAGTGTAAAAGATGCTGACACTCACTGGCTCGTTCTCGAGCTGTTTTGGAGTTGAAGACAGAGCAGGGGTTGTGTGTATTGAGGTGAGGCTCCAAAAAGGCCACAGGCATGGCTCCTGCCAGGGTAGCCAAACACTCCCCTAGAGCTGGAAGCTGTCTACAGTCAAACCAAACAGATATGGAGAGAGCATGAGTATCTCAGACTTACAAACAACCAACAGTGTGAATGTCCAAATGTCCAAGGAACTGAGCTACTTACCTATATAAAATGTAATGTAGGAAAGTATTTGTACCTTTCGACGTAGATATTTTTCCCAGTTCCCAGTGAATAAAGGCTGGTCAGGATTCGATAGCAAGACACCTGGACGTCATCCACTACAACAGACAGTGCACAACCAACAACTATTAGAGAAAAAGGAGTCAATAAATGTATTTAAATATCTTAGCGTAGCAGAGTATCAGTTTGATATCACTGTACACCTAAACTATCGACTCATTTTTCAAGAGCTATCTAGCCTAATACTTTGCTCCAAATCAGAATACTGTTTGAGAATTGTAAAACACCAATCAGAACTAAATCAGCAATTTTCACTCCAAACCTGACCCGATGGCCCAAAACACATCATCAACAAGTTTCAAGCACAATATTTGGGCTGAAACTGGCCCCAACCAACTCATCCTCACCCACTGGCAAAGAGGCAAATGAATTCACGTTTTTAACAACAGCGCTGGTTAAAGGTGCCATAGAACAGAAAACTTATATTGGCATGGTTGAATAATGAGTTCAGTACATAGAGCTATTGTACCTCAAACACTATTGTTCCTCCCTCAAATGCAAATCGCACACTTGTAAAAGATGGCAATAAAAGCTGTTTCCAAAATCCTAAACTGTTATGTAACAATCCTGACTCCATCCAAAATGATACCTCCAAGTATTTAAACATACCAGCTCATGTTCCAGCCCACTGGCACTCACATCTGTAAGAAGATCCCAGACAACAAATCTTAAACAACAAGGCTTCATGCAGTGCAAAGAGGGGAAGAGATCCACAATTCCACTGTAACTACCATCAAAACCTGTAGCTACCAGGCTGTTAGATACTATCACTGTTTGCTGGCTGACTCAGATCATCTTAAACCAAAACTTTTTAAGAGAGTAACTTTATTTTACTTTGCCAGCAAATTAGAGAAGAGCATGTCAAATTATTGATGAGTTTACTAAACAGAGAAAACAGTTTGTTTCGTTTTAAGACCAAAGCATCTGGGCATTTGCATCTGGGCAAAGCATCTGGGCATTGCAAAGCATCTGGGCATTTGTGAACAAACTTTAAGTTGGCTTGACAAAGGCACTGCAATGGTATTACTATATAGAACCTGTTTGAAATGGCTCTATATTGCACCAGAAAGGGTTCTACTATTATTACGATGTCAAGCAACAGAAGAAACTTTTACCTTTTAAGGTGCTATATAGAACCATACACAACACATGCTCCATCAATCTAAACTTTTTACAATGCAAATAACTATTTAAGTATGAAAACGTTCTACATACTCACAGTTCTAAACAGAACCACTGCCTTTACTAAAGAACCCTTGAAGAACCACCTTTTTAAGTGTAGCACAGCCTAGCAACACCCGGGATAGCAATGCAGTGGCCTAGCAACATCTTAGCAAACAGCGGGGGTAACACAGCAACAGACAGACACTTTAGCCACAGATATGCAGCATCAAATGTCATGACCTCCACCTGCTGGAGAAGCCTCAGTGATGCATTACACAATAAACACAAAGGGCAGAACAGATTAGTGTGATACACAGATAACACATCGTGGTCAGTGTATGAAAGGGAGCCGAACTCACACAGCAGGTCCACCCCGAACTGATGCTCAGTGATATGCTCAAACAGGGCGGTGAGGATGGGCAGCAAGGCTGCTGTGGTGTAGTTGATGTTCTGAGACACGCCCTTCATCTGACTGCGGGAGTGTGTGAATTTCCCCAGCTTCAGATTCTCCAGAGTCTTCTCCAGATCCTCCGCCGCGTTCTCAAAGAACGTCCTCAGTCCCGCCTTCACCAGCTCAGAGCCGGACTTCATCACTGTTCTGGAGGAGACAGACAATGCAGAGTTCAATGCACCGTCACTCTCTGTTGGAAAAACTCTGTTAGAGCTGCTACAGATGGCCAAAAAGAACAGTGTTACGAGATGACATTACCTTGTAACAGAGAAAAGGCTGGAATTCCAACAAGGCATTTCAGGCAGGTGAGAAAATTGTGGAAGAGAGTTTCTTTCTCTGCTCTATAGTTTGGGCTTTATGACTTTTAATGATCATTTACATGATCACAAAAAGTTACACAACACACTAAAGGAATAGGGAAACCGGAATTGCATAATAGGTCCCATTTAAGACTATACAGGAAGTATGGCTTCTCCTAAAGTTTCACCATAAGACTGAAACAGTTAACAACATGTCTCTGCAATATTTTAGTGATTACACAGTGTGAAATATCTACTGCAGTCTGGCACTGCTTGTTTACTTCATGTGAGCTAGACAACACAGTCTGCATGAAAGAGTTTTTGGAAGCCCACAGAAGTTTACTGAAGTCAGGCTTCAATGCCAGTTAATAACATATTCAAATACATTTTGTTTTAGAGGAGCAAAGTTCAGTCCTTCTCCACAGTGCTTTTCACGTGACTCTGTATTTCAAGATATATGTGGAACATCTGGTTGTGAATGAAAGAATCGCTAAACACTGCTTGAGCAAACCTGGTGTACTATCTCTAGCCTTATGAGTGGTCAGTTTATTTCAGGCTAAATGTATCTAATAACTACAATCTTGGTACATGGTTGTTACTACAGCCGACCAAAGCTAAAACAGTGGCTGGAGACAGGATGTTCCAGTCACAAACTGCTCTAGGAAGTGCAATGCGTCCTTGAGGTTCTAGTGTAAGCAGCTCCTCAATTTATTGCTTCCCCAGTTGTACAAAAGGTGGCACACTAAGAGAATTCTTTTATTTATTCATTCAAAACACATTTTTGTATAGCTTACACCACTCCATTTACTATAATGGCTACTGCACACATACAGTAATCACAAATTCTACAGCTCTGCCAATAAACATGACACGGCATCGCTCTGTCGCAATTCAACATGACTAAAGTGATTTAATCTCACTTAATGAACAAGCTACTCTGTCAGCTAAACTTGAATTCTGCAGTACACAAGCTTCCTGCTGTGCGGAGTTCTCTAGTCTCTGCAGTGGCTACGTGATCACGATGGTACGGATGGACTCTGCAGGCTTTGACAAGCTCAGTGTCTGCTTTAAAATGAACAGATTTGTCTATCATCTTGA
Organism: Semaprochilodus insignis; assembly: GCA_034552555.1. Taxonomy (NCBI): domain Eukaryota; kingdom Metazoa; phylum Chordata; class Actinopteri; order Characiformes; family Prochilodontidae; genus Semaprochilodus; species Semaprochilodus insignis. The sequence continues at coordinate 12,399,294 of CM067483.1, read as the reverse complement.
CTACAACCTACCCAACCTTACTGCTATGAAGAGAGTGGCCTCTACTTCCATATCATCCTCACCCTTCTATTGTAGTAGGAAAATTATGTATCAGATTCAAAATAGTTTCTAAAGGGGTTTTAGGTCTGTGGACTAAATGAAACATTTAAAATCAAAGCATTTAAGCATTTATGATTGTCTTTTAGGTGATAGCCTTTGAAACCGTCTTAAAGGCTTAAATCTGAGCGTAAAGATAAATCTAGGTTATGGTTGTGCACACACAGTTCTAAACACAGACTAAATACTAAATATGATGTACCTGGTATCAAGTGTGTGGGCCAGGATGTGAAGGCAGCTGACCATTGTAGCAGAATCACTTCCTGAACACAACAATAAAAAGCAGATTTCAGTGAGACATTGTAGATTCATCCAATTATACCAGGCACCACAACACACACGCGCTAGAGAGAGAGAACCTCTTACCAAAGAGAGAAATCCTGTGTCTGACAAGAGCTGCCAGCTTACAGAAAAGACTGAGAAGGAAAAGAGAGCAGTTGTGAAAGAAACACACAGAGGAGTTAATAAGGAAAATGAATGTGAGGGGAAGGTGAAATGGAAGTATTCTTAGATTTAGATCAGAGATCAGATGCATTTCATGATGAATATCTCATAGAAAGTATGTTACAAAGCAAAATTACAGCGATTAGATTATTCTTTTAATGTTTTATCTCTCATTAAATGAGACACTTTAGCATTTATTACTCAAGGGGACCAGTTATGAGTCATACAGACCATATAACAGACCATGTACCGTACCAGTCAAAACTCTGGACTCAACTAACAGAATGCATGTTTTTCTGTCTGAAAGACGCTTTGATCTAAAATCCTCTGTGACTGTTAGAGAACATGGACTCATTAGCTACACTGAAACCTGTGTATGTATTTACCTCCAAACAAATGAAAATCAATACAACAAATATTTTTAGATGCCCTCTATAAGTAGACTGCAATAGCTAACAAACTATTCAAGCATGCCAGTAGGCTCCTCTTGAAGCTGCTCAGATTCTTACAAATAGCTGGGGTTATTTGTAAGAATATAAATTATAGCAATAAGCCACAAAAGCTAATGTGTTACATTGATTTTATAACAAATACATACATACATATATATATATATATATATATATATATATATATATATATATATATATATATATATACATTTATAACACTTTAATTAGCATCATTAGCACTGCTAAAGTACCTGGTGACCATCTCTTTCTCCTTGTTGGAGGCATAGCCACTGCTGCTCAAGTTCTTGCTGGGTGAGGAGAGGAAGTAGAGAGAGTGGTTCTTGAAGTACTGGTCTATGAGAGGAAGAAGCACCTACAGATACAGTTATAAACAAAGCACAGCAAGAACATGGGAGTAGTTAGTAAAGTGGGATCTAGGTAGTAAAGCGGGAAAGTGTGGTTTTGCTGCTGGCTTGAGTGTAATGTGTGCGGTGCCGGTTTTTGTAGAGTTGTGCTTCAGACCTTGGCAAAAAACTTGATTTCTTGTTCATGAGGTGACTTGTCATTCTTTCCGCTGATGGCCATGGCCTCTGGAAAGTTGTAGAAGATATAAAACAAGGATCAGTTTTACAGAATATTTCACCAAAGTTTAAGTTGCTAAAATAGAAATCACTGCTGGCAAAACTGCTGATTTTAATTATTCAAAAATTAGGATGAATATGATGAATACCCAGGTGTGCGATGAACTCTTGTGCTGAGTCCACATATTTCAGCAGCTTCTTCAAGAATTTATAGGCAAACCTTTTCTCCATCGAGGAAGAGTCCTGCTCCATATCCTTCAAACCCCTGGCGGCGATCAAACACAGTGTTAAAGATTTTAATTTATCTAAGAATTCACATTAAAACATGGCAGTACGTAATGACAAACACGTATAAGCATACTAAAAGACACACACCTGGTAATGGCATAGCCATTGATTTGTAGAAAGCGGAACAAATCCTGCGCTTTCTCTCGGTCTCTGGCTTTCTCTTTCGCTGTGAGGGTGTCATATGGCACCAACAACGGATGTGTTCCTCCACCTGCATCAACAGAAACATTATACAGTTTCTACACTTACATGTGATTAACTGACTGTTTATGTCTTAACAGTGAATACTGCACTGTGAATACTAGGTAATATAGTCTGTTTCAGAAGAGTCACGGTTTCCATTTTAGCAACTTTATACGCAGTGTGCTTGCATGCAGGGATCAGTAAAGGAAAAAACAGAAAGTTCCTTTCCTTTAGAAGAAAAATGTGTTGTTTAATAGTTGGTCAGATTATTTAGGTATTTATGATGGAAAGAGTCCCAGCTACTGAAAGAGTTTCATAAATAGCATACCTTCTACATTTACTTACGAACTCAAGAAAAGCAGTGGAATTAGTTACCTTATTTTAGGTTAGAGGTGACTTTCATTTCTACAGTCCAGAAATGGCCAAAAATGGCATTTTCAGTTTTTATCCAAAAATTAAAAATGGCTGATTATTGGGCCAAAAACTGTTCCACAGACTAAAAGCCTTTACACTGAGAAATATCAAAAGATTGTATCATGTCTTTTAAATCCCTTTTTCCTCTCCTGTGCTGCTCAGGGCAGATACATTCAAACTGTTTGAGCAGCAGTAGATCAACAGTGAAAATGTCGGCCGTGTACATCATTTTATGGTTTCTACTTGGGACATTGTAGAATAACTTTATGATCAAAACAAGCTCAAAAGGAATGTTATATATTGTCAACAGAGCAAAATCTCTGTTTACATATGCACAGCAGTGCTAGCTGGCTAAATAGTTTCTCAAATCACAACAACAACAAATCATGACACAGAAAAGGATGTTCAGCACAATTACCTATGTAGGTTGTGATTACTGAGTAAATCTATATGCTAAACTCTAAAATACCCAAGACATGCCATAGAAATCTTTTAAAATGTTACATTAAATGAAATCACTTCAAACATGACCATCCAAAATGCGGGAGTTTGGATTTTAGAGAACATGAAAAAAAAACATGAATATAAAAGCTAACGGGTTACACTGAATGACAAATGAACATTATATACAAATGCAGAATCACCTTTTGCTCCTAGATCACTCTTTTTCTTCTTTGCCCAAATATTGTGGTAGTTTTCTGCCAGCACCTCCACCATGGCCTGTTTTAAACAACAAAAAACATATTCAGTGCAGATGAAACAGTTTCAGTGGCATGTCAATGTCATCCCGAGGACACTGGACGCTCTCCATGGTGCTGAATGCTTACAAGCGCACACACTCCTTTATAATGGTATTCAGAATGCTAAAGGCTTATTTCAGTGTTGTTAAATCAGAGCAAAAACAAAGGGTGACTGAAGTGTGAAGTATTGCTGTTAACTATCATCATGTCTACTTTTTCAAAATTATAAATCTGTCGTTGACTGACTGTACAGTTAATATAAATCAATAATCAGCTATTAAGGCAGAAGAAAATGTCTACTTTTTGCCACAAGAGAGCCCTTAAGTCCCAGGTTTATTACAACCTAAGGTTTATTATTCAGCAACGACATGAACTAGAGTGCAAACTAGATATTCTTAAGTTACAGAGATGTGTGATAAAAGTTGGACCCACTAGAGAATAATATGAGGTATATCAATCATCAATCATCTCAAAGTATATCCTGGTGTGCCGTCTGGATTGCTAGATTAAGTAACTCTTACCCCATTGGACTGAGTAACTCTCACCATTTGAAATATCCATAGTTCAGACTGATGACACACTTTTGAGGCACTAAGATTCGCATCATCCAGATGAGCAAATACACTATGTGGGCGAAAGTATGTGGACACCTGACCATCACAACTATTTAAGCTTGCTGGACATACAAACCATAGGCATTAATACAAACCTGGCACTATGCATTCCAATAATAGCATTATCCTGGCATTCAACAAACTCAGATTTGTCTTTCAGAGGGCCAGAGGCATTGCGCATATTGATCTTAGGCTTGTGTGCGGGTGCTCAGCAATGAAAATGAAGCTCTCAATGCACAATGTTTGTGCTGATGTTACTTTCAGATGCAGAGGCTTGGAATTCTGTACTAGTAGGCGATTTTAAGTAACTACATGTTTCAGCACTCTGTGGTCTTGCTCTGTAAATTTGCATGGTTTACCTTAATTTCATCACAATAACACTCAGGGCAGTGTGATCAGATCAGTGTGATCAGTTCAGAAATTTCATGAACTGACCTGCAGCACCATGATAATACCTTGTTTAAAGTCACTGAGTTCTTTAGTATGACCCTGCCAGTGGCTTTTGACTCCTACTGACATCTACTGTCAATGTTTGTCTATGACTATTGCTTAGGTGTGTGCTTGATTTCATATACCTGTTAGCAAGGAGTGTGAAACAAAACACCTGAACTAACTAAGGAGGGGTGTCCAAATATTTTGGGCCTATAGTGGTACAACGGCACACATGCTACAAATGATCATCAGTATAAAGCTATAAACAGATGTATTACCTACACTTTCAGCTTAAAATGCCATGATGCCCAGAGAAAACCTTTTAATCTCCAAAATAAATAACTGTTCTTTTCAAAAGAGAAAAACTGCTTTGATCTAATCATCACAGCATTTCAAAACCTTCTGAGGTAACATTTTCCCCATCTCCCTGGGGGATAAAATGATCAGAAGATACTGATAGTGTCAGCTTTGCTGTATGAATAAGTAGCTTTGAGGAGTTTCCAGTACCAGCATAAAACAACTTAGCATTTAAACTGCAATGCTGTTCCATTCAGTCAGTAATACCTACCTGCAGCTCTCGAGACAGAAGCACGTTACTCATGTCTACTGGACTTGGGTTAAAGCCGCTACCCTGGAAACACAGAACAAACAAACTAGAATACTTCTGGAATTAACATACACTTCAGTATGCCTTCTTGTGTTTACACTCATCCATTTTATCAAGTTCACTTAAGATACAAGAGCACTGTGTTGTTCTACAATTACAGATTGTGGCCCATCAGTTTCTCTGCATATAATGTTAGCCCCTTTTTACCCTGTTCTTCAATGGTCAGGACCACCACAGAACAGGTATCATTTGGGTGGCGGATCATTCTCAGCATTACAGTGACACTGTGTGTCTTTTGCGCTGGTACGAGTGTACGAGTACGTCAGTGTCATTGGTGGACTGAAAATAGTCCACTAGCTAAAAATATCTAGCTAACAGCGTCATGTAGGTAGGGGTACCAGGGGATGACCAACACAAACTGTGCAGTAACAGGTGAGATACTGTCTCTGAATTTATATCTACAATGTGGACCAACAAGGTAGGTGTGAGTAGTAGAGTAGACAGCCAGGTGGTGAGAAAAGGGGTGGTCGAGGTGGCAGCACCACCACACTGTGAAACATGACCACCTCAGGCCACCCCAGTTCCACAAACTCAGACAGTCTGCACCTTTATTCTCTTTATTAAGAACAGTGCTTTTTTGATGAGCTCTAAACCTGAACTCTCTTGAAGGTAGTACACTTTGGTTACATCCATAAACTTAAAACCCTAAATTGGTTTTACAACAAACGGCAGCCTGACCGCACTTCTAAACTATTTTTGCTGGTCGCTTTCAGTAGATGTCATAGAGCAGTGTCAACACTCAGGCTGCAAACCGAAAACTTACTACAGCACTAAACAGAATGTAAAAATAGCTCATCTCCATCACAAGTGCATTCACAGGATTCTGACCAACAGAAATGGTGCTTAATGTTGTTTAGTCATTTACATGTCTCATGCACTCAAGCTTTTAACTGTGGCCGTCATTTGTTGCTGGATTTGCTGGACTGGGTTAATAATACTACAGTCACTCTGTCACTCGGTCACTCTGTTCACTCTGTCAGTATTAGCTGAGAAGCTGCAGAGCCTCTTGGCTTGTAGTCTGAGACTGCGGCATTGCCTGAAGCAAGTGGCTGAATCAGGAGTGCCCCGGGGATGTGCATGGAAGGGCAGCTAGTCTCCATGCTAGACTAAGGGCAGCTAACAGCCTAGCCCAGTAGACCAGCATTTCCTTCTAACCCCCCCCCCCCCACCTTTAAGTCTCTTTGTATTCTGATTTCTGCTCTTTCAACAACAGAGAGGACTAATTTACCTCAGACTGCAACTCACTACATGAGGTGAAGGAATTAGCATGGTTTAATCTGTTTGCATGTTGTATTAAAACAACACTGTTTTTGTCAGGCTCAAAGATGCTGTTGTGTGCTCACACTTACCTTCATCTTGTTATGGTTAAAAAGCAATACTGATATTTGTTTATCTATTGTTCATATGTGTGTTTACTATTTCTCTCTAGCAAATATTTAAGATTTAATTCAGTTGTTAAATATGGTTCTTATTAAAAGTGAAGGGACATACCAGAAGAATATGGCGCTGGTAATGAAAAATAACTTTATTTACTTATGCAAAATGGGTTTATTAATTGCTTGTGCAAAATAGGTTCATTAAAAAACAGAACCTTGATATATACAGAAACTATAAGTAATCTTAATTATACCATGATATAAATATTTGGCCATGCTCTTAGTGTGTAGTACTGGGTATTAATTATTCACTAGTCAACCAGGAATTTATTTGTGGCACACCGGTGTAACGCACAAGTATACTGCCCTCTCTTACTATACAGCATGCATGGTGAACCTATACACATAGTGCCTACCTGAGACACCTGGGAGATTTTGCGCATCTTTTCATTCTCCCGTTGCTGAAAGATGGTCTCTCCTTCCTTGGTCCTGTCAATGTTCCAGCCCATGGCTAACATGCTCTTTAAAGACTCTTTCACTGGAAAACGGTAGACCTCCTTTTCCTGATAAACCAAAATAACATCACAGAAACAGCCATAACCATTTACAATCATCAGTAGGAACAAACAGTGCAATGAGCTACGTGACCACCTTCTGTTGTTCTCTACCTTCTCTGTGAGTGATTTGTATGATCGCAGCATGGGGTGCGTCTTGGCTTTCTCATCAATGGCATCTCCATACTTCCAGCCTAGAACTACCTGCAAGGGAGATGGTCTATGAGAGCATCTTAATCATCATTACTGTCAATTGAAAACACACAAAAGCGATACACTGAGCATAAATGGATGAATATGAAGAAATTACAGGCATAAAACATCAGTCCCACAGTCAGTGCTTTGCTGCATATTGCCAGTTCTGGCAAAATTTAAAAATCAATAAAGGTTTATATTTCTTAGACTGGAATTAATCCAGGTTTAGATACACAGACTGTGATTAATCTGGGTTTAGATACTCAGGCTGTAATTAATCCAGGTTTAGATACTCAGGCTGTGATTCATCCAGGTTTCGATACTCAGGCTGGGATTAATCCAGGTTTCGATACTCAGGCTGGGATTAATCCAGGTTTAGATACTCAGGCTGGGATTAATCCAGGGTTAGATAAACAGGCTGGGATTAAGACAGGTTTAGGTACTCAGGCTATAATTAATCCAGGTTTGGATACTCAAACTGGGATTAATCCAAGTTTAGATATTCAGGCTGGGATTAATCCAGTTTTAGATACTCAGGCTGGGATTAAATCAGGTTTAGATACTCAGGCTGGGATTAATCCAGGTTTAGATACTTAGGCTGGGATTAATCCAGGTTTAGATACTCAGGCTGGTAGATCCAACTAAGCTTAAAGTTAGCTGAGTAAACAAGAAATACTGCATGTTAAAAAAGAGCCCTGGATCAAGAATCTTATCTTTAATTTAAACCATTACTTATTAGATCCACAAAGAGCATCCAGTCTTCAGTAATAAACAGTAATTAGCCTGTTATACATTTCTAGAATTTAGACTGTGGTGGTCATTGTTGGCCATTGTGTTAGCTATGCTAGGTATATTGGATCCCCAAAAAAACCTCCTTAAGGCCCCCAAAAGGCTAGAGTTGGCTCTGACTCTAAGTACAGCTACTCCATCAATAAGCCATCAAGGGCCCATTACGAATCTCATGTAAATCTCCAAAGCTTTCTAAAACTACCTAATATATTACAGCCTCAAACAGGCTCGTCACTGAACTGTCATTAATGATGAGAAAAATAAAGATGTCGGTGCATTTCACAGCTCATTTGCCAGCAATGACCTAGAGGCTTCCTCAGTAGATTGCCGTAATCCTACCTTCTCAGCGGCCCATTTGTCATGGGAGTGCTCGGCGTACTTGTTAGCGATGTACTCCAGCTTCTCTGGGAGAGAAATGCTGTGAAAAGAGACATGGCTGAGCAAATGTAGTTTTACAAGGACTGATAAATGATGACAGTTTCACAGTGTTTTCTTTTGAGAATGCTAAAGCTGGAAACTGTTGAAATTTTGATCAGTGTATCTATGTACTCTGCTTTCGGCTATACCCCCCAGGTATAGAAATAAAGATCATGAAAGGATGTTTTGACTTGATTTTGATCGTGGGTTAACACGAGTGCATGTCTTACACATTTCCTTCTTCATGCAATTACACACAAACATACGCATTTAGGGATAGCAGTTAGGGATGTCCTGAACCAATCTCAAAACAAGATTCATGATTCAGTTCCACTCCTTTGTCAAGTCCATTATTCATGATTTTTTTTCAGTGGTATGAATTTTTAAAGTGATATTAATGTCTGCAGTGTGGGACTAGTTTGCATTTTATTGAAAATGAAATGAGATTTTAGGGACCACATTTACGTGGTTGGTGTGGCTCAGCGGATAACACCACTAACCTCCAGGGAGCTACCGCCCCATGTGGGAGATGGGGGTTCGATTCCCGGGTCTGGGTAACTATGCTGTGCTACACCAATAAGAGTCCTTGGGTAAGACTCCTAACACTACATTGGCCTACCTGTAATATGAATGACCTTGTAAGTCGCTCTGGATAAGAGCGTCAGCTAAATGCCATAAATGTAAATGTAAATGAACATTCTAAGCTCCAATTCATCAAACCTGGGATTATACTAAACTGGCTGTGCTTGTTTTAATTTGCACATTGTTAGTAGTTAAATGTCCATCCCTGAAAGTGTGTAAGGTCTTTAACTATATCTTAGTTAATCTGCCCCTAAATATGTCATCAAAGAAGTTAGAGTGTATGCATGTCCACCTTGATCATGGTAAATCAAATCAGCATGTGGAACCAGAGCGTTTTGTGTGATAATATTTTCTAACACTATATAAGAGATAAACATAGGCATATATGTTGATGAAAATTAAATATAAAATGTGCAAAAATGAAGTTTTTTTCAGATTGTTACACTTGCAAAAACACAAAATCGTTCCTTCTAATTCTGTAATTTGACCACAGGTTTCGACTGTACATCATTTTACTTATTAAACGTAAATATAATACATTGATGAAAAGCATTTACGGTGCTTTGATAATTTAAATGCATAAGATATAATTATTAACTGCATAATAAGTAGTGTTACTCTAACATACTTTAACATACTTGAAGCATGTGCTGTTCAACTGTATTATCTTAAAAATACAAATATCAGATAACACTCAGCTGATACCCAACATAAAATAATTCCAGGCAGGATTGGAGGAAAAAATGCAATAGGGATTCTGTCTTGTATATTCACACATACACTATATGGTCAAAAGTATGTGGACATCCCTCCTAATTATTCAGTGCAGGTGTTTCAGCAACACTCATTGCTAACATGTGTATAAACTGAAGCACATAAGCATGCAGTCTCCACACAAATTCTGTCAGAAGAATATGTCATACTAAAGTGCTCACCCAGTTCATAAAATCTCTGCCCTGCTTGATGTGCCCCAGTCAAATGTAAGCACTATTATTGTGAAACAGAAGAGTGTAGGAGATTTAGCTATGACTTTTTCCTGGTTTGGAATAGGCCCCTTAGTTCCAGTGAATGGTAATGTTAATGCTACATTATACAAAGACAAATAGGAAATGTGAGGCAACGGTTTGGTAAAGGCCTGTTACTGTTCCAGCATGCGTATGTGCACAAAGTGAGGTCTACTAAGACTTAGTTTGACTAGGTCGGTGTGAAGGAACTCGAATGGCCTACAAAGAGCCTTGACCTCATCCCCACTAAACGCTTTTGTGATGAATTGGGAGGCTGATTCTTGGCCAGACGTTCTTGTCCAACAGTGCCTATCCTCACAAATGCTCTTTTGACAGAATGGGCACAAATTCAAACAGGCACACTCTAAAATCTTATGGAAAGTCTTCACAGAAGAGTTGAGGCTGGTATAGCTGAAAAAAGAGGAGGTCAACTTCATATTAATACCCATAGTTTGGAATGGGATATCCAGCTAGCTCATGTAGGTGAGATGGGTGTCCACTTTTGGCCATTTAGTGTACATACACAACCACACACACGCTTTTCCTCTCTCTTACTTGGAGGTACTGATGGGTCGGGGGTCAAAGTTGCCCTGGGCATCCACTGAGATGGGCTTTTCCAGTGTGGTGCTGAGAGATGAGTCCACGTAGTCCGGCGGCAAAGCTCCAGCTATAGCACTCAGACACGGCATGGCCATCTTAAACAGCTCCTGCTCATACTTCTACACACCACACACACAAACACAGATATACCCAAAACTTTTAAAATGACAATTAAAGTATAAAACTAGTATAATCTTATAGGTGCAAACAATAATTGTCCTGGTTTGGCGCTTTATAAGTAAAGCTTTTGGAAAACAAACTGTAAGAAAACTAAGTGACCTTGGATAACAGCCTGAGCTAAAAGTGTGAGGAAAGGCAATTTAAGCCTCACCAAAGGAAAGACGCTACAATCAATGTAAATAATGCTGCTTTTCAAAATGATTGATTTTAAGAAGGTCTCTTGTTTTCTCTTACAGAAGATGAGAAAGTCAATGACACCAGTGAACAGGACAGCAAAACAGACTTTCTGCACAGCAAGAAGGTGAACAGACATACAGGAGGCTACTGAAGTGGTCCAGGGGACCAGTGACCAGAGAGACTCAATAACGAACAGTACTTATAAAATATAAGCATTCAATAAACATTTAACAATAACCAATAAACTGTGACTCCTAAGATGTGATTCAGCAAACAGGCAACAAGCTGACAAACACAGTAGACTTACCTTTTGCGAGAGTGAATCGAAGATCCCCCAGAAAATCTTCTTAGTGAGCAGCAGCTCTTCCTCAGAGGCCATCCCATAGCTGCCCCAACCAGATGGCAGGCAGTAATACTTCCAGTTCTGCTCATAGTGGTTTGTCAAAAGCTGTAAATAAATTGATGTGTGTAATGTAGGAAAACAATCTGTTTCTAGAGGTGCTACCATGTATATGATTCTTTCAATTGTAGCTTCAATAATATTTTTTACTTCTTTCAGACATTTATTATGATTTTAACACAATCACATATAGTCACAAATTAATAATTCTATCATGATACAGGGGTTACAATACATACAATACATTTTAATTGTTTTCTTTGTTACAGCTTCCAATTGTTTTTTTTTTTTTTATATTTGAACCTGTGAACCTGCACAGGACTGGAATATTGGAATCAATTTATACTTTTACCTGCATTAAGGTAATTAACCAATCAAACAGGGCCTCATTCACCAATGTCTTATTAAGTTTGTTCTTTAATTTGTTCTTAAGAAAGGTTCTTAAAATATCTATGTCAGATTCATGACGTGTTTTTAAACCACAGCACTGTTCCCATCTTGAGTGTCAGTAGATTCTGTTCTTATCTAAGAACAAATCCCAGCTAAGAAAACAATGTAAACTGTCAGAATCTCCATAAGATACTTAAAACCTTTAAGTAGAAATTTCTTCCTAAGAATGATTCTATACTACTAAATAGTGATTCTAATGTTCCAAAATTACCTTGAGAGGCATCTTACAGTACTCAGACAGCAAAGGCACGTCAAACACCAGCCGTCGCAACAATTGCTGAAGCATGGAGGGCCTCAAGTACCTGAAGGAAAAAACCCACACAGCACTACTGAGTAACCAAGCCTTCAAAACATGATTCAGCCTTCTTGAACTCATCATAGCCAGCAACTAGAAGAAAAAACCAAGGTGCCTCCAAAGACTAAAACACTAGTGATCTCACTTGCAGATAGCCAGCAGGCACTCCTCGATGGCGTCTCTCTGGGCCTTGGTGAGCGAGGAGCCCTTGGACAGCCGGTAGATGGTGTGGAGGGTGGAGTCGATGAGGGCTGCATGGTGCTCCGTGTTGGCAAAGTGAGTGGCGCAGCGGGTAAGCAGTGGCAGCATGGCCGAACCGATGTACCGGTTCATAGCCAGAGCTGTCTCAGTGGTCCTGAGTGCGTCCTATAGAGAGGTTAGTCAGTTAGAGTTAGCAAGAAAAGAAGAAATAGCATGGGGACAAATCTAACTTACACAACTTCACCCTTCCCTCAAATGTAGCTGATCAGCCAAGACATGTCAGGTGGCTGACGTTTGGTTCTTCAGTTTGCAGTGGAGCTACAAAGTTAACGTACAGCCACGCCTTATTTATTATCTCCGGTCTAAACAGCCGCCAGTTGTTAAACTTGAAGTTAAGTGTGAGAGATTCTATTAAATCTAACCCTAAACCTAAACCTAACCTTAAAGGAGCAATTCGTCAGCTGATACACCAAACAAATAGGGGGCAATGTATCTCCAGAAAAATGCGGTGTACACCACTATCGTAAGAAACAAGGACAGGCACTGTCCTTCTGAAGAATAAGGATCGCTCTTCAAAAGCTTCAGCCATCATTGTCTTTACTTTTCTTTTTATTGGCTACCCGTTCTTAAATGATCTAACCGGGAGCAGAACCTTCAACATGATTGACAAGACAAGAAAATGCCATCAGCGCAGTGCTATTTCTTCATCCTCTCATGTTGGACTGATTCGAGTTGACACTACAGTGACTCACTATTACCTTGTGAGGTATAAAATGGTAGGACAGGTCGGGGTTAGCTGGTTAGCTTGCTAACTTCATTAGATATCTCTACAATATGATACCTAGATGTCTTTGAAACTGTTATTACTTCACATTCTCTTCAACTTTAACTACAAAACAAAACCTACACCTACTCCCTAACCAAACCCTAAGCATAATGCTGTTGATGATCAACTAGAAAGTTTTTAATCATTTACATATCTGTAGACAATCAATAGGGGACCATCAACATAAAGCAACAAATGCTAAACAGAATGTCATGATAAAAAAATGCATTTAATCACAATAAAACACTTTCCATCAAAACTCATCCCATCAGTGTTAAGCTAACGGAAGCGACATTTTATGGCTACTGTGAAAAAGGGTTAATCAAGTTTATTCTTTATTCGAGGAAGGGAACCCAAGTAGTGAGTAGACTTTTATCTGAAGACCTAGAATGAATGGATACTATACACAGACTGAAGTAAAGCAACTGGTTCCTACAGTGTTAAGGAGGCCGGCAATCTGGAAAGCCACGTAATCTACGATACAGCTAAAATAGTCTGCTAAATTGTGGAGCAAACCAAATGTGTTGACTTTACTCTGTTAAGGCTAATATTTTGAGCCCCAGCCTGAGTTTTACAAGTGCCATAAAGAAACGTTTATCTTTCAAAAGCATGTCAGAGAGCACCAGAAGATCATAGAGGCAGAAAAGTGAAGACACACACACACACACACACACACACACAGATTTGGGTTGCACGTCAGATCTCATTTTCACTTTGCCTTTCTTGTTGCGTGGGAATCAACCAGACTTTTATTCGATAACTGCCAGATTAAGTCTGACTACGTGATCTTTAGTGCTCTTCAGCTGGCATCAAAGTGCTGCTCCTCTTCTGGAAATCATGACAGCTGCAGGATGCAGACCTATTCTTAGCCGTTAGTCACGTTAACACTAGCTGTAAGTGCTGGAGGCTTGCGTAAGAGAGGCGGCCAAAACAAGCTGGGACAGAGCTATTCTAGACCTCATCAGACGCTGCAACTCAACAGGGGATCACCACAGGGGGTCCAATTGTGAAACCTCAAAAGGCAAAATGTCAAACATCTCCTATCACAATTCCTAGCTTAAAATGGTCTTCGCCAGAAAATAGGAAATGAATGCTGTTGAAATAAACATGAGATACAGTGCCAGAATTCACAGGTTAGCATGAACAGTCACATGCAAAGGTTGGGTGCCCCTGGTCGAATTACATACATTTGTTAATTTTCTAGGTGAAAATAAGTAACACGTTCTTCAGAGAACAGGATTTAATACACAATCACTGTTAATCTATTGAATTTAATATGTTAGACAAAGTAAAACACGAAATGCAGCCTGTACAAAAACACATTTCTTATTTCATGTTTTGTATTTCCCAATATGTTAAACCCAGCAAATAAACAGAAATAAAAAAAATTAAATTAAAAGTCTCTCACATATATTGCTGTTAGATCAAGACAGTAATCAAAGGTATTCTGTCATAGCCTTTTCACTCATCTTTAGTGGACAATGACTCTAAAAAGCACTGCAGCCAGCAGGCTCAGTTTCAGTCTTGAGTGGCATAATAACCATTAGATGAGACAAGAATGATCTGTTTATAGTGCCATATTCATTCCGCAGCACTGTCAAAGCTACTCTCTGTAATATTCGGGGATTTAAAGACCTCTTTGGTGGAAATGTGTAATGGGTTAAAAGAGTATTCAAAGAGAACTCAGTGAAAACTTGTTGAAGGGCCTGTCTTCCGAGTATGTAAGTAAAGTATCTACTATTGCCATCATGTCAAATGTAAAACAAGCTAGCCCACATTTTTACATCAAAAGTCATAATGGGGAGCTGCAGAATAAACAGCACAGTACAGGGTTGCAGGAATAAGGTGCTTTAGGCACAGGGCGTATTAACATGCTGGACATAATCACTGGAGGATACAGGTAAATGTGACTGTGCTCGCTTAGAAGGCTCACCGTGTCCATGGAGGCGGCAGCCCGCAGGTCAGGCAGGAAGCCCACCTCCAACAGGTGCAGGAGGAAACTTTGGTCCTCTATGCCATAGACCCGGTCTAGAAACAGAACCATGGGTGCCTTGTGATCAGGACAGAAACAAGCAGACATGTCTGGCTCAGTCACGCTGCCGTCTAGGAGATAGAAGGGGGAAAGAGGATGAGAGAAAGACAGAGAGTGAGAAACTGCAGTCACATCCCCACTGAGTTAATGTAGCTGTAAGATACCTTAGAATTTGCATCCTAACTGTTTTCAAAATATAATATTGGGTGCATCAAGTGTATATGTGGTATATCACAATATTGATATTTTTAGACATCTCAGCAGGTGGATTTGTTAAATGTAAACCTAACAAATAAACCAAAAAACAACATTTTTTTCATTGGAAGTGTGTATATGTTTGACTGGTTGTGTACATCAGGGATGTGCATTTTATTTTCAGAGGCAATGGGTAAAAAACTGATTTTTTAAGACAAAGAGTGCCACAACTGGGACACTAACTTTCCCTCAGTACTGTCCTATAAATGAATGAACATTCTCCATATCCTATTCAGTACAAACAAATTTCAAAAAAGTAAAGGGAAAGTAAGTAAATAATAAACAGTTTACAGGTATCTAACTAAAAGCTGCTTATCTGATGTATCTGCCATTAGTACATGATTATTCCAACTTTGATTTGATTTGGCGTAAAAGGAGCTTTCACAAAAGGCTCAGCTGACACTTTGCAAAAAACTATGTGAGTTAACAGTACAGCAGTTTAAAAAGGACTTTTCTCACCACACAACTGATAGGAAGTCTGGGATTTCACCATCTACAGTCCATAATATCATTAAATCTTTTGAGAATTTAGAGAAATACTGAATCACTTTTGATCCCTCACACAACAAGCAATTACACACCAATATGCTTTTGTAATGAATAGAACCACATGGGTTTGGGAATTGTTAGTAGGCATCTACTACACAAAGCAGAGGCCACATATCAACAACATCCAGAAACAGACTACACACTCTCTGAGCTAAAGCTCACCTAAGAAGGACTGACGCAAAGTGGAAATGTGTGCTGTGGTCTGACGAGTCCACTTCCAAACTCTTTTTAGAAATAACGGACATCATGTTCTTCGGTTCTCAAGTTCTAAAGCCAGCATTTGTCCTGATATGGGGGTGTGTTAGTGCAAACAACATGGGTAACTTGCACTGTGAAGGCATCCTTAATGATAAAGGGTAGAAACATTTTGTAGCAAGATATGCTGTCGTCTAAACCATGTCTTTTCCAGGGATGTCCTACCTTGTTTCAGCAGGATAACACCAAACCACATTCTGCATGTGTTAAAAAAGCTTGGCTTTATATTAAAAGAGTGCAGGTGCTAAGACTGGACTGCATGCAGCCCAGTTCTGTCTCCCACTGAACACGCAGTGTTATATGAAGCAGCAATGGAGACCTCAGAGTCTTGAACAGGTGAAGTGTTATATTAAGCAGGAATTGAAAAACCTGCACATCATTGCTCCCTGTTTTTTTCCTACTGGCCTTTTTGGAAGGGGCTTTGTTCCATGTCATTTTGAAACAGCAGTTGTGTTTATTATGTATTACCTTGTTTTCATTAACAGGCACCACCAACCTCAGTGGGACAAAAAAAATGTGGGGTTAAATAAAATAAAAAATAACAAGCAGAAATTTAATTTGAGTCAGTTATGGGATGAATATGAGGGTTCCGCCAACTAAAATATGATTAATCACGATCACAACACTAATCTATGACTTGCTCTTCTTTAGCAAACAGGGAAACGTGATTGCTCATACACACTCATACAAACACGGGCTCTCTGAGTGTTGATTTAAGCAGTGCCGTGCGTTGATTAGGACCGGCTCCCTGTGCTCTCGGAGAAGCACGGATGAACAGCTCGGTTTTTGGCTGGGTGTCAGTTCTCATTTTGAGGCAGCCGTGCGTTCACTAGGTTTTACCCACTCGTGCAGAAAGACGGAGAATAAAAACACATTAAGGAGAATTACACTCAGAGCAGCTTTACAGGGTGATGGGAGGGTAAAGGGATACAGAGCAGCAGCAGGAGGACATCAGACTCCAGTCAGCAGAACTACTCCATTCCTCAAAGCAATGACACACTCTACTGTAGAGTAAATGCATCACAAGGCCAGAAAAGTAATAATCATTAACAGAGGATTTCAGTGCAGTCCTCAGAGACGCTCAGAGCACATATTTGTTCAGCTCCATCTGCAGTTGCACCTCATCCAGCTAATCAGAGACCGCCTCAGATGTTTCAAGAGCAGCAAAAGAACAAAGACTGGGCCCTGAGCACTCATTGGCACATCTCAAGTTTAGCTGTCCAGAGTAAAGGTTAACGCGTAGCTGTACGCTAGATCAGTCCCCTAATGAAACGTTACTGACGGCTTTTCTTTTGATTTATCATTATTTTGTAAAACTTTAACCAATATAACGTACTGCAACCAACAGCGTTTAATCAAACTAAGCACAGAACACACTGTCCAACATGTATTCAGTAACATATTCCAATACAATGTATATAAACAGTAACATATTCAGAACACAATTTGAATTACATATTGAACAGGTACCTGAGTGAAACAAACCTGTTGTACTGCTGTTTTAACTGTTATAAATTCACACTATTCCCAGCTGTTACTGGCACTTTGCTTTATTTAATTCTTTTGTTCTTGTGTGAAAAAATCACTTATTTAAACAAAGTTACAAAATTCTCAACAAGATGGCTCTCATCTTCTGCTGCAGTCCACTGCTGCTCTCGTAATCTCATTGCTAGATATTAAATAAGCAAACAATTCATCATATTCTAAAAACATGACCTTGCAAATTGAACTATAACATAAGCAGCTTTGATTAATAACTGATCCTTAAATTGATTTATCAGTATATGCCGACTTTAGCAGAGCTCAGTAACACTGAGGTTAATAACTGATCATCACACTGGTTTATCAGTCTACTCAGACATTAGCAGAGCTCGGTAACACTGAGGTTAATAACTGATCATCACACTGGTTTATCAGTCTACTCAGGCTTTAGCAGAGCTCGGTAACACTGAGGTTAATAACTGATCATCACACTGGTTCATCAGTCTACTCAGGCTTTAGCAGAGCTCGGTAACACTGAGATTAATAAAAACAATTCCGGAAAAATGTAAATGTAACAGTATTAATGCAGCCATTTCTAAATATTAACTGGACTGTGCAATAGTAGTCTTGTGCTACATGTTCATGTGTATTTTTAAATACGTAACTGTTTTCAGTCTTTGTAAAACTTCCCCACATCTTCTCAATAGTGTGTATTCAGAGTGTGGTTCTGCACCACATTATGACTGCCACATGACTCCATAGAAAGTACCGTCATAGTGAAAGGGTACCACACTGCTGTACTATTGGACTGTTGATAGCTCCAGCAAAGTTACCTAAGAACAACATATTCAGGTGCACCACAAGGGCATTTACACTGTATGTAAAACAGTATACAGTAATCCTCTTCTGATTAGTTACTTTTAGGTGCACCCATTGCAGACACAGGCGTACAGTATGGACAACTTGTAGAATCTCCACAGAAAAGCACTGGCAACAGAATGAGATGCTCTGGAGTAGGGCTGTACCCGACTCAGAATTTAGTCAGTCGAATCGGATTCGCCCGTCCTGGCCGACGATTCGACTATTCGTTCATGTTTTTCTCCATATACATTATCTAGTATTTGCATATTTGCATATGTTTCAGATCTGATGTCCTCCTCATTTAGAAAGTCAGCAGAGTCACAGGAACATATTTTTGAACTAAAAGAGACGTGGTATATGATGAACGATCTGAATTGGAGCCTGATTTAATTACAGAATATAGCGTCCGGCAGCAAGCAACGTATTTATGCTAAAAATAGCGCTTATAGCCTGTCTTTTTAATTTCACTTTTAACAGCTTCTTCAGTAGGATGACCCTTCGTCTTTCATCTCTCATAAATAATGAACTCCTAAATAAAACCAAATTATAAATATTTAAATTATTTTTAAAAGAAATGAAAGAAGAATGGTAGACCTGAACCGTTTAATTATTATATTACCCTGGAGCAGCCACACCTGAGCCTAAGGTCACCACACCCAGGGCCAATTGAAATGTTTGTCTGAACATTAGGACTGCTCATGTCAGGTTTGGACGTCCTCAAATTTCACGCCCAGGTGCTCACAGCCCGCTTTCCACTTCAATTCTGCACTTTTCCCCATGTTAACAATTTTTTAATCTGGCATGCGGGAGTCACCCACTCAGAACCAAGGCATGTGGCCCTTGCTCATGAGAAAACAGTAGTTAACTGATTCAGCAATATACAGTTTAGTGCAGCTAAAGGATTATGTTAACTTGTCTGGTCAAAAGTATTTTATATGTCTAATATGTTCTATGTGTGTAAATAAACGTTTCAGTGTTAGACAGATGAATCCTAACATCTCACTATACCAGCACTGCATAAATCTGAAGTGTCCCAGTATGGATAATGTATGCAGAATAAAATCATTTAAGACGTTATGCAAAAGCTGTGCAATTTTCTTGAAGAATAACTTAAACATATGGGGGCCAATCACGCTGCCAAAAAGCCTTGCTCAATTTTTCAACCCCCTAAGTAAAGAACAAATATCTTGCCTTTTTGCACTACACTTTTAACGATATTGAGCCCTTTTTATTGGTGAACCTATAAAGTTTGATTCCTACATCTCCCAGAGTTAATCTGGACGGTTATAGCTGTTTTAACACCCTCACCTTTTGCAAGCCTATTGAGGGTCATTTAGCTTACAGCTTTGTAAAGATCTACTATTTCTGTGGAAGTACGAAACGTTTTGAGTCAGTCAGCATGCCAACATACTGCTGCTAAAAGGCGTGCATGAAAAAAGATCTCACTGCTGAAAGACTGTGAAAAAGGTAACAGTTAAAAAGTTGCTGCTGCTATAAATAATCCAAACTGCACTTGTGATGATAAGTATTCACATGCGTAGAAGGATTTTAGGCTTGGGCTTTTAAACAGCATTATATCTAGACCTCCAACTCTTTCCACGAACACAGAACAGAACCCAGCCCTGCTTTAACATGTCTGAGCTTAGCAGAGTTAGCCAAAATATTCCAAGCCAGATCTGTGTTTCATTCATAACCACGTTTACATGGTTTATAAATGACGTATTTTAATTATTTTAATTGTTGCTTCAGACATGTCTGTCGCTCTGCCATATTAAACTCTAATTATTACTGCAGTCAGCTCTGTATTCCCTGCTGGTAAGACTGAATGTTCTATAGTGACTCTGAAGGAGGTGGGTTAGTGGATGGTTGTGGATGCACCATTTCTGTTTTGTATAACTTGGTTAAGCTAGTAAATGGGTGTGACTGAATGGGAGAGTCATCATGCTGCATTCTTGTAAGATTATTAATGTCGTTTTTAATGCTCACTTTTTTGTGGCTTTGACGCCAAAATTCTACAGCAAAACATCACTCTTCCTTTGGACATTTATTTAATAATAGCATATTGTTTTCAGTCTTATTAACCACACTCTAATGATGACCATTATTGTCCATATATTGTAAAAGGTGCTATCCTGTCAGATTACATATGGCATTTTGGGTGATGGGCTGGCTTGAGTCAGTTTCAGACAGAATTTGGTTGTACCCGGGTCAGTTTCAGGTAGAATTTGAACTGAAAACATGCTGATATGGTTTGGGTTTTCCAGTCTGTTTGTTTAAGGACAGAATTATTTTAGCCTCAGGTCAGATTTAGATTCGAAATGCGATGCTGTGTGTCAGGTCCTGCTTTGCATTGCTAAGTATTCAGGTACACCAAAATTTCAGGCCTGATTAAAGCTGTAATGTCATCTGCGAGAGGGATATAAAGCACCCTCAGTATTAGGCTACAGAGAAGTGTAAATGCTTTCTCCGGAGGGATGAAGCTCCAACCAACACCTTTGGGAAGAGTCGGAGCAGCGTTTGTGATCCATAACTAATCATCCAACATCGGCAGAACAGAAATTTCCCTGACCTCACTCTGAAATAGTACTGCAACCACAATTACCATTACCGTCAGTTCCTGGTAACCCTGTTATGTGTCCCTTCTAGCCGAACTTTTCTCATGTTCTCATTCTCTCCTACTCATACCTTACAGTCATGCATGGTCATTACTCATCATTCACAGCATCACTCCCTGACTAAAATACCACACTGTAAACTTTATAGCTAAAGCAGCTGACAAACCATCTGTCATGTTCCAATTAAGACCTACTTATGACAACCATCAGGTGCCCTCAAACTGAAAGCTCTGGACAGCAAAGACACCTGGTGACAAGCAATCATCAGGTATTTTTTCTACAGCTTCTCAGCTGTACATTCAATCTGCAATGTTCACCGCAATCAGAGGTGTGTGTAAGCATATGTGTGAATGTGTATCCTCACAGGAGACGAATTTATGTCAGACAACGTAATCTCCCAGAAAGTCACACTCTGGCTGTATTTTCCAAGCCTTTTGAACACTGTAGATGTGGGCACAGGTGGTGCTGCAGTGCATATGTACAATGTATGTCAAGACATGAATATAGCACATATTTTAAAGCTTAAAACAATGCATAAAGAGATAAAACAATAGTTGTAATATTAGAAACATGAGCCATTCATTAAAAAAATATCTTCCACACTTCTTTTAAGCAACCTATGACCTTTAATTTGACCTTCTTAATCAATGAAATACATTGTCACATAAAATCATATAGATCTGATTTTACATGGAAAGCAAATCATGCAACCAAAAGCCAGGTTTCGTACCTTTATTGAGGACAGGCATTTTGAGGGGAATACTGATGATGCCAACCAGATCTTCAGTGGGCACTAGAGACCGCAGAATAGCTCGAATTCTCAGAGCCTCCCCTTTACCCTTATTGATCAGCTGTGTGAATGAAAGCAAAAGGTTATATGGAAACTAACATGCCTTAACAGCAATGCCTCAATGCTTTAAGGTTTATATAGGAGGCATAGAGCCCTTACAAGTCTCAGTTGTTGCTGTCAATTACAAAATGCATAAATCTGTTAATACAGGATGTAAATCGAATGTATATGTAACGGGGAATGTAATTAGGTTTATATAATTATTTAAAGTAAAACAAATCTATAGCACAATGACAAAAACTCTAGACTCTAGAGTTTATAACTATTACTGGAAGGATGCATGTAAGATGTGTGAGAGGCACAAACTGTATTTTTTATCTATAACAGCCAGATCAGTAAATCAATGTTCCCAGCTAATCAAGAACTGAGCCCAGCTGGTAATTCAAACAGAATCTGTTCATTAAGTATGAGAGGTGAAAATAAATGAGGAACAGAAGAAGCTAGCATGAAAGAACAGGTACTAGCCAGTCACGACTATGATTAAGCTGACAGAAAGAAAAATGCAATTTCTCTACTTTTGCTGCAGTTGATATAGAAATGGACATGAAACTCTGGTCATTGACAGCTGATACTGTACACAACTCAAGGCCACGAAGTGAGCAAAGCTAAATTTAGCTAAATGCAGGATGTAACACATCTGCTTTAGAGTGGAGAAGAGGTTTACACACATGCATTTCAGGTGCACATCGCCCCAGTAGATCAATGAGAGCTGAGTAGAAGGACATGATGGCGTTGCCCATGTGAACCACTTCTTCCTCTTCATCGTCCTCAGTAGACCTGAGTGGGAAACCACAAGTGATAGATTTACTACGACGACTACGGACTCTAGATGTAGGCCAACAGCATCACATCCTTTTAAATACTTTTTTTCTGATTCTATTTCTGTTCTACACTGACATACAGTACATCTTCCCCAACAAAGTACATAATCTATGTTCCATAATCCACATGGCAAAGTAAAAAGCATTGCTTCTCAATTACATTATGATTCATCTGCCTTTATTAGCAGCAGCTCAATATAACAACAAGCATCTATCAAGAGTCATATGTTAAAACAGTTTAATGTGAATGGCAGAATGCTATCAAAGAGTGCTCTGATGTTGAATTCCCTCGTTTAGTGTGGAGAATCACAAATGCGTTCCAACCAGCAGTCAACTAAAGCAGGATTCATTTGGAAGTGAACTGAGCCGTGAGTTTTTGGCAAACAAAACCAGGTGAACATGATTAGTTCATTAGTTTGGTACGCACCTGAGTAGGGGTGGAGTGCTCAGACCTGTCAAAGCTCAACTAAAGAAAAAGTCTGATCGGTTGGCACCAAAGGAGTGAAAGAACCCTAAATGTCACAAACTAGAAACCAAAACAATCTTCATTTGGTTCCTGAGATTTTCTAAGTTTGATGTAAAGAAATGATGACATGATGAAGCAACAATCAAACTCCATTAAATTCCTTGGATAAATCATGAGTTACACGGGTTATCCGAAGTTCCTAGTCTGTCTTAACTTTGTGTTTCTACTGAAACCTTATGAACCTCACAAAAGGGTTGATTAACTGAAGCAGGCATTGGATGGTAACTGTAAAAACTGGACTTCCTCAATGTGAGCTTTGGAGATAGTTGAGTTTACACTCTTGCACACATCAAATTACAAAGTATCGTTTATTTCTTTATTCATTTGTTTTTATTAATATGATTGTTTTTACAATTTTTTTTTTTTTACAGCAAATAAATGCTTGCTGTCCTACAAATGTACTTAGAAGACCCAGGACTTTTGCACAGCACTGTCTAGTACTATCTAGTACATATTACATTTTGTTATCAAAGGCTGGACAGTGTAGACCCACAAAATATGGCAACATGTCCTTTAACACGTCCACAAGTGACAACCTTGGGCCATTTGTCATCTCCTAATGTGAATGTATAAAGGGGTGTTTGTAGCTACAGTGCAGTTCAGCAGATTACAGTTTAAGAGAAGTCTCCATGAAGACCTGAAGAAGACAGTAATACAGGAGTATGCTTGTGTGTGCGTGAGTGTGTCTTACGCGTCTGATGTGAGGCCCTGGGCGATGCTGGGCAGGTCAAGCGCTGGTGTCTCTGATATTTTAATGGCTTCCTTCATGGCCGCTAGCAGTCCGTTTCCTCCTTCTCCACGCAGGGCAGGACCGAAGCACTCAGGCCGACGGATAAGCAACTTCACTACCACACTTGAGTTCTCCTCCACACTCTCACCTGTACAGCATCACACAAGCTCTCTGTAACTGCTCTGTGTCTCTGGGTGTACAGTCGTATGGAAAAGTTTGGGTGCTGCTGGTCAAATTACATGGTTTATTGTTTTTCTACATGAAAATAAGTTTCCCGTCCTCTACAGAGAACACCTCTGCACAACTTAATGCACAATTACTCTTTATTTAATTTAAAATATTGGGAAAAACATAAAACATAAAACACAAAATAAATAAATCATGGCACATTTTAAGCATTTTATGTTTTATTCTTTTCCAATAACTTAGCTTTACTTAGAAAATCAACAAAACAAGCAGCTTGTCCAGGGGGTCATTTGTTCGTACTTGTCTTACCATTGACAAACACAGCAAAGCGGAGAAATGAGAGATAGCGCTCCCCCTCAATGGGGTTCCATCCTATGTCTGGATAGCCTTTAGCAAGCAACATGGGGCAGCTCTGTAGCCCACAGCCGGCCAGATATGTTACAACCTATAAACATAGAAGGACAAATGTAAATTAAGATTTGTCTGAAGTTCACCTACACTGAATGAATGTACACATCCTTCCACTATGATAACTCAACATTGCACTCGAACTAGATGAGATATTACTTTTAGTTGTTGTTTTATCCTGATGCTGAAATATAAGTAACTTCTATAGAAAATAAATACATGAATGAATACAGATCCCTATACACACATCACACCGTATACACACTCATACATACCTTATACACACTCATATACAACTTATACACACTCATACGTACCTTATACACACTCATGCACACCTTATACACACTCATACATACCTTATACACACTCATACGTACCTTATACACACTCATGCACACCTTATACACACTCATACGTACCTTATACACACTCATACATACCTTATACACACTCATGCACACCTTATACACACTCATGCATACCTTATACAGACTCATGCACACCTTATACACACTCATGCACACCTTATACACATACATACCTTATACACACTCATGCACACCTTATACACACTCATGCACACCTTATACACACTCATACACACCTTATACACACTCATACATACCTTATACACACTCATGCACACCTTATACACACTCATACATACCTTGTCCAGGTCAGGCTCCTCAAGAGCGAGTGCAAGGCCATTGTTGTCCATCACAGAGGAAGCAGCTACATCTAGAGGAGTGGACCCTCTCATGGATGGAGATGCTGTGAACACACACACACACTGCTAACCGTCTGTGGCTGTAACAACACATGAAAACCAGAGGGAGGCAGTGTTTCTACTGCTTGGGACACAAGTCCAAAACCAAATAGCAGCAAAAAATACATCCTCCATAAATATGCAAACGCACAGCCTCTCATTCAGTCACACAGTATAGTATAATGTTTTAGTGAATGATTATTTGTTATATCATATTAGAACTACACAAACAGCAGTAAAGATTGATATAATCATCTGTGTAGTAAATGTCAAAGGTCTAAGAAAAACTGATAGAATTTTAAGCAACAGTAGATTAACTTAAGCCAAAACTTATGTTCAGTTCTATTCTAGATATACTGGATATGTTTGCATGGATGGGGGATATATAGAAATTAACATGTTTTGGCAGATGCCATATGCTGTCATGAGTAGCTCTGATAAATTATGTCCAGTGACATAAATGCCATGTTAATTGTCATGAAATTTGTCATAATGTTTAATGTACAGTTATGTCATAATGTTGGTTTGGATATGATATGTATGTAGCAATGATTTGTAGCCAAGGCTGTGAGTCACCTTCTATCCCTTGCATCATGGGTAAGTTTCTTATAATGAGGGATCTGTTGACCAGATATAAATGGGTTTTGAATTTCCTACACAGGCATGTTAGTGTGTGTAGTGTTGACACAAGTGCGTCAGGATAGAGAATGGCTAAAACAAACTGCATGAATAAATGGGCTACAGTTTTTAACTATGAGGCACATTTGAGCTATAAGGTAAGTGTTTCTAATAAAGTGGCCCACGAGTGCTGGTAAAAGTGGGTATTTTGATTTCACAGGCTAACTTTCTGAAGACTAACACAAAAACACAAGAACAGAATTAGAATTAACTTCTGAAAAAAGATTACATTCTGAAACAAAAGACACTTTTTTCTCTTTCCTTCCATCTTTTCCAGTAATGGAA
The DNA here is from genome assembly GCA_034552555.1 of Semaprochilodus insignis. NCBI lineage: Eukaryota > Metazoa > Chordata > Actinopteri > Characiformes > Prochilodontidae > Semaprochilodus > Semaprochilodus insignis. The sequence goes on along the minus strand of CM067483.1, from coordinate 12,373,035 downwards.
CCATCGATCAGGACCCATTCTCTGCACTCATAATGAATTTTAAATAGCTTCATATTGATCACATATGAAGACTGCTGACATAACATGGTCTTGTGCAGCCTGCAGTTGTCCTCATAAATGTGAAGGCACTGTATATTGTAACAGTTGTGGTTAAAGCTGCAGTTGCGTCAATGCTGTTGTATTTGAAGACCTGTAGTAATGTCGGTTAACTCACCCAGCCCCACGCTGCTGTTCTGTAGCAGGTAGCTCAGGTGGTCAAACATGGCCTTCTGATTCTGACGGCTGATTCGACAGAAGTAACACAGAAAGCGGCAGCAGCTAGCGACCATTTTAGGGAATGCAATTTCCTGTAAAAAGTGGAAAGATGCCTAAAGAGTCACCTAGAGGAAACCAGAGCACTGATTACCAACTTCCTAACCAGTTACAAGGGTTTATTATTCATTGTTATTCAAAGTTGACAGACAGAAAAAAATGAAAGCTTGCAAAATACAGGTTTATAAACTACCCTTAGGTAAACTCTATAATGCCGAGGGAAACAAACATCTATTTCCATATATGATGGCGACAACAGAACAGATAATGTAATTACTAACTACCTACTCTTCTTGGTCAGGTGCATGTCATGGTAGAACAGAACAATAATATTTAGCTGCAGTGTTTCTCACATACTGAACTTGCAAAGCATTTTTCTGAATGAAAGAATGAAATAATTACCTATTAAACATACTACGTATGTGCAAAGTATGTGTGGAATATTGCAGTGTGACATCATTATGCACAACACTGCGACAATGTGCATCTTGGAGAAGGAATACTGCACTGTTTATACCATTGACTGCAATGACACTGTTGCACCCCAGAGACACACAGACACCTTAGTCACAGACACAGACTCGCACTCTGGAGACTTAAGACTCAACTTAGATTTCCTGGAAGCTTAAGACTTGATTCGATCTTACTTCTTATCTCAGAATTTGTAGCTCAGGAACTTGAGACTCGACTTGGACTTGCAACTCAGAAACTTCTGACTTGTCTCGGGATTTGTAGCTCAGAGACTCAAGATTCAACTTGGACTTGCATACTGAAGACTTGAGACTCGACTCAGGCCTGCATCAAGTGACCTGTGAACATCTCTGCTAGGTACAGGTCCTACCTATTTTGGTAGCTTTTATTGAGGAGTACACGTTACTTCTGGTACATACTACATAACTATAAAATACAGGATACTTACTGTAAAACACATATATATTTTGTTCTATCATTTTGAACGGCAAACATATAAATAGGAATTTACTTAAAACTGTAATCACATATTATCAATAATCTGTTGAATGAAGTCAGTAACAGATTCTGTTCTAAATGTAGTCACACTTGACTCATGGTGCATCCAGCAATAAAGACAGCACCGTTCTTCTTTTACACAGTAATTAGAAAACATAGTGGCATACAGAAAGCTCCAATTCCACATGCTGATCCATTTTACTGCCCAACATGGACATTTCAGTGACTTAAAGAGGACCAAAGTCTTTGACAGATGGTTTCACATTATCAGCATAAAAGAGCAATTTTCACAAAAACCCCAAAAGAAACTTCAAATTGAATCCACAGACATTATGCCTTCGGCCTTCTCCCAGGACTCTCTTAAAATATGCCTGCTATTCACAGACTCATAAAAATACACCTCCACTCGATTTTCAGTTCAAATCAATGGAGAATAATGACAGCCCATAAATCAAACACTGATTCTCCATTTGCTTATTAAGAAACAGCAGAGACTGACAGCACATCCTATGGGACACGGAGTCTCATTATTTGTGCGCGTGATTGAGTGTGCTTGCGTGTGTGGGTGTGTGTTTCTGTCTGTCTTTATTTGACCACCAAGGCGGTAGTAAAAAAATATATACATTCATCTATACCTCTGTATAAACTAATTAAGGTTCAGACGCTGCTGAGTTATTAAATCCCAGGCCAACTCTAATTAATCTGAAAAGTCCAGACGAGGTTGCACTCCCTCCAAAATAATGTGAGAAGATACAGGATACAGAAGGGAGTCTCCACCTGCTGTGGCAAATGGCCAGTTCTCATTAGACCACATATATACACACACACACACACACACACACATATATATATATATATGTGTGTGTATATATACACCCTGACACACTAACCATCCTCCCACAGGACCCAATCAGTGCTTAAAGTGAGGCCAGAGGAGGCCATAGTGACATCTACCCACTTACACTTAACATCATGTGAGTTGGGTTTCACCACAAAGCCATAATGATGCTCTCACTGGAACTCATTCTCCCTGTGCCTAATCAGATGTTCTCTTTTTAGAATGTAGTCTCTGTCATGATGAAGGCTCCTTCATTTAGAAGAAGATGTTTTATCCCTTAATATATTATAATCAGACAAACGATTAAAATAGTGAATCGTGAATCTCTTCACCACTATCCGATGTAAATCATGATTAATTGCATTTGTTTTGTTTGCTCAAATTTAATTCTCATCCCAATTTTTTATGCATTTTATTTTGGGATTTTAAAGGGGAATTTCATTGATGTTTCAAATGTTCTGTTTAATTAAATGGTTAAGATCATGCAGAGTAGTTTGATGTGAAAAGATTTGTTTTAGAGTCAGAATTGCTCACAGTGGTGGTGATGGGAACAAGACATCTGAAGAGTATAATGGCTCTATAAGTTCCCTCACAAAACTTCTTACATTCAATGTTTACAGATATGCTGCCTGATGCCTGAGATATTGTTTTAAGATAGTTTTCCAACAGGGGTATTGACTTAGATAGTTTAAAAACCGTTTACTTGTCATTTTATCAGTACTATACAGTTTAGTGTAAGGTTCTCTACAGTGAACCATTTCACATCAAGCCACTCTAAAAGGGCCTCATTCACCAACCGTTCTTAAGAAGAAATTGCATTTTAAAACCTACCTACAACTTAAAACCTTACCTTCGCTCAAGAGCTCAAAGGTGCAAACAATTCTGTGGTTTAAGAACCCGTCATGAATCTGACGTAGATTTTATCTGAGGACATTTGCCAAGAACAAATATAAGAAAAAACTTAGGAAGATATTGGTGAATGAGGCGCAATGACTTTGTTTACATCTTAGTGACTGAGCTATGGCAAGATTTTGAAAAACCTGTGGAAGTTTAAAAATATGTGTCTTAAATGTATCATAATTCATTTCACAGTTTATTTCTTGATGACCACTCTCCTTATCTGTTTATTAAAAATAAAGAGGCTGTTTTTGTGACTGTGTCTTTAAGACTGAAACATGTAAATAAGCTATGTTCTGATTGACTGCCCCTTACTGTGGGCCATTCAAAAAACAGCCAGAGTTAGGCCACTGAAGACTGAATAGGCTAATTACGTAAATGAGTAATGGGGGGTTGTGGTGGCTCAATGGCACATTTTAAGACTTGTGTTTACACTATCACATGCTCCATCAAGTTTTCTTTCAAGAAGGTGAGGGAAATTGTAGGTTTTCCAGATATGGGCCCCCTAATGTAAATAAAGGAGTGGTCAAAACAAGCTTCAGCTTTAACATAAGCAGAATGTATATTACTTTCAAAAATTCAATAACAGTATTATTAGTGAAGGCAGGGTCCCTCCTTAGTCCACTCATGTATTCTTCTTAGACTGAAGGGTCTCTGCAGCTTTCCACTTTGCTTTTCTTGTGTGTTGATTTATCCAGTTCCCCTGTGAGCACTGTCCAGCATAGTCTGTTGAAGGTATTACTTTAAAAGCCATATAAAATCTGTATTTGCACAAAAGAGCTACAAGTATGGATTATATCATAGTAACATGCAGCGTGTAAGGAGCTGGGTTTTAGCTGGCACTACAGCAGGTGATTCCACCCAACTTTTATTCTAACTGTATGGCCAACAGTACGTGGATAGTGCTTCTGGTGCTATACTCACTACTAACAGCAGTATAAAATAAAGGACATATCTACATAGACAATCACTGGCAGTAGGATGAGTCGTACTGAAAAGCGCAGAAACATAGTTTAACCCTCTGCACTGAGCCATAACCACAACCCCACTGAACACTTTGGGGAGCTTACATTTCCTCAGACACACTCTAAAATATTTTGAAAAGTCTTCCCAGAACAGTGGCGGCTGTTATAGCCATAAAAGGGTGGGTGAAGGATATGGTGGGAAGGGAAAAGGGAGCCACGTCAGGTGTCCACACTCATTTGGCCACACAGTGTTCATAAAGAACTGTGCAAATGTCTTAGTCACTTAAAACGCTGAACCATTTCTCTGGACAATAAGCGTGTTTATTAAAAAACAAGCTATGAGCTAGTGAGAAGAAGAATAAAGATTTAGATGCTGACTTCTACTCAATGCCCTCAGACATCGCAAGGATTTCAACCGTGTTCCAACCGGCTGTCACCTTTTTTAATGTAATGAAGAATTGATTAGCGAATCCAGGTTCTACAATTCTGGAAATTGATAAGCGAACATGCTGACATATATAAAACCTAAGTTTGTAATGCACATGTTACTGATACTTGTTATAATATATACATACTGGATTTCCTCAAAGCATCAACAAGGAAAATTCTTTAGTGGTAGAGCAAGCATCACCCCAAACACTCTTTCTGCCAGTTCTGATTATCTTAACAGAGTTTGATTTATGGGCTGTCATTATTCTATATTGATTTGAACTGAAAATTGAGTGTAGGTGTATTTTTATGAGTCTGTGAATAGCAGGCATATTTTAAGACATTAAGTCACTGAAATGTCCATGTTGGGCAGTAAAATGAATCAGCTTGTGGAACTGGAGCTTTCTGTGTGCCACCTTGTTTTCTAATTACTGTGTAAAAGATGTACGATGCTGTTTTTATTGTTGAATGCACTATGAGTCAAGTGTGACTACATTTAGAACCGAATTCTAGTCTATGACTGACTTGTTTCAACAGGTTTTCCTACTTCCTACTTCCTATGTTTCCCTGTTCAAAAATGTAGTTTCTGGCACACAAAATATTTAACTTTATTTTACAATGAGTACTCTGTATTTCATAGTTATGTAGTATGCCGCAGTAGTAACTTGTAGATCTCTATAAAAGTTACTAAAGTTCTAAAAGTACTTCAAGTAAAAGTCACTTCATGTAGGTCTGAGTGTAAGTTGGTTTTGGGAAGCCCGGCACAGATAAACAGCTTTATTTCCTCAGGTGCCCAGGACTTCTGCACAGCAATTAATCATTTCTTAGTATCCTCTCTGAAAGTGTTTTAACCACCACTGTTCAATGATGTTTTCATCTATACAATTTTTGCCTTTGCACTAAGACAAGGCACCCCTTGTTTACCCTGAATAAAGAGAAACTATTACCTGAGTTATGTTCTGAAGTGACAGCACCAACATAGTTCATTTATATATGAATTAATGACCATGTGTTGATGTACACAGCAGGAAACATACATAATAAATGGTGGACTTTGTGTAATAGAGTATACTGTAATATTTCAATATGGTTTCATTTACTCTTAGAAGCAAAAACAACACTGTCTCGCTCTTCTCTCTTTCTCTCTGTCTCTCGCTTTCACACACACACATGCACACACACACACACACACACACACACTAATATGGACATATAGACAACCTAAACCAGCTGTGCTTTACCTGAGACTTGCCTCCCCCCAGTACATTCACCATAACCTCCATGACGGTCTCATGCATGCCCAGTACTCTCATCAGGTTGGGGTGCTGGTAGAACACCTTGTTGTTCATGATGTCACTAAAAGACACATACAAAACAAACAAGGAACATTAACCTCAAAAGTACTGCCACAAGAAAACTGCACTATACAGGATGTCAGGATATTTATTGTTCTGACGTCTGATAAGTTGGAACAGAGAATAAAACAGTAGTGCTACATTTTTACAGAAATACTAAAAACTGTAAAACAAAACGTTTAACTGTTCACTAAATTGAATAAATTGAACTAAATTAGGCTTAGGCTAACCCCAAAAGACCAGGCATTCCTTTATGCCTGCTGCCTTGAAAGCAGAGTGGACTGCTTCTGATGCAACAGACTAGGCCATAGGAGGAGACTGAAGAATTAGTGCAGTTTCATTTTCATTTGACACGTAACTAAATCAACTCTAACACAGCCACTCAGCTAAACGGGACAGCTTTAGTGTGGTTTGAGCTGCTTGTATGTCATGTTATCTGTAAATTTCACTCATCTTTGCATTATCCGTTTATCCCCTATAGCTGCTGCAGACTCATTAGCAAGATCTCATCGACATGATCCTAACTGATTTTAACCAGCTTCCATTCAAATCACCATTAGCAACATTAGCTTTTTGGAGCATCTCTTCAGTAATCCCCTACCCCAGTCCATCGATCATAAGCTGCTCCTCCTCCTTGCCCATGCGGACGCTGAGCAGTGAGCGGATCTGGCCCAACGAGGCCAGCAAGTGTATGGTGTCATGGACAGAAGCAGCGCTGATGCTGTAGCTCTTGCGCATGGCACGCAACAACTCGCCAATGCTGTCATATTGCCGCCGCAGCAGGCTGAACATCATCCGCACCAGTTCCGGGTCCTGAATATGACTCTCTTGAGCCCAGCTCACCATCGTCTGAGAAATCAGCTCCTTCAGGTTAGCTGCAGAGATGAGAAGAGGGATGTTGATGTTAAATGTTAACTTATACAGTAAAGCACAGTGAGTCAGTAATTAGGACTTTTTGATTTGAATAGTCATAAAAAAAATTATAAAAGTAGAAACAAAAAATCAAGCATGAGAATTTGGACATACAATTTTGATTCTTTCCAACATTATACACTCTCATCTATATGAGAATGTTTAGGTGTCTGAACTCTAAAGTCCAACAAAGTACAGGTCAGAAACTGCATCTTCTAATCAGTTTAAATGAGTTCAGTGCAAAGACGGAAACACTGAAAGACTACCGCAGCCATCTAAACTCTAAACTGGAGGAGAAGTACCCCATGGTGCACCACGGCAGAAAAGAACTGACACACAAATCTTAGCCTAATCCTGCACGACTTCATGGAATAAAATGTTTAACATCATTCAGCCCTGAATTCACAAGGCTGAACTATGTTTTTGTGACACTGTATCCTTTTTACTTAATTCAGTGCTTCCATACTGCAACAGCTACAGGGCACCAAATCATACAAGCAAGTTTAATTCATACAGAAAATATAAATGCAGATTGCATGGAGATGGTTAATGTTTATGGGTACCAAAGTCAAAACAACAATAATAAATGTTACTTGATATTTGCTTCTGTATATTTATATATCTGTCAACTTAAATGTAACCAATCAGGTTGCTGATGCAATATGTTCCACAATCCATGTGCCAAAACCCATTGCTTTTACTATAATTTTACTGCTCGTCTGCTGTTAATAGCAGCAGCTTGTGTTGCAGGATCAAAAAAGCATCTGTCAGGAGTCAAGACCTTTAGACACACAGATAATGTGGAAAGTACAGCGCACAATGACTTGTCCTAATGAATTCCCTAGTTTGGTGCATATCATCATAGATATGCTTTCCTGAACAAAGGCTTGCTTGGAACTGAACTGAGATCCACTTTCTTGGTGGCCCATGCCTCAAAAGGGAAGTTCATACAACTTTCAACATTTTTTGCATAATTCTAACATTGTGATGTCATGATGTGAGAAGGTTTGCTGTAGAGACTTCAGCGTCTTTACGGTGGCTGTGATGGGAACCAGGGGTCACAATGTCTACAACACAAACACAGCCATTTTCTATGTACAAAACCACCAGTGAACCTACATGTGTCTTCTGAGATTTTATATGCAGCGTTGATAAAGGCAAAAAAAATGGTTGGTGTGGCAAAACACCACTACCTGCCAGTGAGCTACCACACCGCGTGGGACACCGGGGTTCAATTCCTAGTCTGGGTGACTGTAGTTTACTACAGTTTAGATGAGTTCAAGTACCAGGAAGGAAACACTGAAAGACTACTGTATCCCACAGTGCACCCAGAGGGTATCTTGTGCCGAGCAGCAAATAGTACAACAGGCTGCAAGATTCTGTACAATGGAGCTTTTCACACGAAACCACTCTGTATGACTTCATTTGCATCATAACCATTTAATTATGAAGACATGTTGAAATATTGGTGCTGTTTTCCTATAAGAGGCCTTTACCTTTCTTGCATGAAACTGTTTGGAATAATGAATTCAAATATTAAATTTGACTGAAATGCCCGAAAATCTCTATGTCTAACTGCAGCAGGGTATTGCCAGGTGTGAATAATGGTCGGTTTCAGCAGCGATAACACTAGCAATAGCAACAGGCCTCTTCTACGCAACTAATCCTTCAACTACTTGAGATCCTCCTGTGCCTCAAAGGCTCTTCACAAAAACGACCTATACGCTCCTCTTCATATAGATGAGAGCAGGCCAAACGCACACTTATTCGGTTACACCTCAGGAAGGGCCCAAAGGCACAATGTCAAATCTGCCTCCCCCATGCAAATGAACTCACACATAAGACCAAAGCCTCTATTCTGAAACGCATTCACAGGCTTTTAAAGCTGCTCACTATAGAAACACTTTCCTCCTCGCACACTCGGTGTCTCCTCATTGTGTAGGCTAGCACAGGGCTGTCATTAGTGGCCACAGTGTCTGGAGATATATTTACACACTTAAGTTTCCAATTAAAATTCTAAACGCTCTGACCAATCCCAACTCCCAGGTTCATGAATAGGCGATTAGATCTCCAGCTGAGCTGATTTCCGCTCGCTCCTACGTAACAATGAGAGAGAGATGGTTATTAATATAACCATCTAATGCAATATCACACTGCTAGCACTTCTGACTGAGTGATTTGTTTGGAAACCCATTATGTGTGGGGCTGGGGGTCAGGGTGGGGTGGGGAGGGGAACCCTTAAATCTTCATTAAAAGCAATCAATACACTGCTAGCTGTGCGCACTCCTAAAGGCAGGGCACTCCTAAAGGCAGGGCATTGACTGTAGGCTGCTTCAGCCGCTGATGTTCACACTTACGCTGGAGAGCGTCAATTATGATGAGCAATGTTTTTCCGCACTGAGGAGAGAAAGCGGCTGACAAACCGATACACAATAAACTCAGACGTCAGCGATAAGTCGTACTCAAGCTCAGCTGCCAGATGAAGGTTCGTTTCATGGTTAACCTAAAAAGCTACAGCAATGGAATCGAGTGATGGAACTTGTTTCTATAATAAAGACAGAATAAAATGCCTTGACATGCTGCCGGCAAATACCGAGACAGCCATGGATGACAGCAGAGTTAGGCTAATGAATGAGTCAGATGAAATGAGCCCGTACGGGGCTGCATAAACAAGGAAAGGAATCAATGTCATGAGAGATCAATAAACAAAGACCAAAGAAAGACAAAGACCAAATAACTGCTGGAAGTGTTTGAACAATCAGTTGTTCCAACATCTACGACTGGAATCTTCCCATCAAGTTGCTAATTTACTAAAAGACCACATTGTGTTACTGATTTAAATGATCAGTGTTATATTCAAGAAAAAAAAAACACACACACACGCGTGCGCGCACACACACACACACACACACACACATATATATATATATATATATATATATATATATATATATATATATATATATATATGTATATGGTATAATATATGGTATAATGCCAGATTGTCATGGAGTGACGATCTTCAGTGATGACTCCTGCTTTTGTCTGGGATGGATTGGGATTGCGTAAATGTAAATGTAATCACTTACAGTACCTTAAAGTGTAATAGGTATAACAGTATAATAGCTTTAATATTGATGCTTAAATAACCTACTCACTGATTGTTTTGACTGAGGCTCTGAGCAAAAAGGGAGATCACTTTATATATATAGGGAGTCACTTTATATGAGGAGGAGGAAGACAAGTAGCTGATGTATACATATTGATTCCTCTGATTGTAACACAGCACTGACTGGCTGCTCATTTGCAATAGCTAGCTTCAATGGCAGTGTGTCTGGTTTAATGATTCTCCTTCTAGAAATACTCTTTTCTAGTTTAGTGGTTAGAGAAATGAATAACAATTCCACTCCTTCTACCAAACTCTTGGAAAAACAGGGCAGGTTCATAAATATATATATAAAGTTTTTAGCTGAAATTGCTATGAAAGACTACTTGGGTGCATCCTGAGGCAAATTTCTACTTAGTTAAGAATACTAAAGATAAAATCTTGATGATGGTGGGTGAAACAAGCTAAACAATGTACCTTTTACATCTGAGGAGATACTATTGTTTTGCACTATCATCGCTTTTGCACTTTTTGCACTGTCATTCAAAAAACCTTTCAATTTTCCACACGTTTCTGCAAAGTAGAGGAATGAACATCTGCAGAGTGACTTGGGTATTCGCTGCCAAAACAAATGACAGCTTGGTGTCAATTTTTAATCATTTCTTTGCCTTCCCTACACAATAACAGTTCTATTTCAAATGTGGATTATTTATGTACAAATGCTGCCATCATGCAGAAGACCCTGAGGGAGAACAGGTGGAGAAACAATGCTGAGCTCAGGACACAACAGGGCTGTTAAAACTATGGATAAATGTAATCGGACTCGCTGGTTATAATGAGACACCCCACTTTATAGTGGTGCAAGATGTGCTGGGTAAGAAAGAGGGTGTATCTATCCTTGAGTCAGCAAGGCTAGACAGAGAGAATCCTCAGTTCAGAACATGACCTGACCAGATGGCGAAACTACATTGTCAACATTATGAATCACCTCTAAAGTGCTAGCTACAAAGACATTAGCCCCATTTAAAAGTCAAGAATTGATCTGGACCAACATCTGCTTGCAAAACCTTTCTTTTGCGTTTTCTGCCTGTTTTGAAGGAGGAGTTAAACTATACCTTTTATCTTCAGTAAAGCTGATGGAATAGGTGAATAAGCAGGTCAAAGAGGTTTTTCTCTGTATTTAATTGCTTCTTTGCTTATTGGGATAGCTGTAAACACGTTAGACGGCAGAAGATGCAGATCTCAGCATGGCCATCTTTGTGGAAGAGGTGTGAATGTTTTCAAAGCAGGGTTTTTTCCCTTCTCCTTTCACCCCTCATTGCTCACTAGCAGCTCAACAGTGAATACCAACATTATATACAAAGAGTGTCCCGGTTAATCTGATAACAGGGTTACAGGGAAAATGATTTGATTACATGAAAGCTGCAAGTCGTATTAGTGAATCAAGAAAATAAAATGCTAAATGATGGTGTGTGCATGTGGTACTGCACCGTATACATCCTGAAATAATTGTTCAAAAGTCAGAGCTTCCAGAGCGGAGATGGTGGTTTTTTTTGGATCACATCAAGTCTTTACGCATTAATATCACACGCACAGGCTCAAAAAGCAGGTCAGTGGGCTGGGTAAGTCAAGTAGCTCTCAGCGCTTAGTTGAAATTATTTGAATTTAGTGAAAGACCAAATAAACAAGAGACAATAGAATGGCAAACCCAGACAAGTCTTCTGCCGCATCACTCGTTATTAAAACTAACAAGAACACAAGAACTGAAGAGAGTCGACAATTACAAAAACAGAGCAAAAGCAAAAAAGATTGGTCTGGCTTTCCAGCGGTGGACACATCTCTTTGACCTAAAAGGCTTCAAGACTTCAAGATTCAGGGTTTCTGAAAACATGAGGGTATTTTAGGAGTTTGCTAACAAGCTACTGAAAATAACCACCAGCCATAAAATCATTCTCTTGGGGTGGGGTACGAAGCACAACTGACATTATAAAACGTTCCTCAGTATGTTGCATGTAATTACACATTTCTACCAGGTCTCTTTCCATTTTAATGCTAAGTCTATATGAGTTTATAACAGTAGTTTGGAAAAGGAAATTGTCTAATCATTATTTAGACAAAACCTGTGGACCACACACACCAGCATCCTCAGGAGGTCTCAGCCTACTTAAAGGGGAAATACACTTTATTAGCTTACACTTTCTGCATAGTTCAATCATAAATAAAGTCATTCCGAATGTTTTTTACAGTGAGAATGAGATTACAGTAATACAGTGAGGTAGTAAGAGGAAGCAGGACTCACAATGTCTCATTTTATTTACTAATCATTACAGTAACTATGTGAATGCCATTTTAACAGTCCTTTAACAGGACAAAGGACAGAGACTGCAACCAAGTAAAAGACTTCCAAAGAATCCACCGTTTTGCTAGAAGACTAAATACGTTGAGTAGCAGTGGTCAAAATTTTTTTTTTTTTCCAGCATGATGCAATCTGCCTTTTGAACATCCACCAAAAAATACAGAGATGTGTATCCAGACGAGACTAAATTAAATAAAATAAATCAGATAAATCAGATAAATGAGTTTGGTTAAAAAAAATAATATATATAGGGAATTCAGACTGCAATTTTCTCAGTGGAGGAGGAAGAAAAACACTGAGGTGGGCAATCCAGAGGGAAATAAATCACCAAGTAGGACGCGTAAAAGAGGAAACTGCCCCAGGAGCCTGTAAATTCAATCTTGTCCGAATAGGGCTTTGGCTACCATTTTGCCCTATAGCACTCTGCCTCTACCACTGCACCTTAAACAGATTAAAGTCAGAAATCGTCTCCAAACTACTGTAAAACAAGGGCACAGGCATCAGCCGGCATATTCAAAATCCAGTTCATGTAATAGCATGCTTTTAGGAAGCTTTTAGAGGCATTAAACACTCTGAAATCATGGTTCCTGTTAACACCACTGTGGAAAAAACTCACTCAGTGTGATTCTGACTTTGTTTGCATGTTAATGATTTCATGTAGCTGAAAATGGAATCCCCTCTAACTGGAGTGAATTTGCATGGCAGCATTAACACCAGCTCAAACTTCAAACCTTGCTCTTTACTTCACACACTGTAAAGCGTACTTGGGTTTGGGAAAAGAAAATATATGTACAGAATATTTTATTATTATTATTATTATTATTATTATTATTCTCAGCTGAACTAACAGAGCAACTGACCAAAGTGTGTACATGATTTTACATTATGCAGATTAAGTCTTTGTGCTATTGGTCATTTTGCTGTATTGTGTCACACCTTAACACTCTTCCAATCTCAAGCAATTACAGAAACGCAGCTGTTCACGAACCTGGTGACCTCTCAGTCTACAGCTGCAATCAATCATTTGAGAAATCAAACAAAGGACAAACACACAACCCAGACGTAAACACACACACACACACACACACACACACACACACACATACACACACACACACACATTCTTCACCTCACAGACTGAGACACAGGCATTCTGCTGATGTCCCTGAAGAGATCGATAGAAGGGTATTGCATGACCCCTGAAGACAGGCGTTAAAAGTCTAGGGGTATTCGGTTTCAGTCTCTCTGCAATGCTGAGACATATTTCAGCCCAAATTTAACTTGAGCAACTTTGAGAATTTCCCCCGGCCACTGCCAGCTGGAGGGCCTTGGCATATTTTGGAGTGTTGCCGGATTTTAAGGTTTGCTTGCGGGTAAACAAAGCAAAGTCTCAACTACAGCAACAGAACTGCAGTCTAGTAGGTGAGCTGTAAGTAATAGTTAGAGTTGGGTGCACAATTTAACACACAGTTAAACATATGTACTTTCCTGTTGTAATACATAGCATCTAATGTTCAGACCATAGAGCTGAAGTGTTATTGATTCATCACACGACACAACTGATTGCTCACAGGAAAAGAGCTTTGACTGCAGAAAGATTATCCAGTCATTCTATGTCATTTATTGATTGTCGGGACACGGCATCTGTGAATGCAACATTGCGCCTTCTTGATGCACAGATAGCGTTCATTGCTTTGTAATTGGTGTCTCTTTGTATAGAGCTATTGTGCGAGTAAGCAGCTTGGACATTCTGTTCAAAATGAAGCAGGCTTGAGGTGCATTTGAGTGGTCCTTTCAAACTGTAAACTATGTGAATTTCCAAGTTTACCAGAAGAAACCTGCACTCAAACAGTTGACAATGTGTGAAAGCTGACGTATCACAACAGTAGACAGTAGAATAAGATGCACTGCTGGCAATATAGCAATGGGATTTCAATTCCTGTATCATACCATTTATAAATAATTGCAATATTAAGCTGAACTCTCTGAAGTCATTGAATACAATGAAGATATGTCATGCAGCTAAATGAATTACCTTTATATGTGATTTCATGTACATAATATTATCATTGGAAATACACTGTATGGACAAAAGTGACTGCATTGTGCCGACTGTAATGTTTGGTTGAGGAGGGATGGTGCCATGGGGTTATTGTGCAGGGGTTGGCCTAGGGTCCTTACTTACAGTGAAGGGAAATGCTTCAGTATACCAAGACATTTTGGATAACTGTATGCTTCCTACCTTGTGGGAACAATCTGAGGAAGACCTTTTTTTTGTTCCAGCATGGACTGTGCCCCAGTGCACAAAGCAGAGTCCGTAAAGGCATGGTTAGGTGAGTTTGGAAGAACTTGACTAACCTGCACAGAGCCCTGGCCTAAACTCTGACACCTTTGGAACGAAGTAGAGTGGAGATTGCAAGCAAGGCCCTCTGATCTGGTGTGTGATCTTACAAATGCTCTTCTAAATAATAACCAAAGTAAATAAAATAAATAAATAAAAGGACAAAAATTCCCACAGACACTCCAAGATCTCGTAAAACGCCTTCCCAGAGGAGTGGAAGCGGTAGAGCTGCAAATGGTGGACTGACTCTATATTAATGTCTATGGATTTAGAATGGGAGGCCTGTAGACCTGAAAGTGTAATGTATAGGTGTCCCTGTGTTTTTATCCATAAAGGGTATATTACATGAAAAATATTGCAGGCCTTGCAAGCCTTATGTACACAAGCTTGCAAAAGCGAATCCATTTTTGTACTTTTATTTAGGCATACAAAACAACTACATACATAGCTCTGTAACAAAGTCACTCACTCTGCACCTGGAGACCTGGATCATTGAAAATAAGACTGAAAATAATAATCATCCTGCAGCCCTAAACCACAAAATCCCAAACACATAGCACCTAAACAGCTCTTGTATTCTTTGCTCCAGAATCTGATGGAAATCTTACTATCGTAGTCCAAACTGTCATATACAATAACTCACTGTTCTTGGTTCATACAAATGGTTATTTCAAGATTCCTGTAGCCTGACAGGCTGAGATCTATCAATACAGACACATGAATACAAAAGTACTACACAACCAGTGATATTAAATCTGGAAAAGGTCTTTGTGTTTACAAGCATAAAAAGGCCCATTATGTTGATTATTAAAGAAACTATTATCAAATCTGTCCCTACTATGGCTATGAAAGTACTTGTTATTCCTGATCTGTAACACTACAAAAAGGTCTGCTCCATGAATCCTAAATGTTCCCAAGACCACAAATTAGCTGATTCTTATATTAGGGTCAGGCTACAAAAGTAAATGCTTCCTTTGAGACATCTAAAGTGATGTGATAATGATTGCTTGCCAGGAGCTTCAGCCTTCATTACATTTACTCTTCCTCATTGGCTACCTGTCCCTAAATGATCTAACCAGGAGCAGCACTTTCAACATGACTGACAAGTAGATAGAATATGCCATTGAAGCAGTGCCTTCCTCATCCACCTCTAGAGATACATGGTACTATGAGACAGCACTAGCCATTTAGCATGGCTGCTGGTTAGGATGCTTAATTTAGCTATCTCTGCAATATGGTACACATATGTCTCTGTCACACTGTCAAAACTGCTATTTCTTCACATTCTGAACATTTACATTCTTTACATTCTTACAATTCTAGTGAATTTTGAAATGTTTTGAACTAAAAATCATACATATTGCTCCTTAAAAAAAACTGTGATGATTTAGGCACTGGATGATTAAGTCATTGCATTATCCTACAATATAAGTAAACTTAAGACACCGAACTTGTCTTGGCTGACTAACTACCTTTAGATTAGGCTGAAAAACAAATCTAATTTTTGTTTTTTGTCAAACCTTGACTTTAAAAGGGAAAGCCAACATCATTTTTTTGTAGAATTTAATTAATAATTAATAATTTCATTAATTAGATGTAAACAAAGTTGCTCAGAGTGATTTGATGTGACATGCTTCATTGTGGAGATGCTGGGCTTTCTTTACAGTGGTATTGATAGCAACCAGTGGTCAAAAACGCAAATATAGCCTCTTTACCTACTATCCAAAACCAGTGAATCTACACGTGTCTTTTGGGTTGATGTTTTCCGCAATGTTGATGATGGCAAAATAGTGGCAAATCTGAAAACATTTTGTTTCTTTAGGGACAGCTGTTCTTTGGAGCTAATGCCCACAAAAAGAGTAACATTTCAGGCTAATAGCTTTTCATAAAACTACCATAAAACAATGTCTCAAGTATCAGGCAGCGTATTTATAGCCACCTTATGCTACGCTTCCTGCGAGGCAGCTTTTAGAGGCGTTAAAAGTTTTCTCTAGAATGACACATTTCACATCAAGCCATTCTCAATGTCTTTGTTTGCATTTTGATGATGCAATTATGCAGAGATTTTTAAAAAAGGTAACAGCCGAACGCTGCTCTGAGGGAGACGTGATACATGTAATTAACAGAATTAACACGCAGATTCAAAGACAAATGACTGAAACAGGGTCTACTTCATGTACTATCACAGATGCAGTACTGGGTGAGGTGCTTCTTACAGGGAGCAGCTTGCTCTTTCTCCATCGGCTTCTCTTCCGCTCTGTGTGGTTGTCCCTTGATCTTGTAGACCAGTGCCAGCAAACGGCCTTTAATGGAGGTGTCCTGCTCCTCTTCCTCCTCCTCCATAGGAATACCTGCAGGAAGATCGAAAGCAGGCTCTCTTTAATAATGCCAATAAGATTAATCTGTCTTCAGGTATATTTACATTACTCCCTCTCTCTTTTCTTTTCTTCCCCTCTTCTTTAAGCCTTGAACGTGGTGCAGCTATGGGTGATTAGTGTAGGCATTGTTGTTGTCATTGCATTGTGTCTCCCTCCCCCGGTCCCCAAAGGGGTTAGGGCTGTTTCAATTATATAAGACAACAGCTAGATGTCAGAGCTATCAGACAAGGCACTGAGCTATGAAATATCTGCAGAGAGAGGCTTCTTTTTGGATGGAAGTGTGTGTGGGGGAACAGTAAACAACACTGTAATATTGCTCACTCTCATATAACCAGACTAATCTTCAGATTTGGGACCCAATAATTAAGCAAAAGGTTGTATCTTCTTCAACTATTTTCTTTTTTAAGGTGGATATCCATCTTCAAACAGCATTATAGTTGTATTGTCTCAGTGTTTAACCATATTGATATGCCGTATTTGCTCAGATTTTGGTCTTGCACATAAACCCACTGGCCACTATATATAGGAACACCTCTTTGTATATAGAGTCATAGTCCTTCTATCAGCAGAACTTACCATACAGGAGCACTTTGTAGTTCTACAATTAGAGACTGTAGCTCATCTGTTTCTCTGCATACTTTTCTAGCCACATTTAACCATGTTCAATGGTCAGGACCCTCATGGAACTGGCATTATTTAGACGGTGGATCGTTCTTAGAACTGCAGTGACACGTAGTGATCAACCACCTAAACAATACCTGCTCTGTGGTGGTGCTGTAGGGGTTTGATGTGTATTCTGAAGCTGTAGAGGAAAGCTGTACAAAATCTAGATTGTTAATAATAAAGTGGGGATCAAATCTTCAGGTTAAAATTACCTTTACCTATATAATTCCACCATATTCTTTTAATTAATTAAATATGCCTGGAAATGCTTTATTTTATATTGTGGTGCAATATCGACACAAGAAGTTATTTCCAAGATTCCGAAGTTCGGAATGGTCCAACAAGGTAGGAGTGGCAAATACTGTACAACCTCAGCAGCAGTGACTGATCCATTTGCTGCATAAAAGGTATTAACATATAATCCTCTACGTCAATGTCATTGCTGTACTGAGAATGGTCCACCACCCAAATAACCTCCAGTCAGCAAAGGCACCTGTATGGTAGGTGTTTTTGGGAAAACGGCCAACGTGTGGCTGTACATAAGTACCTGGCAACTTGTGGTGCATAATGTCCTATGTTATGTGTAATTCAGCCCTGTGATTTTCTACAATTCACGACTTAGCTGAGATGCTGGTCTTACCACAGTGCAGACGGAGCTCGTTGTGGAAGTCATAGAGCTCCTCCTGTATGTCCTCAGGGCATGGACAGTCCTCACCCATACTGAAGTTCAGCAACATGTTCATCTGAGAGAAACACAAACACTACACAGTCACAGGACAACAGCAGTGTTTCAAACCCTCACCGAACAAAAACTGATCTATTGCCTTTCAGTATTCGCAAGGACTAATATGAACTGGGCAGAAATAAAATAAGATACAACCACCAAGCAACATCCACAGTCTACAAATCTTCAAAGTGAGAAACTCATTTATAACACATTATCAAAGAGTATAAAGGTCAAACTTCAGAGAAAACCCCCTGGAGAAGAAACTTTTCCTTTCTTACTTCCGGTGTGTGAGAGACAGACAAATAGGAGAGAGAGAAAAAGAGAAAGAGAGAGAGAGAAAGAAAGAGAGAGAGAGAAAGAGAGAGAGAAGGAAGGTCCAACTGAGTGTTGCGGTGAATATATAGTCTAGCCACAGCCTTGAGGTGTTAGAAAGAAGTGGAAAGAGATGCGACGTGCAGAAGAATAAAAACAAAGGCACTCAGGTGAGCTACAATGACAGCTTCAATGACAGCCTAGACAAGAAGAAACTCTCTCAAGCTTGTGGCCACTCTGGAGTTAGGACTCGAGCAGAATTTTAAAAAAAGAGAGAAAAAGACTTTATGAGTCTTGAAATCTACAAACAATGTGGTGTTCCTAAAATCTCCAGGCAACACTTTATTTGAAGGCTACCTACACAAGGACATCATAAGACACATAGTAATTGTAAGATGACAAGATATTCTAAGAAGTGAATTCCATTGTTTTGACATAACATGCCTGTCAGGCCATTTTGCACAATTGAGTGAAGCACACAGGCTAAAGTGCCTGACATTTGTTCCATTTGCAACACTGTTATTAGGCATCAAGTTTCACTGATTCTCCCTCCATCACTGATTCATCGTCCATCACTGACTCACGCTTTATCAGTCTCAACCACCATCACTGACTCAACCATCACTGATTCACCTTCCATCACTGACTCACCCTCTATCACTGACTCACCCTCCATCACTGACTCACCCTCCATCACTGACTCACCCTCAATAAACGACTCACTCTCTATCACTGACTCATTCTCCATCACTGACTCACCCTCTATCACTGACTCACCCTCAATAAACGACTCACTCTCCATCACTGACTCATTCTCCATCACTGACTCACTCTCCATCACTGACTCATTCTCCATCACTGACTCACCCTCCATTATTGACTTTCCCTCCATCATTGATCCATTGATATTTGCAATTGAGTCTCTAGTCCTACATGTACAGACTGAACATAATGGTGCACATGGGGAGAATCAGAGTTCCATCCGCTCAGTTTCTCAAATTCATGTTTCTCTTTACGAAACAGTAACAGAAACCAACAGCAAACAACAACAGACCAACGGAAAGCCGAATATAGCAAAACAGAGTTTGTAGACCATTCAGAAGTTGCAGCAGCAGATAACTCGCTTTACAGTGGTAGGTTTTTTTAATTTTCCAACAGAACTAAAACTATACATAAAAATACAGCTTATAGTGAAAACCTTGTTCCTCACGTTGTGGCAGCAGCCTCTGTTCTTTATCTAAGAGAGGAGGTAGAGCAGGTTCAGCTTCAGCCTTCAGGCTCAGAGTCTTGACATAACTGCTAACTTCCTGAGTGAAGTTACTGAAGCTGTCCTCAGTGAAATGTGCTCTAGGACGCGTTGTAGATGACTGCTGTGTACCAAATGCGTTAAACAACTTAGCCAGTTTTTAAATATTTTTGTTTTTACCAGTTTTTTACAACGAAGGTCAATATCGAGATAGACAGATGGATAGTAGGTAATAGCTAGCTGGCTTACTAAGATGCTTACTAAGTGAGCTTTAGCTTGCACACACATGAAAAGAGGGCTGAGTCATGTTAGCCTTGTAATTGGTCAGGCTTTAGTACTTTTAGCACCACCAATTTTACATTCAGAGGGGAGCAATACTGGTGGAATACAGCAGATGTTTATTAGACTTCGGAAGATATTCATAAGACATACATTGTACATGCGTATTGGGGGCCAAGAGTTACAAGATAAACTTAAAAACAAAACTCAGATTTAGGTTCCCAGGATCTTGACCTGAAGACATGATGATCTGCCTGTCATAAGTCATAAATTCTTGAACATTAGCTGCATAATGTAATTGCATCTTTAAAGAGAGCACTGCACAGCTTGTTCTCTATTTGCATGTTTTATCTACAATCCAGAGACCACCTGAGAAGAGTGAAATCAGTTTTCTGCAGGGGAGGCTCTCATTCTTTAAAATCAAATGTGTAAACCTGAACCTGCTGCCTGCGGCGTGAGCCATCTCTACCTGTGTTCTCGGTGCCGCTCACCGTTCTTCACATTACCACATTTTCTATTATTAAACCACATGTATTTCTTGACTTTAACACTGGTAAACCGCAGCATGTCTACAGTATTACAGTATTGGACTTCTTGTTAGTTCAATTTAGAGATTTCATAATAATATAATAACATAATCTAAATAACATAATACACTTAATTTCCAGTCGTAGCCTCAAGAAAATTAATTTTACAAACTCATGCAGAAATCACCAGACTCTAAACAATATGTTATTATTATGTTATATATATATATATATATTGCTTCAATTAAAACTGCCTGGGAAACAGATCTTGGTGTTGGTGTATCTTTTTGGACCCAACTCACACTAAACGTTCATATTTGACATAAAGAACTTCGGTCAGGGTCGATTTTGGAAAAACTCTTTGGTGCCAAGGACAAACATTCCAAACTTGCTGGTGTGCTGCAGTAAACAATCCTCTATAGTGCAAATAACTGAGGAACCCTTTAAAACGTTGTATCTGAACTGAAGAACGTACCTGTTCCTGTGGTGGTGAACGGAACTCTTTGGTTTTCTTGGCGGTGACCGCAGCAGACATGTTGAGAGCCAGCATTAACTCGTTGTATCTGAACTTTTGGTTGTACTGCAGCTTTGACACAAAGGTATCGCAGAACGACACGATGGCCTCAATGCGGTGCCTTAGCTCGCAGTCACAGAAGTAGTGGAGAAGTTCACACATCTACAGAGTGGTTGAATGAAATAGTACAGATTTATTCTTCCTAGTACACTCCTTCAGATCTAAATATTCTATTCAAATATTCAATTTATACTCAAACACAAAATTATTAGTAAACAATAAAACATGGGACTATACTATTCACATTCTATGTATGCAGTCTTTTGGTTTACAACTAAAGTCATGAAGCTAATGTAGCTAAAAATTAACTGGAAGCTTACAAGCCACCAAATAGCATCATGCAAACTAGTGATCACATAAAAGGTATCCATAATGGTGTGTGTATGATTTATAAAGGCTGTTTAACCAATGAGCAATAATCCATTCCATTTCAACCACATAAAGAAGTGTGGAAAAGACAGAAAAATGCCTGATGTTGTTTTTCATTTCTTGTCCAAATGGCCAGTTTTAGGTTATTCATTTTCTTTAAAGAATTTATATTTACTTGTTTTTATTATTTTATTATTTAGCTTTTTGCGCATGTAAATGGTATGCAAAGTTGTAATGTCTATCTACATAGCAGACGGAGAAACTCTCTGTCACAGAAACCACTTTTCTCAGCTGTCTGGAATGCCTTGTTGGAATTGGAATTCTTGTTAAAAGAAATTGTAGAATCAGAACAGAGTGGGTGAGCTGACCAATCAGAGTCAATTGGCTCATCGGAAGGCGGGGCTTAAAGACACAAAAGCTCTAACAGTGTTTCAGACAGAAGGTAAATACAGATGTACAATATGAGAAAAAACATTATGTTTTGGCAGATTTCAGTATGTAAATATATTCCAGTAGAACTCAAAACACAAACATTGAAAATTAGCATAATAAGAAACATATCCTGCCTCATTAACCATAACTGGCATGAGGACAAAACTGTGACTGTTCCTGAACTAAATCTACTTTGTATACTGAGGAATCAGGAGTTTCTTCATACCTGGCGTTTGACTGATTCAGGCAATCTTTTCTCTAACAGTCCTCTGATTGGCTGCTTGTTGTCTTTGG
The DNA here is from genome assembly GCA_034552555.1 of Semaprochilodus insignis. Lineage (NCBI taxonomy): Eukaryota > Metazoa > Chordata > Actinopteri > Characiformes > Prochilodontidae > Semaprochilodus > Semaprochilodus insignis. The sequence continues at coordinate 12,350,754 of CM067483.1, read as the reverse complement.
CTTCCTCCTCTCCGGCCTCCACTGCCTTCTCCTCTGCTCCTGTCACTCCTTCTTTCTCTGTAGGCTCCCCAACACCATCCTCCTTCTTCTCCCCAAACACACTGGGCTCAATGAGGAGCAAGATCATATGAACATCCTGGCTGGCTAGCACACCCATGGTCAGCAATGTGCTAATTAATCGTAGAATGGGGACAAACTGATACTCCACACTGCCTCCTACAGGATCTCGTATATGGTCCCCTCCACCCTGAACAGCCTCTGTTAGCATGCTAATCGCTTTCTCCCGTAGAACATCTAGAGGGATTTCAGGACTGTACAGATGCTGGTCGCGCTTGGTGCTGATGAAACAAGGTGGGGCAAAGCTAAGCCTAGGCTTTAGAGATGTGCTAAGTCCAACACCTGGAGGCTGGTGGCTCTTGGATGCATCTGGAAAGAGCTTGATGCTGCGGGTCTCTGGAGTAACAGGGATGATAAACTCATTGTTCATCATAAGACGGGAGGCTTTGGCTGTCTCCAGATGGATGCATATGAGAACGTTGTAGAAGCCTTCACGCAGCATTCCTGACAGATACTGGTTGTCAATGGCGTAAAGGAGCTGCGATTGGTCGAGGTGGCTGCAGAGAGCATGGGCAACGCGGGTGTTGCCCAAGGCACAGAGTGCACAGTAAAGCTTTAGTGTGTGGTAGTGGAACTTGCGGAGATCCTCCTGCTCAGAGAGCTCCATGATGTCCACACAGCTGCAGAGGGAAAAGGCAGAGTTAGGCTATTCCGAAAGGATGTCCTACTCTCTATACACAGGGTAAATTTAATTCAGGCTAATTAAATTTTAAGGCTTTTTAAGAACTTTTTAATACCAGTCGTAATGTAGTTTAAGACCATTAGCGCAGAATTCATGCAGTCGACTCAAGAAATCTTGGCAACAATTCTGCATGCTTGTAACCACCTCTATGGGAGGGCAAATTTGCAGTTAAATAGGCAACAGCATTTTCTGTCACAACAAAATGTGATGTACACATACATCAGATACATCAGACACAGCACATTTAGAGGCCTAACATTGTTACATTATTGCTGTGAGGAAAAAAATCATATCTGTAAAAAAACAACTTTACAGGAGAAGGAAAAACACTCATATCTTCCCATGTAGGTTAAGGAAATTTAGTTTTAGGTTATTTTTTAGCCTTTCTGTTGGTCTGACTGTAATAACACTGTGGAGTTTAATAGTACGTAAAAAGACAAATATAATAGTATATGATTTTTGCCTTCGGTACATACACTCACACAATCCTAATTTATTTTATTTTACTGTCATGTGCAGCCATGGTTTATTTGTGCTTCTCTCTTTCTCTCTTTTTCGCTCTCTCCTCGCCCCTCCCTTCACAGTTATACTTACTTCATCAATCATTTGAGGACTGCTGAACAGCCAGAACCCTTGCACCACACCACACAACATAATATGGCATCACGTACAGCTATGGTACAAAATGCTTCTTTTCTACATATGTAGAATGAATGCAGTAAGAGTGCCAGTGCAGTTCAAAATCCATTTAATTATTAATTATTATTAATTAAACCAGTTTCAAATCAGTTTAATCTCTTTACCCAAGCTCACTGTTTTCAAGATGACAGGTAGAAGGTGAATAAACGACCATGCCAGTAGCATTAGCTTAAATAACAGACCATTAGCAGCAGACTGACTACTTCCTCTGTGTCACTGACTACTTTCTCTGTGTCACTGACTACTTTCTCTGTGTCACTGACTACTTTCTCTGTATCATTTCAAGCCACACGTAATGTATTGTGGGCTTCTGTGGTCTCAATTCAGATTTAATTGAATTTAATAATGACAAAATGCGCTGTGACATGCTGCACCAACACTCAATGTCACAACCAGTGTGCATATCTTCATGCGATGTGATGTGGCACATAAATGCGTGATGGCCTTTAAAATTAATCCGATTTTATTACTGTGTCTTTATAACAAATGTATGTAAATGAGCTTCATCCTGATTGGCTGCCCTACTCCATGGCATGGGCTCTTCAAGGCCTGTAATAAATTTAACTAAATTTAAGATTTTTAAAGGATCCACAGACAGGATCCTCTTTTCTGGGAGCCTACTGGACATGAAGTACCAATAAAGTGTTGTATGCGGCTACTGTTGCAGAGGACCGAGACCCTGTTTGAAAACAGTGTTAGTTTGTAAGGTCATTAAGACATGGAAGTGCCTAATGAGCTCATCATGCTGAGGAATGAGCTCACTGTCTGTGCCCAAAATTGCTAATATGGCTGATAATGAAAAACTAATGGGGTCAGTTTATATTATGCAAATGAGACAATGCTAACTGATCCACATTAGTTTTTATTTACTCATTTCAGTTATTAGTTCCATTAGCATTTTGGAATGCCACATTTCTTCAAGTCGAAGAGTCTTGCCCAGCAAAGGTGTAAAGGAAAATCAACATAACACGTAATTTCGCATATGACTACATATTTAAGCTCATATCTATGCATCTATGTGTGTCTATGTGTGCACCTACCGGTTCTCCTCTGGTATGTGCACTGCAAGCATCTGCAGGGGCTCCAGGCACTGCACCTGCCAGCCGTGTCTTTCGCTGACCCGGGCTGTCTCCACCTTCAGGAAGGTGTTTGGCATCCTGCTCCACAGCACTGACTTAATGGTCTGGACGTCCAGCCGAGGAGGACACTGGGGGACTGGGTTCTTGTGCTCGCTCTTAAAGATAGCTGAGGATAGTGGCATAGCATTCTGTGGTGGGCACAGAACGAAAACCAACACTGACATTGTTTCCTGGCAAATTAGTTCATACAGGATGAATGATTAGCCACTGGACAACGGGCAGACATATTTACAGTGCACAGCAGTGGGTACATCTATGAGCAACAGTTTGATTCAATTATAATTCTTTAGAAAATGATCTGATGCATCATTTCACCATCATGCTTGACCTAGAGGTGGTCAGAAAACTAAGCACACTGATGCCCTCCAGCTAGGAAACTGACTGCACTGGACAGTTTACAGTTTTTGCACTGGTTTGCTAACTACCATGCTTCTAAATGCCAATCCATGTTTATACATATGTGTGTGTATACTGTCTCTGTCCAAAGAAAAACAGTTATCTCCAAAACAGCAACTTTACAGGACAGGGCAAAAACCTTATTTAATCCTAATGTAAGTCAATGGAACCTGACTTTTGGAAAACCAGAACCAGGTTTTCCAAGCAATTTTGGGTCATTTATATATTTTGTTTTGCTGTACTGGTCAGTATTGCCACCTAGTATTTATTGTCTTGTGTATTTATGTTCTGTATATTCATTTGCTGGTGTATTTATTGCATGTTCTGCACTTGTTTCACAGTGTCGTCAACTGCACTCCCTGTAGTCCCGTATAATGTGCTGTTGTTATGTGTTGCCTCATGAGGCCTGAGATACTATATATTGTTTCTATGTATACAACTTACAGTATATTGAGGTATAATGACAATAAAAACCTTAACTTGATTTGATCCTTTTTTAAGTTATGGTCGATTAGAACATTTTTTAAACATTGCTGACGCATCTTCATCTGTAATAGTGCGGGTTGAAGTCCAGCTCTGTGTGTTGCTTTGCTTTAATCTGCACTTGCAGCAGTTTTGCTCAAATAAAAAAAGGCTTTTAAAGTACTTTTAAAATACTTTCAGCACCTTTGGCAGACCAGTACAGCATTAGTAGAATGCTATACAGCACTATAGATTCAGCAAGCGGCAACAAAACAAAAGCAACAGCAAAGTAGAAAGCTCTGGTTCCCTGCAAGAACCTTCCCAGTAAAAACATACAGGCTGTATTCATGAATCAAGGGAACTACAATCACAGATACGCTAGAACTATAGACTGTTATCTTTAGCACACCTTAATACATGTTTATAGAGGTTCAACAGTGGCAATAATAGGACCTAGCAGAGATAAACAGGGATAATGATAGGATCATAACAGGATCAACTTTCTATTTTTGGAGGATGGACTAACCTTGATCTTGGCCAGTTCGAACTGGAACAGATTTTGGCTTGTGGGCCGTACGAACACAGCAGGGAAAAGTTTTGTGTTGGGCTCCACCTGGTCAACAGACACAACACGCATTCAAATCAATTCTATTTCCCTTAACAGAAACCAAATATCAACACAGGTAACAGCAAAGAAGTGAATACTCTGATGTCTTATTTAACAGAGACAGGAAAACAAGAAACAACATGGCTCAGTAAGAGGCTGCCAGCGAGCTACAAGAACGTAATTATGTAAATGGCAGCATAAAGGAACAGCACATCTACTGCTGTTTGAAGTGGCACCACATTGCATGTAACTTCACTCAGGATTAGTTAAAGTTCATGTTCACTGTCATGTGTATTACCTACAATAAAATCCTTCTATTGTGTTGCTCGCTCTTATAAAGGATTACACAAAATACAGCAGACACTAACGGACAATTACATCAGTCATTACAGGTTCAATTGCTGAAAAACCTCAGCTGTTCAACAACCTGACTGCCTGAGGAAAGAAGGCCTTACTAAAAGAGAGAAAGGCATGTGCGAGATGGCTGCAGTCTGCATGATGATATTCCATGAAGTCTGTAACAAGTGGAATAAATATCGGTATGGTTACATAGCTCTGTGCCAATTACTTTCCCCTGCTGGTTATACAGTAAGGTCATAAACAGTCAAGTTGCCACACCATAATACAGCCTGTAAAGACACTTTCAATCAAGAGTTTATAGGTGTTTTGGTGGGCATATCAACACATTTTAGGCACCTCAAGTAGTACAGCACCTGCTATGCTTTCTTGAGGATGCAGCTGGTGTTAAGTGACCACTTCATATTATCTATAATATGTATGCCAAGGAACGTGAAGTTGCATATCACAGTGTGATGAGCCATGGCTTTTCTGCAATCAGTCATAATTCCTTTTGTCTTACTTACATTCAGCAAAAGCTTGTCAGCATGATGCCATAGGGTTAGGGCCTCCCTTTCTCTGTTATAAACACCTCCATCATAGCCCCTTATTAAGCCAATCAATGTTATGAATTTAATCATTCTACTGTTGACATCTGGCAACACAGCCGTGTGCGTATGAACTTTCTGACAAAGGGCTAAGCCCTGAGGTGTACCAGTCCTGATGAGGTGTACATTAGTACTGTTGTTAATGACAATACATTGACTTTTCTTACAGTCTAGGGGCTGCCATTCAACATCCTAAGGGTCGTTTACTGAAACTGGTTCAAAAATGATTAACTCAAGAGTTTCAGCTTCAGTCATACATACATGAATTGTAGCCAATCGTAGCATAGCCAAATCATATAATAATAAGTTTGTTGATGGTTTCGGTATTTACACCGACCAGCCATTTCATTTACACCTCTTTGTATCTCCACTAATTGTCCACTTTCTTAGCTTCACTTTCATTTTCATTTACATTCATGTCATTTTGCAGACACTCTTATCCAGAGTGAATTACAAAAGTGCTTTACTGTCACCCAAGAGAATGTAAAATATTATCTAGTAAATAATATTATCTAGTATTATCTAGTAAAAATATGTCAGACTTCAAGCTACCACTGAACTAGGACACTGCCAGAAACAAAAGTCAGTGTTGATACCTAGAAAGAAAGATAAAGAGCTAAGACACAGGAATTAAGTGTACTTAGGGAGTCTTCTGTTAAAAGGTGAACCAACAAGGAACATGTGTTTAATAAAGTGGGCAGTAAGTGGACACACTGAACTCCATCAGCACTGCTGTCTGAACCAGTGCAACACATACTAATTCGCCACCGCCACATTGATATCACTCTAGTATGGTGACCCTGTAGAGGTCCTGAACATGTAAGAACAGAGCAAAAGTGGGTGTGCCATGCCCCTTGTCCCCTGGGTACCACTGCAAGCCACCACAGGTGGTGTGAAGGTGGTGCCCAAACCCTACAGTCATACCAGCAAAGCGTGGAGAAGAACAGCTGGGCTACAGTCTATAATTGCAAAAATACAAAGAGCACCTATGAAGTGCTGATAAAATTGTACAACAAAAGTGTACTTAATGAAGTAGCCAGTTGCTGTAGATGTTAGTCCATGGTATTTATGTTTATATTTTTGTCCAATTAAACCCGTTTTGGAATAGTAAGTAAACTTATTTTGTATTTCGTAGCATTTCATTCTGGGATGTTCCTTCCATTTGTATAATAACCATATTTAACAACTGAACCATATTTAACAACATGTTCATGTTCACTCTAGAGGATATTTCAACTTATTTTCACTTTATTTTATTGGGCCATCTTAAATCTTACCCATGCAAAGTTTATAAGTCAGTGTCTGTCATGTGTTAGTATCAACGGCATAAGTAACATCTGCACATCTGTAAAGCCACCATTCATGACGTGTGCATACATGTTTTGGAACAACATATGGTGTCAAGTCTTTTTCAGGGACGTCCCAGCTTGTTTCAGCAAGACATTCGGCACATTACGAAGCTGTATATGACAATGGTGACTCTGCACTCAAATTTCAAATTAAATACCCAGGGTAAAAGATTTTGAAATCATTGCTGAATTAACATATATGCTCAACACCTGTGTGCAGTTGTTCATGGTGGATGCAGTATGTCAGGAATCAGAGAGTCTAAAAGGAAAAACAAGTGAATGAAAGCCATCTGCTGCTGGCAATGACACATCCAAGGGTAATACCCAAAGACATTTAAACTGTTCCACTTGGAAGCAATAGAGCTGCTTAATTTCAATGACGCAGTCAAGGCCACTTTATCAGAGGCCGTATCTCTGCTCTGAGCGTGTTTGTTTGTAATGCATCGCTAAGGAAATCTGTGATGTGACTGAGTGTTGATTCAGAAAGCTGAGGAGGCACAGCTCTACTTCTGCTTAATCAGCCACCACTGAAGCAGCCAAAGCCTGGATACACACATCAGGCCCCTTACAACAGTCAGTTTATAAACCACTGGGAAAGAGGAGAGAGAGAGAGAGAGAGGCAGGGAGGAGGACAGAGAGAGAGAGGGAGATAGCGGGACAACAAAGAGAGAGGGGAGGTAGAGAGAAACAGACAGAGAGAACAAGAAAGAGAGAATGAAGGAAGAGAGAGAATAAGATAATAGAAAAGGACAGACAGAGACGCAAATGCAGAAACTGAGACAGAGAAAGAGTTCAGGGAGGAAAGAGAGGGACAGACAGAGAGTAAGAGCTAGACAGAGAGAGAAAGTGAAGGAGAGAGATAGGGACTGATAGATAGATAGATAGATAGATAGATAGATAGATAGATAGATAGATAGATAGATAGAGTTTGAGTGAGAGAGAGACAGCGAGAGAGAGAAAAGAAAGGTGGGGAGATAGAATGAGAAACCGTCTGTGTGTCAGTGTGGGTACTTGTCCTGTACAGAGCTGGACAGCTTGAGGCTGAATGAAATCAGCCATGCTGAGCGCACGACAATAACTACAAGACTGAAGCTGGAAGTCTCTTAGTCAGCACTGGAGTTCTTGCAAAGCTCTGAAACACTGGATAAGTTCTTTCTTTTCTTTTGACAAGCTGCTCTTTCCATCATCTATCACTGTCAAAATGTCATTGAGCTAAAACTAGAGGAAAACATTACAAAGTCTTTTTCAACATACGCTAGAATTTCTACAGTCTCACCAAACTGTAGCAATACAAGTTAATCCTGTAGTCAGGACACACGGATAAAATACAAGTCAGTAAAGAAAGTATACGAAAATCTTACTTCTATTTCTTGTATAACTTCTATTACCATAAGGCTAAACTTTAACCTTTAAAGGGGGAGTCCAGTCTTTCAAACCTTCTACATACATAGAAGGATTTCTTTACAGTGGTGATGATGGGAACCATGGATCACAATGTCAACAGCATAAATATAGACATTTAATTTACTGCCCAATGACCAGTGAACCTACATGTGTCCACAAGTTTTTATATGCAACACTGACGATGGTAAAACAGTAGTAAGTCAAGTCTGTCTTTTGTCTTTAAATGCCTTGCGTTACCTGATATGAAGTTGCCAGTTCTCTGCCATTGACAGTGAAGGTTACCAAGCCAGTAGCCAAATCGATTAGGCAACCAATCTCTAAATCCACATTACTCCTGCTGGACGAATGGGTAGCAGTACTGACATCTCCTCCCCACACCATGTAGCAGTTACTCCTCTTCACACTGTAAAACACAGGTGAGTTACTCTAACTGGCCATTTTTCCTGGACACCAAAGAAAACAGAAAATGAGATGGAGTTGAGCACCTACCTCTCATGAACCCGGCCTCTCTCATCCCCTAGTGTAACCGTTACAGTCCGGTTCTTACTGAGGTTAAAGAAGTTGCTGTAGTAATGGTAGTCAGGAGTGACCCAGCCAACCCAAACACAGGAGGGATCTTGACCAGCAAATACCCGGACTGAGTGGTAGTACTGTGACGGATATTAACATTAACATTAGCCCCTTATAATAATGCAGTACAGTGAATAAGATAGAACTCGCAGACTCTTACCATTGTTACACTACTGTAGTCAGTTCTTCTTCCATCTTCTATATGTTTCATAGATTTCACAGGATGCCTATAATGATTCAAAAGATTACCAAATCAGTCTTATAAAAACACAGACACTTACAAAACTTTCAAATAAGTGCTTTACAGTGGGTTTAGGTTAGATTATGTATCATTATAGAGCATTTGGAACAGACCTGCAAGGTTCTGGGCTACATCAGTGAAATACAGCTTAAGCATTTGTATCCTAGTCAGACATGCTCAACATTGTAATACACACTCAGAACACTTTAGCAGCATTGATTAGGTAAGCACTTTGCAAATAAGTTCTTCACTGACCTCATTACTTATCTGTGAATAATGAGTCTAACAAGGATTTGGCTTAAAAGAACTTCACTAATGCATGAGGTCCAATTTCCTAACCTAGTGGTTGGCGGCTCAGTCCTCCAGGCTTCTTATGTAGTTGTTATTTTTCTGTCATCAATATGTGTCGCGAGGTGGGTAAGAGCAAAAAATGTGGACTGCCAGAGGACCAGGATATGGACCAATGTTTATCATTGCAGCGTCTCAAATTCCAAACTGTACAAAATGACAAATCCAAAGATATTCCAAACATAACTCTTGTAAGTATTTTGTATTGTTTATTGATCCTACATGGGAAATTTGTCTTTCTTTTCTGCCTCCCCAGTCAGGGAGTGTGACCAGCTGTGCAGTGTCACTTGCGCCAGTAGGGGTTAAGTGCCTTGCCCAAGGGCACCTCAAGAAATGGCTACTGAGTCATGGGATTTGAACCTGCCAGCTTCCAGTTGGCAGCTCATATATATATATATATATAAATGATGATTAAAATGTTTAAAATCTGATTAATTGTAAATATTTACTGAAATGAAAACCTTAATTCTTCCTCTACTGTCATTTTTAAAGTGGTCTAGAAGATACTCATCTTGGTGTTCAGCCTAAACACCCAGGGTTACAGTATACAAACGATCAATAATTCTCAGTTTGTCATAGAGTTTTGAAAGTTCAGAGATCTCGAAATTATACCGGGTATCTGTCCTAATCAAGAACTTCTCAGTACTCTTTGAAGGGAGGCAGCTCAGTTTAACCTGTGTTTGAGTTTGAGCGGTTCCTCTTCGTGTACTCCGTTCATGTCGATGGTAGGGCCGCTCTTGAAGGTCGAGTGAAACTCCACGGGCATGCTCAGACGGCAGAACACCATGTCAGCATTACTGTTCTGGGTCCCAAAGGTCTTGTGGGTCACTTTCAGACACGGAGGACTGTCGATAGTGCCGTCGATCCTTGTGACCTGTAAACATAAGGGCTTTAACCTCTCACCTCACTCCTGTTAAATGTCCTTGGAAGAGGTCACTTTACTTATAAGTGCTAAAAAATATAAAGAGCTGGAAAATCTTCCCATTACATTTCATGATGAATGACAAATTTCAAAATGACTTAGAATGATAGCTAAGATATTTCCTGCGAAGTAGATCATTTGAAGACACAATTCTGTCCATACATTATATGCAGTACTGTCAGAGACTACCCTTTCGTTTATGTAAGTCCAAGTCAAAAAGGCCCTTAGCTGTCACCATTAGATGAACGGTACCTGAAGCGTTTACAACCTTCTAAAAAGAGACCATGACAAATCTAACGTCAGTCTTTCATAGAATACCCTGTAGTTTTGTCATGAGTATGCGCCTACTAAACGATAGAGAGCATAGCAGACATAACGGCAGACACGTAACACTTACAAAGCTAAACTAGACCAGGCCTGTTCATGCATTTATGTGTGGCAAAAAATGCAAACTAAGGATGAATATTCGGCAGAGGAATGCTGACATGACAGAAAGTATTTCTATACTCTCTTTATACTATAAAGCGACAGCTGACTTAAGCCTGGATATTTGGTTCCATGCATTATAAACATTATAAAGGCTCTTGTTGTTTCTTTTTTCTCTCCACTATTCTTGTTATCCGATTGGCTGTTGCTTCTATCAGTCATTGAGTGCATTGCTGACCATCTCACATAACAGGACGCATGAGCATTTTGAGTCATAGAAAGCAAACGTTCGAAAGTTTTGGAAAGCTTCTGATCATTTCAGAGACAGACAAATGACACTGTTCCCCTTCTTTATCTGATCTACACAGACAATCGCTTCTGATCAATCTTTTGATCTGGAAAGTGTTTTAGTTTTAGGGCCAAAAACACTAAATACTGAAAAAAGACATTTTATTTACTTGTTGAAGCTTCTGTTTCATTTTCTATCAAATATATGTCTTAAGGACTGTTAGATAAATGAGTGGTCTGATTTGTGCAAAGTACTGTATATGCTGTATGTACCCCATTTTTTATACATATTTCACCCGAAACGCAAACAGAGAAAACTACTCCTTACTGAAATATGACTGTGATCTCTGGGCACATCCACAAAGGTAGGAAGGCGTTTGCTGAACCACATGGTGACCTCCCGGTTCATGTTGACAGCAAAGGGTTCAAATCCTTCTTGAAGGCCACACATGGTGTAGTACTTGAAGGTGCTGGCATCCTTGCCCAGGTTCATGCGACCAACTTGAGAAAGCCCCATGCTGCAGACCGGAATAAAGCCTGGAGACGAAGAACAGCGGCCATTATTATAGTACTGCTTGATAGGTGAATAACGTAAACAATGGTTGGTATGTTGGTAAAAAGCAGTATTTAAAAATGATTCCTATTCCAAGCAACATGTTCCAGTCATTTATATTTTAATCATTGGGTTTAATGATTGGTGCTGTGGGAGTTCATCAATAGGCATCTGTGGTACGAAGATGGGAAAAATCAGAAAGTCTGAAAAAATCTTTGGAAAACTAAAGTCCACTGTGCATCGTATGAGCATCCACTGTGTATCGTATGAGCAGAGTGCTGCTGTACAATGCCTGCAGTAAGAGTGGCAATAAACGTCCAGCTTAGGATTATTCTTATAGTTGTATAAACTGAATCATTAATACAGCTCATTCTGTGTTTTTAAGACGAAAAAGACTAATCTGTTACATTAACTGAGGTACCAGACCATTCATATTTCTCTATTTACCTAAAAGAGTGACTTTCTCTATGTAAACTTTAAACACCATTTGATCTGCTATAGTTCTCTGTGGTCTTGATATGGCTTTAAGTGACTCACTGAGAAATTGAACACGTTCAATTTCAGCTTTCACTCAGTCACTTGACTCTGAGCTCTCAGACAGCCTCTAAATTAATGTAATTTTAGCATCAGTTAACTGGAACCAAGCCTGCGCTGTGTGGCATGTTCAGCCAAAACGCAATAGCTTCAGATGCCACAGAACAGATTCTGAGTCAACTTTGAGTCATTCATTCAAACTTTCTCTCTCAGACTTTTCTGTCATCTAAAACCTGTGACAGCAGAGCACAAATTAGTCAGAATCAAACCTATACAAAGGTGTGTGCCACTGTTTGGTCTGTAGCCTGCTCAATAATCTAATGCTAAGCGAAACAGTCTACAGATCTAATTCAATATAGTACAGATTAAACAAAACCAGGTCTAATTCACCTTTCTGTCCCTTCAACAGCAGTTGAGCATTGACATTTACTGAATGATGCCTTGAAAACTGTGTTCACCAGTTTGCTGACTATTTTTGCTTTTTTTCATCACTCATGACCATTTCCTACCCCCCTTCTTGTAATATGGTATGAAGATGGTTTGAAGATACTAAAAATGGGATACTACCCAACCACTGTAGTGATAGTCATTTCTGGAAACACAACAAGCCATAATTGCTACCACACTATGAAGCGCAAGGAACATGTTTTGTAAGTCGGCACATTATCAGCCTCCATTTGATATGTAAGTTGTATAGTCACTTGATATAAGTTGTGTAGTCACAGCAATTGCTTAGACAAAATCATTAGTATATCTTCAAAGCTGAAACATCCACACCAAATTCAATAGACAAAGCCACTAATTAGATCTATCAAAGTATGTCATTCTTCCTCACCATCGTCAGTCTCGAAGTCAGCGAAGCAGAGCTCTGAGCCCTTATTTGTGATGAGGATTTCTCCATTGAGGGTGAAGATCATGGACTTATCCTCCATATTTATCATGCAGCCCACCACATCCCCAGCATGCCAGCAACGGCCAAACAAACGGCTGCCTTGATGGAGACGATGACCCTGGAATTGTGCAGAGAAAGTATATATAATTGAACTCACTTCTTGAGAACTTGCTTATTTAAGCTGTCTGCATGTCATATCTCACCATCTTGCAAGTTAGTTTAACATATGTACACTTGTAGATTACATTCTATACAATTTCCTAGTCCAACAATATCCAGTTGTCATCATACGACAAAAGTTGTGAGTAAAGATGCATGCTTTTGCCGATGTGACTAGCTGGCAGTGTGCAGCTCTGAACAAAACAGTTACCTTTCCTAACTTTTGTGCAGCAATATTGTGTGAATATTAGCTAGCTTAGCTAAAAAGGTGCAGAATGCATATGCATGTAACTTCATTCAGAATTAAAGAGCTGTGTAAGAGCTGCCAGATTCTTGTTGTTTGGTTTATTCATAGCAGACAATACTGTTTTTTGGTAGTCATGTGTTTCTAGCAATGGTGTCTTCCCTGGATGTGCCGAAATGTGAAGAATAATCTCTTAATTGATGATGACCAAAGTAGGTTGCAGCCCGCTGGTTTATAGAATCAGAACTTGTACAGAGAAACAGACAGAAATGCAGTTTAATCAGTAATTCGGAACAGTGAACAGTAGTAGCGTAGTGTAGCACTCCCAGATTCTCTAGGGAGAGTCTGGCACTTTTTGCCACTTAATGTGGACAAAAACCACCCACTACTGGAGGAAAAGGAAATTCGAGTAACATGCAAAATTACCAATCACAAGACTACTGTTTAGCATGACATACAGAAAGAAGACAATCTTGAAAAAGGAACCATGACAAAAACAACCCCTCAGGAAACAAAGAAGTACATGGTGAGCTGTGGCTAGCAATACTGTTTGCTTGGCTAGAACAACAAAACTGTGATTTATACTGGACCAATATGATACATGGAATTCTGTATATTTGGAAGTGTGCGCGGAGCAGTGGTGGTGGAGACTAACAATAGAATAACTATCCAATCACACACTGTGGCTAACCATGACACAATGACACTGTAACAACCCTACTGCTGAGTTTGGCGGTGTGCTTCACACCTCTTTAGTCAATGCTTGCCTTCCCAGCATGAGGTTCTTGTGCGGATGTTTCTTCCAAAGTCAGTCTGGAATTGCAGTAAATTATGTGACAAAGGATAGCAAATTTTTACACGCTATATGCTTCAGCAGTGGTGACCCCACTCTGTAAGTTTGTGTGGTCTACCACTTCATGGCTAGGTGGCAGTTGGACCTTATAGTTGAATGGGGCAGATCTAAGCAGGGCAAAACATTCACAAATTGACTTTTGGCAAAGGTGGCTTTCTATGACAGTGCCACGTTTAAAGTTACTGAGCATTTCAGTGTGACCCATTATATTGCCAATATTGTCTAAGGAGACTGTATGGCAATGGGTTTGACTTTACACAGTTGTTAGCAATGGATGTGACTAAAACACCTAAACTCAATAGTTGGGGGGCGGGGGTGTCCTCAACCCAGCAGAAATGACTAATGCTTTACACTCTGACAGCTGCTAAAAAGCCTTCTAGTGCATGTTTCGTGGCCAGGACTTAAACTACACATGGTACATAACATCCACAGGATTTACTACATGCAAAACTCACTTTATAGCCATCAAAGACGTAGGCCTGATCGTCGGTTCCCAGTTCCACATCAGGCCGCGCACCAGGCCGAGCCCAGCCTACCCTCATGTCTCCACCAGTCACCACCTCAAACTCAAAATACCACTTTCCTGTCTTCACTGCATACGTCCTCTCCAAGCGAAAGAAGCGGACCTTATCAATGCTCAGTCTCTCTACTACGTGACCTGAGAGAAAGATGTAGAGAGAGAGATACAGGGAGTGAGTAAAGCTGTCAAATAAACTACCGAATAATACTCTGTGATGCTCCATACATAAACCAGCATGAGCACTAGCAGCATTGACTAGAATAGATTTCACGAGAAACAATATTACATAAGACTATACTAATATTACATTACATACAGAAGCTCATCTTTCAGGACACTGAAGCAAATGGCTGGATGACTAAGGAATCAAGCCCACATTTTGACATTTTCTACATTGTTACTGCCAGAAATGAAACAAATTTAACATTGCAAACATATAACGCTTTCTACTTTTGTACATCTCAATACAAGGGAACTAATGAATTTGTTAAACTCTAGATTAAAGGAGGCACATCTGTAATGAACGTTCCGCATGTGTGTGTGCTCTCACTTCTCTATTCCAAAATGTTTTAACAGTTTACTTGAGGCATGGACAAATTCCACTAAAGCTTAATGAAAGAACAGTTGGTTTGACAAAGCTATGGTAAGCTAGGTTGTACAGTGTATTAGTATCAGCCTCTACTGAATGCCCTGAATCTAAATTGATGCATAGTGAGAAAGTCTAACAGTGGATATGTCAATGGCAGAAAGAGAGAAAGCACATAGGAAAGGCCCAGTTTATACCCATTTGAAACTGCTTCTGTATAACATGGCAAAATCAAATTACCCCAAAAATTCAATAACAATGGTCAAAATACCTGTATAAAATATAGAAAAAGCATATTGTTCATTTTTAACCTACATTCACACAGAAATATTCACTATTCACTACAACACAAACAACACATTCTAAACAATATATGTGCGGTCCTAGCTAAAAGATGAACTGCCTGCTTGTGGAAGGACAGATGGAAAATCGGTTAAAAGAGCTTTTAGTGAGTTTACCATTAAAATAAATCATGTGTTAGCAAGAGTAAACATGTAATTTCAGAAGATCCTTTTATGTACTTCGTTGAAATAATGAACTGAACATTTCACTTCCTTTGAAAGTCAATAGTCATAACTTAAAACTTGATAATGGTACCAACAATGGGCCTTGCTTACCAATCGCTCTTAACAAAACATTTCTTACACAGAGGTGTGAACAATTCTGAGGTTGTCATTCATTTGAAATAGATATTTTCTTAGGGCTTTTCACAAGAACACATTCAGAAATTGGTAAATGAGGCATATGATGTGGATGAACAAGTGCAAAATCCATATTTGATCCATGGAAGTGTGGTGCATTTCTTTTTTCTACCTAGCTTGATTTCCCCCATCATATGATGCCACCAAGTTGAAAGTGTGAAGGATAGTGCATGCTTCCTTCTAGACATCTTTGCAAACTGCCACTACCTGGCCTCACTGTCTCCAACCCAGACACCCAATCACAGAAAGAGGTGCATTTCTAGCAATGTAGAGAAGTGGCTTTGGGACCTAAAAAGTTCTTTAGAACTTCTCTTTTAAGATTTTTACACATAAACTCACTGACTTTAAAAAGAGCCAAGAACTGTGCATGTCAAAGGAGCGGGGCAACTGCCTAAATGTTGCTCTGTCATAAGGAGATAATGAGTTTGTGCCCAGCCTATGCCATGGTCATCTGTGTGTCTGGGAGTCCGAGAGAGCATAACTGGTCAGGATCAAAGAAGTATCTTCACAGATAAATCTCAGGAAGAGATGCTTCCAGTGCCATAAAAATGATTATCTGTTAATCAGATATCTGGCACACTATCTATTATTTTTTCCCAAAACAAGATATATTGTAATCCATATTGGGTGCACATACCCTGCTTTTGTATGCATCTTTAGCATCGGTGGGAAGTATTTGTACTTGCTTCTTTAGAAATGCAAATTAAGACCCTGAAGCTAAAAGAAACAGTGAACATTTGAAGTAGTTTTATGTAACACAGACGCAGTACATCCAAATCTCCCTAAGGCGCTCACCCGCCTCCTGGTCTGGAGGCTCGATGTTGTAGCCGTATCCTATTAGTGTGCGAATGGCTTCACGGAGGCTGTCCCGGTTTGACTTCTTGGTGCGCTCGTCGAGCAAAGCATATGGCACCAGGCGAGGATTGCGCTTGCTCTTCAGATCCTACAGGGATAGGAACGAGAGAAAGAGAGAGAAAGAGAGAGAGAGAGAGAGAGAGAGAGAGAGAGAGAGAGCGAGAGAGAGAGAGAGTACACTCAGCTACTCTGCTCTAGGGGATAGCACTGTAAGCTGTTATTTGTTACGACTGGCCTGTCACTGCTTTTTGGCTAATTGAGAAATTAATTGGCCGTTTGTCTCCATTATTATATCTTTGCTAACTCTCTGCTGTTCTGTGGGGTACTGAAGGAAAATGTACACCTATAATGGAGGTCTCGATGTTGCTTTCAGTCTAAAGCTGTACTCAGCCGCTCATTAAAAGTACTGCTTACCAGATGGTTAACTAGTACATAAGACTTCACTTAATTTGGGAGCTTGTTAACAGATGCGTCTACCACAAAAAAGACAAAAAAAAAAGAAAGCATGGATGTCTGGAGAATATGTATCTTGCTTTTTCTCTGCTTTATTAAACACATTTAAAAGTAAATCAGGTATATTAATTTGAGGTTATCCTTTTCTACTGATGTAAAAGTTGAAAGATTGTATTGCATCTCAATAATGAATCATGATAGTGAAACATGTTTAATTGCCTTTATGCACTGATCAGCCATGACATTAAAACCACCTCCTTGTATCTACACTCTTTGTCCATTTTATCAACTCCACTTACCTATGTACTTTGCAGTTCTGCAATTACAGACTGTTGTTCATCTGATGATCCAGATACTTTGTTATTGTCCTTTACACCCTGTTCTTTAATGGTTCACAGGACCACCACAGAGCAGGTACTACAAACACCTCAGTGTCACTGCTGGAGAACAGTCCATCAATCAAACACATCCAGCCAACAGCGGCCTGTGGGCAGTGTCCTGTGACCACCGTTAAAGGACTGTGCAGCAGCAGGTGAGCTATCATCTCTGACTTTATATCTGCAAGGTGGAACAACAAGGTAGGAGTATCTAAGAGAGTGGACAGTGAGTGGACACCGTGTTTAAACACTCCAGCAGCACTGCTGTGTCTGATTTACTCACACCAGCTCAACACCACCATCACCATGATCCATCACCCAAATAATACCTGCTCTGTGGTGGTCCTGCGGGGGTCCTGACTATTAAAGAACAGGGTAAAAGGGGGATAACAAATATACAGTGGAGCTGATGAAATAAACAATGTAGATATATATTTTACTGTTTTGCCAGATTTGTATATATATATATATATATATATATATATATATATATATGTATGTATGTATTTGTATTATAATATTCTGTATAAAGTTTTTTCATTTTTTTCACAAAAGAATTTTAGCCCAGATTTTAGCCCACACATGTTGCTGTAAGGGTATCTAAGAAGGCACAGTGCACCCACCTATCCAAACACCACTATACAACGTGAGTGTATAGTACAGCAAAATAATAATTATACTTCTAAGGGCTCACGTTGCACAGGAGGGCATGCTCAAACTCAGGATATGAACAACGCAGCTTCTCTAAATCCACTGCCCTCAGTAACTGACCTGCTGTATGCCGTATGTCCAGCCCTGTTTGATCCGATCCTTAGCCCACACATTGTGGGCGTTCTCAGCCAGCTTGTCAACCAGGAGCTCTTGACTAGGGGTCAGCTTCACTTCAGACAGGTCCAGTGGGGTGGGCTTATAGCCATTAGACATCATGTAGCTTTAACACAGAACAGGGAATTACATTTAGAAACTACAGCAAAGGCAAAAAAGTGTTGTTATATATGTTCTTCTAATAGCCCCATCAAAATCATTAGCAGGCTGATTTGAACAATGTCACGCATACTTTTAACTTCAAAAATAAATTTTTAACTTCATGACAATACCCGACTCAACAGGGCACCTTCGCAAAATCTGTGAACTGGAAGAAATAACTGAAGTGTTTAAACGAATGGACACCTGCACTGGCCATTTAACTTTGTAGGGCCACCCTGCTAGTGTACAGTTACAGAATGTAGCCAGTCTGTTGATTCAGTTCATGTTAGCTACCATTTAGACCTTCATCAGTGGTCAGTTTCTGACTACAGAGCTGCTCTTTGTTGGAGAGTTATAGGTGATGGGCTATTTTAAACCTAGCACTCATCCAGCCCCATTCCAGCTCCAAGAGCACCACTCATACCTGCACTGGTCTTCAGAGGACTTGGGGTCAGAAACTGACCAGTGATGGGCAGGGAAGAGAGCAACTCACAAAGTTTGCATGACAACAGATGAGCTACAGTACCTGTACATACCGTCAAGGTAGGAGGACTTCAAAAAGTGGCCAGCAGGAATGTACACATGAGGTGTTTCAGATAAAGTGGACTGTGAGTGGAAGTGTTCATTATGATCCAGCCACAGGACATGCAGGCAATGTGAAAATTAGTTTTTAGCACATTACCAACCACCATTATCAGAAGATCCCCACCCTCATACGTGAAAACTTACTTCTTCGGGAGTTTGACTTTTTTCAGGTCCTCCTCAGCGTTGACATTGACTTGAACCACATGGCAGCCTAGAGCCAACAGAGTCCTAACAAACAGAACATTCAGAGATGCTGAGAGCTGCTGCTGACCCAGCTGGGAGCTTCGTCTGTGCACATAACCTAGAACTTTCTGCACACTCCACAAAGTAGAGGAATGCTGTTTTATTTTAGCAGTGTCTTACAAGAACATGACACAGAAGCTGTGACATCTAAAGGGAGTGCAATGCTCAGGTGGCATTTTACCGCACTGCATTTACTCTTCATGAGTCCTTCATCAAAACATGTGGACCATGTGTTTTCAGCAAAGGGGTAGAAAAAGTACAGAGAATTAGATGAATCAATTGATTCAAATGATTACCTGGAAGAAACTGGTGTTGTAGAAGTGGAAATAGAAATGACTGCATTGAGCTTTATTTAACTCTTCAGACTCCCCTATTGTCATCATATATGTTATATGTGGTGTTAACTCATTTACTTAACATCATCTTAGAGCTAAACACAGCATACAGCAAGTAGCCTATGTGACTGAATTGCACTCAGTCAAAAATTTCTTTGTAGCGTCTTCACGCTACTTTAGAGCTTAGACACCTTTGACTTCTTTTTCCATCA
This sequence comes from Semaprochilodus insignis, assembly GCA_034552555.1. Lineage (NCBI taxonomy): Eukaryota > Metazoa > Chordata > Actinopteri > Characiformes > Prochilodontidae > Semaprochilodus > Semaprochilodus insignis. Next base: position 12,331,092 of record CM067483.1, on the reverse strand, counting down.
ATGAGTTCAGGACTTCTGCATCCTTCACACACAAATAGCAATATATATATATTACTAATGAACTGTGATAATAATAATATATATAACTGAATATCCAAACCAAAATTAGCTTGCAAGTTTTCATGAGGTAATGGGCTCTGAGCTCATCCTACAAAAATTCAAATGTCCACACAAAGGTGATATCCTAGTAACACCACTGGTTTCAGTGTTGAGTAGTGCTGGGGAAGCAGAGAAAACAGCATCTTTATAACCACACTCACTCAAAAATCTATATCAACCACTTTTTGCTCAGCTCTTGTTAGTGATTGAGATGCTGGCCATGCTTTGGTTTCTTTATGACTTCATGAAGTTTTTGAAGACTCTCAAGAAACATCGTAAATCAGACTATGTACTGAACCTAGCTCAGCACAGCTTTTAATGCATTCCTTTCTGCACCGGGCAGACAGATCCTGGTATGCTGTCCTTTATGCTTGGAAATAAATGCAGTGAAGCACATGCTAGCTAGCAATTTAGTGTGTTAGGAAAAGCACGCCGACTCCACGGGGCGATTAAAAATGACATTATCAACTTAAATTAGAGCTTTCATACAGACAGGTAGGAACAGCATCTTGATGGCCCAACCACCGGCTACTGCCAAGATATCACAGTAGTTTTGACAGTAAATGACCATTTGACTGACATGGAAAAGCAAATTATGAGACAGCATTTTAAAAGACGTGTGATCGAGCCTGAGCATCTGTTCCTGAGATGAGTTTCTAATGTGGCTGAATCTCTACAGGTTCACTGGTACTGGAGTCAATGGCGGGAGTTAAAAGAATAGATAAAGAATAACATGTAGAAAGAAGAGAAATTGAATCAGTAAGTGTGAAACAAATAGTTCCACTGAAGTGGGAAAATGATTTATGAGTATTATGTGCATTTATTCTACAACAAGAGATATTTGAGTTATGTGCCGTTGGACGAATAGGAGGGGGCTTCCTGAGTTGCGCCAATCATATATATATATATATATATATATACACACACACACACACACACACACACACACACACACACACTAGTACTTCAATTCAAGAAGGTAGAACTGATACATTTTTATCTATCAGGCCTCTGATTTATATATTCAATTGTAAATGGTGCTTCGTAACAGTGTTATAAACTTCCCTTTATTTTCTATATTCAAGGTTCCTTATGTCAATAAAAAGTGTCTCATAAACAATCATGTCATTTTCCAACTACTTGCAATAGCTGTTGCTAAATACACTAGTACTGTTTTATAATTACATCGATCTCGCTTATGAATGTGCAATGATGTCTCTATGTAGGCAGCTTTGAAATAAAGTGTTATTTTCACTTATTTACTTATGAATATGAGTGCAGAATTCATCTACAGCCTAGAATCAGCACTTTCATCTCCCAAGTTTCAATGCACTACAAAAAAGAAATATTTAATACAAACTTACAGCATGTTTTCGTTATTGCTGGTTATAACTGCATCTTCTAAGGAATAAATTCAACAATTGTATCTGTGTTAGACTGAAATAAGCCCAGCATAACACGCTTTCGTGCACTGCTGTAGGGTATGGATGTGTTTGGTCCTGTGTGTGTTGTTTGATTTATTACTCTGGAGAAGCGAAACCACACATACACATACTTTAAAGAGTGATCACACAGAGTGATATGAGCATACATACACATGCACACAAAAGGCTTACTTCAAGGTCTCCGTTGACATCTGCAGGTTGTAATTCCTCTCCGTTTCAGGCAGCTTGGAGAAATCCACCAGGCAGGGGTGCTGCCTTTTATTATCATCTCTTATCTGAGGAAGGACAGTACACAAATCATTATGACTCACTGGATCCGCTGCTTAACACCAAAGAACACCTACATGAGACAAACTGCAGAATAATGACAGCACAATACTGGCAGAAAACCATAGCAACCCTGAAAGTGAGTGGAGATTGCTATAAGCAAAGAAAACAGGAGGACACAAAGGCACCAAGGCATTATGAAGAGGGCTGTCACTCCTAACTATGTCTACCAATTATTCTGGCAATTAATCAAGTAATCAGTTTTGCTAAAAGGCCTAACTATTAAATCATAACAAAACACACACATACTGTAATTTCAAAGACCTCATGTCTTTATTAGGAATAGGTAAACAAAAAGTATTACAAATATGTAAATAATAAAAAGTAAGTGCAGAGCAACGTTCATAAGGTTACATGACACTAACATAAGACTGTTACGACAACTCACATAAGCCTGCATAAATATTTGGGCTCCTGAAACTAAAAATGTTATACATATTTACAAAATTTCAGCAGAAAAAAATGTGAATGAAGTCTGGATTCCGTCTACTAGTTATGTAAAAAACTTTAGATGATTTTGGTTCAGACGATTAGGGGCTGCATCGAAACGAGCAAGATGGAGAGATTTAACTGGGTTTTTGCTTTAGGCAGAATTATCTTCATAGACATTTGCCATCTTTTTATGGTCGTGTTGTTTGCTTAGATAAAACGGGCAGGACAAGCAATGGCCCACCTAATGAGGACTGAAACATGAAATCCCGGCAACTTCCACCAGCTAGGAAGCCAACTTCAGCGTCATTTCAATGTTGCATCTTGGAGCGCAAACAGCCCTGGACAGTTTTGGGAGTACACTGTGCAGGGCCATTTTCCAGATGAGACTTCATTTCAGAATGTCTAAAAGAACCTTCATAAAACTATGCACCATGATTGGACTATCTATAGGTCAAATTGTATCTAGACACCGCCCGCCCATTCCAACTGATGAGAAAATTGCCACTGTGTTAAACAAGCTGGCCATTTGTGCTACATATAGGGTAATGGGGGAGATGTTTGGTGTAAGCGTAACAACAGTTCAGCGCTGTGTATACTCTGCATGACAAGCATTAAGATCAGGTTGAAAAACACTTCACCTCGTCCTAGCGTAACAACTCTTCTTGCAATATGTGGGTGTGTTTCTGGCTTTTCCATTTACACTCCCATTCAACATTTGCCAAACGTTGGTGAATAAAAAAGCTTCTACAGGCAGCACATGGGGATTTGTTGTGAAATGACGTACACTGCCATAATTTTGAGATATAAAGATGTTATACAGAGAAAAACAGGCGATATTTTCTTCTCTAACTGCTGGGAATGTGCTTCTGTATTAATCTGCACCTCTGTAGTTCTGTTCTGTACTGTTGTGGCATGAATTGTTCCAGCTTAAATAAATACTGCAGCAAAAGGTGAGACATTTTCACCATCCCAGGTGAGAGCTTTGTCTTACAGAAGGTTCATGAAATGACACAAAAAATAACATTTTAATTTCACTTTATTCCCCCAATAAAAGTGGGGATGCTTATGCTCCACTTGCTCCTTTGCTCGGCCGCCTATGAATGATATGTATTGTATGAAATGTTTATAAATGTATATGTATGTCTATGTCAGCTGTCATGACAGGATTATGTAGCCTCATGAACATGACGTACAGTAACATTTCACCAATAAAATGCAGCTATGTAATAGAGAAAAAACATATGACTTGTCCACTAAATACCAGTAAGACAATGTGAGCTACACATTATCATCATACAGATTGCTCATTAATCTTCATTGTAAACATTTTAATAGATTATATATATTTTAAATTACCAAATTTATTCTAGTAACTGTGACAGCCCTAATTATGAACACATATTAATACCATCACACACATACACGAACACACACACACAAACGTAGAGTCATACCCAGGACAAGGGATGGCTTTTCTGTTGGACATGTCATGAATGTAATGGAAGAATGAGCAAGCCTGGAACACTAAGTGTGAAGAGAATTCCTGACTGGGACAATTCATGGCAAATAACCCCTCTAGCGATTTCCCACAACTCAGTAGGTTCACGCCAGTCAAGCGTATGCTACATTGGCACTGGAGGGATGAACAAGATTTAAGTCTGCACTCTGTACTTGTTCTTATACATTTACAACGTTCACAAACTCCCTCAAATCCACTCTGTGGGTCAAAAAAACAAGGCAGATCTAAATAGCGAGTCAGATAAAACAATATGCTCGGATGAACCACCTTCACAGATTGCATGTAATGTTAGATAGCTGCCACTAACGATGCTTGTAAGCACGCTAGCTAATTTTGGTTGACCTAGTTAGCCAGAAGTATTTAAGCATTTAAGGCTTTTAATCCAAAGAACACTTGAAAAAATAATACATAGCTTCACAAGGAGGTAGGGTTCTCTGGAAATACTGAAGCAACACCTAAAGCCAGAAAGTTAAACCATGTTTACAACTGGGTCTTCAAGCAGGATAATGATCCTAAACATTCCTCCCAAGTTCTGACAAAATGACTTACAGACAACAAGGTTAAATCACTGGGGTGACCATCACAAAGCCCTGACCTGGAAGTACAAACCCTATTTGAATGTATGGTAGCATGAAGCATGAATAATTACATACACACCAGTGTAATTAACAAAACAGTCTACCAGTGTAATTAACAGTCTACCAGTGTAATTAACAAAATAATCAATTAACAAAATAAGACAATATCCTCAATATCGGTAAGTACAATATTGTTAGGAAGTGATGGCATCATAAGCTGATGCAACATAAGCTGCAAAATAAATCCTCTGGCCAGTAATGGACAGCCATGGTAGGTAGGGTCAAACAGTAAACAAATCATCCAATGTCATTGTACTTCACCTTGAAACCGTTAGAGCCCCCATTTTACACCTACTGCAGCTTTAAAGATGCCTTAATATCATCAAATTCTAGAATCTGCTTTGTCTGCAGGCGCCTCCTTGTCTGGGTGATACACTAATAACTTGGCATGTACGCTTAGTGCTATAGAACTAGTACAGCATTATTGCTAAAGTAAGAGTAAAGACTCCAATGTGTTAAGTGGCTGTAAGCCAGGGCTGCTATTCACAGATTGGGGTGGGATTGCTGATCAAGGATACCTGCTGATGGTGCCCTTATGTACAAAACCTGACCCTCACTTTATGGTGCTTTAAAATACAGGTTCAGATTTACTATCATTCATAATGGAATACTAAGCTTATCTAGAACGCTTCAATTTAATATGAATTTTTCCCACTTATCTTACAGAATTGAAGTGGTGAAAATCGTACACAACCACAGACCACAACCATTAGTACAAAACAATAAATTATTTAGATGTTAGAAACTTACAATAATTATGTTCTGATCTATTTAAACCCAAGATATTAAAATAGATAACAACATGCTAAATATATACAAAATCATCATTTATAGGATGTTTTCTATTGGGAGATGGCTGTCCCCACAGCTCTTAAAGTTGTATATTTTACATACTATACACTACACATATACATACAACTACATTATTACTGTGTTTTTATGCTCTGATCAACATTAACTAAAATTGTCAGTACCGAAACAGGCCTTACCGAAACATTTGGTGAAGTTTTGGTAGTCTTATGACTGTTTTGTTAGTGACAAAATGGAATGTTTTATCATTTTTAATGAAATTATCACACGTAAGTCATAAAGCCACTCAAAACAAAAAGATTTTCATCTAAAACACATGCAAGTTAAAAGTCTGAAATGCCAAAATGTGTTTTCAGCTCTGGCTTTGAATCAACTTGATAGAATGAGCCATACAGTCTTCTTTAACAGAAAAATAATAATAATAATAATAATTTGGAATACGTTGATAAAGAATGTAAATTGAATGTAAATGTGATTCATTGCGTGGTAAACCGTGAAGAGAGCAAAATGATAATAAAGTTTAACTTCTAAGGGTTAATCTTTAAATTTGATCAGAGAGATGAAAGGCAAACAAAAGATGCTCTAGACAAAGGATAGTTGTTGTTCAATTGCTCTGTCCCAGCAGGTGCAGCATACATTTTGAAACGAAGGAGGATCTCTATGCCTGGAGTGATTTAATGCTGCAGTGATCTCCGCTTTGCACAAATTTGAAGCCATCACCAGCCGTGCCAGTTCCATCTCGATACAGCATGACTGTTCTCTGTCCCTCAGCCAGAGCCACCTCACCCCTCGGCTAACGAGGTCTCGTTAAAAACAGATATAAAATCCCGCCCACAACAGCTGGGCTTCAGTTACGGCTGATTAATAAATGAGGGGCTCGGCCTGCTGCTAATAACTGCTCTTGCCTCAAACCCAGAACTCTATTAAACACTCAATGTTTTGGAAGGGAATAGAAAAGGAGGAGGATGAAGTTTAAAGCGATCCTTTACCGAAACAAAAAAAAACATTCACACAATTCTTACCCTGAATGCAGTGAGTCAGCCAAGACATGATTGATGACTCTAAGCACTGGCATTATGAGGCTGACAGGAAATGGTAGTTTATACTCCACCAATTAGCATTATGAAACTGCATGCCATAATCATAAAACGCTTGCCTTAAACAACATCGGATAGACTTGTTAATGTGCATTGTGGCAAAATATGATGCACGGTTATGGTCAAAAGCTTGTTGCATAGCTTAGAACACCTTGAAGCATGGACTTTGTCTAAAGCTTCTATAACACTTTCTATGAATTAGGTATCCGTATAACCGCATTCATAAAGATATATAAAACATTCATAATGCTTTGCAATACTTGACATAAACCTTTGCAACTGTATGTAAATGTACACACATAAAAAGTTGTAACATCACAGTATAAAGTTTCATAGCACAAGTGACAATGTGTTATAATCTCCTAACTGTTGAGATCAATAACGTAATCTCTAGCTCATAAAATGAATTATTTTATCAATAAATTAAATCCTGTTCAAAGTACAAACAAGGGATTCTGGTTTTCCTCTGTTTAGAATTTATTATTTAAGGCAATCTTACTTTGTATACAGTTCTTATATGCTTATATTAACATGGCCATAATTCATAGAGCTGACCAATAACATCACTTTACCCAAAGCCTGTAAAGAGAGCTTATAAGTCTTCATTGCATGTTTGATGCAGTTATAAAACTATTTTCCTTTTGAAGATACTGAGGAACATCTGAGTAGGCATCCAATGAATGATCACACCATTTGTTACTAGTCTTTATGATGCTGGTCTCACCAATAATGTTAGATATATGTATTATAATGTATTATGTCACATTGTGCTATAAAGCTTTATACTTTGGTGTTGCAACAGTTTATGTGCACGATTATGATAATTTATGTATGGTTACAAAGGCTTATGTCAATACTTTATAGATCTTTATGAACTGACTTATAATGCATTATGGATACCAGATTCATAGAAAATGGTAGCAAAGCTTCTTCCATTTTTATAGACAAGTCTATTTTCATTTCTTCTTAACTTAGTTTACGCAGTGATTACCGGTGGGTATGAGTTTCTATTACGTTTTACCAAATTAGTCTTGCAGCTCTAAAACAAAACTAAAAAGGAAACTCTGGACATCAAACATGTCTTGACTGATTGAATACATTTGGGGAAAGGAAAACATTGTGTAAATTAGATTTTTCATTACACTGTTGTTTCAAAACAGCTGAGATGATGTACAGATACATATGACCAATACACTGAAATGATAACACAGAGATCATATTTGTAGTACAGACAAAAAAGCTGGGATCAGTTCACTGTCTGAAGTTGATTAAGCTCATAAATGACCCAACGAGCTTTTTAAGCTATTTACACATATTTATCCACACAAAAGTAGCTGATGAATTATTGTAAAATGGCCAAAAGCATGTGTGGTTCAGCTATGTCAGCAACAGGTAGACAGACAAACACTGGCATTGGAATAGGTCGTACTGAGGAGCTCACTATTTTTTTTAATTTGCCACTTTCATAAGGAACCACATTTTCAACAAGTCACTTCATCATATTTGTGCCCAGCTAAAGCCACCCTGGCCAACTGTAAGTAGTATTATTGTGAAATGGAGCAACATCTCAGTGGTGAAGAGGTAGGCCACACAAGCTCAGAGAACAAGACTGCTGAGTGCTAAAGGAAATCATCTCTCTTCTGTTGCAACACTCACTAGTGAGTTCCAGACTGTCTCTGGAGCCAAAGGCAAAAGAACTGTTTACTGGAAATTGCATCGATTGGCTTTCCGTGGCTCAGCAGCCACACACAAGCCTAAAATCACAATGCATAATGCCATTTATTGATGGGGGTGTTGTAACACCACCTCTAAACTCTGAAGCATGAATCATGCTTCACTAATTGGCTGTCTGAGTCACACTTCACTGCTTGGCAGTCTGATGGATGAATCTTGGTTTGGCGGATGTTGGAGAACGCAACCTGCCCAAATGCAACAGTAAAGTTAGGTGGAAGTGAAAGAATGGTCTGGGGTTGTGTTTCATGTTTTGGGTTGGATGCCATAATTCCAGTGATAGGCAAACGCAATGCTACCACATTCAGCTACATTCTAGAGAACTGTGTGCTTCCAACTTTGCAACAACAGTTTGGGGAAGGCCATAAAGCACGACAATGCCCCTGTGCACAAAGCAACATCCAAAAAAAATGGCACATTAAAGATCAACTACAACTGTGAGCCAAGCCTTACTCTCCAACGTGACGTCAGTGGCCTCACTAATGTGCCTGTGAATAAATGACAGCAAAAATGGCGTGGAGACCGTTACAGCACCAGAGGTGGGATCAATTCGATATTATGTCTATGGTTTTGGAATGAGATGTCCAACAAGCACATACGAATGTGATATTGTCCACATACTTTTGGCCATGTAGCATATATACATCTAGTTTTAAAAACAGATTAGACTAAACAGATTCAGTTAAAATTTATATGCATGGTCACTCATTGAGCCATTTAGTTCTGAGTAAATCAATCACGTTTCAAAGCATGTCAGTGGCAGATGGCATGGAAGAAATGTCTGAATTGACTATGTACTGTACACGGAAACTGAACACAATAAAGATGTTTCAATAGCACAATGAAACAAAATGATCTTAATTCACTTACCCTCTGTTTTATTTGAACAGCAAATTATAAAAGAGAAAGCAAAAATGAAGTACTGAACAGGGTTTTTACTACGCAGAAATGATGACCAAGTTATAAATTAAGGACAAATATGCATCAGAGGTGCAATAGCTGAAGGTAGAGTTGGGTGGTATTATGGTAATAGTATAATTCCAAATTATGACAGTATTTTGAAATTATAATGTGTCAATTTTTTTTTTACATCTAAAGAGCCAAATAAACACATGTACCCTGTTATATTATAGAGGGTGAGAGTGGTGCTAACGGAGGGGGGGAAATCAGAGCCAGCGAAAAACTAAGCATGATAGGCTCACTTTAACACTGCTCTCAGACATCCTCTAAACAGGTGTCATTTCAGCATCAGTCTAGTGACCGGTGCTGAAATAACAGAAAGCCAAATCTAACTCTGTTCTGTGGTGTCTGGGACTATAGTGTTTTGGCTAAACTAAGCTAAGCTAACAAGAGGTTAGTTAGCAGGTCAAGGTGCCATCAATACAGCACATGTTGAGTTTTTGCTTTCTGTCAATCCAACACCAGTCACTTTGCTCTCTCAGACACTAGTTTTTAGGATCCAAACTTTGCCAAGACAGCAGTTAGAATCAAGTTGTGTGTAGCACTTTTTGAGTCTGTCTCCTGCTTCCTAAGCTAATGTTAACTTAGCCAGTCAAGCTGCAGATCTAAACATCACAGAACAGGTTTAATATTATATTTCTGTCTCCTGAATACCAATTTGCTCGACTTCACTCCCCCAGATTTATTTCATCATCATCATCATCTAAACTTCTGTGTTATAGTTAGCCTAGTTGTTCTGTGGTGGGTAGAGCTTTTACCATACTAGCAAAGCTAATGCCAACCTCCAACCCTCCTAGTTAGCATTAGTTAGATCATTTGACATTTTTAATGATGGCTCATATATTGAAAAACTCCATACTTATGCTTGGTGACCATGTAAGAGAACATAACACTTCATACATTTTTATGTTGAAATGCTTTTCCATCATTTACAACACTTTCACGCCCCTCTCCGTGCAGTAATACCACAGCAGTAATATTTTGATACAGTTTGAAGGCATGAAACAGGTGGATACCTCCCAACTCTAGTTGAAGGTGTTCTTTGTATGTGTTAGGATTATTGGGTGTATGAGTAATTAGAGTGTGCAGGGTTAGAACTGGCCAGAACTAAAATGTATGAATGTGTGTTAAATGATATGGACTATAAACTGTCAGTATGCTGAATGTGCTCTGGTCTGGGTTTGTTTTGCATTGAGAGGTGGTACCTTGCCATAAGACCAGCCAAGTTCAATCTTGTTCATAGCCCAGAGCTCATGGATGTTCTCAGCCAGCCTGTCCCGCACTTTCTCTAGGTGAGGAGGCATAACAATCTGTGACATATGGAAGAAATTTAGAATTAATCATTTATTCATTCCTCATTTAGTTATTATCATTCCTTTACTTTGTCACTGTTGATCTTTCTTGAATCTGTTCATCCACTGTTTCATTCATCCACCATCAGATTTATGTAGCACCTGCAGCTAGAGTTGCTTTGTCTTCAACCATTAGAAGTGAATCTTGCATAGTGAGTTATGTGATTTGTTTCACAAAACAAGACTGCACACACAACACTAACTTGTCATCAAATTCAAGTCATAACAATATCATCGCTGTATGCAAGCACAATGACAAAAAAAGGATTCTATTCTATTCTATTCTATTCTATTCTATTCTAAAAACACGAATTCTAAAAACACGAATTCTAAAAACACAAAATACGTTCAACTTTAAACACCAATGTGGTATTGATTAAAAGTTTAGAATCTGCAGAGTTTCCCTGTCTGACCATATTACATCATCCTTCGGTTACTACAGGTGATACATGCAACTTCTATGGGATAAACTAAGGCTATCAAAGGTGGTAAAAAAAAAAAAACATTAATGTTTGTAAACACAATTAACACATTTTCCTACGATGATCCTTCAAACCATCTGCACCTGTGAAGTCCAGCTGGTTTGGCATTGTGTGGTTCTACAGTAAAATCAGAGGTTGTAGTCTTCTTTTCCAAATACACTTTTTAAAATGGCTTTTAAAGCAATACCGTCATCAGACTACAATGGACAGGGTAGGCCACACAAACCTATGTATTAATCAATGAGAAACAAACTATCAAAAGTCATAAAGTGGAAAATAACAGTTCCTTTCACTGTAACAGGAATTCATAACCACAGAGGAACTGGAAGCACTGATTGTATATATACATTTCACTTTTACATGGCCTTAATATTTCTATCAGTCACTCCCAGAAAAGATTCTAAATAGAAAATAGGAAAGAATAATGAAAGTGGCATCTGAACACTGTGACATCTGGGAGCTTCCACCAGACCAGGTGCTGTCAGTGTATTGTCATGCATGTGTGTTCACTTGAAAGCCGTCCAACAGGGCGAGAACCAAAATGGCCAGAGCTTTGGAAAGTGGCATAAGAAGCTCCTGGATGCCAACAAGTCTGTCAGATCAGATGGTAACAGCTGTTCCCACTTTGTGTGTGGTTGTGTGTGTTAACCTGAGAGGTGTCCACTGGTGTGGGTATGAAAGAGGCCTGGGACAGGAACTGCGTGTTGCCCAGCAGGTCTCTCACTCCATCCACGTCTCTCTTGTACTCCTTTACTGGTTCAACCTTCATCTTCTCTTTGGGCAGCAATGCCTCGTAGCATGGTGCATAGCCCGACGGAGGCAGGAACTTGAAGTCTCCATGGCGACCGCCTAAAAGGAAGCGCACCCTGCCGAGCAAAAGAGGGCCGGATGAGTGGACTTGAGATGGGATGAAAATTAGAGCATGCTGATGTGTGCGTCAGCAATACAAAAGCTGCTGCTGGAGAGTCTTTAGAGAGGAATGAATATAGAGACAGGGCTGTGCTCAGTTCAACTCAACGGCATTTATATAACATCTTTTGTATAATTCAGCTTTACACCATTCCCTGCACTGCAGTGACACTGACATTTTTGAGTGTGTGTTAGCGTGTGTTCTGCTGGAGTTTTAAAAGCCTCACTGTCACCACTAGACTGAGAATAGTCCACCAACCAGAACTATCCAGCCAACAGTGACCTGTGGGCAGCATCCTGTGATCACTGATGAAGGACTACAGGATGACCAACACAAACTGTGCACCAACAGCTGAGCTGCTGTCTCTGACCTTATATCCACAAAGTGGACCAACAAGGTAAGTGTGTTTAATAGAGTGGACAGTGAGTGGACACAGTGTTTAAAAACTCCAGCAGCATCACATCAGTGTTACTGCAGTGCTGAGAATGATCCATCACCCAAACAATACCTGCTGTATTGGAGTCCTGCCCACTGAAGAGCAAGGTAAAAGGGGGCTAAGAAAGTATGCAGAGAAACAGGTGTATCACAGTGGAGCTGATAAAGAGGACAGTCAGTGCGGATACAAGGAGTGTGTTTGTGTGTGTGTAATATGTAATTAATTCTAAGAGTAAGCTAGTGGTACAAGAATGAGTCTTATGCCTTATCAATTTATTATTATTTAAGTTCAATCAACTACAGTTTCTAAGGCAACATGGTAACCTTCTTTTAAAGTGATCACAACAGGGGACTATGTCATGTATTGCTTTGTATATCAGGAACAGAACTGGAAGAGCAAGCACTGGAGACAATTTTAAAAAATCAATTTATGCAAATTGTCATACCAGGTCCAAATGTGCCCATTTCTGTAAACTTACTGAAATCACAGCATGCACAGGAAGGGCAAACATTTAAGGGATAGACGTGAAGTGAATTAAAGTCATAGTTTACTTGAACATCCACAGAGGCTTTTCTAATCCATAAAACATTCCGGGAGGTCTCCTCAGACAAACTTACAGTCCGTAAAAAGTAAATAATAGAGTCAGTAATGAAATAAAGCCTACTTTACTGCTTTGACTGCTTCTCAGCTGAAATCACACCCACACACATACACAATCTAACTGAACTGTGAAAGGTAAATGGAGGTCAGCAGACGCAGGCCGTAGCTGAGCTCCAGCTGTGAACACCTCCCAGCGGCCCTCTGACTGAGTGCCTGTCTGTCTGCCTGACTAACTAACCCCCCATAGGCTGCCATGGCTACACAGCCTTTCATACAGCCCCTGCGCTCCTTCAGGTCCTCTCTGAGCCAGAGACAAATAGAAACCAAAGCAGTAGATATGATGCACAACAAGTCCATTCTAAGTGCCGTAATCAATTATTCACACGCCCACTACAGCTTCACTGCACAATAGGCGGACTGCTAACAACCTGGTATATTGATAAACTGCTATCATTAAGACTCAACTTGACAGACAACATACAAGGCTTACAGCATGTTGGCATAAATAACTGAGTCAAATAACTGCAAATCTTCAACTGGTCTCTCTTTCTCTCTCTCTCTCTCTCTCTCTCTCTCTCACCAAGACGTTAGGAGCAGATTCCTGAAGTCCTGTAAGACATGAGGTTTAGTCGCTATAGATCAGACTTGTGGTACTAGCACATCCAGCAGAAGCTGGATTGGATTGAGTTCTGGGGGATTTATAGGTCAGAGCAACACTTCCTGTGTGCAAAGGTGCATTATACAGTGGAAAAAGCCTGGTCCAAATGGTATACCTGGTCCATGACAATGTTAAATAGGTGTCATGTGTCCAGTAAACGTCCTCTGGAGATTTGAACATTGCCCAGATGACACACTTCTTCCACTGACTTGTCTCCTTCCCACAGTGCATCCTGGTGACACCCTTTCCCCAGGTACAAGGCGCACACATACCCAGCCTTCCATGTGATGTGACCAACCAGGTGACCTTCTTCCATTGGTCCAGCTCCAATTCTCACATGCTCATTGTAGATGCTTCCGACAGTGTACGGTGGTTAGCATTGGAACTCTGATTGGGCTGCGGCTACACAACCTCATACGCAGCAGTGTGTGATGCGCTGTGTATTGACACATTCATCTTGTTACAAGACCAGGACGGGACACCTTTGTTGCCTTAACATACCAGTGAGCACTGGGTGCCCAACAACCTGTCGCCAGTTTGTGGTTTGTGGTACTTGCCACTGCTGACCAGGAGCACTTCACAAACTCATTTTCTTGGATGGTCTGACCCAGATGTCTGGCCATAATGTTTTGGTCCTTATCCAAGTCACTCAGGCCTTGTCAACCACAAGAACTGACTGCTTGCTTACTGTCTAATATAGCCCAGAACCTGATGTGCAACGTTCTTATGAGATAATAAACATTTATGAGGATTTCTGCTCATCGCTGTTTATCACTGTATATAGCTGTCGTGACGCAGTGGCTCCAATTGACCAAGCCAGACAACAAAATAAAACACCTCTATGTCTGGAAAATAAAATTACTCATTACCAAAGCATCAAACACTGGGTTCTGGATTAAAGAGAAAGGTTCCAACCTTTATTGTCAGGTGTATGCTGAAAAGCATACTCCTGGGCAGACTGAATTCAATGGCAACTATATGGTACAGAGTTTCCATACTTATACCGTGTTTCAGGAGGTGACGTAATGCCCCTCCTACTATTCCATACATTTCCGAACTAGGTATTGTTCCCATTATAACACGGTTCCTTCCACAAATGTATACAGTGAATGATTTTTAAACCACGTCTTCAACCAGAATGCCCTTGTATCACAAAGAAATATGATCCCTAACTGCTCAGGATGTTTCCACATGCTGAAGTCTTGAGATTGCAAATCAAGTTATCATTTTCTGCTTTAGTCCTATGCTGTAAATTGAACACTGCTCCTAGCCTCATGCAGTGTAAACACTTTCCTTGACCTGCATCTTAGCTTAACCACATGGGATTGGACTGTGCCCATATATCCAAGGCATTAACACTTATATATCTCTCACATAAGCACAAAATGATTCCCTCATAGCCCTACCTGAAAATGGCCTTCCATACAAAACAACACATGAGGAAAACAGGAGTTTATAGTGCGCTGATCAATAATGAGATTTCTTAATGCTGCTGTTGCATTTATTTGATATGTTAAAAATGTAATATACCAAACTGAAAATGTATAGATTTTTGTATAGTTTGTCTTCAAATGTGACATATAACATATGATTATGAATCAGTCAGTTTTATCTATATTTATTAAAGATAACAATAATAAGCACTTAACCATATGACCTGTGCTCAGGAACTGCCACTGTGCATCCAGCAATAAAGGAATTATCTGTTAGGCTACGTTCACCTTACAGACCTCACTGCCCAAATCTATTTGTTAGCTCAGATCTTTGTTCCATGATGGTTTACATCCGTGTAGGCATGTGTCTCAAGTCATTAATGTGAATGAGTCTGCGTCCTAAAACGACCTGCATGCACATTCTAATCAGTACCGTCAAGCAAACTAACCAGTAGAACGAGCCTTTGCATAAAAGATAATTTGCCCTAAACAGCTCTCAGGTGCTCATTAGTAGAGCGAGACAAAGGTGAAAAAGGGTCAGAAGCATTTACTGGCACTACCTTCAGGTTAAGTTAGGTACTGCTGCCACATTAACACTGAATAATGATGCATCCCACACAAATTCCGATCTGAATGTGCCAATTAACGTGGCATGGCCATGAATCAGATATGCATCTGTTCTAGGACAATATATGAAAGACTCACGTTACCAGACTTATGTGGCAAAAATCCAATTCTTTTTACCCTAATATGACTATCAACTCTTATGTTTTCAGAGCTGTGTGGGCATGCAAATCTGATCTTTTCAAAGGAGATCTGAGCCTCTTGCTTGTGTGGTCCTAAATCGTATGTCTGATTCATACCCATGCAAACAGTCGGATTAGAATTCATGTTTTTTTGGGGGGTTTTTTTGGTCAATGGCACCAAATCTGAATCTGAAGGTAGTGCCAGTGCAAAAGCACTCTAATAATGAATAGCTGAGAGTTGTTCAGAGCAAATTATCTTCATAATGTAGGTTTGTTCAGCTGGGTAGTTTGCTTGTTCATGTCACAGCACGATCCATTCTTCTGATGTAATTAATTAGGACGTGTGCATTCAGGTCATTTTAAAACAAGACACAGTAATGTTCACATTAATGACAGATTTGAGTCACTTACCAAAAGTGAAGGTGAACCGTCAAGTCAGAAAGATTAGATTTAGCAAAAGACATTGCAATGTGAACGTAGCCTTTGAGCACTGACACATGGATGTGCACACATAATAACTGTTCTGGCAGTAGATAGTTAAAGCAATCATCACCAGATTTACAGAATGGATTACTGGCGAGATGCACGGTTCAATAGGGTAACCTGGCTAAACCGGACCCCCCCGCTAGCGCAAACTGGCTGTACACCGCCAATAACTGGTGCCACTTTTAGTAAATCTGCATAGCGCTTTTATATCTCCTTTTATATCTATGGTCATAATTTATCTTTTATAATAAAGTGTTGTGGATCTTTGACTATGCATAGCTTGTTGATTTTCAGGTTTTGCCTTTTTTTGCTATTTGTCCTTTATCAAAATATCACTTACTCATCCACCAATTGTCAAGTAAATGACACATTAATTAATTATTAACATGATCCTTAATGACAGACATAGATTCAAGTAGTCATATGGAGAGTGGTAATGTTTTCAACAAAACCGTGAAGGCTGTGGAGGTAATAAAGAAAGAGAGGGCAAGGTGTTATAAAGCAGCTGGGCGCTGAATAAATAAGGGAAAATGAGACTATGAGAGCCCACTTGAGCTGGAAATGTACTTCAGCATAAATGTCTGTCAAGCTGGTAGCCATGGCAACCTCAAAATTCACACTCGCCCACTTGCTTGCCCATGCGTGCACACAGCCACATACACAGATAATTCTGCATAATAAGGAACGTACTTGACCCCAGCAGAGAAGCTGACCACAGGGAAGAAGAGGCCGTCAGTGTTGAAGTTTTCAAACATGCCTTGTACAGGCTGACCATTGATCCTGAAGGAGATGCTGGGAACACCCAAGTCCAAGCAGCAGCTGACCACATCATCTGATGTGAGTATGTGCTGGTTTACTGAGGCCACCGTCCGTGGAATCCTCCCTGCAGTACAAAGACAAACACATGCACTGCCTGAAACTATCAATGGTCGGCAACAGTAGCTGCTGTGTTTTTAACCCTGAGGTGCAATTATGAACAGCAATAGCAAAAGCAAAACAATATTTATTTATTATTGCCCCTTGAAAAGTGTAGAAACAAAAAAAATGTGCATTTTAAACTTCACGTCCGTATTACAGTCGCTGTGCAGAAATACAAACTATGCTTGAATTTTTTGCCATGTTTTCGTGCAGAACTGACACTGCTTAGATGTCTAAACAGAATGTAAATTGCATGTAAGTGATGACATAAGTCACTTCATAATTAAATATGTAATAATCTATTTACACTGACACACCAAATGGGGATGGCAGTATGTAAAATGATTATGAAGTTGCGTTACCTCAGGGGACGGCTCGGAAATGCCCACAACTGTGTAAGTTGTGAGATGTCATCTTGTGAGTGAGGCTGAACACTGGCCAGCGAGCTCATGGCACATATCAGAGTTCGAATGAGTGCCACGTGTGTACCAGGAATATGCCATAGAAAGCATTTCCACCCACAGTGGACAGCTCAGTAGCCGCCCACGGATGCTTAAACGGCAGTTTCTGGGTAGAACTGTCTGTACAAACAAACAAGTTCTGGCAGAAATCACATCCACATTCAATGCAGTAGGCCTCACACGCATGTCCTGCAGGTCAGTGCAGTGTTCTTCAGCTTCTATGGCATATGGGAGCAGAAGACTCATCAGAGTGACTCTTAATGCCAAAACACCAGACACAGCATCTCACCTGGGCTTGTGAGGTTGCTAACTGGACCCTAGAGGACTGCCAACAGTTGTTTGGGCTGATGGTAGGGTTGAAGCCATGAACCCCAGTTGAACTCTGATAATTCACATCACCTTGACATGAGCATCCTGTCCAGTGTTCAACCTTACTCGCAAGATAACACCTCACAACTTATACGTTCCCAAGCTGTCCCCTGAGGTAACACCACTTCATAATCAATTTACACACCGCTATCACATGGCTTTGTCCACCCCTAAATGGCCTCTGACATTTGGTTGTGTCACCAACTTCCAGCATTCCAAAAATGATACTAACCAACAATGTATTAGCATGTTTCCCCTCATCACCCTGACCATTAATCAAGTGACAACACTTCTCATCATCTCTGCTCCTGGCTGCACATGCATGTATGTCAATACATACTGCAAGTCTGGTCAGGTGGTCAGCTAATGATGGAGTGACATATAGAAATATATAAAAATAGTTGTACATATTATTTTTTTTATAAAATCTGTTCATTTTTGGTTTATTCTGTTGACCATCCAAGTCAGTCTCCATGTAACCAATACCCACTATACAAGATCAAATCAAATCCTGAAGAATGAACTCACAGTTATTTCCCACTGGAGTAACCTTTCACTCAGAAATACATCAGAAAAAATCATTTCTTAAAGGGAAACTATTAGGCTCATTTTCAGTGTCCATAATTTAGAGCTTCTGCGTCTTTAAGCTCGGCCTCCCAATGAGCCTAGTGCGCGCTGATTGGCCACCTCACCCACTCTGTTCAGATGGGCCCTCATCACCACTGTGGCTATTGCGTCATGAGATGATGTCACCTTGTAACAGAGAAAAGGCCTGGAATTTCAACATATGTTTCAGGCAGAAAAGTGGTTTCTGTGGGAGAGAGACTCCCTCTGGCGTGTACTTTGGGCTTTATAACTTTGCAGACTAATTTTCTACTTTAATTTTCTCAGTGCTGTACATTTATGTCTAAAGAGTGACACAACAAAGCTTAAACTCTGCAGATTTTTATTTTGTGTCAAAAAGTTTTAACCATGAATAAGGATAGGAAGTCTTTTATTGTTATTGTGATCGAACCAATCAATAATTCACAGAAAAAGTATTCACCGATCTGAATGTCATGGCTCAGATAATTTTGCACCACATTCAACAATGAAGGCAGCATCATGAAGGCAGCATCACTAGGTTATAAGACACCACACAACCTGCTACTTGTATGAAAAGTAACAAGCGTGTTATTATATTAATAAAAGAGTTTAATAAAGAGTTTAAACAGCTTAAATAAAAGAGGCAGTATAGTGAATGTAGTGCTTCATTTATTTTCCAAACATACCTGACCACAAGTGTAGTCCATCGAAGCCATAAGAGTAGAGGTCATCACCGACTCCATTCCCTCCCCAGCCCTCTCCACCCCCTGGGTAGGGGGCGTAGCCTTTGGTGGAGGCCCACCCGACCCGCAGGTGAGAAGGCTCGCTAGTCATGAAGTGCTCCACCTGGTCAATCATCAGCTCAAAGTACCACTTCTTATACTGAGCGGAACCTTCCCTCACGCCCAGAAAGATGTTCGGTCTCATGCTGCAGACAGAGACAGAGCCAACAGAGCAGTCAGTTCCCATGTCTGATTTTGATAATGCCCTTTAAATCGGCAGTCCTCAGCCTTTTGCTCTCTTATTACTTTTACTTAATGACGAGCACCATGGCTCGCCGAGAATGCTTTTGGGCATGGGTGACCATTTTTGCTGTTTTTTTGAGAGCACAGCTTGTGAAGTGAACTGTATTGTAAAGCACAAGTGGCTGTTATTATCAGCTGCATTGTAAAAGCAGTCGTGTGCACACAGAGTGTAGTTACGTTTCAAGTGTATTTTTGGTCAATTGTCCCTGGAAGCCTGTAGAAAATACACTCCTGAGATGACAGCAAACAACAGCATTACAGAAAACTATGGCTTTTAGTCTGAAACAAGCTAGCTTTTGGCCTAATTTGTGCTGTTTAACCAAAACTAGCAACTGAGAGGTCATAGCATTACAACAGGCATCTATACGGTAGGTGTACCAGATAAAATGCCCAGTAAGGATACCTGTAATGTGTATACAGTAAACTGGCAACTCAGTAGGTATAATTATATTGTTCCCATCACATTTTCCACTGGATAAAAGATTGTTTACCTTTGTACATCATTGACCAGTCGTGTCTGAAGTAGCAGGTCTCTCTTTGGGAGCAGATGGTCGCAGATGAGGTTCTGATTGGCTCTCACAGCCACTCCATTACAAACACATAGAGAGCAGAGCACATCTAGAATCTGAAGACAAACGAAAAAGTGGGTGCCCATGGCCATCTTCCCAAAACTTGTTCATTCAGTTTGATGAAAGGATTGTGGGAAGACCATTACCATTCCAAAAGAAAACCTCGGTTGAGGGAAGAAAACACAAGGTCTCTACTCAAAGTCTCAAAGTGCATTTTTCATCTTAATGACACAATTTTTTTAAAAAGGTTATTTTCATTTTCTGTTTATTTTTGTCTATGTTTTATGGTACAAGGGCCATGATTCTGTTTTAATCTGCAATGACACTCATCATTAAAAGAATAGCTGCACAAATAGTTGTACCCAGAAGGAATCAACAGCCAGGAATGAGACTTGGTGGATAGGTTTGGCATTGTAAGACATGCAAATGATTCAAGTTTCACGCTCAGCAGCACAAGTGATGTAAGCAAGGATGGGCCTTATCACTGGACCTGACTGCTCCAACGGCGTTGATTGCGGACATTCAGCAAGTAGTGATACCTCAATGAGTCATCCTGGTAGTGCCAGCACCACTGGCAGACAGTTGCACTACCCAGGACTACATGCACACAGACTGTTATGACAACTGCCCTTAACACCACGTCAACATCACCAAAGACTGCAATTGTGTCGTGCCAGACTGTCATGGAGTTTGTATCAAAATGGTCTCAGGTCATCTTCAGTGATGAATCCCGCTTTTGTCTTGGTGGAGACGACCAATTAGTCCATGTGCGGAGGCACCGTGCTCAGTGCCAAGATGAATGGGCTGTTGTCGCGCGTCACATTTCCAGAAGGCCTGGTGACACTTCACCTCCACCCCTACTGCAAAATCTGCAGGAACTGTGTGAGAATATTCAAGTGGGATGGGATGGGATATCACAGGACACCATTAGGAACATCTACAACGTCATGCCGAGAAGCCTGGCATGTTGTGTTAGCAAACATGGTGACCCAACACCATACTGGGAGACACTACTTCTGTATGTGTAGCTCAACAAATATTACCCATATCAGTCTTAATGTATCATCATTTATTGTTCCTGGTAACCTTTATCTTACTTCCCAATAGTATTGCAATCCGACACTTCCTTCTGGGTGCAACTCTTCTTTTGATAATGAGTGTACTTTAAAGTATAACAGCGGCTGTGTGCTAATAGATGCATTTTTAATATTCAATAATTCCAATTTAATTTACCTCTTAAGCATAGCAAGTTATTAGTTTCTAAAAAGTGATGTAATGTCTAAAAAGATTGCAGCCATTTGTCAATAATTACATCAATAAATTAAATAGTTTGGAAATGAAAATCAACATATGTTGTATTATTGTGCCCTCTGCCCTTTTGACACTTCTTCCAAACATCATTTTTACAACCACACAATAAGCTGAAATTCAAACAGAATGTATCCTGTTCAGTCATAATCAGATTTGTTAAGGTTTCTTTTTTCTAAAAAATAAATTAATGATCAAATAAATTCACCCCTATTAGTAATGATTTGTAACTAAAACTGGACACAGAGAGAGGAGAGCCTAACCTTGTGGTTGCGACCATGTTTGTATAGCAGCGAGATGATGGACTTGATATGTCCTCTCTGAATGATGTTGAGAGCCTCAGGGCTCTCGATTAGGATGCAGTGGAGGACCTCCAGAATCCCTGGGGCACGGAATCAGTCATTACAGCCGAGTGCAACAGAAGCGGTAGAAACAAAAGAGAGTGCACAAAAGACTGTGTTTCAAAGAGATGTGGCAATACTCTAGCGAGCATAGCCACACTTCAAAGCAAATTACACGCCTGTGTAGGTGTATGCAGTTACAAACTGGCAAGGTAGTTTAAATCAAACATCCTCACACTCCTTTATAGTACTGACATGACAGTCATGGAGAAATAATCAAGCAAAAAAAAAGCAGAACATTAAAAAAAGTTTCGATAACTTTCCCACCTGAGGACGACTCCAGTCTCTCCAGTTTGCTGACTAGCCAGTCGAGGTTGTGGGAGAACTGTGTGCAATTATTCCTATTCCCCCGAATCAGGGCAGCTGAAAAATAAAAAAATTGTCAGTACTGAAACATTTGGTATAGTTTTGGCACTGTTTGTTGCGGTAATGACAAAAAGGAAAAGTTCATGTATTTAAGGCACTCGGTGTGAACAGGCCTACAGGACAAGTAGCTTGCTATTCTAATGCTAGTGCCTTCAAACAATAGTGATGAGCACACCATTGCCACTACTTTGTGCTCTAACTCTGTTAGACTGGTTTAGAAACTTGACTCCCAGTTTGTTACCACCCTAATACATCTATTTTCCCACTCACATATAACCCACAATTTCTCATGATTGTCCACAGATGGATAGTCTTCCAAGATCATGTCTGGCTCTGCAAGTCTACTTAGTTCATAGCAGATTCACACTGTATTCCACTGTAACTATTGATAAGCCCATCATTTCTTTGGGGTCAAGATCTGAGGGTGCAGTGATGGAGTTTATAATTAATACAATAGTGACATTCAGTTACATGGAACTTTGTCTTTTATTCATTCATAGTTCATTAATACTGATTAATTAGACACAGTACATGTTAATGTAATGGCCTGTATACTTGTGTTTTAAGGGGAACAGTATTTAATATGTGACCCCTTTGCCCCTGGTTATTTGCAATATTGTTAAATTCATTACCTCATTGAAAGATATGCTAATAACCCTGCATCTCTTTAAATGTCAAATGCCCTCCCAAGGACACCAGTTTCACTATCAGACAGCTCAGCCACCATGTTTACTAATTATAATACATTTTAAAGAAGGCGGTCCTGACACCAGTGGGGGATGGTAGGGGATGTTGATTTTAAGCTAACTGACAGGGTCACCTGGCTCTGGCAGATGGGAAATAGAGGACAGAAGACGCATCCCAAATTCGGTTAAGACTGAGGTGATGCGGGAGCGTCCGTGTGTGCGCGCACGTGTTGGGGGCCGGAGACCGCAGCCGAGACGTGGGCAGAACACCAATTCTCCCACCTCGGCAAAGACTAATCACTCTTTCCGAATGCAGTGTGAAGGACACTGCTCGGCGAGAGGGACAATCGAGCAGTCGAGAAGCACAGTCTGAGAGGCTCCAGCCTCCTCGGAGAAGCCTGCACATTAGCATGCCGTGAAACAGGCCAAGGCAGCTCACATCAAAAGCTGAGGGGGCTCTGTGCCGCAGGTGATGGCGTGTAAGCGAGGTCTGGAATGGGGACAGCAGTGCCTGTGTTTTTCAGGAAGGCTGAGAGGACATCAGCTGCCACCACAGACGCTGATGAGAACGGATGGCGTGCTTTATCACAGATTCAAAGGCCATCTGCCGAGAAGGGATGTCGGCATCACTGAACTGTGTGCGTGTGCGCAGGTTTTACAGATCAGACAGTTCCCTGTAGCAGTAAACAAATGACTTTTAACGTATTAAACCCAGAATGAGGAGCCAATAAAAGTGAGTTAAGTCCAGACAGTCTAGAGGCAGATTTACTAAAGTTTTGCCCCATCAGAAGCCCTGCTTTGGTGTTGACAATGACTGTCGAAATGTACTACAGAGGGGTTATGTCACTTTAGCCCCTGTAATAAGTGCTTTTGCATCATTGCATATCCATTTAGAAGAGTTTCCCTCTCAAAGTGCAAAACATCGGAAGTAGTTTATTATACACAAGTACAGAAGTCTTTATGTACTAAAGCTGACAGTGAATACTGACTGTGCACTGCCTAAGCATCTGTGGAAAGTTGACCTCATTTTTGGCACTAATGTAGCTGCTATTGCGTTAATCACACACATTTATTGACTTTCAACACTGACAAAAATCTGGGCAAAGTTTGCCATTTCATAGTATTCTTAATTTGAGGAAGACAATAAAACAATCTCTTTCCAATTTGTAGTGTTTTAAAATGGTATTTTCTATTTCTGCGTGTGGTATATTTAGGAGCAGGCTTTGTCTAAATAATGATTTGAAAGTTTTCTGGCTCTGCAATTGCTGCTTTACTAACTTCCTGTTACTCGATCATACTGTAGCTTCAGTTACAGAAATGTCACAGTCACAGAACTAAAGGGACGCTCTCACCGCAAGTCATACAGTTTTCAATCGAGCAGGAAGTGATATTAAACAGTGATTTCACAATGTCACATTAATTCTGGAAGAACTTAGCAATGAACTTAAATTTAGCTCCACCAAACAAACGTTTCAAAAATATAGCAAAAATAATTTTAAAAAACATCTCAATATCTCAGGTTAAAAAACCTCAAAATAATGATGTATTACGTGCTTCTTATTTAATTATTAGTCATTATTTGACCTACAAATTCAAAATTTTAGGAAATAAGTCATCATTTCAGCCTAATAAAAAAAGATAAAAAATGCTTTGGCTTCATCTCAAACCACACACTTCTATACTTTAAATATGACTGTAACACAAGCACTTACAATAGTGATGCGCCATTTTTACTCATTATTTAGTACTGTAGTACGGGACACAGAACTTTCCTCCTACCAGACTGAAAGGGGCTACTATAATAGCGTGTAAGTCAAACACATGGTTATAGTTCTCATATGTTAATTATGAAGTTGTGCCTGTGTTCATTTGGATGAAGGTTCTTAGTAATTAAAATACTAAATTACCACTCCCCCCCCCACCACCTCCCCTACCAGTACAAGGTGTCCATAGATTATCAGTAATTTGCAGCTCATTTAGTAAATTAGCAGCTCATTTAGCAAATCTGGACCTTTATCACTGTTTTTGCCATGCCATTTAAATGTTATTACAAAGACTGTTAAAGATAATGTGCTAATAACACGTTAACAAAATGTAAAGTCATCTATCTCAGCCCATTAAAGTATTTTCCTAGTTTGACCCACAACCTCATCTGTAGTTGTTATCTCCTTCAAATGAAGATTAGGAATGCCTGATAAAGAAATGCCTTCATGACATATATGTATGACAGTCATATGCAAACATTGAACACTCACTGCCACAGCAATTATGTATTACAGTGTACATAAGCGTGTTCCTTATAAAGAATGTGCAACTTAATTTAACAGAGAAAATCAAGTGTAATTTAAGCACTGAGAGAAGACAACACTATGAGCATGAAAAGTCTTTTATAGACTGTTGTGTCTAAATTGTATTTAGGATTACTTGGACTGTGAGAGGCAGAAAACACAATTAACTTCTAAAACTGAACTTTGGAGGTCTGAAAGCAAGTCTCCTAAAAAGTACAAGCCAAAGGTGGACCCCCTAACAAAATAACATGAGGCTTCTGTGTCATTTCTGTTACATACGTGTTTTTTACCTTTTACTGATGCTGAAACATGAATAACTTGCACTTAAACTGCCATTTTGACTGTAAATAAAATGAATGACGGGTGGTCTCTGACTTCCATTTTTAATAATAAAGTGCTCTATTAAGGTGGGACCTGGTGTTATTCACAGCTGCAGCCACATTATGAGCAGAAACCTTCAGACTTCCAGCAGCACTATAAACAGCTGTGTGAATGACACCTCAGATAAATCACCACTCACATTTGGGGACCAGACCATACCAAGCGCTGGCTAGCACTTTAATAACCCAGTGAAACCACTCACACAATATTTCTAAGATCCATTAAAGGCAGATATGCTGTGTGTATGTATGATTGTATATGTGTGCACCTATGCATGTAGGTGTGTGTGTGTGCGTGTGTGTACACCATACATTACACACAAAACATTTAAAAATAAAAAAAAAAAAACACACTGGCGGTGGGCCTGGGCGCAGGGTGATGTAAATGGATATCATCAATGATGGACAAGTAACCCAGTGGTGATGTGTGGAAGGTATAAGAAGTAGGGAGCTTGTAAATATGTTTGGAAATTGAACCCATGTTTAAAAAGTGTGTGCCCCCAACAGTCACTAGAGAGATAGAGATATAGACAGAAAGAGAGAGAGAAAGAAAGAGAGAGAGAAGGGAGAGGGGAGAAACAGAGAAACAGAGGGAGAAAAAAATGTCGACTGTTTTCTGTGTAACATTCTGTAATGCTAGATTTACCGCATTGCTTTTTACCTTATACTTATTTACCGTCTGCTAAGTCTGGCTTAAGTGCAGGGAACAGAAAATGAACGCTATCATCCTTCCTAGCTTAACATCTGTGTGAATCACTGCAGTGAAATAACCAAGCGCAAGTGACTGGATGTAACCTTACAGCGGCTAGCTCTAACCTGGAGAGAAGGGTCTGCTGATCTTTGTTTACAGCCAGTACAGCAGGATTATTTCCAGTCTGCATTCTAGTCTATGCAGAACATAATAAGGATTTAAGTGCGTAAGTGTTTAAACCCCCTGGGTTTAGCCGCATGTAATACTGTTTGATGCCTATCAATGCTTAATTTGTATCTAAACGTCAACAAGAAGATACTACTACTTGATATCAATGAAATATTTTTTTTTTTTTGTTTTTACAGAATATACAGTGACATCATTACAAAACTATGTGACTGGACACTTACTGAAGCTTAGGGTTTACCCACCTCTACTCACCTTTTACCGTTACATCCTTGAATTAAAAGGGTTAACAAAGAAAAACACGCTGTAAGCCAGAATTGGTAAGACCTGAACTGGTATTCAGTGGACTGGACATCTGTTCACAGCTGAAGAATGACATCAAGTGTTAGCCCTCCTACCCAGCAGCTCATAAAGCAGGTTGAGGGTGTCTTTCCAGGCCGCTCCTGCCTCTTCTCCAGCACACTCTCCAAAGTGTGCTGCGCTGTTATACACACTCAAGCGATCGATGCAGTTAGAGACCAGAGTCAGCATCCCCTAGAACAGAGGGAGAGAGAGAGACCTCCTGTCACACTGACCATATGTGCCCTTTTTTTACGTACGGTGCATTGCTCATTGAACTGAGCTGTGACCCTCTGGGATGTGGTCATGTCAGCTACGGCACAAAGCACGTGCCATGAAAACAGAATTTTCTAAAGATAATTTAGAGCTCTTCAGCAAGCCATCCATCATTCATTTATGCCATCCATCAACAATGAAAAATGAATGTCAAGACTGTACTGAATAAAAGCTGGCTGCAGCTCTTATCAGTGTTAACCACATAGCCAGAGATTCACAATGAATATGATAATAAATTCAAGAAATCACGAATACAGCAAATTATAACATGTTATACTGTATTAGAAGTAGAAATAATCCAAAATAAGGGGGACATCTAAAATGTATGTTCCGAGTCTATTATATAGATTTATTCCAATGAGCCACAACGTTATGCCCACTTGCAGATGAAGCAAATAACGCTGTTTGAAGAATGGCGCATGTCCAGGTCTAGGGTATACTGTATTAGACAATGACTGAACAGTCAGTTCTAGCAGTTGACATGTTGGACGTGAGAGAAATGACAAGGGCCAAACCAGTATGGTCAGATGATTTGGTCAGAGCATCTCCAACATACCATCTCCAACATAGCTCCAACATGTGTGAACGTCTGTGTACATGTGCGTCAAGCCGAATGAGCCAGAACATGAATGAGCCTGCTTTTTCCCCTGACAGTAATGCCACCCACTGAGGCATGGACTCTACAAGACCTCTGAAGATCCGGTAAGATTATAGGAAGAAGATGAACAGGTGACTTGTACTAGTTTGTACTATTTTTGCTAGAAAAGGACCAAGTTCACAGAGTGGTGCAGCACTTTTGTATTTCTAGTCTGATGTAGCTTAAACCTTCTGACGTCTCACAACTGATCGGTTCAGTTTTTGACCCCAGGGTTCAATATAAAAAGAAAAGCTCCTTCAATGCCCTTTGTCAAGTACTAAGAAACTCCCAAACGAAAAAAAAAACTGCTGACAGTCGAGGAGCAATTCTCCCAAACACAATGTGGCGTAAGAAAAACAGAAAATATATCGATCCACTCTCGGAAAAACAGGGGCTTGGCAATTTCCACCTGCTTGCCTTGCCCACTACTAAAATAGTCACTTAAGGAAATTGCCTTAAAAAAACCCGCGCACACAGAGGAACAGAAATCCCAGAGTTGTCCTATCAGAGCTTGTCTGACTGAGGGAACTGACCTCCTGCTTGAAGAGGTTCTGACGGTTCTTTAGGGAGCGCAGCTTGATTTGTTTCTCCTCGTGTTCCAGCTCTGCATCGGGCAGCCGGAAATAAGTGATGAGGTCATTGAGGGTCTGCAGGACCTCCTCGATGGGCAGAAGCATAGTCACACGGTTTTTTCCAGCCAGACTGTCCAGGTCTCTGGACGGAGGAAACCAGCAAAAACAAAGATTTAATGACAACATTAAGACCAACAATGAGTAATAAAGTAGCTTGAGCTCCTAAAATAAAACCTGCATATATTTTCCTTTTAACAAGGTCCTGATAGTAAAGGTAATTCTAATAAACATAAAGTACATCACAGTTTCATAACAGTTGCTGAAAGATGCACAGTAGAATCATCGGCATCACTAAAACATTTAGCACTAAAACTCCAGTCTTAATGGAGAGGCTTATTCTTTTCCTCACAGGAACTGAAAAGTCGAATAAGAAGCCAACTTTAGCCATGAACATCATTTTACTGTCTTTTTTACAAACTATGTTACCCAAAATTAACATAATACCATTATAACTGTATGTATGTATATAGACTACAGTAGTATAGCCCACAAAATCAAATGCTGCTGACAGCGGAAAAAAGCTGGTCATGAATCAAACAATGAATTGTGAATTGAACTGTTGAGTGTGTACATTTTTTCATCACTTCATAAACTAAAGGTACAGATGGCACTGGCGCACTACTGGGGACAGTCCTCTCTGCTTTTTATTTTGCTGTATTTTGCATAGAGAAGCAGGACGTAGTGTTTCAGGTGTTCTATAACCCGTAGTGGAGAAGTGGTAAACTGTATAAGCGGCACTTTTATTTTACGGACATATTTTGATGCACCCCTAAAGAAAACTGAACCAGAATGTTCTGAGTGATTTTTTTTTTTTTAATTTCTTATTACTTTAGCATTGCTGTTTGGGGCTACACTGTTGGCTGAACAGGCAGAAATATGTAAATGCAACAGTATTGCATCATGTTAATTGTGAATGTAAAACTGAATGTTTGAAGCTTATTTTCTATAAATGTACTATATGCACTGAAAAGTAAAGGGTAAGTTTTGAATAATAATAATGTTTTTAATGTGAAATCTGAGAACACTTATACATAGCACAAAACACATGCAGCAGTCAGAGAACATTTTTTATGATCACAGTTTATGATCACTGGCTGCCTGCTGCTCCTATTCTAAAGCGTAACCAATCCTTATTAATGAGTATTATAAAACATCTAGTTAGTGAAATAAATAAATAAATAAATGAATAAATAAAAAGACACAACACATGGTGAGCATGGTCATACTCATGGCCATGTTCATCCAAGCACAACTGATCATGATTCATGTGCTATAAATAACTGGCAGACTGTGTGCATGTGTGTGTCTCTCTGTGTGCGTGTGTGTGTGTGTGTGTGTGTGTGTGTCATTGCAAGCAGAAAGATTTTCATGTGTGTTTATGCACAGTAGCTGGAGAGTGAAATGTGTGTATGTGTGGAGCATGCTCTGCTGCTCTCTTATTCCGAATAGGTTAAGCACAGCATGACAATCCAGTTCTCTGAATAAATCATGGTTGAAGACAAACATACACATGCTCTCTCTCTTTCTCTCGCTCTCTGTCTCACACACACACACACACCAAATCACACATGTTTTTCTATGGATTGTATGAACTGTAGCGACATTACATGGACGTCCATTCATTTCCCGGAGCCTTTCCCAAACCTCAACCAGAACTACCCCTAGCCTAACCCTAACCCTAAGCCTCACCTTACCTTTACCCTAACCTTAATATTCGATGATTTACATTGTGGGGGCCAGCTTGTGGTCACTACAAGGACAAAAAGTCAACACAACAAGTATATGAGTAAAAGGGGAGTAAATAATAGTTAGTAAGATAAGATAGTCCTTTATTAATCCCGCAGAGGGGAAATTTACTGAGAGTGGGGAAATGTACTAAGAGGAATGACTGAAACCTATAATAGCACTTACTGGTTATCAAACACTGCTGTTCCCCAGAGGCAAATCTACTGAGGTTTCTCAATGATCAAACCAGGAGAGGATCTGCTGCTAGTCTGAGTGTATAATATACGGGCTTTAATACCACCCACTGCATCCTAGGGTTCTATCCGGTTGCACACGATGGCAATATTTTATGCACTGAAACATCACACAGTGTTATCAGGATTAGCTGACCTACCATAAATCTACCCTGTCATATCAGGTATTGTGAGGTTGGACAAGCTTTACCTAACAGTGGCCCCATTTAACATAATGAATTTAGGTTGGGTTCGCTTGATTCGAACATGCCACCATGATAACATTAGCTTGATTACACATTGAACCATGCCTGTAACAGCCTCTGCTTTGCCTTTTATTTATTTATTATTTTTTATTTACACAAATCATTCAGATGCTTTTTCTTCTTGATTGCGTGTTCGGCAAATAAAAAAATGTAATAATTGTGTAGCAAAAGTTGTGGTTGAAGTTAACTGCCAAGACAATGATCCCAAACATACTGCCATAGAAAAAGACACATTTTTAAAGCTAAAATGTGATTTTGCCAAGATGTGTGTAAACCTTGCTCAAACTAGCAGCAGCTGCTTTAAAAGGATACATTTGGTTCATGCGTCAGTTATAAGGTTACATCCACTGATTTCAACATAAAATTCATAAACCAGTTTCAGATCTGCATTAAGAAGACAGGATAAGCTGAGTTCAACCTTCTTTCACACAACATTATTTCTGCCACAGTGTGGTTGTACATGTTCAGCAGCTACAGGATATTCAGAATATTTCAGGATGAAGGATACAGGAGTCCGCAGGTCACACCGTGTGGGTTGAGTGAACACATGAAACATACTAGCACATTTGCAGTACATTCTATTAACCAAATTTGCAATATAAATACTCTTTAATATGCCATTTAACTGACATTTTTAATTCATAAATCAAAATGTGTTATCTATTTAAACAATATAAATCAAACAAAGCTGCAAAACCAGCCAAGTTCAGCTTTAGAAATGGGTTGCACTTTCTTCTCATTCTCAAACTCATTTAATGTTGAGGTCTGGAGTCTGGGATGGACAGTCTGTTGTTCTGAAAACACCACAAGCTTCTTTGTTTGATTCACAAATCGCTTCATATTTTCTTGACAGCTATGCAGTCTTGAAGAGTCTTCTCACAGAGATTTTTTGCAGATCTAAAGAAAGAAATTTCTAAAAGACTTTCTAATCTTTATCTCAATTCTGGTGGTCTACCAGGTCTTGAACGAGTGTTTGGAGTCAAATTTTCTTAACTTTCTGAACTCGTTCCTTTATTTTCCTTTGGCTTTTTCCTTCCTTCTTGAACCTACTGGCCGTTTTGACTGGAAATTAAATAAATGAAAGGTGGTCTTTGACTTTTGTACAGTAATGTACTGTACATAGTGAACTACAGAGAGGATGTAGTGCTGCCTCAAAACTAAGAGGCAACTGGCTATTAAGCACAATGAGCATAGGTCCAACAGCAACATTCAAACACAACCTAACGGTAAAAATGCATGCAGATTCCAGTAAAACATAATTTTGTCCACTTTCCTGTATTCCTATAGCAATGTCTTCTGTCCTTTTTCAGAAAAATCAGACAGATGTATGTCAATATGTTCTTGCTCTCTGCTACTAGTGCTTCATATTGTGATTCAGTCCTAGTGCACTGATTTAATGGCACTAACCCAAGGGCTGCAGCCCAACTTTCCCCACTGCACTCTAAATATAAATGTCCATTACAATGTTAATGACATACATTTCCACTATGGTAAATTATGCTCTCACTACAAAATGCAATACAGGAAGCGCCACTGAAAATCCAGCCTGCAAAAAAAGGATCAATATCCAGAATGCACAGGGAATTCATGTCATTGTAGCTGTGCTGGACATGCTAACGAGACCTGAGCTCATCCTTGTGACCAGAAGTGCTCCAATAAAGTTATATTACAGCTGCATTAGTTTTACCTGGGGACTACAATAAAACATATTACCAACAAGATTCATGATGTTAATTCAAATGTCTGTAGCTTTTACAAGTTTGAACAAGTAGTAAATGTGAAGTACATTATCTTCTGTAGTAACACAGCTCCCGCAGTAATAGTAATTCTGTTCAAAATGACCTCATGCTAATGTAATGACAAAATCTGCAACTGACATTGTCACGTGTTGATATTATAAAAAAGAATAGCTGCACCCAGAAGGAAGTGTCAGATTGCAACGCTATTGGAAAAGAAGTTAAAGGTTACCAGGAATAATAATTGATGATAAATTTAGTAGTGTCTCTCAGTGCGGCATCTGGCAGCCATGTTTGCTAACGCAACATGTATACGCCTCAGAGTTACAGAGGTTTCTAATGGTATCCTGTGATAATCCATCCCATGCAGCTTGAATATTCTCATGCAGTTCTTGCAGATGTTGTGGTAGGGGTGGAGGTGGAATGACACCAGGCCATGTGACACATGACAACAAACCATTCATCCTGGCACTGACCACAGTGCCTCCACACACGGATACGTTGGTCATCTCCAACAAGACAAAAGCGGGACTTGTCACTGAAGACGACCCGCTGCCATTTTGAGTCACTCTGTGACAGTTTGTCACAATGCCATTGCAGTTTTTGACGACGCTGACATGGTGTTAAGGGCAGTTGTCGCAACGGCCTGTGTGCATGTAATTTGAGTCATGCAGCCGTCTGCCAATGGTGCTGGCACTAACAGGATGACTCTTGGAGGGCATCACTTGCTCAGTGTCCTCAATCATGGCCATTGGGTCAGTCAGGTACAGTGATAAGGGTCATCCTTGCTTACATCACATGCACTGCAGAGCATGAAACTGCCCATAATTGAGACTTTCATCTAAATCGTCACTTTTCTCCAAACTAATTTTTAAGACCACCTATTCACGTGAGCTAAGTAAATGCCACATTATGCACCTTAGTGTAGATAACTGGCTAGATTCTCTTTTCTCACAAAGAGAAAGAGTTGAGGAGGGAGTAGGGAGGGAGGGGAAGGGTTTTCCACCTTTGAGTGCACTGTGCTTTGCAGTGAGCACATTAAGCCAGTGGACTTTGACAGGACAGGTCAGATGTGAGGTTTTACAATTCCTTATGGTCATGAATTATTTTAAACCATGTTAGTAATTCAGTTCATGTAAGCCTAACGCTGAAAGCCTAACGTGGAAATTAACAGTAAGCACAATCAGGGGCAGCAAAAAAGTTTCAAAAGCATGGAACACTTTTTGAAATTTGCCTCGAAGTGGATGTATTCACACATTGCCCCCAAGCAAAGTAAGGAGAATGCTAAAAGGGGCTTCTGCCCAATGAGCGCTGAGACAGGCTCCAGTATCCCCCTGACCCAGAGGGATAAGCAGCTTAGAAGATGAATAAATGAATAAATAATCGAAAGTTTAGTTTTCAAAATTAACCACCACTTTCATAATCAGGAGCTATTTGGATGTGGCCCTTGGTGAGACCAAATCCCATCTACTGAAAAGCAACACTGTAATTACAAGCGACACTGGAATTACAACAAGATCGAGTGTTGTGGTGAGATGAGAGCAAAACTGAGCCTTCTAGTGATGCACACCATCACTATGTTTGGGGAAAAAAGGGGACAGAGTACAAAAACAGCAAAGAACCTCATACCCACAGTAAACTACTATGGTGGCTCTTTAATGCTTTGGGGCTGTTTTGCTGCCGGTGCTCAGGGGCTCGTGTTAATGTCAGTGGCATAATGAATTCCATTCAATACTAAAACATTTTAGCTGACAGTCTGGTTGCCTCTGGCAGAAGGCTGAAACTGGGCCATGCTTGTGTCTTCCACCAAGACAATGACCCGAAGAACTTGTCAAATCTACAAAGACATGGCTGCAGCAACACAAGACGAAGGTTTGGAAATGGCCTCCAGATCTGAACCCAATTGAAATCTGTGGTGTTATCTGAAGAGGGCAGTTTACAATAGAAAAGTCAACAAGTTGGAAATGTTCTGCATGGAAGATTCCTGCACAAGAGATCTATAACCTTACAGAATGAGTGCTGTCATTCTCGCCAGGGGAGGCTCCACCAAATACTGAAATATGAAAATATTTTTGGAATGTGCACTTTTAAGAAAATCTCTGTTATCAAAGGAAACCTTTATTCAAATCGTATCTTTTTGACAATAAAGGGAAAATAAAAGGATTTGTTTAAGCCCAAAATATAATTCATTCACAGCATGTGTGTTTCTTTTTATATGTTAATTTTAGCTCATTTTCATGAAGGGTGACAATATTCCTGAAGTTGAGTATACAGACCTACATTGCAGATGTGTCGATGCATCACAGTAATTGGCCAGTGCAGCAATGTCTGTGACAGTTTGTGAGGTTGCCCAGTCGTATACCTGATGAAACGGCTGAAGAGTCTGGTGGTGTTGCGGATGATGCGGGCAGCACGTGACTCTTCATGCTGACAGCGCTGGAGGGTAAAACCATCATCCATATGCCCTTCTGCATGGAGGCAGGCCTGAGAGAGAAAGAGACACAGAGAGAGAGAGAGAAAGAGAGAAGGTTAGTGTAAGATTCATTTCTAACCTTACCTAAGGCTAAATCTAGCATGTTTTTCAAATCATTTAAACAGTTCAGGTTGCCTCGCAAGCATCCGACATAAGAGAAATGCAGACTGAACGTACAGTAATATGTTTATATTACACAGTATTATTACCGTGAACTGATTATCCCTGCGAAAAAGCACACCAAAGCACAGTACATAGGAGTGACTCACCCGTCTCTTGAGGGGCCCCAAACGGGTTGACTTGACGTCCGGTGCCTGGTAAGAGAGCCACAGGCCTGTGGCCATGTGCATGACGAAGCAAAGCGAGTCCCCGTACTTAATCTCTGCCACCCCCATCCCCTCAATATCGCGCTTCGGGCTCGATTCCAGCTTCTCCTGCACGGTGTAATGACCAAACGCATTAGTGCCGCTTATCATAATTGACTTCAGATACAAAGATTAATTTGATTCATTT
Organism: Semaprochilodus insignis; assembly: GCA_034552555.1. Classification (NCBI taxonomy): domain Eukaryota; kingdom Metazoa; phylum Chordata; class Actinopteri; order Characiformes; family Prochilodontidae; genus Semaprochilodus; species Semaprochilodus insignis. The sequence goes on along the minus strand of CM067483.1, from coordinate 12,295,868 downwards.
AAACCTGGGTGTATTTATTGTTTCCTGATGATGGTTGTTATCAGCCTACTGCCAGTGCCAGTGATCTGCTCACATCATCTGGTACCGTGACATAGCCAAAAATCAATAGATGCTTTGAGAATTTTAAGTGATATGATAAATCATGTTTATGCACTACAAATCACAGCAAATGTTTAACCCTTAGACATCAAAATGACTGAGAACGATAGAAAAGCATGCGGTATTTTAATTTAATAATAATAAATATAATATATATAAATCAATGCAACAAGTCCCCCCAAAACTCCTAGCAGCTTTATTCATATAGCGTGGTTAATTATGCCAAGCAGCAGGTGTGGGGCGAGCCAGGTCTTAGCAGGCAATTTGAAAAGATGCGGACAGATTTAGATAGAGCCGGTCAAGGACTACAGAAGGGCTGATCTCCCTCTCCGAGATGACTCATAATTACAAGAGTCGCACACAGCAGGCTAATAGAGACAGACTGAGACAGACACAGACATGCAGACACAGAGAGCGAGAGAGAGATGGGGTGGCATATGAGACGCCCACTGACTAAAGAATGTTCAGAAGCAGTATCGCTGAATTATTACTGAGATGCTCCGATCACTACTCCCAATGGACCAAAATGCAATCAAACACAAAAAGCACCAAAAGCACAATAATCGGATCCCAAATAACTCGCGATGTGCTCTCTGTTTGATAGACTCCTGGGGGAGGGCAAAGGTTTCTCTTCATAGATCAGTTTAAGCTTAAAAGGTCTATTAAGAGCCAATTTAATCTAGACTAATAACCTGAGCAGATGGAGTAATAACACTTAAAGGGTTCTGTTTGATTAACCTCTCTGACACATCCACATCAGTTAGATATTAAATCACACTAATACCCCTGAACTCCCAAGCACCAGATGATGACAACCCCATTAAATCTTCAGAGTCTAGGGTTATTATTGTCATTTATCTGTACTGTATACAAATGTACAATTACATAACCTTACATAGTTATATGATTATTAACACTGACATGGTGTCCTGCAAAACTATCCTCCTCTTTCCAAGCATCCGGTATACTTGACTTTTTCTCCCCAGGTATAGAAGCAGGTACGTCACTACACTCAATTGTATGTGCTTCTGCAAAATTCAGTCTTTGCATTGCTTGATCATTTGATAGAGTGTCTTCAACAAAAACAAATATGGCAGCTGGCTGATGCTCACCGCCTGTTTCTGATTTTTATTTCAGAGGCGATTATAAGCTTGACTAAAAGTGGAATCCACACCTTTAACAGAACTTCTCTGCATGTGTAATGAGATACAACGAGCTACTAGCGAGAAATCATTTCTATAAAATTGCATTACGCCTTTGTTACCACTGCAGCTTCTAAGGTTTAATGGCTGATTCAATTCATTCTGATTTTTCAGGCATCTTAAGGCTCTAAAGCTGTTTTCGTACCCGGCAATAACATATATACATATTGGGTGAACCGATTATGAGTGTGCAGCACTGAGTACAGACATGACATTATGATCTGATCACCAGGGTGGGAGCTGCACTCGTATAAAAGTGAGTACCAGTAGGATTCTGTCTCATTATTTGAATTTTGCCACACTGCAGATTCTGCAATGAACCCAAATGCATTACAACACAAACAGTCTTCTCCCAGGACATCAGCTTAAACAGCTTGAAAAAAATGTATAGAGTCAACAAAACCACATTTTATGCATTTTAGTTTTCAGTTGTGAGAGCTGCATGCAGACACTCCTTTGCCACAAGCTTAAAGCATTGCAAAGACATGCGCAGACGATTTATGTGCAATGCTTTTTATTTTTAGTCTTAACACAACTGCGGAATAAACAGTAAAATGTAGAAAGAGAACTGATGTGCTAAACATAAGCGCTCAGTGGAGAAACTCCATATTAACTCAAGGTGCAATTGGCTATATTGCTGTTTTGCTGTCCACTTGGTACAAACAGGGCTTCTGCAGTCACATAACAGACATAGCTATGAAGCCTACAGTATATTTACAGTATATCTACAGGGGGAATAAATCTGTTTCAAAAAACCTTAGAGGCTCGGAAGCAGAAGGCTGTAGAAGTCGTGTCCGATTTCTCCCGGTCCTGCAGCACCAGCCCTCTATCTTCCGTCAGCGCCAGGTAGTGACCGGTGGTTAGGTGACGTAGGCGGAATGGTTGGCCCCAGCGGATGTGACTGCCACACCAACTGAATATATACACAGGCGCAAAAACATGCAGATATTAAAGGTGGAGTTTATAGATCTGATAAGAGTATAAGATTGTCTCTTAAACCCAAATGGAACCAGCTAAATCATACTAGCTGTGTGAACTCTGCTTTTGAATGTTGTGTGTACCTTACAGATGCTAACAGATAACAGAACTTGGAGAGAATGATGGAGGACTCATTGATAAATAGCTTGTAAGTATGTTAGGAAATTGGTGTAAGCAGTGTGCGGGTGTGCTTTAGTGTGAATCGCTGCAGTAAAAAACAATCTAAAGTGACCATAACGTAGAGCTCTAGCGCTAATCTGGAAAGAAAGGTTTTTTTTTGAGCCATAAGGAAACGAGGACCAGAAAATATCAATAAATAATATTAAATAATATGCACACACTTTTGCTCTTAAAAACAGTTTTAAAGAGGTATTTAATAGGCTGTGGTAGAGTAATTTCCGCACTGTCTCTGCTGCATGTGATTTACTAAGTAAAATTAGTAGATATAATCAATAATCACAATTATTTGACTGGAATACATCACGCTAATTATTTTTAGATATCACCACCCAGGCCTACTGGGACTAACATTTAATTTCTGGCAGCACAAGAAACAAAAGCATATTTAGCCAAGGTGAAGTGATATAAACAAACCTGATCCGTAGAGGCTCCAGCCGCCATAGAGACCTGGCCTTAGCTCCAACCTTACCCGTCTCGTAGTTCACTATTCTACACAAAGAATAAAGACAGCAGTATATTAACACCTTCCTGTTGTCTGAAAGCCTGTGATACTAATATAGCCTCAGCAATAAAGCCTTACAGCAGTAATAGGCAAGTGTAGCCACTTTAAGGTCTCCATAAAGGCCCTGAATCCGCTAATATGAGGCTGTGAGAGGCTAGTGGTGGCTTGAAGTAAATGCAGCAACACTACTCTCTACATTTGCAATTTATTCTGCAATTTTCTTGGAATAATTTGGGTAGGGTGTGTGGGGTGGTGTGATAGTCTGTTCAAACTGATTAATGGCATGGTGATGGCTTTATTTACCAGCCCAAAAACTGCTGGTATTCTGTAGCCCTATAGGCATTTATAACACAAACACACATGCCCCACATGCATTTATATATGTACATATACTATCAACATGTAATAATGTAAGTCTCATACTCTGACATACCAAATGTCATGGGATGACAGTATGTAAACTGTTAATGAAGTGGCGTTACCTCAGGGGATGGCTTGGGAACGGCCACACCTATATAAGTTATATGTTATATAACTTCATATGTTATTTTGTGAGTTAGGCTGGACACTGGCCAACGTGCTCATGGCAATCAATGTAAATCCTCAATGTTCGAATGAGGCCAGATAGTGGGATGCCTTGACTGGGCTTATGTCGAGTGAATATTCAGGATGCACCGTTCGTCATAACTCTCCACAATGCACCTTGTGGGGGTACACGAAGACCATGAAGGGCTGCAAATGGTCACCAAGCCAGTGAAACGGAGCAACCGGTCAATGACGCATTTAGGAAGACCAGTGGACCCAAACGATGCCAAGAACACACCACACACCATTATGGAAACACCACCAGCCGGCACAGTGCATTGTTAACTAGTAGGGTAAGGTAATAATGATAATAATACGGCCTAGTTGGATTTAATGGATCTTTCTAGTGAATTGGTTCAATGCCCATTTTTGACTTTTACCTGATGCAGATTTTAGACTAAAATCAAAACAGCTGTGCACACATTAAATCATAATATTTTCCATTAAAGCACAAGGAAGATCAGTGAACTGCAGAAAATATGTGTGTATGATAGTGACAATTAATGTTGCACAATGATTTGCAGACCTTGGGGTACATTTACTTAAAAATAATTGGATCTAACAGCTCACCATGTGTCCATGAGGGACTAGGGTGCAGTTTCACTTCCTGCCCTTAAAAATGTAGGGACATTGCTTAATTAAGACTCTGCCTATGAACTAAACTCAGTGTATTGGTAGTGACATGAAGACTTTTTATTAGAAAATCAAATTCATGATAAATCTAAGTCATTCAAATTCACTTTCAAATGACAGCCTACTTTTTATTATTTTTACCTATATTTTTACCCAAACGTAGGGGGTTTGGGACAACAAGTAATACCCTACAAATTATGATTTTTACATATTTAACTTAGTACTATCTCAGTTATTGCCTTGGGTTTAAATAGATTAAAATTAATAATAATAATAATAAATAATTATTTCTTGAAGATGTCTAAGCTCTGAATTAGTCATTTTAAAATAGTTTGTTATTGTGGGACTGCATTTTGTATCAATTTGTTTGAAAGGTCCATATACAACACTGTACAAAAGACAGAAACCAACTTAACTTACATATGCAGAAAACATGCCAACTAAATATAACATTAAATACAGTAACAGCTTGTTTGTACTTTTATTACCTTTTCAATTATTTTCAGGTGAAACGCTTTAAGAAAAAAACAAAAAAAGATAGTTGTGTTTTCTGCATTCAGTAATGTTGAGGTCTGGACAGGTCAGTCCATTATTCTGAGACCACTAGCAGCTTCTTTGTTTGGTCTGCAAATGTTCTTTTCTGTCTTTTCTGTTAAATTTTTCTAAGTAACAGCTTATTGACAGCTACACATCCTTTCAGACCAATAGCGTTGCTGTGTCTTCTCACAGTGGAAGGACGGACAGAAAAACCTGTGGATTTTTTTAGATCTGATTTGTAAGTGGAGCCTGATTTTGTCCTCACCCTGTCATAGATTAAAGTCCTGTTTATCAGTGACAGTTTTGTAGGTTACTCATTTTTCCCTGGTCTTCCTACATGGTCAGGACATCTTGTCTTACAATTGCAGAAACACACACACACACACACACACACACATACGAGTTAGCATGCAACAGGCACGCTCCATCATTGATACGGGTGGATGGCTTGCCAGATAAGCCGAAACAACCCTTGGCATGCCCTTCTGGTGACACATATGGAGACCCTGCAGAAAACGTGGAAGGCTCTCACCCAAACAAACCCTCGATTAAATTTCAAAGGGCTGACAAAAGAGGCTGAAGCCAAAGCAGGCAACCAGCATCTAATCCCGCAGACTGTGCGTCACACGCCTCTGCTAAAAATAGGCCTTGGCGACTAGGAGGAAGACGGAGAGTCCTATCAGATCTTCAGTGGCTCGAGGGAGGTCCTGCTTCTGCCGTGGCCTCGACCCAGTTCAGCCAGGCTGGGACACACACACGCATACAATGTAGCACATCCATAGATTCCCTAACAGTCACTGCTCTCCGCCCGTCCTTCTTGATGGCTTGTCACTTTGAGCATACGCTTAAAAAACATACACTGGAAACTAATGAATATTGTAATGTGGAATAAAGCTTTTGACAATGTTATGGTCACAGAGGATGTATGGTCACTCATTCATGCATCCTTTAACTCATCCTCATCCATCCATTTAGGGTAGAGCACATTTAGATGATGCAGAATGTTTGAAAATGATGCACACAATTATTTCAGCTGCTAGAAAACCTATAAACAACATGATGGTCTGTTATTACTTACCTACAGGGCCTCAAATTGTTAACAAAATGAAAGTAAAAGTAATAAGAAGGTTAGAGTGAGTGTTTTAGGTTAAGGAACCTCTTTAGAATTATGAATTATTTTATGCAAAAGTTTATTTAATTAGTTGTAAAGTCTCAGAACTTCAGTAACTTTTTTGTCCTTAACTAGTCCTTGACTCATTATGACAGGTTGGGCAGGTCAGAAACGGTCAGTAGGAATTGTCAGCTAATAAATTACAGACATTACTAAATTCTCTTCACACCTTGTGTACTTAACACTCATGGGCTCCTGTAAGCAGCTGTGTGAAGATCTAAGAATTCCAGCATTTGAGCTGAAATCTGGAAGCTGAAAACTGGAAGTTCTACAACAGTACAACAATCCAAGATTTAACTCAAAACCCACCATAAACTAGTTCCAGAAACACAAGCTGGGTTTTTTTGGAACGGCCCTCATGATCGGCTGACTTTATTGAAACATTATTGAAATCATCATCGCTAATACTTTGGTATCCTAAACATGCTGTGCATGCAAAACGGCCCATGTAGGTCACAAACCTAGAAGCATTATAAGAAGGAAGAACGGGAAAAATCTCCTTAAACAAGAACAGAAAGCAACCTAGCCGGTTACAACAAGTTGCAAGTTTGCAAGCTGTGAAACTAAGCAGTGACTTAGCAGGATGTCCAAAACTTTACACATGCCAGGGTTACTGTTTTATTGCACTGTCACTGTGATTATTCATAGTGATTAACAGAGTATGCTCATTAGCAGATCACTTATGAGAGCCTGGAGGGGAGCACACATTATGGCTGTTTAATCATTATGATTATTATGAACCATCATTATGATTACAATACTCATCTTCTGACACGCTGTGTATTATATCTATTTGATTCCAATGCAACCAACAAACTGCAAATGTACAAGTGAACTAGTAATTGTGGCCTTTCACAGTAAGAACGGTGCTGGAAAGAAACAACAGTTCTTATTCTGTTACACAAAACATACTGGGGCTTGTCTTCACACAGCGATACATTATTGCTGTGTGCTGTTCTCTTACACAACTCTCACCTCTGCTGCTCCTCACTTTGATCTGAGCCTGGAATGGTCAGAACCTCATCATGGCCATGGAATAAGCGCATCACATGACCACCAAGAAGATATCCTACAGGACAAGCGAAAAAACATTTAAAAGACTGTTTCTTTTTAACCGGAGCTTCCAAATGAAAGATATATATATATATATATATATATATACATTAGCATACTGTACCTTCCTCCACATTACTGCCTGAACAGGTAGGGTGGACGTTCCATAAGGTTTGCATGAAGGAAGCATCCACCTGGATGTTGCCATTGGAGATGGACAGATGCTGTAAGAGAGTGGTTGCGGGACATTAGTAATCATGGGAACAAATCCTTCCTGAGTCAGTGAAAGCTGGGTGACATGATGGTTAGTTTCAAGATTATTGGAATTATTGAAGTTACAGTAAAATGCCCCACAGACTAAGAGCATTAATGTGAGGAGGTGTGAGGTACAGACAGTGAAAGTTGTGTTTAATTCCACAACTTGTACATATGCACTTACTAGTGTACATATGCACTTACTAACTTGCTGTGGTGTACAATTATGATCTATTGTTCTATGACCTCTGTTAACTGAATAAGCTTAGACATTTGTAGTGTTCTTTAGTTACACTGTGTTGGTAATTAACATCATTTTATCTTAAACAATTACAAACACTTCACAGTTTATATCACACACTTACCTAGTTAATGCCTACAATCACTTTGTCATTTTACCGTAATTGCCGTCAAGCTTACCATCATGCTACCCAAAGTAATTATCTGGTATTGGAGTTTATGCCTCAGTTACCTGGTTAATAACCACCTAGACCTTATGGGATTAGTATGACCTATCCAATGTTGGGACAAAACAGCCTACCTAGTTAATCATGCTCATAGTCTCATAGTACAAGGACTTCCTAAATTAGCTATGGATACTCTTGATGATAGACACAAATATTCACTGATGACATCAGTCTGTGGTGTGTTTCCCAAAAGAGCTGTTGAACTACCATAAAGATTTTATTTTAAAAATGTCTCTCCACATAATGCGGCCAAGAACTGCCTGCTAGAGCAGGCAAAGAAATTTAACTGACATGCAGAACGAGAAAAAAGAGAGCAACTGAATCAGAAAGCAACTGCCGATTCTAGATTGTATGGCCAGGTTAACGCACTACAGACCTCTGTGCACAGTTATTGATTATTTATGCACATATATTATGATGCATATCTCTCTCTTGTAACGCCCCAACAATTCTGTAGACTTCAATAAACTTGCAAACATGCCACATACTATTCACACCACCAAAGGTTTTATTAGTCTGTAAATTTCATTAACGTCATCAAATCCAGCCCAGATGTACTGCTATTTCCTAGATGACAATGTGTATGCAGACACTTGTAGTAGTCCATAAAAGTCCAGTTTTCCACAGTGGGGCAAAAAACAAAGCATTGATGTTAGACGCTTCTTTTGCAGTATGCCCCCTGCCTAAGCTGAACCCCAGTCTGAGCATGAGCATATGGCGGAAGCTTCTGGAAGTCAGAGAGTTCTAAAGCTGCCAAGGTCTGAATAGAGCACATTACAGCAGCAGTGGGCCAGTGAGGGAATGCGCTTGTGCTCCTGGGGTGGGTTAAACTGAGCACTTCACACAAGACACCATGCAAGGAGGAAGGAGACAGTAATGTGTGGCATGACCTTTGCAGTAGTGGTGGACAATATGACCACATGATATCATGACACAGTATACCGCGGGTATCAACAGCACTTCATAAAAAGACAGATTTAGATCTGTTACAGAGAGCCTGTAAACAAAACATTCACTGTGTAATAAATGCTCACACTGAAAAATACTGTCATACATGATCATACGTGATTGTGTATCATGAAATAAAGTTCTGTGGAGTGCATTTTAAGACTAGGGAAAATATACAGGGCATCTACAGTGGACCCTCACCACAAAATGTCAGCAACGTAAATGTAATTATGAATATTTATAGCTAATACTGTCATGATGATTATTAATTTACAGAGGCATTCCAGTCACTGCACATTTGTGAGAAAGCCTGTGATTTGGCCGATCATCCAGAGAACACTGGAGGCGGACACACGTCTCTGTATTTCAGTACAATGCTCATCTGCTGACTAACGCTGCTTATTATATATAGGAATATTTGATTCTGATGCGGAATACAAAAATGAAACACACTTGTGGCCTTGATTAGGATGCCCCTCGAAGAAGCACAACAATGGCATGATATTTTGGGATTATCAATTACATTCACCTTAATAAAAAATGTTTAAAAAATTGTCTTTTTAATGGAGCTAATTTACTGCTACAATTAAAGTGTGCTTTAAAAAAACTGAGCACACAAAAAATTGGAACTGAAGGTACAATGCAAATACAAACGGAAAGTAGTGGTTTGGAAACTTCTTATACACGTATTTAATTGAAAAGCACAAAGAATAGAGATATTTAATGTTCTACCTTAGCAACTACCTTGTTGAGCTGTCTACTGACTTTACAGGAAGAGAGATTTTGGCAAAAGAGCTGGCGAATAGGAAGGCAACTTCAGATGACTTAAATCAGGTGCAGAACCAGTGTTGTCCACCACTGCTCTAGAAACACTCTGCCTTTGTTTACATCATAACCATTTAAGTATGCAGAAGAAAATTTGAATTTCCCTTTACAGACTGAACATGCCTAAAAGGCCAAAAGCATGCCAGAGGAGTACATCTGCAGAAATATTCTATTAAATACCTATTCTAATCTGATATTCTAGCACAAACAAACCTATAATTCATTGGTTCTCAGTCAGGCATGTGAGCATTTACCAAGAGGTAAGGAAAAGAAAAGTGTTATAATAAATAATATAAATATAAATAATATTTGCCTGATACTTCAATCATCAGACTGTTGAACAGCTGATGTGTTATATCAAGTAAGAACAGGAAAAAAGTACAACAATTAGTGCCCTCACAAATGATGTAACATCATTGTTTCGAATAAAAAACAATGCAAAAAACAATCAAATTAATTATTTGCACAGTTTTCAGTTGAATACAGGTCAAAAGGAATTTACACTCTTACCTATTCACCTATATCTATACACTCACTGTCAAGAATAGGTGCACCAAGAAGGAAGTATCGGATTGCAATGCTATTCAGAAGGAAGATACAGGTTACCAGGAACAAGATGAAATATAAGCTGATATGGGTAATATTTATTGAGCTACACATACAGAAGTAGTGTCTCTCAGCATCTGGCCACCATGTTTGCTAACACAACATGCCTGAGGTCTTGGCATTTTCTGGAGGTTCCTAATGATGTCCTGCGATAATCCCTCCCATGCAGCTTGAATATTCTCCAGTATAATTGCCAGTGGTGCTAACTCAAACAGGATAAGTCATGGAGGGCATCACTGCTCGAAAATCTCCGCAATCGTGGCTGTTGGGTCAGTCAGGTACAGCGATATAGCCTGTCCTAGGTTATGTCACATGCTCGGCCAAGCATGATACGTGAATCATTCGCATGTCTCACAGCGCCACCAACCCTAGCCACCAAGTTTCATTCCTGTCGGTTGATTCCTTCTGGGTGTAACTTTTTGCTAAACTGTATTTTTGGACAATGAGTGTAAATGCCCTGCTTTTTTTTTGTTTTGCAAACAAATACAGCATGCATTATCAAACACAAAATAGTGTTTTCTAACACATCACGCTTAACAAATACAAGTTGGACAAATTCCAAAAATGTAAGAAGAATGAAACATAATAAAACAGACCTGTAAGCCATTTTTCAACATATGCAATCAGCTCTGCTAATGCTACAATTTAAACTAATATACTACATTCCATTTGTCAATCATGTAAAGCTTTTCTCACAAACAGAGTCAACTGTGTGGCTGTGTGATTAGTCTTTAGTTAGGTTCTCATTTTGAGGGTTCTAACAGCAAACATGATGATTTGTGAGCTCCTGTAGAGGCGCATATTTAAATGATGAAAACAATAGCACATGCTAATAGCACCCTCTGCTCAAGAAGCTCCAGAACACATGCAGACCCTTATTAAATTACTTTCAAAGCCATTTGAAAATGAGCTGGTTGTACTGTGTATATTATGAACACTTTTAGCAGTTCTCATCACCTTTGAAGCATGATGTACTTGTCAGTCATAGCAGATACCTGATTACAGGCTTTCAGCTTGCTGCACAAGAACACGCCTGTCAAATAAACATTTGCTGCATTCTGTCATGCGTACTCACAAGGTAGCGTTCAGATGATACACTGACAAGTATGAGGTCGTCACCAATCCGAACCTTCTCCCCCTCTGATCTTTGCTTAGAGGCAGGGTGGATAGTCCACCAACAAGCTTCACCTGCAAGAGGTCACAGAGAAACATGAGCAAAACTCAACAGGGGTACGAAAAACATGACATTGACACATTTGCTGTAGTTGCCTTCTGATGTTACTCTGATTGAACAAATAAATAACAAGCCCGTAGTGACGTGAATGGTGTTCTGAATGTGGTTGCAAGCTCATGCTCTTCCTGCATTATGCTTCTATTATACAGTACATTTTACTGTGCCCTACATAAACATGCACCAGACCAAACTACTCTGCCGGCAGAATGAGTTAAAAGGGAAAAAGACTGAATGATTTAAGATTCCCTGAATTGATAGCCATACAGTTGGCATACCTGTCGAGTCCTCCTGAAGTCCCACATCAAAAGACAATTTATCTGTCTGAGATCTGGACGTCTTTAAGCAGGTCAGGTACTGCAACGAGAAGGAGAAAGCCCACCCTGAAACAGTGAGAAGCCAACAGGATGAAGAGACAGAGAGAGAGAGAGGGTCTTGTACATTCCTTACCATTCCGCTGAAGGAGTGTCGGAGGAGAATGGCGTGTCCATATAACAGCGTTCTGTGCCCACCTCCATGAGCTGCCTGCATGGACAACAGGGAGCAGTCTGTTAGTTATGCTGATGAAACACTTCAGACCAGTGTTTTCAACATCAGTCACAGGGGAACCCAATGTAATGCACGTTTTTGCATTTCACCTGCTATCGATATGGGAGATATAACTGATTTCACTTACATTTGTCACAATTCAGTCATTTCTGTTCAATGCCAGCAAAGTCATTCAGAGTGGTGTGATGTGCAATGGCTCAAAGTAGAGAAACTTTAAAGGTGCCTCAGAATGCAAAACTGTCTTTACACTGTCATAGCTGAATGGAGAGAGTTTGGTACATAGAACTGACAAAGTATGAACCTCAAACACTGTTCTCTTCTCCTTCAAATATAAATGTCACTTTTGCAAAAGACCTCAGTATAATTGTCAGACTCCAAAACCCTAAACTGCGGCATACACTGCCTCTGAAATTAGGAAAAGAAATTTCCATACACCAGCTTACATTCCAGCCCAGCGACTTATTGCCTTTACGACGTCCACATTGACTTCTTATCCGCCAGCTTAATCAAATGTTCCATTCCACCTTAAATGCTACAGCTTGTACAGGTGCCAGAAAGCCAAAGCAGCATCATTTAAGAGGAAACAAAAAAATTTGCAAAACAAGCTTGCGAATACGAAGCCAACTTCAGATGTCTTGTATCAGGTTTACTTGAGCAGGAAAACCACTTTAACTGTTCAGGAATCTGGTGTTGAATCACCACTGATCTAGAACCACTCTGTCTTTGTTTACATCTTAACCATTTAATTATGCAGAAATTACGAAAAAAAAAAACTGAATTCCCCTTTAAAGACTAAAGAAAGCCCTAAGAAGCCTAAAGCATGCCAGAGGAGTAGGCCTACATCTGCTGGCATTTTCTGGTGTTCTCCCTATTCCAATCCAATATTCTAACCCAAACAAACATCTAATTAATTGGTTCCCAAACAGGGTGTACTTGCATCCCAGAGCTAAGTGAGCATTTACCAAGATGTATAGTAAAGATACTGTTTCACACAATAATATTAGCCTGATATATTATTATATCTGAATATTAGCCAGTCATCAGTTCTGATTCACTGAGCATCCCATAAAATAAAGGTATGAACACGTAATAAAACTGATGTGATACTGGTAACTTTTTACAACAACAGTACAGGCAAAGCATACACCTTCATATAGCCTCTCACTTGTCTGTTGTACAAAGGCTAGCAACTGAGTTAACAGCTTACTCCAGGTCCACAAGGATTGGGAACTAAAGAACAAGAAATGTGCAGTGCATGGGGTCAGCAATCCTGGGACTGACAAACAGCTTGAAAGGTGAAGAAGCAAGCAGACACAGCAGATACCATTTCACCTCTTATGCACAGTAAGCAAGCAATACATTCCTATGGAGGCTCCTAAATGAAGAGCGGGAGAAGACCTGTATGGGTGGCCAAAGCAGAAATTGGTTGCAAACAAAGCATGTCTTTGTTTGAACACCTTATTTCTGGTTCTTAGTCTACATTTGTGCATAAGAGTAAGTGCATTTGACAGCTTCTCTTTTAATGCATTTCCAAAAGCATGCACACCAGATAACTGCTGCTGAACTGAGGCCAGTTCTCGTGTTGTGTGATGGTTGATGTTAAGGGTTTGGCAAGACAGGGATTTTGGTAAGAGGCCATTTGTGCAAATCTGCATTCAGTCCTAAACAGCAAGAGTTACTCACCTTTCTAATGAGTCTCTAAGGCAGGCATTGGAATAGGAGAGGAAAATGTTATATTGAGCTACTTTGGCAAAAAAAAGTTGCTGCCGAAGAACAAGGCGAGTCTACTTACACTGAAACCCACAGCAAACCCACAATGCATTTGGAGTCAGTTTCTTTATAATGTTGAATTTGTTTATGAGTATGCACTCGAGAGCACTTTACCTGGTCTTAATGTTCCAGCTTACTAGCATTTGATAGGCCAAAAGGAAGGAAGGTATCTGAATGCTGACGTCACAAGGTGCAAATACGCTTACTGTCAGACACGAAGGAGACAAGAGCTGATCAGTGCACTGGTGTTTCATAAGACTTACTTCCTATTACCTACACTGCACAGGACACGTATCACGGTTTTGTCCAGACCAACCTGTTTTGTACTTTATATGTTTGTATGTATTTTATTCATCAATGCACTTTTTGCACTCACCAAATACCCTCCCTACACATTGGTTTCGCATTAGACGTTTTTTTCAGTGCATATGCTAATCTTGAGGGGTGGATAAGGGGGTAAGGGGTAGGTTGTTAATTATAGTTAGCCGGCTAGTGACTAATATGTGTTACAGACAAGGCTAAAGCACACCTCATTTCAACGTCAAGGGATCATTCAAACAGAAATAGGAAAATTATATGTATAAAAATATACCAGGTGCATCCTCTTCTGTCACCACTGGGGTGACTATATGTGCTCAGATTATAAAGCACAGGGTACTAAACACATCTTAATGCCATCAGCTTCAGTCTTTGAAGGCTCACGTATTCTACTTTTAAGCGTTCTGACAGCCGGATAAGCCCTCAAACAGAAAAAGTGGGCAAAACGTCCCCTATGCCTCCAGCTGTTCCCCACAGGCGACAGGCTGCCATCACGAGGAGCCAACACAACCTTTCCGGCTCAGTCGGCCCAGCGGTGGTCCACCGGTGCTTCGCCAGCAGGGCTTCCTTTGTGAGAGACGCACTGCAAGCAGCAGACTGGTACGCAAGCCCGAACAGCCAAATATCACTGCCCACATGGAGCTGCCAGAGGTCATCAGCTTCACAAGAGCCATTTAAACCCTCCTTTACACAGTCAACATGAGACAAACAACAGCATAGCCTGGACCTGAGGAATAACTGGCCTTTAAATAACCTTTTAAGATGTGCTGTGGAGTTTATACTGATACACAGCTCACAGAAACTGTCCTTTAAAAAAGACATTGATGGCGTCCGCAATGCACCGCAGATATTAAAACCTACAGTACTTCTACAACTACAGAATGTAGTGCATCAGCTTCTCTGTACAATTTGTTAGCCTGTCTATACCCTGTCCATCAATGGTCAGGACCCCTGCAGGACCACCACAGAGCAGGTATTGTTTGGGTGGTGGATAATTTTCAGCGCTGCAGTGACAATGACTTGGCGGTGGTGGTGTCTTAGTGTGTGTTGTGCTGGTGTGAGTGGATTTGACACAGCCGGGCTGCAGGAGTGTCCACTGTGTCCACTCACTGTCCATTCTAATAGACACTCCTACTTCGTTGGTCCACCTTGTAGATGTAAAGTCAGAGACAGTAGCTCATCTGTTGTGCAGCAGTTTGTATTAGTTACTGTCTAGTGTTTCATTAGTGGTCACAGAACGCTAATGGTGACCTAGTGTCACAGCAGTGACCAGGCACTAGGTCACCAGTACAGGGTCATTCATCCATTACCCAAATAATACCTACTCAGAGGTGTCCCTGACCATTGATGAATAGGGAAAAAGACAGGGAGCTAATGGTTTATGCTGAGAAATAGGTTTACAACAATGCAGAACTACACGGTGCACCTATGTGGCAAGCAAAGCTGATAAAATGGGTTACCAGTTTGTTTATCAACAGTTTATTGTTTTAGATGTTTTATGAATTCTACATTCTGTTTAAAAGATTTTACTGTTTTTCTTTCTTTTTCTTTAATTGTATGCTTTTATTTGCTATACATGGTTTTATGTACACTGCTGTTATTTTATTTATATATACTTTAAGAAATGTGCTATTAAAATTTCTATTATTAGTAGTAGTAGTAGTATTATTATTAGTTGTTGTATCAGTAGTGTTTTTATTGTAATTGAAAACAGGTAAATGTACAGTACAGTGTGTGTTGTATACAGATTTGAACTTTCTCAGTGCCTAGATTACCACTTGTCCACTGTTTCACAGGCTGTTGGTGGGGTACCTAAATTTGTGGAGATGTGGACAGAAATAGCAGGGAAGAAGCTAACCAGACACCTTCGCTATAAACTGCTGTGTTGAAAAGGACTGGCCTCGTTTTTGCCCTTGTTTCTCAATGGCCGAAAAGCAGGCAGTCTTACCCACTCTCATATTAGCTAAATGGACAGAAACCAATGGATTTTATAGCTCTAATTAACATACACTGTGGTACGCGTGTGGTAGAGTACATCTGTTCTGACAGGTCCATTTATCTCTAAACAGCTAAAGCAGACTTGCTGGAGATTTGGGCAAAGGGCATCCTGGTTGGTTAGATGTTTCTACTGCTCTGAAATACAGAAATCCGAGCCAAAAGCTCTAAAGCGTAATGTGCACAGCAGAAACCAGTGAAGTATAATGCGCTGTAATATCAGAACTGGACTGCTGGCAACTGTTCACTAAGCAAGCATTGTTAGATTCTCTCACCAATCTCAGAGGTGACCATTTTAACCCTACCTGACTGTCATAGGGGATGACATCCTATATTGTCTTCAGAGCTTCTCAGTTAGAGATATGTAGTTCTTCTTATGATACTGGGCTAAATAGCAAGCCACAATTTGTCACCGTGAACTACTTCCTTCTCTCATCAGAGTGCTACATCCATTTGCAGAGTCTAGCTAAGTTTCCATCCACATATTTCTATGCATATTTTGACACATCAAATTTTATAAAATAAAAAAGATAAAATTTTAACTTTGTATAGTGGATAATTACATGTATGCATGTGTGAGCTGGTTTTACTGAAATGTTACTAAAGCAGAGAAAATTAAACAGAGAACAGTGTCCTGAGAGCAGCATCCTGTAACCACTGATGAAGGACCAGAGGATGAGCAAAACAAACTGTGCAGCAACACATGAGCTAACGTCTCTGACTTCACATCTACAAGCTATATCAAAAAGGTAGGAATGTCCAATAGAGTGGACAGTTGGTGCTTATTTACATCTGTATTATTTACATCTGTATTATGAAATTCAACTCATGGTATTGTTCACTGGAGTAAATGGTGCTTGCCTGTAAGGATTTTGCTACATGATATTAATACAATGACTCATAAATATGAATCTTGTTAATCATCTAATAAAATATAAATATCATATCTCATGTACACTCACTGAGCATTTCATTAGGTAACCTACCTTATTTGCACACTCTTATCAGTGTACATTTTATCAGCTCCACTTACCATATAGGAGAACTTCGTAGCTCTACAATTACAGGCTGTAGTCCATCTGTTTCCTTGCATCTCAGCACTGCAGTGACACTGGCGTGATGGTGGTGTGTTAGTGTTGTGCTGGTGTGAGTGGAGTTTCTCAGTGTCACTGCTGGACTGAGAACAGTCCACCAATCAAAACTATCCAGCCAACAGCTTCCTGTCACCACTGATGAAAGAGCACAGCACCTATATGCTGATAAAATGGACCTAAATGTAGACAGAAGGTGGGTGTACCTAATAAAGTGTGTGGTGAGTGTATATAATCAAATAATCATAAACTTTTCCAACCATAGAAAGTCATATCAAAGACTTGAGTTCTGAAGGTTTTGATAAATGTAATTTATTTTATACAGATAATGGTAGCCATCAGAATTTGAAGGATATCAAGACAGACGTTTAATAAATGAAACATTTATGAACATACAATCTACTCTAAGCCACAAATGAAAGGATCAACTACAATTATTACTGTATTTATAGTGAATTTGAGCTGAATAGATATTTAGCTAGTGTGTGCGTGTCTGACCGTGTTATTATAGTTAAGTAAAACTATAGAGGATATGCACGAGACAGTTGGTGAGAGTGACTGTGGCCTCACCCCCTGAGTGGCAGCATTAGCCTTCAGTGTGAACGCCGGGAAAACACAAAAACATCTAAAACCATTATACACCTGGAGGCACTTAAATATTTCTATTCTTTTCTGGAGTAAAGAAAGTAAACTGCTATTGCTGCACCTCTCTATGGAAAACTAATCCCATTTGAAAAAGGTTTTGAAAAGTTCTTTAACTATATTATGACACTTTGGCATGTGTGATACAGGACACACCCCGTTTCCTTCTTTTAAGGTCTAGCTTGCTTTAAGCATCTTTGGTGGAACTGACATCTCCCGGTACCAAAAAGACATACCGCTAACCCATCCCATAATGAGATGTTTTAGCATCTTCTTTTCAAAAACTCAAAAATGTAAAAATCATGCTGTAGATAAAGTCCACACTAGCAAACTAACACTGCCTAATATACATAGTTTTACAAAAAAAGCTGAACCCTGGAGAAACAGGACATTTTGCTTAAGCTTCTACACAGGCCTGCAGTAAGTAGAAAGGTCTCAAGTTTAACTGTGACAAATATTCACAAGTGAGAAACCTTTAAAACTTTCAAACTTGAAAGTAAGCCACAGAGGAGTTCAGATGATCCCTGCCGTATCCCTGGCTTTACTGACTTCACCACCAGAATCCAGAGATGGAGGATGGAGACAGGCTACTGTACTAAAGGTTTAGTGTCTTATCTTCTTTAGGAACTAAATGACGAGTGACACTCTCTGTTCTGTGTTTTTGCTTCTGCATGTTTTGTGAGAGCTGAACAACATAGAACGTCTGAAAAATGTCTATGTTCTGCATTTTCATGCTGTTTATTCACGCCGTGTTCAGCATGCAATGGCCTTTAGGCTGACCTTCTGGTGGTTACTGTAACCTACTTCTTAAATAGAACATTGTAATAGGTTTTGCTACATTATTTCACAATTATTAATACATTAATACATACAAAGTTTTCTATGTTGAAAAGTCCATTTAAATGTTAAAACCCATCTGTGTTCATCCTTCTGTCAGCAGATTGTGACTTCATTCCCCGTCATGGAATTCTAACCTATTTACTGTTGCGATTCATGTTTATCTGCTAGTTGTAGAATCTCTGAAAACTGGGATTCTGGGATTTCATCTACACTGGAAAACAGAGAAACCTTTTGCTGGTGTAATTTTATTGAATATTTGTCATTAAATACGCATCACTGTTCACCACCTGCATCACAATTCACAGAAGGAATCCAATTCTTTCTCCATTGGTCATGCTTGCCATCAGCTACACGATTTAGCACAGCTGTGGTTCTGAGAATACAGGGCAAGAATAAAACCATCAGAGTGTGAAAAACTCTTATTTCTGATTTAAGAGTCTTACTGCAACACCCAGTGTGCCCACTGTGTTTAAGGAAAACAGAAAGAAAGACTCTCTACTAAATAAATAACAATAAAACAAACCAGCTCTCAAAACAATGAAACTAACCCAGTTTTATAGATCTGTGCTGCAGTGCTGATGTTATTGTTCTTTTGTAGCAAACCAATTTGCATATAAAACATTTTATAGAGCATAATACTTGAACTCATAATAGTTCACTGAATATACACACACATAGGAGAGTACATATTCCAATGGATGAAGTGTATGTACTGTACTCACGTCGTTATTTTGCCCAGTTTTGGCCAGCATCTCCTGCAGTGCTCGTACTGAAAGAGACTGCTCCAGCACGAAGTTACAGATGCAGAGGTCTGGAGGAACATACTAAGACAGAAATAGATATAAAGAAAGAGACACAGAGTGAGAGAGCACGAGAGAGAGAGAGACAGAGACAGAGAGACAGAAATCAGGTAACAGGAAGATTCCATCAGAGCACAGTCAAATCAGGAAATTGAACTAGGCTGCCTTAAGTGAACTGCACCTTCTTATTAAGGTCCATCATCTCCATGCTGTATCAGCATATTTACACATAATTTAGACAGGATTAGTAGCAGGGTGCACCAAGCATGAATTTTTTATGTCTTATTCCTACGCAAGTTCCACTGCTCCTATTCAAGCAATGGACTGACGACCCCCGAGTCCAGACCTCAACATCACTGAATGTGTACAGTACACTGAACCACGCCCGCTTTTAGAGGTGGGACCAGGCACGGTTCAATTGCACTCAGGCAGAGTACACATTTAGTGTGCTTAATAACGGTGACTGGCTATGGAACTAGAACACATAAATGCTCCGACTGTCCCATTATACAAACACGGCAGCAAAGGGATCACTCTGGAATACTGTGCCAGAATGTAACTGCTGCATCATTTAAGGTGGAACGGGAAAAATCTGAACATGAAGCTGGTGAACAGGAAGCCAACTTCAGTCTTGTATGAGATCAGAGCATTAGGGCTTTGGATAATTCAGAAGCTCTGTGGCTCCGAGGAATGCTCCAGTGAGTGCTCCGAGTTTTGTCAGATGAAAGGCTGCAGCTGAGTATAATGCACAGCTCCGCAAGTGAACACGCTTAATAGCTAGCTCTTCCACCATTGCAGTATTCTCTGTGAAATGAGAAACTTTCAGATACGCGCCTGCTCAGAGAATCTTCCTCCAAATTCATTCAGTTTGAATAAGGCCCCGCCCACGCAGTCAACGCCAAGCAATGATGTAAGTGTGCTCGAGCCCAGAAAACTAAGCTCAATAGAAGCACAGACCAGCAGGGATGTGGGGAGGTTGCAGAACGGTTCTACTTCTGTAATATTCTTGGACTGACTTGCATGCACAACATGTTCAAGATCTACCTACAGATTTGCAATGGTATGTAAGTTCAGTGACTGTGAAGACCATGATAAAAGCTTTTCTGTCAGCAGCTCACGGTGGGCTTTAAGGTATGTGTTGGAAGGTATGGTCCTGCTATAGAAGTCACCCTATTTTCAGCTTCAGTTTCTTGACTAACTGGATTTGCTTCCGGAATGTACTGATGTTTAGTCAAATCCATTTTCTACCCAAGCAATGTTTCTTCTGGTTACGTCCTGGCTAGTCCTGGTTTTCTGTCAGTTTCTGTCTTTGTTTTTCTTCACCATGTGCTTCTGTTTATTTTGGTTCATAGCTCCTCCTTGTCTTCTCCCTCTTGGCACACACCTTACCTGTCTCTAGTTTATGGTTCCTCCCCTTCCCGGGTGTTCACTGGCAACCCTTGTGTATTTATAACATTAGTTCACCTTGTATTTGCTCACACAATTCATTGGTTTCTTTGTCTTGGATTTCATTTAACATTCTTGCAATTGCACCCTGCTTCGTCTTCTCCCTCCACCTTACATCTGTAACACTGGCTGCCAAACAACTGCATGATACAACAGATCCAGCCTCATGCTTAACAGTTGCCAGGGTGTGCTTTTCATCAAATGTTGCTCCCTTTTTCTCCAAACATATATTTGGTGATTCTGGTCCAAGACCACAGTTTCAGTTGTACTTCATTAGCCCACAGAACTGTAACATAAGTCTTCTTTAAAGACTTTCCTTTAGTTTCCTTTAGTTCCTTTAGTTTAATACTGTAAATAATCTGTGTTCTGTGTTTTTGTTACTTGTTTTTGTTACTTGTCATACGTGTTGCTCTCACCAAGACAAATTCCTTGTATGTGTAACATCCTTGGTGAAATAAAGAGATTCTGATTCTGATTCTGATTCTAAAGACAATGCAATACGAAGTAACTGCACACTAAAACTGCACTTTGTAACTTGGTGGAAGTATGCAACAGCACAAGATATAACTATATATACCTATATTGTATGCAGCATTAGTTACTCGAGAATAATGGCAATAGAGGATGAACCACCTCCTGTGGTTTAAGATTTCAGCTTAAATGGTATAGCAGTTGTAGTCTGGTACTAAGCATTTAGCATTTTTCATTCATGTAAAAGGTTAAAGGATGTACCGCTAACGTTAGCATTACCAAACCTATGTTATTATACTGTAACAGTTTTCCATTTATATGTCACATCATATTGAATCGGAACCTCTGTGTAATAACATTACCAGCTTCCTGCTAAATAAACCAGCAACCAGCTTCCTCCCTCATAAAACTCATCTATAGTAGTCAGCCGTTCGAGCACAATTTAAAAAAGGAACAATTTGTATTTCACAGTTTTAGATCTTTCAGCACCGGGCCCTTATTTTGAGTATGGATGTGACACAAGTAAAGACGTGACAATGCTTGAAAAAATGCCAGCAAATCTGAGCCGACAGTTCACAGACTTTTGAATAAATATTTCAGGCTTTGCTGGGGGACTTGCAGCAGTGCATGCTCACAATATTTTAGCTGTGTTTTTCCCCTAGTGACAGTTTTAACATACAAATCTCACATAGTGCTGCTTTAACATTTGCAGAATAATACAATAGTTTGCTAAATTCAACTGTACATATATCGAAACCATCACAAACTTTATACTGTAATATAGTTATTTGGCCAAACGTCCCCTTTATTACTAGATGGATTAGGTTGACTTCTGTATGGCTTCTCTCCAAGCAGTCAGCCTCCAGTACATTCACTCCAAACACAAAAATATCTCAAACTCACTTCATGAGGTAATGTACATTCAGTACAAGCACGAGTTGCTTTGCAGACAAACAATCCTGCATTCTAGCAAAGCCATTTCTGGGT
Organism: Semaprochilodus insignis; assembly: GCA_034552555.1. Taxonomy (NCBI): domain Eukaryota; kingdom Metazoa; phylum Chordata; class Actinopteri; order Characiformes; family Prochilodontidae; genus Semaprochilodus; species Semaprochilodus insignis. Next base: position 12,273,687 of record CM067483.1, on the reverse strand, counting down.
TGTGCTTTACCTACGATACACACAGAACTATAATGGACGATACATTTAAAAAAAAAAAAAAAAACACAATTCTAGAAATGGAAACTGAAAAACAAAGAAGAATCCAAGTAAACACACAACACACATTTTAGCATCTCCACAGTCCTCAAAAATCCATCACATTCTTGGACTAACTCCAAAGCCATTAAGTCTCATTCATCACTGCCTAAGAAAAGTAGCTCTGATAGAAGACATGAGAACAAACTGCTTGCTCAAATAACTGCGCTTGCAGTATTTATGGTAGTGCATAGCATGCCAATGCTATGAAGAGACACTTAAAAATTCTTGGCCTGATAACAATAGACACATACAATTGTTTTTCACAAAGAACTTTTAATATAACAAGGTAAAATAAATTCGGATTGCTCATAATTTAGTATAATAAGTCTACTTAAAAATGTCTTATGGTCCTAAATTGTGCTACAACAGTATACAACGGTGCTTGAAAGTGAACCCTTTAGAATGTTCTATATTTCTGCATAAATGTGACTTAAAGCAGATAAACAAGTGAGACAAAAATATTTGACTTGGTCATTTATTTATTGAAGAAAACTATCTAGTATTACATATCTGTGAGTGGCAAGAGTATATGAACCCTTGCTTTTAGTATCTGGTGTGACTCCCTTGTGCTGCAATAACTACAACTAAACATTTCCAGTAATTGTTCATTCGTCCGGCATACAGCTTGGAGGAATTTTAGCCCATTCCTCTGTATAGAACAGCTTCAACTGTTGATGGGTTTCCTTACATTAACTGCTTGCTTCAGGTCCTTCCACAACATTTCTATTGGATTAAGGTCAGGATGTTGACTTGGCCATTCCAGAACATTAACTTTATTCTTTGGTAGAACCACTTGTGTGCTTGGGTCATTGTCTTGCTGCATGACTCACGTTGTCTTAGCTCACGGACAGATGTCCTAACTTGTTCTTTTAGAATTTACTGGTATAATTCAGAATTCAGTGTTCCCTTAATGATGGTGAGCCAGATACAGCAAAACAGGCCCAAACTATGATACTACCACCACTGTTTTACACAGATGGGATAAGCTTTTTATGCTGGAATGAAGTGTTTTCCTTTCTCCAAATATAACGCTTCTCATTTAAACTAAAAAAAGATCTATTTTAGTCTCATCGATCCACAAAACACTGTTCCCAAAACCTTCTGGCTTGTCTATGTGATCTGCAGCAACCCTCCCATATACCCCATTGCTGTTCAGTGTTCTCCCGATGGTGGACTCATGAACATTAGCCAACATGAGAAAGGCCTTTAGTTTCTTAGAAGCAGAAGGGTTTGTGAACTTGCCGACTACTCTTTGTTTGTGAACCACTTCTGGGGAGGCTAATAATGGTCATGAATTTCCTCCATTTGTACATAATACATATTATATATATATATATATATTCACACTCTATTTATACACACACACAAAATGTGTTTCCATGCGTGTGCCTATTTATGCCAGTCCAATAATGCATATTGATTTACCTTCACACGCTTTGATAAAATATGCCACATCAGCAAAAACCTCATCAAGCAATCAAGCGATGTTTTGGACATTGCTCCCAGGAGTTGACCTGATGGATATTTTAATTAGCAATCTCATCCTCAGTAGCGGCAGGTGCCTGCTGTGGGATTCATCAGGACCTGCTATTATTGAATATTCACTCTAATGAGGTAAAAAGTCATATTGTTCATAATTCCATTCACATCTATTTGCACTACGGTGTTCCTTTTCAATTAATGGATGGGGTGGTAGGGGGCTGATAAAATGTGCAGCTGATATACTGTACAGCTAGTAATAGTAAAGCTACAAAATGCGTTTATATGGTCAATATGCCAGAAAAAAAGGATAAAACCTTTCAAACTTAAAATTGTGGTGTTTCCATTATTTAACATTATAACATTGTAATCATGGATCCAGACTTGGCCTAAATTTGTATCATAATATTCTGACCATTATTAATTACTGTCATAGCATGCTGTACTACTGTACTACTGTACTATTACTACTACTGTGGTAAAGATTTGGAAAAAAAAACAAAAAACAAGTTTGGTACACTGAAAGGCATTGAATAATGACGTCCTGTAATTGTGATCTGAAGTGACATCACCTGTTTTATGGTTTATGCAATACTGCCTTACAGATTCATTATATATTTTGGAAGATGCAATGCAATTATGTAACACATAACTGGGTGTATAACGATGTACTAAACTGATTGAATTCCTAATACTGGGTCCATGATTTGGCGTTCATTTGAATGAAGGAAATTAATAACTATAATCATGTTGTTGCACAACTTTCTAATGACATTGAAGCTGGGAGGTAGGAGAAATGCTGGAGTTGGGTGTTAACTGGGTGCTGATAATTTACAAACTTTGGTGTTTAGCCAGTGACGCTGCATTAGACTGCATAATTAATAGAATGTCAATTTTCCACAATGCACTAGCGCACCTCCGCAACGCACACTGTCACAGATTCACATTGCGTTTTATGAATTTATGAATTCAGTATTTCATATGAACTCTATTCATTTCCTATGAAATGCCAATACCCAGTTTCATTTTGGATGGACAATAACAACAACGGTTGTTAAATTGCCTACTCCTGATTCAACCGCTGTAAATATACAGAGGGTGTAATTACACGGTGAGTTTAGGTACAATGTGTGTTAATCTATAGTTAATTGGAATTCAAGCTATGCTGTCATATTACCAGAAGCAGACATGTAAGAATTAGACCCCAGCTGACATACTGGCTAACAAAATCATATACTGCATTTATCAGTAGCCCTCCCAACAAAGTATAATTTTGTAATTTTCTGATAATTTTGTAAATTTAAGCTCATAGATAATAAAGACTGAATTGGTAAATGTGAACACAAAATACATAACAAGTAAACTGCTTCCATACATTTTTACAGTCTCCTCCAACCACTACTACATCATCTAAGGCACTGTCTGCGCTCACAATTTCGATATGGCTGGTTCTCCATTCACTAATTCTAATTACTCCACAAACTGAGATGAATCAGGAACACGCTCCCCAAATCTAATGGTACAAGCAGAGTAAGCATGCTACTAAGCAACTCAGAAAGAGTGAAAATGGGTCCAGTAAGTGGGCAGAGGAGAAGGGCTGATGTTAGATTTGGGATGAGAGCCAAAGAGGCCAGCACAGCGGGCTGACAGTTTGAGGTAAGGAGTGAGCCATGAACCTGCACTAAGATAAATGGAGCGCATATATAAGCAAACTGCCCTCTTTCCTCAGTGGAGAGCTACTAAAAACAACAAAAACTTGGTTTAACTGGATCATGTCATAATTCAAGTCCTGTTTCAGAACTTTTATAAGCATTTCATTAGGCGTGGACATTAAAAACGGCAGCAGCACTGCTGTGTCTGTTCCATTTGTACCACAACTGACACCAACACACCATCACCAGTCAGTGTCACTGCAGTGCTGAGAACGATCCACCACCCACAAAATACCTGCTCAGTGATGGTCCTGACCACTGAAGAACAGGGTGGAAGGTATGCAGTAAAGTGTGCAGAAAAAAGATGGATTACAGAGTGTAACTGTAAAACTTCAAAGTGCATCTATATGGTATGTTGAGCTGATAAGATGGACAATAAGTGAAGAAGGAGGTGTACTTAATGAAGTGGTCAATGGGTGAAATTTCCAAATTAAATTTTGTCACTATAAACTATTTGGGTATATATTGCATTATTAACCAACTAAGCTCATAGGATCAAAAATTAGTCATCCTGCATGTTTAAAGTGGTAGTGGCTTCAGCCTCCTGCAGATGGTGTTGCAAGAGGATGATGGGGCCATAAATACCTGCGGGGTGTACGACAGGATTTATAGACTGGGAAGAGGTGGTACAGTGCAGTGAGTGTCTCGTTCAATCTGTGGAAAATTGGTCCAAAGCAGATATTAATGATTGGTAAAAAGGAGTGATTGCATTAGGGTGTGCCAAAGGCCATAGCGTATTTGCAGGTGTATGGAAGCATATGGTCATACGGGTCTACCAGCAGTGGTAAAAATCCCAGTCTACCGGAAACTCTCCTCGGAATTGTGCCAGGGAAGACATCCACCAAATCTGGCATCACTGAGCAATTATTTAATGCAAGAGTGGCTGAACACTGATGTAGCCTACATCTACATCCAGAATCTTGTCCAGTCCATGCCAAAACGAATCACAGCTGTTTTTCATGCTCGTGGAGGTATTGCACGCTATTAGATATGAAAAGTGAGGTCCAGTGTCATTATTTGTGATTTTAACAAGAACAATTCTGGTACACTCTGAGAATACAAGTGTGACTTCTGTGGAATTATTCAGTTCATTTAAGTTCAACAACTATGCAAATACAAGTCATGTCTACAAATCCTATGGGGAATTTGGATTCTTAAGACTTATTTTATTTAAAATCTGTTGTTAACCACACCAAAGGCCACTTGGAAATATGTACATCTTTTGAGACCTCCTTATCTACAAAACCAATGTCCAAAAAACAGCAGACAGTAGGTGAAATGCAAGTAAAAACACAACAGTACAAAGACGAGATATTTAATGTTTGATCTTATTCACTATTCTTCTGTAAAGATGAGCTTCTAAAACTGATCCCCGCAACCTACTCCAACAGAGTTGGAACAGTAGCAATTTAAAAGTACTAACATTGTTAAATGTTAAACAAAACAAAAAAAACTTATAAAGGAGGTGATGTAATCATGCTTGTCTATAAAGACACATGAAAACAAAGCCTAGTCTTTTATAAGGAAGGATGTGCCAATGCTTGTCACTTTTCCAAAGCAAAAACTCAACAGTTTAAGCTCAGGAGACAGAGTCTCTTGGGTCTGTCATGGTTTGGTAGTAGGCAACGGCATTAATGTGGTGCAAATGCAGCCTTCTAAACATCTTCTTTTTCAGGGATAGTCCTGGATATTTCAACATGACACATCAAGCCATGTTCTGCGTGTGTTATCACAATATTTGAAGATGTTCTTTTTATACCTAAGCCTCAATGCACATGGTTAAGATGCTTTTTAACTTTTCACAATATTTAATTTTAATTTGTCCCCATCTCAATGTTTGTGAACACGTTGCAGGCATCAGTGTCAGAACGGCCTTCCAATTATAAAAACCAATAACACTGATAAAGTAAAACATTACATGTAGTGTATTTGAAGTGTTATACATGTGATTTTTAATTTTGTGACAACACGTTAAGATATCCTCTACAGATACCACAATGCTGTGCATTTTAATATAATTTAAAATATTGAGGAAAATAAAATAACACAAAACTTGAGGTCTGAGCAAAAATGTATGGCTCAAGCTCAATATTTTCTGTTTAATTTAAAAGATACATAGAACTAAAATTAGCAGATAAAATGCCATACTTAAGTCCCTGTAGAGGATGTGTTTAATTATTTTCACTAAACAGAGACAGATCCCTAACATAAGAAGGAAAAGAGACATACATCATTCATGTTGTACATATCCACTGCAATCTCCAGTAGATAATAGATACTCAGATGAACAGCTTTTAAATTCACTACACACTACTGCTATTAACAGCTGCTAATACACAGCTGCAAATCGCACTGCTTTTTATAAATCGATACAATACACATGAGACGAAAACCCAAATCAATGCTGCCATGCATGATAATGACCCATTTTGAAATTGCACTGAGGCTGATATTGAGTGGACAGAAGCACTGCAGGCAAAACACAGAGGTTGTAGTAGAGAAAAAGCGGGATGACCTAATTTTTAGAGACAGATGTCAATGTACTGGAACTCCAGTGTCTTGAGAGACCAAAAGCTAAATGAGCTGACTTTGAATGTGTTTCACACAACTATGTCAAAAAGAATGAAACCAAATGTCACAAGCCTGCCCTCACAAAAGTGGGTTTTAGTTAAAATGAGAAAATATATTCATGAAGGCCGTGAGCGAAATACTGAAAGTGGTAATACGCATGTTAAACTAGAGGTGGGCAATTTGGCAAAAACATAAAATCACAGCACACATTTTTCAAAAGCATAATACACATCACGTTTTGCTTCGAAGTTTGTGGGGAAACTAAGATAGACATTTCGGTATGGAGTTGTAGTGGCTCCTAATGATGTCCTGCGATAATCCCTCCCATGCAGCTTGAACATTCTCACGCAGTTCCTGCAGATTTTGTAGTAGGGGTGGAGGTGGAGTGACACTGGGCCTTGTGGCACTTGACAACAAACCATTCATCTTGGAGCTGACCACGGTGCCTCCATACACGGATTTGTCATACTTAGACTCATCACTGAAGATGACCTGCTGCCATTCTGAGTCCCTCCTTGGCAGTCTGGCACGTCACCATTGCAGTCTTTGGCGACGCTGACATGGTGTTAAGGGCAGTCGTCATAACGGTCTGTGTGTATGCTGGTACTAACAGGATGACTCATGGAGGACACCACTCGTCGCTGAATGTCCACAATTGTGGCTGTTGCGTCACTTCGCACATGTGGGACAATCCATCAGTTCTCCCTCTCCGTGGTTCGTGTAGGTCTCCCAGACCCTTCATGTCACTGGTGCTTGCTTTCTTCTATCCATTGCCACCAACAGTGTGCTATGGTAGTATCCGCACAAACGGTATGGGGCTCAATTCGTCAATAAGACCATCCCACTTCCCGGAGCCCACAATGCGACCCATCGTAAACTCTTCCAACTGCCCAAATTGCTTTCAAACTCTTCTCTGAAGTATATTTTGCTTGCAAAGGATGCTACCAACAGAATAGCATGAGTCAGAATGGACAGCACGTGCAACAGGATGACCTTACAAAGTCAGTCAAGTACAGCGATAAGGCTTGTCCTTGCTTACACCACATCTACAGCCAAGCACGCAAGTTCACATGTCCTGCTGATGCAGCAACCAGACAAGTTCAGTATTGGTATAGGTATCAATATCCGCCAATATTACAGGCAAAACAATAAATCAGTCAGGTTCTGCAAACAACTAGGGTACATTTTCAACTAGTCTCTTATTAGACAAGAACAAAGACGTCTGTATTTGATAACTGAGTATGAAGCAGACACTACAGGTTTTTATAGTGATCTAAATCCAACCTATTTTCCAACCTAATCCAACCTTATTCCCAGGCTGGTTCTTATCATGATGAGTGTAACGACTGGCTCTCAGTGCAGCCTCTTTCTGGAGACAAAATCATTGTATCTTCAATCTCCCCGCTGACAAATTAGATTGAACATAGAACGGGGACCAACAACTGTCACGCATAATTCTGATCACAATGATGCTTCTGCTACACATAAACACAAGTAGGTAAATGAGAGAAAGAGAGAGAGGGAGAGTGTGTGTGTGTGTGTGTGTGAGAGAGAGAGAGAGAGACAGAAAGACAGACAGAGAGACAGACAGTACAGCTGAGTACAGCTGATATTCTAAAAAAGGTTATCAAAAAATAGGTGGCTGCTTATAGTCACACAAAAAGTACAGGCAGTAGACAGACATAATAAGATAAGATATAAGGCATATTGTTATTCACCTCTGTCTGGAGACTCTGAGTTCAATAGATCATAATCTATTCTCTGTAATTCCAGCCATGAACTCCCCTGGAGGTGAACACAGTACAGAATTCCAGCAAGTACATTTCAAATCTACACTGATCAGCCATAACATTAAAACCACCTCCTTGCATCAATGTCCATTTTATCAGCTCCACTTACTATATAGGAGCACTTTGTAGTTCTACAATTACAGACTGTATTAGACCTTAGACAATGTGTTAAAGGAAAGGCTTACCCAAACATGCAATCTTGGCTAACAATAATGCCAGCAGCATGACGTATCTGTCCCTTTGTTAAACCTTGCTCCTGAATACTATTGTCCCACTGGAGCTGTAACTAGGCCAAGGCAAGCACACAGAACTTATATGTTGCAATGTTGTTAATGCTTGTTAATTAGATACCAGGTTCAGAGAATTTGGAGTTAAAGGAGTGAAAATTGACTGACTTCTTGAGTTAAAGCCATAGGAGGAGTTGAATTACAGGGGGGAAGGCCAGTTAAACCTCACTACAGACTGGCAAAATACCTCAACCAAATCAGCAAACCAGCAAGCTTTATCAAATTTAGTAGGTAAACTACTGTGGTGGTAGCAGCTTTTGTTGTATAACAAATTTAATGAAAAACTGTCATAGGATAAAAAAACAGTGCAAAGGTTTTCTAATGCTGACGTTAGCAGTCCATTCTTATGCTACCCATGACTATTATCACATCAGGGGTGTAAAAAGCATAGACCGTATGGTAAAATGTATATAGCAGTCCTGGTTACTGTCACAACAAATCTGCATCATCATAGAGCTTTCTAGCTTTTACATTAGCTATTGTAGGCTTGTATTAGAGACAACCACACATTTGTGTTCATAAATGCAAACAAAGATTGCTACTAATTGTTCACACGGGAGTGACATTAGCAGTCAAAAGAGCGTGAATGTGTATGTCTGTGTGTCTGCCCTGCAATGGACTGGCAGCTTGTCCAGGATGGCAGCCTGTCCAGAAGTATAAGTGACCTAGAGGATGAATGAATTAACTTTTCCAATTTGGGCATGTCACAACCTTGATGTTATTTATTTGTCAATAGGGGTGCAAATGTAGTAAACTAATATTCTAGCAATTATTCCAGCGATTAATTGAGTAATTGGATAAATACCTTTGTTTTGTTTGTAAAAATAAACAAAACAAAAGAAAAAATAAGAAATTGTTTTCCTTTAAAGTTTTTTTTTCTAACTTTTGTGCATTTAGTGCATTTGAGTGTCTCATTATATTCTGGGTTAATTTATTTATTTACTGTGTTGAAAGGTTGCCCTACACCTACTAACTCTACACACTGCAATCAAGCTAAACTGAATTTACCTCCTCTACTGGATATGTGTATTTTAGGCTCCAGTTGCTTCTTACGCCACCTGATATTTTACTTTCCGGGGTATTTTATGCATCGCTATGGGCATAGGTGTGTGTGTGTGGCTGTGTGAGTGGTGCATGTTCTTGTATGTGTGTGATTATCACACTAATAACATGAATACAAAGCTTAGGTAACACATCATAACTAGGTACCATATTGGTTTACGCTCTTAACGAGCCATTCGGCATAAATAACGTACACTCCTTACTAGCCTTCACCTGAATGAGAAATCATACTGTTTTACGTTAAATGCTGAAGTTAATGTCACCTTGTGTTGGGTCTGCTCTGTGGACTGGATGCTTTCTGCTGAGATGCTGCCAAATGATGTTGTGAGGTTATGCTATTGTGGAAGGCTCATTAATAGACACATCATCCAGAGTTTTGTGTTCTTTAGCTTCGAAATGATCCCAACCTTTGGACACGAGCCTGTCTCTTCTCTTTAAGTTATTTGAGACTATCAAGGAATCCTTTCAGCACTATTTGATCATTCATTGTGAATAGTCATTTTAGAAAACCTGCATTCCGTCAGTGGCTACCGCTGTGGGAATACAATAATGCTAGGTTAACAAAGCCAAGGCAACAGAAGAGAGTGATCAAGGCCCGGTGAATGATAAACTGTCTAGTTCAGCAAATGCAACCATCTTCACGGCTCCTAAATGGATTGCTCAACCAGTTGTTTATTTATTAATTTATTTATAGCACATAAATGCTTTGGCAAACAATATGCCATGTTAATAGCTTAAGGTTGTTCTAGGTGGAAAATGTCAGACAGTATTTAAGGCTATATAAATTTACGAAGCGGGAGAATTACCGTTCTTTGTAAAATTGTAAAATTGGCCAAAAAAAGAAAAGAAACTATGGTCAGAAAACTGAGTCTGGTGAGCAAGGAGATACTATTCAGAATACAGACATAAGTTTGCATGCCCCTGGCCAAATGGCATGTTTTTGATGATTTTCTATTACTGATTAATTGTTCAATCTCTAGAGTTCAATGCACAATTACTATTACTATTAATTATTAATTTGATGAATTTAGGGTACTGGTAAAAAGGCATTTTATGTTTTATGTTTTTTCAAAAATATCAAACAAAAAAAGAGAAAAACTGAAAAAGATTTTTGCATGTTCAGCTTTACTACCCAGAAATGGTCTGTGTCAAGAAATTATTCTCCATGCTGTTGGAATGTTAAAAACAGTACCTGTCTCATTGTGCCGAGTCACTAAAAGGCATTACAGTATTGATAGTTTTAATTGACCAAGTTTCTGTGTGACCAGGAAAACTAACTCTGGTTCTGCCTTGTGTGGGTACACTGCCTGTTTTTTGAGGTTTGAGGACACATAGCTTTTCAGTATGTCTCTTAATAAAACATGTTAGTGTTTAGTTTGCAACATTAAAACATTTTGCCATTTTTCCTTTGTTGTGATGTCAGCACTTAAATGTAGTATCAAGCAATTAAACTGATTTTATTCAGCTCAAATACATCATCTGAATGAAACAGCAAAAAGCGAATACACAGTTTGGATGAATAAAAGCAGTTCACAAATCAGTTCCAGCGTCAAAAACACTACAAGTCACCTTCTGTCCTTTTCCATTTTTTGATTTGAGGTTAGATAGGCAACTAGTTTAAGAATTTAAAATACCAGTTTCATTCTATTTATATTGCAAAATTAGCTCATAGAAAGTACAGGGAATTTACTAGTACACTGCATGCTTTGTAAGCTTTGGTATTACAAAAAATGTACATAAATTATATAGAATAAAAATAAAAAATGGCCCAAACAAACTGCAATCAGCCAATTGGCTTATACAGAAATATGAATATTCTATAGAAATTCATGATTGGAGCACCTCTAATAATAATTATTAGACAGAACCTGCTCTTTTGACTCCATTTATATCTGACCATCTCATGCTGCTTGTGTATTATATCATAATGAGGTACTGCAAACTTGGGCACTTATTGGGATATTAGTGCCACATAGTCCATGGACTGTACTTACCTTGGCCTCTGAGGTGGGCTCCAGGTAGCAAAGCCGATTGCCGAGTCCCTCAGCAGAAAGGCAGAACTTGCGATTCTCCTTCTGGATGCAGGCCACACACTGCAGAACCACCTCATCATCCTGTCAGAAAACAATACAAAGCACAGTGGATGAACAGCAGTGGAGAAAAGCAGAGAAAAATGAATGTGCACACAATTTTATGATTTTACCTACAATATGTTAATGTGTTTGTTTAACTGCTTCAGCTTTCATTTCTGGCAGTATCTCATGGTGGGTTTTGAGGTACATTTTGAATCCTTGCCCTGTTATAGAGGCCTCTCTCTTTTCGGACTGACTGGGTCACATTTGCTTCCAAAATGAACTGCTATTTAGTGGAATCTGTCCTGCCCATCCATCTACCCTTGCAATGTATTTCCTATGCTGCTGGCTCCCCCTCAACCCCATTGCACAACAGATCCACCTCCATGCTTAGCAGTTGGGAAGGTGTTCTTTTCATCAAAAAGTGCTCCTTTTTCTCCAGACATACCCTCTGTGATTGTAGCCAAAGTCAATCTATACTTCATTAATCCACAGCACTTGTTTCCGAACTGCCTGCGGCTTATTTAGTAACTCAGACGGAGGGATTTTTGATTATTTTAACATTGCATTTTAGCTGCTCAGTGATTGCTGTCCATGAGAGGTATATTTCCCACCTACACTGCACCACTGACTGAATTTATGACATGATTTTTTCCATGCCACAAAGCCCTACTCACATATGAGCTGAATAGTCTGAATTTTGGACTAAACTCCAGGTGCCTTTATAGCGATTCTAAACTAAAATCCAATAATACTGAACACAAAAGCCACTGTTTACATTTGCACTATAGTTGCAAGAAAAAGTGAAGAGAAAAACACAATCTAATTAAACTAATAACACAAACAGTTATACTTTCATGTCTTTTATTGGGCACACTGAGTAACATCCACAGTGCATGTTAAATTAAATACAGCACACAAACTCTTGCTTCTGACCAACCAGTTCTTCTCAAAAGAGGTAAATGTGAACCATGCCTCAATGTAAACAACTTCCAGAAGACCTCAGAACATGTGTTACAGAGATGTATGAAGCTGGTTAGACAAATTGTCTACAACTGGAGAACATTTCAGGACTGCTGTCACTCTCCCTAGGGATGAGTATCCTGTTAAGATCACTCCAAGAGAACAATGAGCAGTCCTAAAAGAGGTGAGAAAGGTTAACGGCAAAAGACCTACAGAAAACTCTACAAATTAGAAAAACCTTTGTCCTTCTCAAGTTTGCAGAAGAACACCTGGATGTTCTGCAATGCTTTTGGGAAACTGTCCTATGAACAGATGAGAGAAAAGTGGAACTTTTCTTAGGACAAATGCACACTGCGCCATGTTTGGAGGAAAAAGGATACTCCACACCAACACAAAACCACAACAAAGCCTCATCCTAACTGTGAAGCATTGTGGAGGGAGGATGTTGGCTTGGGGCTCAGGGTCTGGACACCTTGCAATCATTGAAGGAACATTGAGTTCAAAGGTGTATCAGAACATTTTACAGGAGAATGTAAGAAATCCAAGACCTCAAGCTACAGAGACATTGAGCGTCAAGACAATGACCCAAAGCACACAAAGTAAACCGACTATGTTTATTTACAACTGTATATCATACTTTTGTGCAAATAACAGTTGTATTATGAATGTGAATGATGTAATACCATGCTAACGGCATCCAACCCAACATTAGCTCATAATATTCAGCAACATCATTTACCATTTAGTATTATTCCTGATATTAACGTTTACGACAAAGGACTGCATATTTACCCCTTTCTCACAAACTCCATCAGCAAGTGTCTATATGCGCAATGATATTTAAATAATGATATTTAAAGTACATGCTTATTAACGTTCAAAAACAAAAATGATTCCTTAAGAAATACTTGAGGCCTGTGAAGAATTCTTTAGGCTATTTACGCAGCTCTTTGGTACAAACGAGAGGTAGTGTAATTTGTGAGAGTGTTCGAGTTCAACACAGAGATAATCATCAAACTAAAGCACAGTTTGGTGAGCTTTGAAGTGGAGGAGGCTAAATCTCCTTTCTATACTTGTCTTTTTGAACTTGGGGGGGATTAACACATAAAAGCTCTCATAAACGCTTTCGGGATCTGTTGGGTGCATTTTGTCTCAAGATCTGAAATAATCCACTGAGCCCACAGCAGAAAATCAAGGGCTGATTTAAATTCTGGACAAATACTGGAAAATATCTGGAATAATATTGACCCAAAGCATATTTTCGTATGGACGTTTGGACGATCCTAGTAATCTTATAAACTTAAGGCAAGGTATTCGATTAAGTCCAAAATGGACTGTGTAGAAATGTGTTCTCTGCACAGGATATGTAACTTGTTTCCTTATAGAAAATCAACAAAACATATTATTTGACCATGTTCGTCCAAACTTTTGCATTTGATGGTATGCTATATTTCTGTAAATATATTTCTCTGAAATATAGTAATATATATTACTACTGTTGGAAATGAAGTATACGATTCAATTAGCGGCAGTTGGCTGATGATGATGTATGTGACATCAAAGGACAATGTACATGAAATAAGTAAATACACTGCTCAAAAAAATGTAAGGAACACTTTTTAATCCAAGTATAGAATCAACTCTGTTCAACTTCTGGGATATTGATCTGGTTAGTTAAGTAGTAGGGGGGTTGTTAATCAGTTTCAGCTGCTTTGGTGTTAATGAAATTAACAACAGGTGCACTAGAGGAGCAACAATGAGACGCCCCCCAAAACAGGAATGGTTTAAAAGGTGGAGGTCATTGACATTTTGTCCCTCTTCATCTTTTCCGACTGATTTTTCACTAGTTTTGCAGCTGGCTTGGGTCAGCATCACTACTAGTACCATGGTGCGGTACCTGGACCCTACAGAGGTTGCACAGGTAGTCCAACTCCTGGAAGATGACACATCAATACGTGCCATTGCCAGAAGGTTTGCTGTGTCTCCCAGCACAGTCTTAAGAGTATGGTGGAGATTCCAGGAGACAGGCAGTTACTCTAGGAGAGCTGGACAAGGCCGTAGAAGGTCCTTAACCGCTCAGCAGGACCGGTATCTGCTCCTTTGTGCAAGGAGGAATAGGATGAGCATTCCCAGAGCCCTACAAAAGGAACTCCAGCAGGCCACTGCTGTGAATGTGTCTGACCAAACAATCAGAAACAGGCTTCATGAGGGTGGCCTGAGGGCCCAACGTCCTGTAGTGTGCCCTGTGCTCACTGCCCAGCACCGTAGAGCTGGATTGGCATTTGCCATAGAACACCGGAATTGGCAAATTGGGACATTATGTTTTGGTCCATCCAACGCCGCCAGGTTGCACTTCAGACTGTCCAGGAGCTCAGTGATGCTCTGGTCCAGATCTGGGAGGAGATCCCCCAGGACACCACCCGTCGTCTCATTAGGAGCATGCCCCGACGTTGTCAGGCATGCATACAAGCATGTGGAGGCCATACAAACTACTGAGTACCATTTTGAGTTGCTGCAATGGAATTTTGGTTAAATGGACTCGCCTGCTGCATCATTGTTTCACTTTGATTTTCAGGGTGTCTTTGAATTCAACCCTCTGTAAGGTGATCATTTTCATTTCCATCAAACGATGTGGCATCCTTTCGTTCCTAACACATTACCCAGCCCATATGAGAAAAGATATTCTGCATGATTTTTGTTCCCATTGAGATCTGATGTGTTTTCAAAGTGTTCCTTAATTTTTTTTGAGCAGTGTATATATATTTATGATGTTCTGATGTATAAAATTGCAACATCACTCAACAAATCTCAGTGGCAAAACATCTATGGTCATGTATAATCAGTAGCCAGTATGTGTCCAAAGTCAGTAAGTTTTCCTTTGCCCAGCTGTCGATGGCTTTAGAATTCCAAAAAACAATCACACCACAGAGCATTGCTTTCAGCACTGTAAGCAGTTCCATGACTAAACAGCTTCATGCTGTTTAAACTTTATTCACAGTAGAGTGGTCAAGCAGTGCATCTGTAAGACTGCCACTATTTCAAGAATGAAGTTCTATGCTGCAGAATGCCTATATCACAGAAGGCCAAATCTAGGGATGTGCTTTCTGATTATGACATTCCTATATCAGTAAGAGTCCTTAAATGCTTAATAGTTAATACACAAATACAGTAAACTGATGCACTAGTTACCAGATTAATAAATTCTGTTCATTAAGAACAAAAAACATATTGCCAGGGGAGATCTTTTCATCACCTGTGCTTGAGTAATGGCTGCCTTGAATGCCTTTCTCTAACACAAAGGCAATAGCGTTGGTTATTGTGTTAGAGAGTGCAGAGCTGATAGCCAGCAGGGTGTGAAAAAAGTTACAAAACTTTGTTCTCTAGTCTTCTTGCTAGAGGTACCCTGGGGCTAGCCAGAGCTGAATCTGAGGGGTGGGAGAGGCAGAATTTGAAATTAGAACCATTTGGTAACTGTTTGGTAACAATTTGGTAACTGCCCATGACTGCCCTATGAAGAAAGTACTATGGTCAGGTGGGGGCAGTATATTCTAATGCGCCCCTACTTGGCGTAGAAAGGGGAGCAAAATCTGTACGGCTTGTTAAATGCCATGTTTTCTGATCCAGGCAGACAACAAAAAAATTCAGCTTGTCTTATTTCACAGTTTGTAGTCTGGTAGGCATGCCAGATATCCAAATGTATGAGCTCAAGCACTGAGTTTTTCTTAACATTTTTTCTTATATTTTCTTAATACAAACACAACTATTACACTACAGCCCTGTTACAACCTGGCGTTTCACTAGCCTATATGCTGTATGTTCTCTGTAGTAAAGCTAAACAGATGCCTGAACAACAATTTCTGTATTCAAATACTAGCACCTGGAACGCTTCACGAGTCCTTCTGAACATCACTAATTGAAACCTCAATAATAAGTACACAGAGTACGATCTTTTGCCAACCAGCAGTAAAAGGTGCAAGTTTCAGGATGAGGTCAGAATTCACCAGGCAGTTTTTAAAAAGGCCTTTTTAAGCGTAAACTGTTATTGTTTAAAAAAAGACCTTAATCCTTAAGTCAGTAGCATGGCCACTTGAGACATAACGTTTGCTGTGTGTGGTCTGAGCATCTGTGTGTGTTGCTCCACTGGAAAAACAGAATGTGCTGATGTTGCTCCTCAGAGCAAAAAGAGAGTGGTGTGGTACAATAGCCAGCTGCATCATTTTAATCAGGAGGGGAAACTTTGCAGCACTTCAGAAGCAGTTTACAGATGATAATGCTCAGTGAAAAAGCCAGCCCCAAACTTACAGCCTTTAAGGCATTATGTGAGGCAAGAAGGGATTAAACTGTGCTGCTGTGTGAAACGTTTTGCAAGGCAAATGTAAGCGCACATGCTTGATTATCAGCATTTAAGGCCTTTAGACTATACATGGATTTCAATTGTGGTCCATCAACACAAGCTAAGCTTAAGATATTGTGCAAACAATATCAGCCATGACTAACTGTGCCAGTAGTTTGAAATGTCAGACTAGTTATCCCTCGGTTATGGCCACTACAAGACTATTAGATGTTTCTCAGGGTCCCAAAGCACCGCTAAATATATGGAAGCATGCTCTGCTGGTACAATATCGAAAAAGGCAGGGGCTATTTATTCACTTTATTAGGGTCTGACTCAGTGCCTTATAAAAAGCAGTATTTTGAAAACAAGCCTTTATTAAGTCTGTACTTTTGTCTATTTATATTGTAGCTGTGTACGCAAGGGAGGTGTGGCCATGTCGAGTGACTGCTTGAATGGCTCGCAGGAAGCGACTGTGGTAAGACAGACTGGCGCTGCTAGTGCTGCATGTGTGCACTGTCCTTTGTTATGCTGTGGGGCTGGCTGGTGAGGTCTATGTCTACCATCCAATGTAGATTTGAGGCTGTTGGTAACATGTCAGTGTCTGCAATGTTTCAGCCAGTCCTGAGTGGCTGTTTGCCCCCGTTGCTGTGTTCAATAAAGGAGCATTCTCTTGAAACACAACGTTGCTCTCATCTGCTTCTACAGCACAATATAGCTAACAGGATGCCATACTTTGTCCTAAGCCAAAAAAAAACTTTACTCTATGCATTCTGTTGCAAGTATAGTGATTTAGGCATACAGTTTGCACAATGGTGAAATGATGGTCATTCCATTAGATCCAGTGCAAAACTAAATAAGCAAGCTCCAGACACAAAACAAGTCTTAGCTGATCAACTATAGTGATCTGAGGAGAAATACAGCAAATGAGACATTTGGCTAAACAATTAATTTAACTGCACTGTGTAATTACCATACGGGTCAATATTAGGGCTGCAAAAATGGCATTAAAATTCTGATATTAATTTAATTCAATACACAGTGCACTTTGATTTAAGAACAGTGTTTGTTCTGCAGATCCAAACAGGGCTGCAATGATCACCACACCGGCAACATGCCGACCGCACTGCTGGGGCAGTAATGGCAGTGGTTAGAAGTGATAAGCATGATGTACCTGTATTGCACTGTCGCTGCTGGGAATGCACCCATGTCAAGAAACTGGTTGTTTACACCAGCCGCACATGGCAAGCTTTCTGCATCGATAGTTGTATCAATAACAATGGAAGGGACACGTGAAAGACGTGTAAAGCTGGAAGCGTATTCATGGTACTCAGTATCTGCTTTGCCATTATGTTGCATGATTTTTGGTACAAGCCTTTGTCTAGCCTGTAATGGGGCCTATTCTTATTATAGGGTTTTTAAGATTAAAAATAAAATGCATAAAATTAGTTTTATACTTTATTATGTAATAGGTAATATGCAAATAATGTGTTTTGCTATGTAAGATCTCAGTAAATAGGTAAACATATACATTGTTTGCTAGTTTGATATGTTGCGGGATCTTGAGTGAAAGGTCAGATTCTTTTCCATGCCCATACCAGGTCGGGCATACAGCCTCTGACTGGCCCACCGATTCAACTCAAGGCATCCATGGTTGCTATCAGTCATGCCAACAACAACAATAACTCTTGAGGCATAGATAAATAATCACAGAAGAGATACAGTGTTGGACTTGTCAGTATCATGTCTGAAAAAAGACTGGATTAGAAAACTTCTAAAAAGGATATGATCATGAACTTTGGAATGGCTGAAAACTAAACTTCTAGGGAAAAAATGGAAGTAAGCCTCCAGAGTGCAGTGTTCCCGAGATTCAGAAGATTGATGTCAGGGATTGATGTAATTGATTGTTGACCTGAAAGGGTTAAAGCCATCCTTCTCTCTACTTTATCTATACACATATGCTATATTTGGTACTACTAATCTAATCTTACACTACAATCAACTGCCTTTTGATATTGCAAGCAGTAGATGAAAAACACCACAATGTTACCTCTATATCTTATGATAGTTGTGCCACTACCTCCAATATTTACCTTCTAAACAAGATCAATTGTGTGTACTTGTACAACCACAAATAAGAAAAACATGGAAATGTATTGCATTTTCATTTTGTTTGTTAATATATATCCATTCCTGCATTTCAGGTCTGCAGCACATTCTAAAAAGGGTGGGTATTGGGTTCATGTTGTCTACAATGAGATAAAAGTCAAATTAAATGTAAGAAACACTGTGTTTTTTGTGCTATACATACTGTCCCAACTTTTTCTGATTTGAGGTTATACCATCACTGGTGACCTGAAGAATCATTAAGAGTCAATTAGTCTAGTGGGGCCATGCAAGACACATACAGATCTGGGGGAAATTTGTTAAACACTTGGTCCTGAATTGCACCACAGACAAGGATATATCATGTCTAAAACTCACCCAAACTTCCTCTAGTCCATGCTTTTTTTACATTAGGAGTATAACTGATATAACTGAAATATAACTGAACACAAACTCAACAAGCCAGCTGTGAGCTGTCAGTGAATTGGTTTTTCCCTCATGTAAGGAAAGGCTCATTTTTACCACATGTAATGTATTCTCAGCACATTTGACACAAATCTACATGCTTAAAAGTAGTTATATCCATGGTCTAATGTGGCATGACTGGGAGAGGGGCCCATGCCACAGACTGGAAAACCTGATTAGATGCTCAGAGACACACACACAGATGAGTGCAAATCCACCAAAGTGTTTTATTTGCACATTCTCACTTTAAAAATACAAACTAAACTTAAATACAGCCTTGCTTAGCCATGCTTTAGAGAGTCTTTTGTCGTTCTAGAAGTCCCACTTTTCTTTCTCTTGCTCCGGAGAGGCTGTGGTCAGAAAGCCAGCACCCTTTCTCTCTTCACCCCAGAGAGAAAGACAGTTTTAAAGAGTTCACGCTCGTCCTTCAATTCAGCGCAGGTGCGCACGATCAGAGGAGGAGCACAGGTCAGGTGATCGGGGTCAGGCAGCGGCTCCACCTCTCCACTGCCAACTATAGACTTATCCTTCACGCAATGTTCATGAGTGCACCATAACCCCCTACTTTTTAGCTTCAACTTTACAAGGCATTTCACTAGTTGAAAAACAGCTTGTTCCCACCCTAATACTTCTACATTCTCACAAGGATTGCACAATATATCATATCAGCATCATCATCGCAATGTGCACATGTGCAGTACTCACACTGCAGGACGAGCAATGTTTAGTAGGGCAAATTAAATGAAACACGTCATGCTACAACTTTGACAACAGCTTGACACTGGAGAAAACTTTGCATGGTTCTTAGACTGAAACTGATTACAGAGCATTAAAGTTCCGCACAAGAGTGTTCAGTTCTGAGCTTTTTTATTAGATGGCCATCCGCATATATGCTCAGATTGATATAAACACCTCTGTTATGGTTAATAAACCAGCTAGATGTACAGCCAGAGTGCAATCCAGTCAATGCTGCTAATGCAAAACATGAGTATGACTACAGGCCTTCTCAATCAGTGCACCTGTGTACCTCCTCACATAAGTGGCTTCTCGAGACAAGTGAATTGTTGAACACGTTGTACCCTGACAAGGAAACGTTAGAGGGCTGCACTAAAAGCCCAGCACTGTAATAGCCCTGTGACAAAGCGCTTATTTCAGGTCACTCTGTCTCTAGCTAAAGTCTCTGCATTCATTGTGGCAGAGTCACAAAGTGAAGCAGTATTACACATGCCTTAAGGAACAGTTCTATCAAAAATACAGATATTGCTAACAAAGACTAAAAGCGAGCTGCCACAAATCACGTTAACCGGTCTTATTACTTTTTCAGCCATGCCATTGTTAGCCTCAACAGGTTCGGTAGACCACAAACCACAAACCATTTCTATCCTGCCACGTTCAGCTAATACCTTGATATTACAGGCCTTGACAGCAGTAAAAAAGTCAGAGCTACATTGTTGGCTTTTTCAACTACATTTTATATTGCTGGGCCACTCAGCAGGGCATTGCCCAAATCTATGAAACAGAATTTAATGCTACACAGAGGCATTATTGTGGCAATACAAGTGCTGTGCTTGAATTCAACAGTCCAAACCCTTCTTAGACGTTGTTCATCAAAACCTCGGAAACTGCAATATACAGATAACATAAGCTAAAATAAAATTCCACAAAAAACAAACCATGTGTGTGGAGAGATTTACTTGTTGCTTGCTTCCTCTACGAATGAGAACAGTAAAGGCATATCTATTGAAAGACTAAGTGACCTCTAGCGATTTTATTTAGCCTAACACGCCTCTGCCATCTCTGTAGATATGGCACAATCAGGCTGAGTTACGTTCAACACCATCTTTATTAAAATATAGTGCCTCAAAATGTGCTCTACCAAAAGGTTGAGCAGGAAGTTAAAGGGTTAAGCCCTGTTAATATAATCCTCAGATTACACTACTGCCTATTCACCATCTACTAAATTTCCTTTTTAGTAAAGGACAACAGTTGGTCTGTGTCCAGAAAACCTGACTTGTAAGGCTCAGTATAATACTCTATTGTACAATAGCTTTATTTTCCAACCCATTTCCAGATGATTCAGATGCCTTCTGATTGAGTATTCCTTTAGGAAAAGACAGCGAGTGAAATGAAATCAAGTGCATCTGAGGACATAATGCGCCAGAGCTTCAGCTCTTTCACAGCTGCCTCCTGAGGAACACGAGGTCTTTGGTCATTCAGTCTGAAGTCTGATAACTAGACTCGACTCAGCAAAGTCTCGGCAGTGAAAGACACAAGTTTAAACATCAAGTGCTGTAGTCTGTCCTGTAGTGGCTGTACATTACATAGTGTACACAGTAAACCATACTTTCAGTTTTAGTAAAGGAAATGAATATTAACATGTGTGTAGCTAAAAGCTATTTTATAATAGAAAACGTTTAATGTGACAGAGGTGCCAGGGCTGAAAGATTTTCCTACACGTGACCATATGGTATATCTAGTCATCACCCCCTGGCTCTTGATACACTGGAAGGCTCTTTAACACTACGGAGGTCACATTCACCAATAACCTTCAGACTACTACTACTACTTTCTCTATTGCTTGATCTTTTCAAAACAATCTTAGTACAACCAGTACAAACTATTTTCTCTTGATACTGCAAACATTTGTTTCATGTGCCAAAATAATTTCTACCAAGGTTTATTGTCAGACACCATATCAACACGTTCATATTGCGTAACAGGTGTACCACAAGGCTCTGCTCTGGGCCCCTACTGCTTTCCTATTAAATAAAGGCAAAAGTTACTTTAGGCTTCTTGTTCTAGCATTGTTCAGATGATGATCAACTGTTTCTCTTTTCTCTGTTTCACAAATGTCATAAATAACCTACCATATTTCTACAGATTTTAGCAACAAAAGGACTTGTTTAAAGCATAACAACAACTCAGCCTATAATTCTCAGTTTCTCCAGAGCAAGATTCTAAGTGAAGCCTTCACATGATGGACTGGTGACTAAGCTGTTTGAGGAAAGAGGTATTTATCATTGTAAATCTTCCCATCAGCATCAGGTTGTTGAATGGTCTCCTCAGCTCATGTAACAGATATCCTTATTTAAAGAAGAAGGACCTCAGTCTGCTCAGCTTGATCTAAAGCCAAGAAATCTCATGCATCAACTGCAAAGTGATACAAGGAACACAGAGGAGCCATCTGGGAGACAACTAAGTCACAGCATCACAGTCTATCTATAGCACAAGAAGAAGAGTTTGAATGTTTCGAACGGCTGAAACCTTAGAAAGACATTCTCTGAGCGAACAAGCTTAACAGCTTTACATTCAAACTTTGTCCTCAAGATGAAGTCACTGAGTTTCTATGAGCAAAAGACATATGTAAACACATAAAGCTACTTAGTCTTAGTTTTACATCAAGTCCCAAGGAACTGTGATAAGTGGGTTACATCCAGAACGTGGGAACACTCTCTTAGGGCATTTTCACACTAGAGCTTTTTTCCTGACCTGGGTTCAACTAGGCCAAGGGGTCAGTATGTTTGCCTGAGTGTGAAAGCTGTTTTCAGGTCCGGGAGCCATCCAAAGAACTGATCCCTGAGCCTCCTGAAAACAGTGTGGTGGGGTTCACTTCAAGCAACTCCAAGGTCCAGTTTGCAGCATATGTGAAAGCACTTTGTTCCCAGCCCTGTGCATCGAGGAAACTGATTGGTTAATTTCTCATGTTGTTCCCTGTTTTACTTTTTGCAATGGCAGAAAAGAAGATGGAAAAATGATGTGATTACTTCCACCGTGAGCTTCCATGATTTACCCTATTCGCTACATTGGCTGCTCTGGGTGTGGACGTGTGAAAATGTCCTTAGATACAATTGCTAATGGAATCCACAGGACAGGTGTAAAAGGTCCCGCACGCAGCGTCACCCTTAACAGGCAAGAGCAGGTGCACTGGGCTGGAATACACAGCACACTTTCTCTTTAGCTGTAGCTTCTCAGTACTACCTGCAGACTTGACCTACATCACAAAAAAACATAGTTCAAGGGTGGCCACACTCTTAAACCAAAATAGCCAAGTAGTGAAAGTTTATTATTAGGAAGTAACATTAACTGGCCAAGGGCAGGAGTTAAACTGCCTGTGTCTTCAACCAGACCAACTGTGCACTGTCGATATAATGTCACCAGCACCTCTGCCACGTCTGATTTCACAGTAGACATGGTGGTGAACGTAAACAAGAAACAATGTGCTGACATCGGATGTCAAGTTTTCATGTTTCTAGATTGCATAGGCAAGTAAACACCTAGCTAGTTTCTGTATCCCAGTTTATCTAGTAACATGATGTGCCTTCTGGGCCAATGTTTGCATCACTCTTGCGACTAAAGACATCAGTTCATGGATAAGCTCTTGAAACATGACGCAGGATAGCATTGTCAATAAACCACCAACTCACAAAGCAATAGCTATGACCAAGAACATAAACCCTTGACATTTGAAAACACCATGCTTCACCCTGATTGGTGGTTGGGCCTCTGTGGCAGTCTGTATCTGACACAGGTTTAAACATGTTCTGTATCTGACACGGGTTTAAACATATATGGTTTTACAATGCTGTGGTCCTCCGCAGCCATTTTGAGCTATACACAGTACTGCAATGATGACCTTGAACCCACCCTAAACCTGTTTTGCCCAGTCCAACCCTCCACCCCCCCACCCCCCAATGGAGTTGCTGAATAAGAGTCTTATCATTTGAATATATAATGAATGCTCCCAAAAAAAATACATTTTCTAGACAGATAAGAAAAAAAATTTCTCCCAACTCATCACAGATGTGAAACTGAAAAAGATTAATGTCATGCCAAAAAGCTGACAAAAAAAAGAAAGCTAAAGAATGGAAAAGGAAAATGCCGGACTAACATTTGAAATTCCCATGGGATGCAAGAGACAGAAGTAATACAGTGAAAATATTGGGTGAGTCAACCTGGACTGCAACAGAAGCTCAAATGTTCTGCACATGTACTGTATACGACAGCTCAAGGGCTTCTTATTCTGCAACATTCTTCGTAAAAAAATCTGTCCTACGGAAACAGCTCAGTCTAGCGAGCTGGTTATGACCAGAGAGTTTGCTGATGAAGTGATTCACACAGCTGCTGCTTTTAGCAGGCCGGAGAGAAGCCTTACATGACTCGGAGAAAGCCAGTCATGTTTCAGGTAGAGGAGGGAAAAAAAGGAAAAAGATTTGCTCCTGTGACTCACTGCCGAGATGAGGTTAGTGCTAATGCTCAACTAAGCTGAGCAGTCTGGCTGCTTGCACGCGCACACACACACATACACTGCAATCCTCCCTGCCAGTTTATGTTTATTGGTTCTGACAGTGTATGACACATTGATATCTATAAAAATGGACATGAACGTAGCTCAGGCTTGATGGCTGCTACCCCTGTTTTTATCTATACAATGTATTTGTGTCCATTTTTATCGATAACAGTACGTCACTGTGTCTGAAGTCGCATAAGCAAGTCTAGCTGAGACATTGGTTTGAGACAAGTGTGAGATTAGGGGATGCAGTTTTGAAGATGCTAACTGACGGGGTATCACTTGTTAGGTACATTAGACCCAGAGCAAACCTAAAGAAGCAAACTTCAGACACTTCAGTCTGACTACATTAGCAGTATTTCCCCTACAAACACACTCACATGCTGACCAGCTTGAATCAGATACAGACATGAGGTAATTCTCATGTAATTCTCTCTCTACTTTCAAGTAAAACTGCACTAAATTATATACCAAGGCCGGTGCGAAGCTGATCAAAGCAGCAAGATAAGCTCACTGGACAAAAAATGAGTCACCTGTGACTGAAAGGTACCTAATATCATGTAACACCTCCACAAGCTCGAATAACAGCTGAGATTCTATTTGGCTTGGACTACACAAGTTTCTGGATGTAGGCAACATTAATGTTCCGCCACTCTTGCAACTTCTCTTGCACCAAAGAATTGCACAGTTCAGCCAGGTTTCCTGGAGGCCTTCCCTGGCACAATATTGAGGAGAATTTCTTGTAGACTGGGATTTTTGTCACTGCTGGTAACCTGTATGACCATACGCTTCCATACACCTGCAAATTCAGCTACTTCCTTCACACTATGGCCTTTGGCACAACCAAATACAATCACTCCTTTCAGCCAATCATTAACATCTGCTTTGCGACTCATTTTCCACACATCAAACTTCATTGCACTGTACCACGTCTTCTCAATCTATCGAATCTCATCTGAAGGAGCCTAAAGTTACTACCACATTAAACATACAAGGTGACTAATTATAGCTTGATTTGATTTGATTTGACAATATAATATAATTTGGCTTGATCTCTTTACTATTTCTGCCTCAGAGCAGACAGGTTTGTAACTACATTCTGTGGTTTATACATCCTATTTCTTGCTTATGCATCTGTGAAGAGTTTCAACCTTTCTCTCCATGGTGGCATATTTTGCATAAAAGGTAGAAAGTCTGGCTTTTTATGTCACAATACATTTCATAGTAGATACGTAATACAGGATTGAGGGCTGATGCTGATACCAGAAATGGGAGATTCACCTGTATTACCATGACAGAGACCATTGTTTTGAAAAAAATGTACAGATGTTAGCACAGTGGTGTTCTGCTCTTTCAGAGTTCAATAAACGCATCATCACTTTGAAATATCAGTCAAATCTGTCCAGGGCCAGCATTTTATGGGTGAGTAAATTTCTGCTCTGCTGATATTATCACACTCCCCTACTAAATGCATTAAAGCATTAATATATTACACATTACAAAATACATTTACATAGAACACAGTATTGTTGATGATATAAAATCCGAGAACTGGCTTTAATACCACGTCAACGTCACCAAAGACTGGAATGGTGTCATGTCAGACTGCCATGGAGTGACTCTGAATGTCAGTGGGTCAAGTCCCGCTTTTGTCTTGGTGGAGACGACCAACGAATCTGTGTGTGGAGGCACCGTGGTCAGCACCAAGATGAACGGTTTATTGTCACGTGTCCAGAAAGCCCTGTGGTGTCACTCTACCTCTACCCCAACCGCAAAATCTGCAGGAACTGAGTGAGAACATTCAAGCTGCACGGGATGGATTATAGCTTGACAACATTAGGAACCAAATCCATGCCGAGACGTCCGGCATGTTTCGTTAGCAAACATGGTGGCCAGATGCCATACTGAGAGACACTACTTCTGTATGTGTAGCTCAATAAATATTACCCATATCAGTCCAAATTTATCATCATTTATGGTATGATAACCTGAATCTTCCTTCCCAATTGCACTGCAATCCAGCACTTCCTTCTGGGTGCACCTATTCGTTTGATGATGAGTGTGTAAATCAGAAATGATCAAATCTGCCATATCTTTTGCAATATTTTAAATTCAGCATATAAACAGTAACTGTGTATTAAAATGTGTAGAAGTGTGGTCTCTGTAGACATATTAGATGTGTTATTTTCACTTTTGCATTTGACTCTTTTAACGATTGATCAATGCCTCATTTTCAGAGGTCACTGGTCCGACCAAATCTGCATACAAGCTACCTTACACATGGTGATTTGCTTGTAACATACACACTACTGCATCTGGCTGCCACATTCAGCACTGCAGTGTCAGAGGCTTTCAAACCTAACATGCAAGCAGCAAACAGAACACATCTGCCGTACTCTCTGTCAGTAAGCTCAGAGCTAGTCCTGGGGCAGCCGCGGAGCTGTTTTGACAATTTATCAAAGAACAAAACCATATATAGACTTCAGTAGAACACCAGAATATTCCTTAGTGTGTACACTGAGAGTCTCGCCCACGCAGGTGCAAAGAAACGCGCCTCAGCATTACTGCCAAAACACCAGAGGAAATCCCCCAGCCTTTCCACAAAGCAGAAAGATAAAGTAAAGGGCCCTCGGACGGGAAAGCACTGCCTTTCCATTTGTCAGTGTTGGTAAACTGACAAGCTGAGAGATAGGCACTCTAAGCCACGCTTAAACCCGCTTTTAAACACAAGGGACCAAAGAGCAAACAACTGTGAAGGCCCAGACCTCTGCCATCGCCGTCACATGAAATTGCAATTTTCTCAAGAGACCAGAAAAAAAACCTGAGATAGGAAAAAACCTACTCTGACAAGCACATGCATTCAGAAGGCACAAGGGCGGACGGTGGCAGTAACAGCTACAGCAGCACCTAACTTCTCTTCACCTGCTGCTATTAGAAGCGCGCTACCCTTCTACACTAACACCTCTCAAATTAGCTGCTGGCATACACACACTTTGTTTCGATCGCACTGAACATGAAATATCTCAAACTTGAAAGCTTGCTACTCAAGCTTCATCCGTCATCGTTGCCAACAAATGAGCTAAATGCGCCGGGCATTATATTGTAATACACCAGTGCAAATCATATTACTTTACATTTGTCCATCTCCAGGGGAAGAGCTAAGTCAATACCGCACAAACTCCTAAACCTGAACATATGTAACCACAGACATCACCCAGACCACTCCAGTAATTATTTCATCCTCTAAAGAAAAGAACTTTGAGCTTCTAATCCTACAATGCACAACGAGACACAGTGTCATCAGAAAGTACTGGGACATGTGTCTCATACATAAACCCTGCGCGCAAAAATGGGCCTCTGAAATGCTAAACTAGACAGTCTGTTACAGTGATATAGTCCGTATATTTGTAATTGTGTGTGTCTGTACTTCACAGTACATGAACTGTACTGAAACACATTGATTCAATAATCACAAGTGAGCTTCAACCATCGCACTCAACATCGCATTCAACATATATTCCAATAAATGCTAATAAGAGGATGTGCCAGGGTCCATGACAGCTGCGTAACGCAGCATGAGGCCAGCGCCCACCCGAGCCCCAAGCTCTGATGAAAGCTGCGGGACGCACGAGCAACTGTGCTGAGAGAGAGGGAGCTTGCTGCACCTCACTCCGTGGCCTCAGCCCTCACTGCATCCCCCACACACATCGAACGCCATGGTCCAGCAGCCACTAGATCTTAGCACTAGAAGTAATGAGAAGGCCTAAAAAGCTTTACACACAACCACATAGCTTCGTTCTGGCTCATTGAAGCCTGAATGATGCAAGTTCACAGAATAAAGGCTCAAATCTGAGCAGGTCAATCTGTCCTTTTGTGTGTGGAGCTGTTAGCTTAAGCTACTTCGAGTTCATACCCTCGTTGGCACCAGAAGCTAACATCAGCTTGGTGAGAAAGCTAGCAATTCTGGCTCAGCGTTGTGGCACCGAGGCAAGTTAAGAAGACAAAGACTCAATTCTGAGCAGGTGAAGTCAAGTGACTGGTGTGAAAGTGACAGAAAGACTATTTTTGATTATTAAACATACAATGAGAGCTTATTCTTCTGCTCTGCCTCGTCTGGTCAAATAATGAGATGCCATAAAGTGGGCCGGAGGGTTTAGAAACAGGGCAGTAAATAGGCATTTACAATTATGCCTGTTCACCGATCTTAACAAGGCCAAGATTTATATGATTATATACTACATTTAGCAGGGGTAATATGTAAGATGATAAGACATAAGATTTTAGTACAAAACATTCCAAAATTAGCTAAAATTATCAACAGATTTTGAAGAAATAACAGTTTTGACAGTACGTCAAAGATGTATCGTGTTGCAAAGATAATGAAGTTTGCATGCTAACCCACTAGACCCACCATGTCCTGTCTCGCAGTACAGCTTTGTACCTGCAGAGGCGATAGTAAGTCACTGCAGCATCAGTACGCCTTTAGTCTCAACATGAGCGGACGAAGAAGAAGCACCGCTGCTTTTGGCTAGAAAACACTTTGAACTGTAAAGAAAACAACTGACAGAAACAGCAGCAAAACAAGAGTTAGCACTGTGAGGAAGGAGGAGGAGGGACTGTGAGGAGTATGAGTATGAGAATTCGACAGATTGTGCCATCTTTCAAAATGTTCCTTTAAGCATAACAATAACACAAAAAATAACTATTATTTAACCTAGTTGTTTGTGCTTTAGTGTGTTACTTTAGTAGTACTAAGTGTATTATGTTCGTTGAGATAGAAAACAAAGCAAGGTTATTTCAAAGCAATGCTACGTTCACATTACCAGGCTGAAGTGACTCAAATCTAATTTGTTCCCTTAATGTGACACAGATCTGAGTCTTTCATAGCTGTGTGGACACATCAAATCCGGTCTTATCAAAACAGACTGGAGTCGGTTTCATATATAGTCCTAGATTGGACACATAATCCCTCCTCCACCCTCCTGGAAGCAATAACAGTGCTAAACCTTGATTTGTGGGCATGTGGCACGCATGTGAACATTCAGATTGGACTTCATGTGGGGTTTTTCACCAGGCATGTGCCATCACTTAGAGTTAACGTGAAGTTAGAGACAGAAATGCAACACAACTGACCCTTTTTATCTCCATCTTGCTATGATACTAAGCCACTGAGAGCTGCTCAGAGTATATTACCTTTGCAGTATCATGTTAGAGAGATCGGATGTGAGCAAAAATGAGGAATGAGACCTGTAATGTGAACATAGCCCAAGTGGCATTTATTTTAAATAGTCATTCCCAGAGTGTCATTTTCTTTTTGGCAAAGGAAAAGTCTTTGCCTGGTGCCAGGGACGTGTCCAGTGACGGTTAATCGAGTTTGCGTTACAGTGTTCACTTTAGGATGTCCCCGCAAGGCAGCATCAGAACTGTGCTTTACTAATGACTTTTATGTGACAAAGATGAACACCCCGCTCACATTCAGAGTAAGGGACTGTGGGAAAATTACAGGACAAAACGCTAAAGCTAAAGAAAAAACCCAACTCAACACCAACCCAGATTAACTGATTGCCACCGTTATTATCCTCACAGTTACCCAGATAAGAGGAGTATGTTACTGCCAAACGTTCCACTGATGTGTTTCAAATTGTTATGGTTTGAGTAATTTCTTTGCAGACTCGTGCAGGTTTCACTGAACATGGGTTCATCAAGACCACTGTAAAAAGAAAAACAGAGCTCTGTACTTTACCGTACCTGTAGCCTTTACATGTAGCCTGGTCAGATTTTTTCTCCAGGGTTTCCCCAGATAGATACAATGTTGAGCTAAAAATGTTTTCCCCTGAAACAAAATCATTCTGTCAGAATGTTTGGTGAAGTAACTTCATTAAGGTTACCAATCATTAATAGTTGCAATGTCCAATACAAATACAGAGCCAATTCTGTTAAGCAAGTTGAACAAGTAGCCATTCAATATACACTGACTTTCTCAGTTAGGATTCAGGTTAGCTCCAATATATTTCTACTAAATATATGATTCGGTTCAGTATTACAGGCACACGCACAGTATTAAATGCACATTACAATTCTCAGGTCCCACGCAACATAAACATGGCCAGGTAATAAACATGGCAAGGCCATGTTCAGACTGTCCAATCCAGTTGGACAGCCCAAATCCAATTTTTGGCATATCCAGATTGTATCCAGATTGATTTTTGATAATCTGATTTTTGTAAACTGGATCCAAAGCATGTCTAAACGTGGTCTGAAATGCAATTCCAATTGGATTTTTATAGACGTGTCTCAGTTTGAACACTCCGGCTGTTCAAATCGGACTTCAAAGTGTCTTTTGAGTTGAGTAGTAAACTGTGACTTGAAAAACACTTGAGAGTTTGGAGGGTGTAATGACGTTACCACAGCAACCTATCCAGATAGATTGGTGATGTTTGGACACAAACACAAACATGTTCAGACAAAATCTGATCTAATCACTTACAAATTACAGTGCATATAGTCGTTTCAAAAGATCAGATTTGAGAAACAAATTCGATTTGTTTCCTGCAAACTGAACATTCTAGTCCTCTAGAGCTACCTTCCTGCAGTGCCT
Organism: Semaprochilodus insignis; assembly: GCA_034552555.1. Taxonomy (NCBI): domain Eukaryota; kingdom Metazoa; phylum Chordata; class Actinopteri; order Characiformes; family Prochilodontidae; genus Semaprochilodus; species Semaprochilodus insignis. The sequence continues at coordinate 12,242,866 of CM067483.1, read as the reverse complement.
AGTTCCTGACACAATCTGCCACACCTGCTCCTGCTAATCAACCTCTTTTTCTAAACTTTTTAATCAACTTTTTTCCCCCACACTGCTCTACAGTCATAGCGTTAATGATAATGATTAATGATACAAAACTCACATTTGTTTTAGCTGCACATTATTGCCTAGCATTGTTTAAGGCAAAAACATTTTATTTTCTTCATATGTAGCCTTTTTTTTTGCACACTTATGTTAGCATTTGCATTGTGATACATAGTGATATTTTAGGTGCATCTCGATCTTAAAGGTGCACTCCACCAATACTTCAAAACGTCTGCATAATTTAATGGCGACGGTGTAAACAAAGTAATTCAGAGTGCTTTGATGTGCAATGCTCCATCCTAACTGTTCACATTGGTGGTGATGGGAAACAGAATTTTAAGGCCTCTAAAAGCTCCCTCACAGTTGATTTTGATCAAAAAGTATTTTAATTTCAAACCCATTTATGATTGAGGCATACATAATGTACTTTGTACAACAAAGTAGTTCCTTTTTTTCTGGTTTACCAATATTTTACCATCGTCAACATTACATGCAAAGACTTGGAAGACTTGACAGACGTGTAGGCTAGTAAATAAAAGGATAGTAGGATAGTAAATAAATCCCTATCACCACCATAGTAAAGAAACTCGCATTGGTACATTTCTGTACAATGAACCGTTTTATGTCAAACCACCCTAAATTGCTTTATTAACAATTATTGAATTATGCAGAAATGTAGAACAATTGGTGGAGGTCTTTTGGAAGAATAAGCAGCAATCACTTGGTGATCTGAATTATTACAGTGCATAGTTGAAGATCTCCTTCCAGTCTCTTTTACAGTTAAAAAAGAGAGCTAAATGGACACTACTCATTTATCTTTTTCCCATAAAGTATTATGGAAATGCTCTACATGGTTTGTCACAGCTATTATCCATTTTTGTTGTCTGGCCTTTTTAAAAACTCTGAAATAATTGGAATTCTACTCAATCAGAATCAATAAGGTTATCCCTAGTGTATAAGTAATAGAGTGAGAGGGAGAGAAAGGATAAAGAACGGGAAAGGCAGTGCAGAATTAGTTGCTGCATTCAGGCTCTCTCCAGTCCAGGTGGTGCTGTAGGGGAAGAGAGCTGCCAAAGCGGACACACATCTTACCCAGTACAAATAACTGTTTTTGTCGACCTAAGAAGTGAACAAGGCATGATGTAAAAGAGCCACGAGCTATTAAAGCTGAAACTCAAAGGTGGGAGTTACGAACCCTCTAAAGCTGTCTAGTCCATCGTATGTAAACAGTGTTTTATTTGACAGCAGCCTCCTGCTGTGCAATTTTTGGTGAATCCAATGCTCCAGTTTCCTGAGGAAGGAGTATAAAAACAGAATGTGTGTGGTCAGCTTCTCTGCTAATGGTCCTCCAGCACCTTGGGTTGGGACTGTGCTTTGGTATGGCCTTCCCCTTTGCAGCAATGCAGACTTCCCTACTGCACAAGACCAGGACTTTCTGTACAGCAGAATATTAGCAAATCCCATTAGCAGCCATTAGAACAGTGGAGGGAGAGAAAGGCGCAGTGGTAAAACAAGACGAGCGGCTGTTCAACAAAGAGAGGATGGTTTATACGGAAAGCAAAAGCATGTGGACAGTCTATGATTACGGCTAAGCCCACCCTCTGCCCTGAAAGCTGTAGGCATAGGACAACAGGCCTGGGCAATATCTAAAAATAATTAGCTAAATGGGTTATTGTTAAAAAATGGGGATTTTGAAAGCTGTGGCTGCAAACAACACAGTCGTAAGCTTCTGCTGGTGTGGGTTCATGGCTGTTTCTTCTCTTTAAATGATGCACACCAGTGATTTGCGTGCTAACAGCCTATGTGCTGGAGAAACCTCAGACTGCCACACGCAATTGAGTATAAGAGTGAGTTCCAAGACCACATCTATGTATAGTACCATTCAGTGTGTCCACCTATTCAACCTACAACAGTTTAGCCCTGTCCACTTATATTGAAGTTCTAAGGAGTGTTTCAGCTCTGAGTGCTTTTTCTTAATGAGGCTCAATACAAGACAGCTAATCAGAACAGAGCTCATTTGTCTTAGATCAGTCACACGTAAGTCACAGTAACTAAAATGGCATGTTTCATTCTAAGATATAAAGAGAGGTTGGAACATGGTCATGTAAAATGAACTGTGGCCACATACATAAAACTCAAGGCGAAGAACATGAAGAGTAGGCCAGGAGGCTTGCCCAAGGGCTCTTATTGGTGTAGCACAGCATAGTCACCCAGACCAGGATCGAACCCCAGTCTCCCACATGGGGCAGTAGGTCCCTAGCGGGAGGTGGCAGTCTGCTGCACCACACCAACCACTGTGTTCACTAGCACCACAATCAAAATTCAAATTGGTCATTGTGTATGTGAATCATTTAGGAGTCCCCACAGCTAATGCATATCAATAACCTTTCTTCTGTACGAATCAGATACCCTTCTTTAATCCCACTCATGTACATATTACCTCTTGCTACAACTTCACTATGTGGTGGTGACCAAATGAGAATGTTCCCCTTTTCAGTCTTGTCTCCTCTCAAAGGATTCCTCCTCACCCCAGGTCAGAAGCTTTTTACCGCTGTCACAAAGACACTCTGAGATGGTGCTCATTAAGGCTCGGTCCCAGATTTCTACTATGTGACAATTTGCGGAACGAAAAGCTCTACACAAATGAATCGAAAACATAGATCCATTTCGATCCACCCTTATCGTCGCCCACACTAAAGCCCCCCCAGACGCGCACGGTGGAGAGCTCAGCAGTTCCGCACCTCCCTCCCAGCTGCTGCCCTAGCAAAATAACACATTGTTTTATCGCACACATCATTGACTCTGCAGCACCAAGGCCCTAATAAAAAGCCCTGATATCTCTTAGCCGGAGCTCGTGGAGAGCAGCCGACGCAGAGGTTGTTAAAGTGGCATGAATCTTTTATGAGGCAGGCGATGGGGAGGGGATAGCGTCAAAAGACCAGACGTCAGGCTTAGGAGACATTACCAAGCAGCAGGGGGCCGAAACTGCTCTTGACACGGCGGCTTAGCATGGGAGGCACAAATGGTGCTATAGGTTCCTGATCTATGCCTATGTATACATATGTCAAGCTCAAAGTAAGCACAAGACTAATAAGAAGGGCAAAAATATTTCATAATACCTATAAGACTTTGCAACAATCTACAAAATCGTGATTTTTAGCTTTTCTGAAATTTGAAAACAAGTTACAACAGGCAAATGCACCAGCAAAACAAGACTGCCACATTTTAAACCCCTGTTACATGCACTGTAAACATGCCTCTCCCTTCTTCAGTGCCATAGTATTCACTACAATAACATTTTACAGAATAAATATCTGGAAAAAAACCCTATGATTACATAATTTGAAGGTGGAAGGAACTACACTTGCTAGGATGCCAAATATCTTGCTGGCTTCTTTTTGTTTTGATGATATTATATATTGTAGATGGTGGGATATCCAAAGTCTTCACAATTTTACGTTGAAGAACATTTTTTTTAAATTATTTTTAGACAAAGTTTTTTGCAGATTGGTGAACATCTGCATCTTTGCTTCTCGGATACTCTGCCTCTCTAAAACGCTTGTTTTTATCATGTGACATGCCCTCCAGCTGTTTATTAGTACCACTTACTTTTCCAACCTTTTGTTTCCCCTGTCCCAACTTGGGACAGGGATGTATTGCTGCCATCAAGCTCTAAACAAGTTAATAATTTTCATGATGTGGTAAAATGTCTCACTTTCAACATTTGAGATATGTTCTGTGTTCTATTGTGAATAAAAATATGGGTCTATGAAATTTGCAAATCATTGCATTCTGTTTTTATTTACATTTATTTACATTTACACAGCATCCCAACCTTTGTGGAACTGGGGATGTAGTTACTACACAGCTGTTGTTGTTTATTAGCTTTATCTAATGGGTCTAAATTTACTCTGAAATGTGCAATGTGACGTAGTGCTAGCACAACATCAAATTACCCACCTCTACTAAACTGGGTCTTCTGTGCTGTTTTATATAGTAGGCACAATATGGATGATGTATATCCTTAGGGGTCTAACCTGAGCAAAGACAGTTGAGATGCTAAAGTGTGTTAGCCTCTTCCCTATGGAGTGCTGTTGTCTGTGTAGGAGGGAGAGAGCACAGCAGACCAAACAACACTAGAAGACTGCAGGTGCTGCTTCTGCTTCTGCAGCAGCGTTTCTTTGGTAACAGAGCTGTTTTTTAAATGTCAAGGGTGGGAAAGATCGGCCGGTGGAGGATAATGGAGCAAACCTGACATGCTCGAAATATCACATAAAAAAGCCACTAATTACAGCACGCTACTTCTGGAACAAGCATGGTTACTCAGACTTGGATCAGAACTAAGGACTACAGTCAGCACTGACAGGAGCATCCACTGCAAATTATCTTCATTCTGTTTAGTGTATTTTGAGGCTGCTTTGTATATTTAAAGTCAGTGTAAAGTAGTAATAAAGCGTGTTCTGGGTTTGTCACAAGTTATTAAGCAGCCAAATTTGAATGATGGAAAAAAGTATATAAAATTGGTACCAGAATCATGGAAAAAATAGGCAGTATTCTCTGCTCTGAAATGCTGGGGGTGTGCCTGCTGTGTCTGCCATCAACAAAGCTTTTAACCAAATCAATCCACGTCTTTTTTAGGGAATTCAGACAATATCCAGCTGCGAATTCTGACTCTAGTTTTATGATCTTATACTGCTAAAGGAGTAGTCATGCTAAGTATGGCTCCAGTGCATCATCAAGCAATGATCAAAGAACCCCAAATACAAAAATGGACTCCACAATTCAGTACTACATGGTTCCCAGTATTTTCCCATGTTTTCAGCTATATTATACATGTACAATGTGTTAGAAACTAATGTCTGAGTTTCTTTACATGGATTCTAAAATCTATTGTTGGTTTTAGAACCTGTATGTTATATTTACGCTGCGCAGCTTCCCTAGAAATAGACAGGAGGCTGCAGGTGCACATCACCAAAACAATTAAAGCAATAAGCGATATATATGACCAAACTTCTTACCACAACACACAGGTGTGAGAACTGAATGAAAAATATATCATGAAGGATCATCACTACTCTTCACAGACATGACTAGGGAGTTGCCAGCAAGTAACATTAGGCTGTATGAAAAATAAATGAAAGAAGAAATCTAGGAAACCAGGATCAGCAAAAAAACAGAACCAGGGTAAACATTGGTATCAGAAAGTTGTCCAAGGCAAGAAATTGTCGGACGCCTGTGTTCAAAGAAAATCTGTGGCGTCAACCACTGTTAAATCAGTTTCTCCTGAGAAATCGAAGGTTACAGTATTCTGCGGTTCGCCATAACTGATAGCTTCAAAAACATAATACAAAATATCTGAATCCACCACCAACGAACAGCCATCTGAATACTCAAATATTCAGGTCAAGACCTAAACTGTGGCTCTCTGTCAGATACTCTCTACACAGACTGTCGTTCCACTATCAACAGAGAGCACTACAGACTCTGCAGTAAGTGTTAGTATACAGCTATGAGAACACTGCTGGTTGATGGACTGGCTTTCAGATAAAGTAAAAATTAGAAGAATTTACAGCCCCTTAAATTCATTACTAGTACTGCTTACAACTTAATCATACCAGTCAGACCTTCATATAACTGTCATGCAAAAGCATTAGCACATACAGATCTCTCCATCTGCTGGTCTCCCAGAGAACCGGTTATAAAGTGCTGCATGTTTGCAGTATTTCGGTCTGCTTAAACCACTCTACAGCTGGATTCACACCCAAACATCTGAACAAAGTTTATAATGAAGTCAGTCAGCCTACCTGAACTACAAATACTTTAACAACAAAATGAAACATATTTACTAGTTTATTAGTACTCTTATTATTATTTACTCTTAGAAGTTGACTTTTTTACAGTGCAACCTTTTTTAAGCCCATGTTTTAAGGCGCTAAGCGTACAGTTCAGTTCAACTCCAAGGAAAATAATGCACAATGATTAATTTCTTATTAAGTTATAAGAGTGAGGATAACTGGGAAAATAGCTGGTGAAAAACAGCTTAGGACTGTGATTGACTTAGTCATGGCCATGATCTGAAATGATAATCCTTCAGCACCCACTTTACATCCCACGGATCCACAGTGTATGTATATGAAATCCGAGTGCTGCTGAATTAGTGAAGGTACCCACAGAGGCAAAATCAACACCCATCATTTTCCTGTCAGTGACTGCAAGTCTAGCGTCGTCTGTCTTTATATATGAGCACTTCACGGGGCTCTCAGTGGCTGACAAGTAGCATGTGAAATCACACTCACAGTAACGTTGCCATTGTATGTTGTATGGAATGCATGCATAAAGCTGCACGTTCTGTAGAGAGTTGCTCTTTTAAACAGTATAGATGCAGTGCTTAAGGAAAGAATATTGGATGCTAAATCATCATGATGTATATTAGAAATAAAACAAGTAACATAAAATAAAATAAAAATAAAACACTTCTCTTAATATTTCTTCAGCTTATTACAACAAAGGTGATTCACAAGGAATATACTCTAAACTGCACAGGCTACACTTACAATACAAACAACCTGAACAGTGTTTCAACTATGAAGAGGGGATCACATGCACCTTTGGTTGTTTTGGCGATGCTAATAGTTTTACCAAGTAAACTCTACCAGAGACCAGTGGAGAAGCACCACAGCACACTAGGACAGGGCGCAGATATAACGTATCATTGCTGTCCAATGAAAAACATGCATCTCCATTTTTGCCTGTTTTTACTTTTATGCATCATTTGAACACAGCAGCTGCTGTTTACACTGTGTGAAAATTTCATGACCTACAGAAATGGCCCAAAAACATCTGGTTCCATTGACTTGAATTATGAAATGAAATTAAAATGAAAATTAAATGAAATAAGATTTTTGCCCACTCCCATAAAGTTGCCATTTTTCTCTTGACAGCGACGATATACATGCTCATGTTCAAGATAAGTTTACATTTCATATTCAACTTTACTGCACTCAATCTTTAATTTAGATTCAACTATTTTTTGACTTGACACCTCTCAATGTACATTTCAAACCATCTATGGCCTTTAGTGCTCTGGTTCTGAGCATACGTTAGTGCAGTAATGGAGAGATGATTAAAGACATTAACTGGGAGCCGCAGCTGTCCTAAAAACAGTTGTTCTGAACTTTGGATGCAGTTCTTTGGAATTTTTGTCTGTTGTTTTGGAGTTATATAGTTATATTCCATGTGACTCATCCTATGCTTATTAAATCTGGTGTAAATTGTCCACAGCAGTCAGGGAATACTTCAGTTGTGCTGTACTTATTTTATAGATATGAACTAGACCCACAGAGCCCAAGACCACCTGTGGCCAGGTCCCATGAGCACCTTAAACAGCCCATGACAGTGTTCCATGTATGTTTCCTGAGTTTGGCTCTTCGCAGCATCTCCTTCTTCATTGTGACTGTTGGCTTAAGGTAGGAGCACAATGTGTTCAAGCAAAAACAAAAAATTCTGATTGGCATGTGGATTATAAACAATGCAAGACAATAAATGAATCAGTATGTCACTACATACAAGGTGAGGCTGAAAAAGTGTCAGAAACCCTGATAATGCAGAATACTTTGAAAAGTGCACAAGATCAAATCCACAGAAATAGTCGGCATTATAAAGTGCTACCCTGCAGGTACCAGGCTGATATTGCTGGATCCCAACCCAGAGTGTGATTTATGACCAGCATTTGATATGCAGGTTTTCCAGAGATGAATGACGTAGACGCTGTAAAGGGTAATGCAGTCGCAAGCAGAACTAGAGGACAGGGCACTCCCATGGCAGCATCACTGCTACATGTCCAGAAGCAGATTTGTGGGGTGGTGAACCCCAAGCCTTTGTCATCTGGTTTACAGCAGGGAATAAGCACCTCAGTTTACACTTCCATAATGCTACTCTTGCATTTACGCCAGCAAGTGTCAGGAATATCTTATCTCAGGGGTCAACACTGCCTACAAGGCCCCTGGCCCAGCATTTCACAATTTGGTGTTTAAAAATGCAGAGCTTGTGACCTAAATGGCCTCTTGGCTTGGAGGTTTATTTGTCAAACCAATTATCCCACATGAAAAAATATTAAATGAATAAATATTAATTAACACCCAAACAACTACTACTTTTCACCAACTAACACTTTTTGACTTTTTTTACCTCCCATCTGAAATTATGAGCCTGTTTGGTTTGACACAGGAATAATTGCATCAAGTCATGCTTTGCCAACTGCAATGTTTACTGCAATATCTAGCATGATGGCAAAGGACAACATCTGTAACTAGAACTTCTTTCTAGTATTTGTCCATAGCCTGCCATGATAGCTGGGATGCTTGGCTTTACTGCCAGTGGCACCAATAAAAAAGAATTGAATAATGATGATGATGTGGCTGGAGTATGATTTTAAGAATGATATTATGCTCTGTCACAAGCATGTTATCGCATTCCACTACAGGCAAACACCATAAATTCATACTTTACCATGCATAGTTCATTTAAAAAAAAAAGACAATATTCAAAAGCACTGCGGCAGATTTCAGCATGAGCACTGTGGTAGCACAGTGATCTTCAGCCATCTCCATTAGGGGAGGGTGATATTGTGAAATGTTATGGATGGATGGATGGATGGATGGATGGATGGATGGATGGATAGATAGATAGACAGATAGACAGACAGACAGACAGACAGATAGATAGATAGATAGATAGATAGATACTTCATTGGTCCTGAAGGAAATTTAGCAGCCAGTAGTAAGGGTAAGGGTTGTACAGTATGAACATAAGTAAGTAAAGGCTCAGCAAAAATGATTAACTATAAACTATATATCACAATGCTTTAAGGCATTTTCACGATACACAATATGCATATTCTGAGATTTAATAAGTTGTGACAGATATAATAGAACCTGCAGAGGCACATACAAAATTACTTTAATAATACCAACAACAATAACAAATAACTTGCAACTACAGTGATTTTTATTCAATGTTTTGCAAATTGTGCTGTACTAAATCCAGTTAAACAGGCCTAATTAAGCTCACTTTATAATGAAACATGTAGCCAATGTTCTTTAAGTACTGATGATTTCCACAATATGCTCAGAAAAGCCCATCTTGACATAATTTATCACAGTAACGATAAAACATCATCACATCACCAACCCCTCATATCAATTACAAACCCTTGTAGCAACACCTGGTTGTCTTTTAGTACTGAAGCGTGTTTAATTCTAAGTACAATATATAGTGTATGTGATAAACATGTTTCTATACCAGGACTGGACACTAATTTAGGCTACCTGATTTATTGGCTTGAGGATCCTAGTGGCCAATGCTATGTTTTGAGGATTAATCAAGTAAACCTGAGTTTGTAAAATTCACCAAACAATTAAAAATAGGCAATAACAAACTTTACAGGATTCCAAAAAGTTAAATAAGAAACATTTAGTCAATGTATGGTTTAATGGAGCAGTCATGGCCATCTTAAAACATTTCCAGCACATATCACTCCCAAAAATCCCAAGTACAACCTATCTAGACTAGTAAATTAAACCTGTTCCACATAATCTTTTAATGCCTGTGTTTAAGCTGAAATGTAAGGGAATCTATATAGGCATCAATATCTGTAAATACAGACAGTTTCAACTTCAGCAACTGTACATCATTTTTCATTCTGTGCAAATGACACTTTTCCGACCTGAATATACATCCATGTCAAGTCTGTTATATTCAGAGCAAAATGCTCTCATAGCACAAGGCTTTTCTGTTCAAACTGCACAACAGTTACACACAGCAATCAATCTGATTACTGCGACAGGTTAGCATTGCTTGCTGTACAGTATGACACTGACAGTGGTCAAGGAAACTTCTTCATTTGCTGGCGGATCGATAGATCATTAGAGCATTCAATGGGCAGTCTAGTGCTCTGTTTGTTGGCTTAATTCCAGATGAGGAGCATCTGTCAGTCTCTAACGTCATGGAGCTGAGTAAAAGGAATAAGATTTCTGCTGAGATGTGCTTTCAGGGCAAACCAGACCTCCATTTCATATAGCTAAAAGAAGAGCCAAATAATGCCACAGATAACTAGTCTGTTACAAATGAGAGGGACTAAGTCAGGATCTCAGTACGAGCCATTCTACTATATACAAGTACAGCATGAAAAAACAAACAAAAAACTGATGTGTACATAAACAGAACGTCATAAGAGAAGACTAAAAAGCTGCTTGTATGGAAGACAAGACTAGCAATCCATGGGAAGCAGGGGAAAACAGGTAGAAGGACTAACAGGTAGGCCAGAGTATGGAGCAGAAATGGGAAGAAACTGGACACGGAAACCATGAGTTAATACTCCAATCAATTAGTACAACCGTACAACTGCAAACTGGGGAAATGTAAATTTTAAAAAAATGGCAGATCACTAACTCAGAGCACGTTTACCTGACTCCTCGTCCACAATACAAGATTATCAGACTGATCTGAGGCATATTTGGTCCTTCTGACAATCACAAAAGGGTTCCTGATATCAGGGTAGTCTTAAAGAACGATCCTCCCAAATTATGCCATGGTGTGGGGAGTCCATAGTCCAGGATAACTTAGTCATAGTCAAAGGATAACTTACATTTTCTGCTCAAGCAGAATAATTCATTAATTATATTCCATATACATTTCATAATTCATATCAAGCATGATATGCTTGTATTGCGGGCTGGAGCTGCACATCTGTGAAGCTGAGTAAACTTAGTGATTTATACTAGAACTGCCCGCATAAACTATAAATTCCACTCATATAGAGCACGTAGACACATTAACATGTTCGATGTCTTAACTAGCAGATTAGCAGTCAATACTAAACACCAGATCAAATAATTCCTTATTTTCCTTATTTATATTCCTTATACAAGGCTAGCCAAGGCTATGCCACCATCGGACATCAGACACTTCCACCCTGATACCATACAATAGCAACCAATCAGAAAGCTGGACATTAACATATTGGATTCACATAAAAAAATCATACAGCTGCTCAATACAGGTACTTCTGTCCAGAGGCCCAGAGAAGATCACAAAAGTTAAAATCAGACAGTTAAACCCACAAAGTTAAAGATGTATAAACTAAAAACGCAGCTTTCTGCCACAGTGGACTGACCCAATGAAGAGGACATGAAAGCTGTGAAATTAGCTAATCAGGCGGTTTCACAGCCAGTGGACGAGTTGCACTTTGTTAGGTTCCTTGAATAGAATTGCCTGAATAAAAATTCATAATTAAATACAGAGATAAAATACATAAATATCTCAGTGGATCTAAAGTAATGAGTCTGTTCTGAAAATGTAGTAAGTAGAAAGCAGAAAGTAGAAAGATTTTTCTTTTGAAAAGTAGTGAGTAAAAGTAAAAATACAGATACCTAAAGTACAGATACCTAAAAAAAACTTTTTTTTAATTGAACATCGGATTTACCCCCAGCAGAGTAATAACCTCGCTGTCATCTGCCATGCTGTTTTAGAATTAAGTCACATTAGTTTGTGAGAAACCCCTGCAAGGTTTTGAGAATCTGAACTATTGGTCAGGACTCTTATTCGTGTGCATAATCTAACAGTGTGTGATGTTTCATGAGGAAAACGATGCATTATGCATCATGCATTATTGTAACACTGAACAAGAGATAAGTTCTATCTTGTTATATAAGAATTAATGTCACCTTTTCTGCTACAGGGTTACAGTGTTTGGAAAAAACTCCCTTTATAAGAATGCTGTCCTCACCACTGACCTTCCATACGTAAGAGTACACAGTCCTACATTGCATGCACTAAATACTAAACTTGTGCTGAATACATACAAACCAAGAGACTAGGGGGCCTCAATACTCATATCCTTCAGGGCTCAAGACAAGCATGAAAATTCATGGGGAGTGAAGGTGACAAATTTAGAAAGCATAACCTGCTCCAGGCAAGTTCGAAGGCATCCTCACCAGCCAGGATTTCTACACAAGTCACAAACCTGGCACTGGCAACACGCTGAAATGTAGATACCGGAATTCGTTCTCTGATGGCTTCAGGGCACTTGGAAACTGCACTTTGGACTGGCACAACTCTTAAAGTGGTCACTTTAGTGCGGACCTTTTTGCTGTGTACTTCTGTTTGACAATTAGACCAAAGGGTGGGCAAGCTCTTATTTCTATAGTTCAAATGTAGCTCATCTCAATGACACAAAACCGGAACTCAAGTTTCAGTTAAAATGATCATACTTAGGATAACTACTCATACTAGCTAACTATCAAACTCTAATTCAATTATACATCAAATTCAGTAAAACAAAAATGAACATCTGAATGTTTTAGGGTATTCGTGCAGCTGTTCTGTCCTGTTCTGCCTAGTTAGTCACAAACTACAGCTAACGTTACCAAACACACTGGAAAGACATTATTCACCAAACCAAGGGCTGGGAATTGAAACCTGGTTCCATGCCTGCAAATGGAATCGTTAAGCCTAATCGGAAAACTCAAAACGATACCCAACCCTACACATAAGGCTCTGTTGTAATATAATAAAGGATGAGGTGCTCTTCCCCGCTGACCTTCATTTCATCATGTCTCTCCTGTGTAATGTAATTTGTAGATGGTCCCTTAGCTCATGTGACAGCCCATAGAAATCCTGGTTTTCCAAAGGCAAACATTTCAGATGTTAAAAAAGAAGTAACTGTTCGTCTTGGATGTCAACAACAACATGTTTCTAGCGTTTGCCTTCTGCATGCATTACTGAGGAAAAAAATCTGATTATGAAACCAGTTTCACCACAGCAGTGCAGCTCTCTTCTTACTCAAATTAAAATAAAAGCCAACTTAAAACTTGAACATGAACATGAACGACACAACATGTTTATTTTAAACAGTAAGAAACATAAATACGATCTGTCCTCCAGATAAGAGAACTCTGTTAGCTGTTAAATGGTGCTGATCAACAGCTAAACAAGCTGTTGCTGCCACCTAGGCTAGTTTTAGGCAATTAGTCTTGCCTATATTAGGCAATTTTAGTCTTGTCTGGTCTAGAAGAGTGTATGGAAAAGTACAAACAAACCTACATCTTGTACACAATAATCTAAACCAATGTTTCTCAAACCTGGTCCTGGACACACCCTGCCCTGGACATTTTAGTGCTTTCACTGTTCGCAACAGAACTGATTCAACCTATCAGCTCATTAACAAGCCCATTCAGAGGGAGGGTGTTTTACAACAGGGAATCCACTAACATGTCCAGGACAGGGTGCCTCCAGGACCAGGGTTGAGAAATACTGATCTAAACTATAGAACTGCATGTAGCAAGAAAAAAAATTGAACTCTCTTCACTGTTGCAGCAAATACAGAGCTAAATATCAACTTTATCTCCTGGAAGACAGTGATGACAATGACGTTATCTTACTTCTAGCTGGTCCATAGAACTAAAATAACGAATATGGATTATTCATACTTATCATACTATTCATACTTATTTGATTATTAAGAGAACAAACCAATTTCAGTTTAACTGATTTTAGTAGAACACTTTATGTAAATATATTTAATACAGGTCATTTGACTGTATTTTTAAATATGAAGCACTACTGGTCATCTTTCTATTCCAGCTGATCAGATGTTTAAAGAATAAATGTCATGAAACCTTGTATTTCATGAACATTTCTTAAAGTATTGCAAAATAAACACAGGAGTGCAAATTAACTGTGTTAATAAGCAGGTCCCACACCAAGGGTCTTAAACCACCAGTCTGGGAGCCACACAAAGCCTGCGATACTAATAATTTGAGCTTAAAACCCCTGTCCTACACTAATCCATACTCGCACTCCTACGAACCAGCACTTGGCATTCAAATCTCTGAAACAATATAAGAAATCAACCCCTTGAACACAGTAAGGGCAATTAGTAGGAACTGACTGCAATTATGGAGAACTGGCTTGTACTTTTTGACCTGGATAATCATCCACACAGGGGAAAACGGGCTCTCAAGAGTCATCAAATATGCTTGGGTAGGCAGTGGGCTTTTTTTCCAATGAAAAGCTAGATTTGAGAAGGACGGAGGACGCCTTCCCACACGCTACTGGAAACTTGTATGCTGTGTGTACATCTGATACACTGAGGGTGATGATTTCAAACAGCTGGAAAGCTCCCACTAACAGCACTCGAGTTATCACAGTTTGTGTAAGCGCGTGGGTGGGTCTCGAGCGCCAAAGAGGTTCCATAACACCCCTTCCAACAGCTCAGCACATCCTAAGACAAGAATACATCCATTGCTCATCGGAACTGCAAGTCCAGACGAAAGAGAAACAGATTCCTCAAAGAAACCCTGCCCTCTGTATGCTACTCCCAGAGTGAGATCAGAGCAGATCTCAGTGTGTGTTTCTGCAGTAATAAATGAATGTACAAACCCAGATAGAGGGGAAAATAGCCCAGTCCAAGCGCAAGGGGTTTCCACATGCTTGGGTTAGAAGCCCCAGTGGGGCTCTATTGGAGACGTGTTATTCAGGGTGGTTTGATGTCAAATTGGTTTACTGTAGAGAAGCTTACTGACTCCAATTTCACCATGGTGGTGCTGACACAAACAAGGGGCACATTTTTACAACGTAAATATAGTCAGTTTATTTACTATCCACAAGCACCACTGAATCTACACAAGAGTTTTATATGAAAATATGTCAACGTGACATGCAAAATTGTTTTCGTTGGACACAGAGGCGCAATCTTGCTTCCCCAAACTGCTGCCACAAGGACAGCAGCATATAATTGTCTAAAATGTCTGTATATTGTAGCATTTACACCACCCTTCACTGTAACTAAGGGGCCCAGACCCTGAAAACATCATCAGACCACCATAATCCTTCCTCCACCACACTTTACTGTTGGCACTTTGCATAGTGTCCACCAAACCCAGGTGAGTCCAATGGTTCTGTGCTTCACACTATTCTAACTGACGCCTGGAATTGTACATAAATCATCTTAGGCTTGTGTGCAGCTGTTTGGTCATAGAAACCCCATTTCATGAATCCTCAAACATACAGTTCTTATCCTGATATTGCTTTAAGAGGTTTGGAGGAAATGTGATTTTTATATGGTGTGTGCTCCAGCACTCTGTCCTGCTCTGTCAGTTTGTATGGTCTATTGCTTTGTGGGGTTAAGCTGTTGTTCCTAGACACTTTCGTTTCATGAAAACAGCACTTACAGTTGACCTGGGTAGATCTAGCAGGGCAGAAAAAGGCCACTGAGCTCATCAGTACAACCCATACTACTGCCTAAGTTAAACCTACTAAAAATCATGAAGTCATGTAATATGTAATCATGTAATACCTTTGTGAGTTAGCTTTTTGAGCTTTAAAAACAATTTGGGCATATGTGTACCTATCACCACCACTGTTAATAATTACGAGTAGGTACATTTCTCTGAAATGGAGAATTTCACATCAAATCACTCCAATAACTTTCTGAAAAATCGCTGGAATAACCCTATAAACTGAATGTACAGGCCCAAAGCATCTCGCTGGAGTTCCAGGTCAGGTCAGGAGGGCAAAGTCTGCTGGTCTAATGCCTGCCACAGTGGATTAGTCACATTTACACGCTGCCCTTTCTTTCACCATAGCTGATGGCTTAGTAGCTGCTGGCACAAGAAAAATGTTTGATATTCACCCCGCAGGGTCAGGCTGTGGCTTCACCTATCTCCTGTCTCAGCATCCGTCAGATAACGGAACGCACACACACATAACTTGTACAAATCACCTACCTTGCTGTCAGTCTGAGAGAAAGACAATCTAACAGGGGCCAGAACAGCTCTCCTCTTTGCTTTGAGGTCAGCCCACTACCTCACTGTTAACACTAATATCAGAGCTGTCAGATTTCCACACCCCAGGGAGTGAATCAACTTGCGCTGTGTGTGAGCAGTTCTGGACTCCAGAGGTTTGCAGGGGGCTCAGACCCACATACAACACAAACACACATATACTTTCACTTGTGAATGAAGACAACGAGCAGGTTGGGTAACACTCGTCAGTGGAGCTGGCTGGAAGCCATGCTTAACCTGGCATTTACCAATGTCTGACAAAAGGCACATGGAGTTAGGCAGTGGGGAATCCTCAGGGCCTTCCTTTAGAGAAAAAAAACACACATTTTTATTTAAAATAATCATCATTCTTGAATTTAAACTAGTATTTTACTTAAATTTTAGTTTTAGAAAAAAAAAATTATTTAAATTTTAGCATTTAATTTAGAATGGACAAAATGTTCATCTGAATTGAAACCAGACCCAAATATGTGACTAATCTGGTATTCGTTTAACTCCGGAACTCGGATATTCTTTTTTGACTAACTGTGGGCTATCAATAAAACCGAACTGCAAAATACTGTGACGTTCTGGGTTCTCAGAAGAAACATAGACAACTTGGTATATAAGGCTTTATTATTTTTAGCATCATTTTTTTTTCATATTGCTGAATGCAGTTGTAATATATACCCTTTGCACCTTGAGTAAGACCACCTCCATGAAGCGCTGGCCACCTCATGAATGCTCTGTGCTATAACATCAAGCCTGCTGCTAAAAGAGGCTAGTGGGCCTGGAATGAAGCCATGTTGTGAGCACCTCAATGCTCTGCAAAGAAATGTCGCTAGCCTGGAGATTCAGCCGCAAACGTGGTTTCAACATAAGCACTGGACATCCCTGCTGAAAAACTTGTTCAAAACACAATAAAAACAAGCATGATATTGATGATACTTAGTATTTATATACTAGTACAATCCCAAAGGGGTAATAGCAGAAATGAGCACTATGATAGAATTTTTATCCTTTCCACTATTTTTGTAGTTTCTCTCTAGAGACAAGTGTGTGTGTGTGTGTGTGTGTGTGTGTGTGTGTGTGTGTGCAATTTAATGAAAGAGAAAGATTTGTACAAATGAAAGAGAGAAAGAAGGTAAAATTACAGTCACATCTGGTACAACCAGGTTGTTCTCTTGCATATTTCCCCATTCTGTTAACAGCAAGCCAAACTGGATATTTAGTCATTCCAGCTCTGCTATAAAAGCAGACTGTTAAAAATAAAACATTCAACACAACTGTCAGTCACTTCAACAACTTAACATGCAATAACAAGTAATAATTGAAGTGCCCTGGTGTTGGACTCTACTGTCATTTGGTATGGATTCTGTGTATTCATATGCCAACATATAAAATGCATGAATGGGAGGGATTAATGAGAAAATGCACTGAATATTCTGTTGAGAGAATCACCAAATACATAACGGTTTAAAAGAGTGTAAATATTTGGATGCGAGTGTGCCCATGTGTTTACAAGACAGATAGAAACAGAGAGAAGGGTGGGGGCTGTGTGGAGGATAGTGGGATATAAAGATGCTGAATAATTGCTGCACTGAGCAGACTTCGACTCTGCTGCTAGAGAATGCCTGTTGCAGTCTCACTCTGCACCACAAGGCATACCTGCTTTGCAATCTCTACACACACACAAACAAACTGAGCTCTGAACCCCTTCCCAGAACCAACCAGTCAGTTGCTGCCTCCTGTGGAGAAATGCAACAAGCTGGCATGTTTCTTAAAGGAGCAGTGGCACTTTGCAAGTCAAAGGCTTCAAGTGCCGTAAAAGGACCTCTTTCAACTTAATCTGCAACAGCTGTCAGTGTCAGTTATCACAGATAATAATTCCGACACGGTTCCCTGTACTTTGGAAAAGGACAGATGAACGTGTTTTCTGAAAACACCTAAAAAGCTAATAGGTACCTGCTTCATCAACTGTAAATGTGTTTCAAAAAACCAACAAAATTACTATTACTGTCTGCCGGAATTGATCGCAAGTCACACATGGACAGAGGGAGATTAGGTTCTAAAACTGTTCAGCGTTCCTCAAAAGATCCTCGCGGATGGTTCTTTCCAGCAGGGCAGACGTAGGACTGAAACACAGCTTACACTGATGTTTGACCTCTACCGAAGGTGAGGCAAGAAGCCATCTTCTGATCAATGAATGGAAGCTGCAGCAAGCTCAGTCAGATCACCAGCCGGCGAATGTGCAGCTATCCGCTGGTAATACCATTTTACGCATAAATACATAATTTTCAGGGAGCTTTTCTCCTCAATAGTGCCACTTGTACTGCACATGCAGCCTTAGGCATAAGTGATAGATTTACCACACCCACTACAACTTCAGCTACAGGCACCGCAGAGTGAACATCATCCTGCTTTAGGAAGAGCTGAAAAAAGGTGAAGATGAAGACCAGGGTGATATGGATAAGAGCAGTGGTCACCAACCCTTGTCCTGGAAATAGAACATCCTGTGAACAAACCACAATCTGCCACAGATTCAACAGCTATTTCACTTCTTCAGAAGCCCTTAGTTGGCTGGAGCAGGTGCACAAGAGTAGGCATGGGGAGGGGGCAGCATCGTGGATGCAGGTTGGAACGAAACTCTGAAGGAAGGTAGATCTCCAAACGGATAGTTGGTAACTACTGGATTGGAGTCAAAAAAGCTTACAAAAGTTTAGCTCCATCAGACCCATACCAACACCTGGCCAGCAAATCCCTTAAGAGGCAAGCCAGGAAACATACTGTCTAAGAACCACAGCTGTGTACTACAGCTGGGATCCCATGTGTGGTTAATGGTAATCAGGCATCCACGAATGCACTTAAAAATGGTCGGCTTTCCCCTCCAAGAACATTTAGACAACGTTCATTCACTGGTCTTTATATTGCAGGGGCACCCAACTCTGCTGCTGGTGATTTACTCACCCTGCAGAGTTCCAGCCTTAGTCTAATACACCTGATCTAGGTAGATGCAATCCCAAATTCTACATTTTCTAAATGTTTCTATATTAGTACTCATACGTGCATCAAAAACTATCGGATATCAGCAACTGCCTACAATACCCAATACCCTTGTATGAGGGTAAATGTTCAGAAGTAGGATTAAGAAACCCTGCTTTACAGTAATATACCTTCATTGTTTACATCTGGATTCAAACTCACTGACCTTCCAGTTCTTTCTAATGTTCTTTATGCGAGCCGTATAGTTTTTAGAGGGTCATGCTATCAAAATTCACCTCTCATAGAATTCCAGCAGTCACTGGACAAAAGCCAGACTGCATCTAAAATTGACTTGTTGAAATAAAATTACCTTAATGCCAGCTCTGCTTCATTTTTCACTGTCCTATTATGTCTGTTGTGTATTTTTCTGCCTAAAAAAAAGATGAATTACATTATCAAGAACCACAAGTGATTGTGTGTCTATGCGTGTTATGGATCTCTGCACTTTCTAGTAAAAATATTATAGAACCCAGGTTGAGGTGGGATATGTAATTATGAGACAATACACTCATATACTGGTCCTTGCAGTTTAAAGGGTTAATGTCTGTGCAGAAAGACAACTTTGCTCCAGACATTTATATTATAGCAACATCCCAGCCTACAGTAAGAAGGTTTAAAGAGGCAGTGGGTAAATCTGTAGGATGAGAAGAGCTCTTCTGCTGTCTGCATCCCTCCCTTCACACATCCTGCGTGGAGTCAAGAGCCTCTAGCAAATGTGGTTAGTTCACACATTAAACTGTGACTCACTTCTGTCTTCATTTCTGATGCAGACAGTGCTGAGCTAGATATGCAAAAATGGCATTTATTACAAACCACAGACTCATGCAAGACTTCAAATGCTACAGAAAAAAAAATGCACCAACACTATAGCATTGTGAACGTAGGCCTACTGCAGAGACAGAGACAGAGAGGCTGTGAAGATGCTTTGAAAATGAGTGCTGTTAGGAGAGATCACAGAGTTGGCCTACAGTAATTGGGCAGAGTACAGTACTACAACGCAGCAATAAAATACAACTTGTCACACCCACGTGTTTTCTGTCTCCAACAGGGCACAAATTCAAAAAAGGTTCATCTGAATAGGACCTGATTTTGTCAGACTGCAACCATTTATATCATGTAGTTCAGTGCAGTAAGCAACATACAGAAACGTTAGGCTGGAGTCTATACTATACGATATACAATATGTGAACCCATTAGCCCATCTACATCTGAAATTTCACATTTCCTTTAGTCCATATGTTCTCTGGGAGGCTTTAATAACATTTGTTTATCATTTGTTTAACATTTGTTTAATAACAATTGTTTAATATGAATCCGCATGTCAAGAGATGTCACAGCCTCTACTGCACTGGCTTAGGCTCTCAAACAGATTTTACCGTTACTTGAACAGATCTTGAACAGAGTCCAAAAAACAAGTTACCATTCTAGGGCTTTCCTTATGATGAGTGTCTGCAGTTGATAAGGTGAGTTACAGTTCTTAAATGAATGAAGAAACAAAGTTTGGTGCCACAGAGCTAGCTAGCCTAACCTAGCTAACGTTACCACATACTGGTAAAGCCTAAATGGCCCTTTGCTGATACTCTTGGCACAGGCTATCGTTTTTTAGGGTGTTTCTTGCTACGAATTTACATCTTCATGTTTCAATTGTCAGGCTTGTCTGTCAGAAAAGGGCTGACGAAGATACCTAGCTAACTAGCTAAAACTGAGCTAAAACTTGATAGCTAGCTAAGGCAGAGATAGCTACCTAAGGCTAGCTATATTCGCTTTAGCTGGATAGCACATAAAGACAACTAACAACCGGAACATGAAGATGTGGGTTCATAACAATAAACACCCTATAAAACCAACAGTCTAGTCAGGTATAGCCAAAAAAGGCCAGTTTGGCATTGCCAGTGGGAGCTACAGTTAGCTAGGCTCGCGCTAGCTATGGCTAGCTAACATTAGACTTTTATTTTTCTTCATTGGTTTAAGAATTGTAACTTACTTATCAGCTGCAGCCACATGCTTCTCTCATCACAGAGAAAGTGCTAGAATGATAACTGAGTAGTTTGGACTTGATTCAAACAATAATGAACACAGAACTGCAGCACGTTGAACAGATGAACCTCAGCCGCTCAGTAGAGGTTAGGACCTGGATGTGTTAACAAGCAGGGAGGCAGGGAAAAGAATATAACCCATTTTAACCCACAGTGGTGCCTGAAAAAACAAGGAAGCGACTGTGAAAAGGTTTACAGGTTCTGTGAATTTGATTTTGACTTTCTCCTACTGCCGCCAACCTGAACTGAAGTGTTTTTTTGCAGGTCGCATTAATTGAAGAAAAAAGGGGGAAAAGCGAATATCTGAATCCCAAAATAATACACAAATACCTACCCAATGAACGAATACCCAAATACTCAAATACTCGTGTTCAGCCCCACTATACAGTCAGTTTTCCTATCACAGTAGCACTAAGTGTGTTTCTCTACAGTGGAGCTGAATTACTAAAGGGGGTTCCTAATGCTTGCTAATTTCCTGCATGCTAGTTGCCCTGTACTTGAGCCCCAGCTCTCCTAATCTGGAGAAAGCATACATGCCTCTTAAGTGAGAAATCCAGATTTGCTTGAAACTGCCTCAAGAGACCATAAAATGTCTGCAAAGGTCAAAAGCCCAAAGAGCTTTCGATCTCAAGATCTAAGCCGATTAAACCAGACTGCGATTTAGAAAGCGCTGCAGAGATTTATCTCAGACAAAAACAGGGCCATCACTTGTGGATGATCGGTGAGTTATGGTGACGGTATCTCCAGGAACTTTCTGATCATAGGCACTGCAAGGAAAACTAAGAATAAATCACCACTGTCATCAGAAGACATGCCAGCGAACTTATGTCAGCTAATGGATTACGGTGGATAAGCATTGTCAGTCAAAATAATGGGCGCACAATATTAGCATGCTTGGAATGCTGCCAGACACACTTGGAGCCACTCTTACAGCTCCTTCAAAAGGAAGAAATCCAGGTGGGGCTGTGGAACGCAGTTCTAAACATGTATATCTCATTTATATGCAATTTATATGCATTATTTAAGAAATATGAATTTTACCTTGCAGGCAGCCATTTCAATACTTTGTTTAACCTTCTCGCAGGCTGGGCCAATCAGCCTGAGACCACTGATATCATCAGTGTTACAGCACAAGCCAGGCAGATACAATATAGCAGTGAAATTCTGAGAAGAACAGATCGACAAAGATATTAAGTGGAGGACGCAGTCAGCCAACTTCAGGGCACAGATAAACACCACTAAGTGTCAACAAGTCAACAAGTGTGTTTACTGTTAATATACTAACCTTTCTCTAGCTCACCATAATGACTTTTACCTGCAGTTGAAAAAGAGAAATAAACAGCTGCAATCTATCTGGAAAGCTCGCTTGGCTACTATTACTCTTCCCTGATTTTAGCAGCTGTTCCACTTAAGTGGCTTTAGCTTAGTTTGTGCCTTCAGGCTCGAGTCTATCAGGCGTTGCTCGTGTTGTATGAGGTGAAAGTACTTCAGGACACCAAAGCCCAAGGACTCAAAAGGTTATTAGAGGAGCACAAAATATCCTGTCAATTAAAACCTTAATTCGAGGTTTGCAGGTAGCGCCGGTTCTGGAGGACGGTGAAACAGAAGTTCCCTCCTCGCCTGAAGCGATGCGCAAAAGAAAAGAACAGCCCTAATAAACAGCCCACATCTGTCACAGAGACCCGAGAGAAGAAAGCTTCGATCTTGCAGCTCTCACTGAACGCGCTAAGGCTGGTTACAGCTGTGGGAAAGGTGACCAGTAAAGGGCTATTCGTCGAGCTGTCAGCTGAGAGTAGTAATAAGAAAACAAACCCCGATTTCGCGCCTTTTTCGCGATTCCCTCACGCGCCCCAGTCCGCACGAGACGATGCTCGCTGCCTTGGATACGAACCCTTTGTCCGCCGTCTCACGGGCTAGAAGCCCCCCCACCACCAACCCCTTACGAGCGAAGCCCACTCACCGTCCGCAGGAACTGTATCTCGTCTTCTCCTTCTCCGCCGTCAGCCATGGCTGTTCGGGAGCCTGTTAGGACTGTGGCAGCCGTGGGCTCGCAACCCCCTTCGCCGGCCGCTCCTCAGCCTCCTTCTGTCGCTATTAGCACATAGCTACATCCACAGCCATGTAGGGGAGGAGGAGGTGCGCGCGGTGAGAGCCGGAGCTACACTACTACTGCAGCCTGTCCCTCAGCTCCACTCGAGTGGAAGGAGCTGTTCGGCCAGTGTGTGTGTGTGTGTGCGTGTGTGTCATTCAAATCAGGTGTGGACTCAAACGTGCTCTTGCAGTAGAAACACACGGGCTCTTTAGTCTTGCCTTTGACGTCACCGCTGTCACCGTTATTAATGCTCAGGTTCGAGCGTGGCGCTTCAAATGAAGCTTAGAGGTGCCGTTCAGCCCACGTGATCGAGCTGCTTCGCGATTCTCCTTCATGTTAACTTTACTATGGGATTATTATGTGGACAGCGGGCCCATTACATCTCCACTTCCTCTACTGCACGTACCGGTCATTAGCTCTAGCCTACCTGCAGAAAGGTCTTATGTCTTGTGTTAACCACGGTCACAACCTGTGAATCTTCTAAAGGTCTTCTCTCTTACTGTACTCCCGCCACTGCAGAAGGAAGAGAATGCCACACTTGCCTGGTTTTTAAAGGGGAATTCCACCATTGATTCAACATTTCTGCATGATTTATTCACTGCTATCACTCATAACGGTGGTGATCCAGGGATCAGGGGTCGATATGGCAAAAATACAATATCGTGATACTTCAAGAAATCTTCACAATCCACAGTCTGTCGCAATATAAACTCATCATCAAAGAAATAGTTGCACCCAGAAGGAATCAACTACAGGAAGGAGCCTTGGTAGGTATGTTTGACATCATGAGACATGCAAAAGATTCATGCTCAGCCATGCATGTGAGGACAGGCCTTATCACTGTACCTGGCTGACCCAACAGCCTCGATTGCAGACATTCAGCTCGCAGTGGTGCCCTCCATGAGTCATCCTGTTAGTGCCAGCACCATTGGCAGACGGCTGCACAACGCAGGGCTACATGCACACAGACCATTATCACAAGTGCCCTTAACACCAAGTCATCGTCGCCAAAGACTGCAATGGTGTTGTGACAGACTGTCATCGGGTGAATGGCAGAATGGCAACTTGTCATCTTCAGTGACAAGATGTTAAATCTAAAGTAATGAACTTGAGTGACATCCCCTTCTTAATCCATAGGGTTTAATGTAGTGTCAGCCCACCCACTGCAGCTATAACAGCTTCAACTCTTCTGGGAAGGCTTTCCACAAGGTTTAGTAATGTGTTTAGTAAAGGTGTTCTATCGGGTTGAGGTCAGGACTCTGTGCAGGCCAATCAAGTTCTTCCACACCAAACTTGGTTATCCATGTCTTTATGGACCTTGTTTTGTGCCCTGGTGCACAGTCATGTTGGAACAGGAAGGGGCCATCCCCAAACTGTTCCCACAGAGTTGGGAGCATGAAATTGTTCAAGATCTCTTGGTATGCTGAAGCATTAAAAGGTCCTTTCACTGGAACTAAGGGGCCGAGCCCAACTCCTGAACAATAACCGCACACCATAATCCCTCCTCCACCAAACTTTACACTTGGCACAATGCAGTCAGACAAGTGCCACTCTCCTGGCAACCACCAAACCCAGACAGATTGCCAGACAGAGAAGGGTGATTTGTCACTCCAGAGAACACGTCTCCACTACTCTACAGTCCAGTAGCGGCATGCTTTACACCACTGCATTCAGTGCTTTGCATTGCGCTTGGTGATGTAAGGCTTGGATGCAGCTGCTCAGCCATGGAAACCCATTCCATGAAGCTCTCTACGCACTGTTCTTGAGCAAATCTGAAGGTCACTTGAAGTTTGGTGGTCTGTAGCTTTTGACTATGCAGACCATTGGCGACCTCTGCAAACTATGCAATATAGCATTTTGGCAATATAGTGCATCTTTAGTTCCTGCCTGTTCATGGGGCGTTTTACCTTCAGTTTTGCTTTCAGTAGGCTTTTTTTGGTTGTTGTCTTGCAAACTCTCATTTGGTCAGCCTAATTGTGCTTTACCTTCTTGTGGTAACCTCCTCTGTATTTCCTCTAGTTTTTACGTCCCCTGGAAGGTTTTCTTGATTTGGATAATTGTTGCAAAGGGGTTGTTCTTTACTAGTGAAAGAATTAATCTTCTGGGCCTTTGTGTTTCTAAGCTGACCTCCTTGTACTTTCTTTTTAAGAATGTACCAAATAGTTGGCTGGGCACACCCAGTGATTTTCATATCCCACTGATGGGTGAAGCTCTTTCATATTAAGAGTAACAGATTCCAAATGCAGATACCACACTTGGACTCAACTCTAGATCCACTTACCAACAAGTTAAATAATAAGGGAATAGCACATACATGGCCATAGAACAGCTGAGCAGCCATCAGTTCAGTTATGTCTGAGCCAATATAATGGGCTATGTATGAAAATGGTAGTAGTTCCTAAAGGGCCCACCTGGTTTCGTATTTAAAAAAGATCTTACTTAAAAACATCATGAAACAATACCAGGCATCGGGCAACTTGCTTCTAATAATTTCATGTCATAGTTCTTGTGAGGTAGTTTATAGACGCATTAAACATTTCAGACATCTGGCTGTGAACAATCTGGACTCATTAAGCTCCTCTAGAACAGAGCATTTCACCTCAATTCACTCTACATAACTTAGTTTATAACATAGCCACATATTCATGCACAAATAACAATAATAAATAAAGATCCAGATGTCCTTTAAGTGATATCAACTGTTCCACTGTAGGCCAAAAGGCTAAAGGATTGCTGGGTGTTATTGATGGTAAACCGTGCTGAAGGTGACACTAAGCTACAAGTAGAATGTGAAAGTTTTACAGATAATGCAGCATTCTGTAAGATATACAGGCTGCATCTGAGGGTATGTATGCAGTATTTGGGTCCCTGGTGTACAAACAGAAAGCAGTGGCTGCAGTGCTGCTATTCAGAGTAGGTGTCCTTACGCCTGAGTAGCAAAGAACATGAGCTGAAACCAAAGCAGTCCTCATCACTATAGCCTATGCAGTGGCTGAACCACTGACCTGGCAGACTCAAACTGCAGTCTGCCTGGCACAGCTTGTTGCCTTACATGCAGTGCAATATTAAACTCAAAGTTGAAAGGAAAAGTTTGGAAAACTGTACTTGTAGTTACAACGAATCCAGATGACCTTCAATCTCCATTAGGCCAGGATTAAGACGTTTCATAACTGATGCAATCCAGTCTCAACAGTGCAGTGTTCTTTCAGCAGGACTACAGTAGCATGGTTGATAGCTATTGGTTTAAAATGGTGAAAGGAGCATCCAGTTAGATATCTGGACTTTCCTGGACTTTGATCTTTCCTCACTGTTTAGCACAAAACACAAGATGCTGGAAGCTTGCACATGAATAAAACTGTTTAAATGTCATATCATATTCCTATTAACCTTTATTAATGAATTGATGAGGAATCTATGAAATCAGTGCTTCTGTGCATGAGGAATGGTGATCATAGATCTGAAGACACTGGCCTTCTGCACACTTCCTCCAAAAATAACAGACAATGTGGAGAAGCCTCTTTCCTGAACTGTGGGGCTCAGTTCTGGCTGTTATTGGGCTCTCAAGCTCAGCACAGACACCTCTAAAACACAGCGTTTCATTACTACTCTACCTGTCTTTCTGTATTGATCTTATTAAAATTTGTCTGTGTTGTTGTCTGAGTTTATTTAAATTAATACTTTTAATTCATTTTATGGCTGCCACTACACAGTAATGACAATAGACTAAATTTAGTTAGTTAGTAAACTTGTATTACTTTTACTGAACATCATCTGCTGTCTGCCATCTGGAGCAGAAATACAGAATATTAAACAGACCTGTTCATTTATTTATACCCGCAAGGTCCACCAAGGTCCGCTACATTTTTTAACTGTGACCTGTCTATTGCTGTCCAAAATTAGTCATCCTCAACTCTTTCTGACCCCTGACCCATGCTTTGCTGGATATTTTTGGGAGCTGAACCCAAAAATATAAATGGATATCATAAGAAAAATAGGTATGATCTGATATCATACATTAGCCTAAACTATTAACTAAACCTAAACGCTAAATGTTTGCACAGACGTGCACTTTAAATTAGATTTTGAATGTTTGGTGCTGCTGGACAATCAAAAATGCTGCTAATAGTTCTGTGTGAAAAAGTTGAAATAAAAAGAAACAGCAGTATTGCATGTGGTCATGTTGTGTTCTGTCTATTTCTTCCTTTAGGAGAGCGGCACATTTGTTTCACAGTTTTAGCATGATGGTATTTAGATGGTTAGGCAAAGTGCACCTGGATAAATGTATTATTAACTGCTAAGTTGTTAAGAAGAGGGAAAAAGACGGATTGGATTGTATTGGTATCGGATTGGTTTTGGCTGATATTCAAGTTTGTGGTATCAGTATCAGTATCAGACATGAAAAAGTGGTATTGAGCCACCCCTGGGAGCATCACTGCATCACTACAATGGTGAATCCAATAAAAGGTCAGTGAGTGGGAACACAATGCAGCACTGACTAACTGACTAAGTGTATGCCAGTCATGTGCTGACACTACACATCGCATGATCATCTGCTGCCCTCTAGTGGTGCGGCTGCGAAACAACAAGATGTTCTGTGCTGTATTTCATCAAGCAGTCCAGTGAGATTTTTGGTGACACATCCAGACACATATGACCTTTCTCTTTGAAGCTAAAAGACTATGTAATTAGATCTCTTCCATTCTAACCATGACCATACCTTTTCAGCAAAACGTCTCAGACCTCCAAAATACACATACACCCATCCTGATATTAGGATTTGTAATCTGGTTGCAGTTGTTGTCTACAGTGTTTAGGATGAGAGCTTTAAGTGCTGTTTATCTGATGATGACACCAGGTCTAGCATTGAACTCCAGGTTTGGTAACTGTTATTTCACTCATTATTACTGACTGAGCAATGCACAATCTGAGGGTATATTCTTCTCCTGCTTCTTCTTCTTCTTTTTCTTATTGGTACACATTTTAGCCTGCTAACTAGTCCTGCAGTTTTCAAGATATTGACACTGTTCCATCTCAGGACTGTTCAGGAATGATTGGGAATGGTGTGCATAAATTACTAGTACTTAGTTAAATCCTGATTTTGTTCCCCTTAAGAATGAACAGGACGGAAAACTGCACTCTCATCTACTGTACTTGTGCTCCACTGGCAGAGACTGTGTTACAATTCATTTCTACCCCAATTTAAATCCTATTGTTTCCTTTAACCTACAGCCACCACACTGCGCCTCCACTCAGGTGCCACCAAACCAAGTCCCCAAACTCTAATTCACAGCCATACTGACCCTCATTCCTCTATGTGTCGTTTACTCATCCCTTATCCTAGCAAACGGCTAGCAACAAGCGTAAGCTGCGTAACCACTCTGCTTTTTCCCCAGGAAATGCACTTTTCTAGTTTTCCTTTGAAGTCCCTCTTTTCTTACGCTAGTGGATTATCTTATACCCAACCACATCAGAAACACCTCATTAAAAGGAATGACTTGTATGAAATGACAGTTTATAAATATATGTAATATATATATCTTATTAAATATAATATATAATAATCTACCATAATAATCAATATGTTTTTTTGTCTTTGAGATGATTTTAAACATACATTCCCCCATTAACATACATGAAGAGCTTTGAATACACAGCCAAAAAAATGACAGCAACTCACTAAAACATGGAATACATTAGACAAAAAAAAAAGAATTTACAGCCTTTCTGTACATTGGCTCAGATGCATTACATTAAGTCAACCAGGCACACACAGAATGTATTGATAGACTCCATCAGTGTGAAACACAAGAGTAAATGACGAGCTTTGCAAGCTGTTTATCAAGATAAATGTGTCTGAGCAAGCTCATACAATAAAACAGAGACTTTAACAGAAAAGTAGTGAGTAAGGAATTACATGACGGAAAAGCACAAACATGAGGAGGACCTCAAAACCATGTCAGAGGCACTGAATATCACCCCAGCATCCCTGTAAATGCACCTGCCGAACCACAGTGGAGCTTGTGAAGGTGTTACAGATATCAGTGTTTATGGATTATCATTAACATGCTGCTCAGGACTTGAACAACAGTGGAATAAAACTAATCACTGCCATGCAGCAACATATGTGAGAAAGTGTTTGAGGCTTGAGTTTCATATGTTTTAGTTAGTATTGTTGTCAAGACTGTTAAAGAGTCCAAGTCAAGACCAAGACCTGAACACATCGAGCCTGACCTGAAACCAAAACCTTGTAGTGTTTTAAGTATTTGTAAGTATTTTCAGTATTAGTATTTAAGTGTTAGTATTTGTAGCATAACAGCAGTTGGTATAGCGTAGCAGGTTACATCTCTGCTCTCCATGTTGTAGGGTTGGATTCCCCACTATGCCAATAAGAGTCCTTGGGCAAGACTCCTAACACTACTATCACCTACCTGAGTAAATGCAAACTGTAAAGTCATTCTGGACATGAGTGTCTGCCAAATGCTGTAAATGTAATGATAAAAATAAGAAATAAAAAAATCTGAAACTCATTTCTAGTTTGTTTCATTCTATATGCTCACTGTCATTCAAAAACCTTGTATCTCCACTTTTGTTGTTTTTTTTTATTTTGTTGCATAATATGAAGATTCCAGGTACCCATTTTGCATGTGGTTTTATGATGAATGAACCAACAGAAACACCCCAAAATCACATGTAATAGAATCTACCAACATCTAAATCACCTTTACTTTCATTACCAGTGAAGGTTTTTGCTTCTCTAGTAAAGAAATGTTTCTGAGATTTTTTTGTTGTGTATATTGAAATAATAATTAGAAATATATATATTTTAGATTTTTAAAAATATATCTTGAAATAATATATATCTTAAAATATTATTATTTTATATTATATAATGCTATATAATAATTGTAAGGAACTGAATGTAAACCAAATTATTTATTCTATTTCTATTAATTGTATTACTAAATGTAAGCATAGTAATAAAAACATTATAATCTGCCCTCACATGAAGTTCAAACTTTGGAACCAACAAGCAAATAATTATCCATTAAACCATAATGAAAGGGATGAATTGACTGGAAGAGGACAAGTTTTTTATTTATTTATTATATTTATTAAATCATATATTAGAATGATGCTGAGATCCAGATGAACAAAAAACATAATCTGTGGTCAAACGTATGTACTACACACTAGCGTTAAGGCCAGGCTGAGTAATATTATATCTACAAATGACTTACAATAAGAAGAAGAAGAACAAGAAGAAGAAGAAGAAGAAGAAGGAAGTATATTTATATGGTGCCTTTCACAATCACAAGCCTGCTATATAAAATGGTACCTGAGAGTAGCCTGCACGAAGGGTGAAGGATGAAGGAGCCCCCATGTAAGGTACAATGTTACACAGTGACTACACTGGGCTCGCTCTTGCACACATGCGTTATAACAGTCATATGCATTTCAGTAGCCTTAATCTTCACTGGGTATATTGTGGAAAGGGGGGGTGGATAAACAGAAGTGGGCGCTAAATGTGATTACACTGTTGCTTGTGTCAGGATCAAATGTGGTACCAGTAACTGCATCATGCGCCTGCCCTCCCTTGCTATTGAACATAGCTTGTGACAGAAACATTTGAAGTGACCACATCATCAGTTTAATTCACACTCATCGTCAAAAGAATAGTTGCACCCAGAAAGAAGTTTCTGGTTTCGAACAATAACTGATAATAAATTTGGACTGATATGGTAATATTTATTGAGCTACACATACAGAAGTAGTGTCTCTCAGTATGGTGTTGGGCACCATGTTTGTTAATGCAACATTCACACGTCTCGGCATGGAGTTGTAGAGGTTCCTAATGGTGTCCTGTGATAATCCATCCTGTGCATATTCTCATTCAGTTCCTGCAGATTTTGCGGTTGGAGTGGAGGTGGAGTGACACCAGGGCTTCTGGACATGTGAAACCGCTGATCTTGGAGCTGACCACAGTGCCTCCACACACAGTTTCATTGGTCATCTAAACCAAGACAAAAGTGGGACTTGTCACTGAAGATGACCCGCTGTCGTTCTGAGTCACTCCAAGACAGTCCGGCAAGACACCATTGCAGTCTTTGGTGACGTTGACATGATGTAGGACAGTCGTTGTAACGGTCTGTGTGCATGTAGTCCTGCGTCATGCAACCGTCTGCCAATGGTACTGGCCCAGGGTGACTAATGACTAATGGACGGCATCGCTGCTCACTAAATGTCCGCAATTGTGGCTGTTGGGTCAGTCAGGTACAGTGATGAGGCTCGTTCTTGCTAACATCACATGCATGCCCGAGCGTGAAACTTGAATCATCTGCATGTCTCACAATGTCAAACCTACAAACCAAGTTTCATTCCTGTCGGCTTATTCCTTTTAGGTGCAACTATTTGTGCAACACACTGGAAAAATAAAACATAATATGTTTTCCTACTCAAATACACCTGATGCAACTTAAGAGCGGGAAGCTCACCAAAATATACTATAATTACAAAATATGCTATAATTACAGGTGGAGCTGATCAATATTGTCCATATTTGAGAAACTGTCTAGAGTAGAATGTGCAGAGCAAACTAACAGCTTTGAATTAAAGATGTATTTAAACATTTAAGCATTTAAGGTGGAATGCAACACTGGATTAAGGAGCTGGCAAATAGTAGGCCAGTTTCAGCCTTGGGTAAAGATGAACATCAATCATGTCCATAGCCAATTTGGTTACTCGGAAAGAGCCTGGTCCGCCATTTATGTTGCTGTTGATATTGTTTAGGCTGGTATATGTACATTTTGGTGGACATAACAGTCCTAACAGTTTCTTTACATTGGAATCTGACCATTTTACCACAGAGGAGACGACAGCATTTGAATGTTTGAGACTTTTACGTAACCCAACACTTCTTATTCAACTATGGCAAGGTAAACACAGTTATCCATTCTATTGCACCTTTAATTCAAGACAGGTGTATCGGCCCTTTAATCAGTCCACTGTAACAGCCTATACGGTAAGTATGCAGCGTAACTGTAATGCCACAGAGCTGTGTAACCTTCATATGAACCCCCAGCATCCAACAAAGCATCATGACTAGCTGGATTATGGTTCATTTCCAAGGGTCACCGTGCTGCAAGCACTTCAGCTCTTTAGCCTGCGAATAAGGATGCCTGCGAGCCAGAGGATTTTTCTACACGTCTCACATGCTAAACTTGCAAGAAACGGCGATGCTTGTAATACGTGAAAACCGCTTGAGTTCCCTGCTCGACTGCCCGGGTCTCCGAGCACATAAATAATTTTTCTGCCGCCTGGGCTGGTTCTCTTTAAGTTTTCTGTGGCAGCTCGAGTGGAAGTGGATCTCCTCCCCCTCTTTTTCCTGCTCTCGCCTGCACCTGAAAATCCGCAGCTGCCCGCAGCGACTCCAGAACTTGAGGCCGTAGCACAAATGGCCGACCAATCAGAGAGAAGGAAAAGCACAGCCCCCTACTCTGATTGGCTCCGGCGCCTGTCCGTCACGAGCTGAGCCACGCCGCCCTTCAGAACAGGCTTCGCATCTCTGTTCAGAGAGAAAACAAGCCGAGCAGCGAGCGACGCGGGTAAGTGTGTCCGGCTCTGCACTTTACACACCTGCTTAATGCATGTGGCGCTCGCGTTATGTAACCTTTCATCCACAGTGCTGGACGGGAGCGCTGGAGGGATGGAGGCAGCTCTGTTTGTGGAGGCTCCTTGAACTTAATGCTGCACTGTGTTCTCGCAGTGGTTATATGCAGGAATAATACTCATCTGATCGCTGATTTGCTGAAGGACAGGACGCCGTTTACTGAACCGCACGTGGGATTTTATAGCTGCGATCTTTCTGGGGCAAATATCCAGCAGTGAGGAGGCAGTCAAGCGAATGTGTCATAACTTCTGAACGCAGGTAAACGCACGCAGAGGGACTGAGCGCTTTTTATATAGTTGTTTGTTTTATTTTTATTATTGATACATTATTTTATTGCTATTCCAAAGTCACTTTCCAAAAGCATGGCCTACCATCACAGTATCATAGTTAATACGGTCTAGTCTTATAATGATGTGGGCTGCAGTAGCACTAATCACTAATAGTGGTATTTATGTTCACACCAGTGCTCAAAAGTTCAGAATCACTTATCATAATCAATTAATAACTGTTGTTATATGCTTGCACAGACAACAAACAGGCTATTTTGGAGAAACACTATGCATATGGTTGCCAGGAGTCGGAAACAAAGGGATGGCACTTAATATGTAATAATAATAATAATAATAATAATAATAATAATAGTTTAGACAGTGTAAACTGGATTGTTATTAAGAAGATATTAGACACTAGACAGTGCATTGACAAGTTACAGTAGCTTTGGAGCGACAAGAATGATATTTGAATGATAACTGAATGATATTCTTATTAAACTGTAATTCTACAGGTGCCAAAAAGTGTTCCTCGCATGATGCCGCAGAAGAACCAGTTTTGGTTCTCTAAAGAATAGGAGTGTCACAATGCATTGTGAAATAGTAATATCTCAATGCAAAGCTGTGATAATGTGCTTCATGGAGGCGTGAAAAGGACCTTCTATTAATTATGTCGTCAGATGCAGCTGCTGTGGCTAAACACCAACACTTATAAACACAATCAACACCTCCCTCCAGCACTCCTCCTGCCTCCTAAGCTCCAGCGTCTACAGAAAGTTGTAGTTGTAATTTTCCTTCATTCATATTTAGTTGAAAATGTTGTGCGAAAACTGAATCACGGAATCGAATCCTGGGCTGAGGGTATTGTTACATGCCTGTTAAAGAACGGCCCCTTGAAAGGTTCTTCATGCATGCACAAGTGGAATACAACGCTTGTATAGAACATTTACATTATGTGAATGTAATGAGGTAAACCATCAACTCCCAAGTCCCTTTTCCAGTCAGGGTTCTTCAGGGAGGAAGCTGTTTGGTGTCTTTAGTTTTAAGAGTGTATTTACAGTCATTTCCCAACATAAAATAAGGCTATTTGATTAGCATGATTGGTACGAGGGATCGTTGGAATATGAGGAACACTGGGTATTCAATTTATTACATGTTCATTCTCTCAATGCTATAGAGCTTTCACAGGTTTTTTATGGAATCTCCTGCAGCCCCTTTATCATCTATTAGGTTTTACGGCTTCATTCAAATAGTTTGAAACAAGTAAAACATTTGTGTCGTTGTGGAAGCAACACTATATGGTTTCATGTTATTCAAAACAGTGATTTCAAACATTTCAACCATGATTCCAAGCTTTTAAATGGTGGTGTACAGTATCAAACCGGTCAAGAAGTCTGAGTAATACTTTGGGGGGAACTGGCAACATTGAGAGATCCTGTTATAGTTCACTTTAAATAAACCTCTGCTGAATTTCTTGGCAGTCTGATGTCCTGTGGTTTCTGACACTATTCCAGAAAATGCTAATTCAGAACTAGTTGGCTATGAGATGCTTAATATCGCATAGTGTTTTTCACTGTTTTGCTTTTTTATGTTGTCTAAACACAGCAGTGATTCTAATTTGTATTCTGTTCTTTGCTATTTAACTGAGAATGAGAATTCGTAGAGAATTATCTGCTACAGCCAGGCAGTCCATCCATATGTTGAAATTCTTATAAATGGTTAGCAGAAATTAGACTATTGTAGATATTTATTGGCAGAATTTCAGCTGCAGTGTAACTCACTTTTTGTAAACCAGTCTTTCATTCACTTGCCATTGTGCTTAAACAGATTTATGATCATGTTGTTCTCTCTAATGGCCTCTTTCTCTTTAACAGAACTTCGATCGTCCAGGTGATGAACACCCTTCAGTCTGCCTGTTCTTCCCGAGCAGTCTACTAGCGAAAGCAAGAGCACTGCGATGAGCGTCCATTTAACGTAAGTGTGTGATAAATTAAATGGCTCCCGTAATGGAAGGCACGCACACCGTGCTCTGTCTACACAAACCCATCCAGGAGTTCAGCTACATCAGCCTGTACTTCCCCACTGGGAGGATCCGAGGCTTTACGTATGGCAGCCGTGCCCCTCGTGACTGCCAGCCCCTGTACGCTAATCAGCGTGACCACAGGGATGAAGATCCCGCAAGGGCCAAACAAAGAGGCCAGTCTTACAAGCCAGCGGGCGATTCCTCCCAATCTTGCGATGCAACAAAAGGAGTTTTAGCTGAGCTCCAGTCGTTGTCTGCGGAACACTGGCAACTACTGGCAGACCTCCTGTCTCTATGCGGTGACTGCGCAGCCAAGGTCAGAATGGGCAACGAGGATGGAAAGTTTCAAGGTCAGCCCGAAGCTTATGCAGGAAATCTTTTGCATGATCTTAGCAGCAGCAACCTTCAACATGCCCCAGAGTATAAAAGAGCAGCTTCTCGAGTTAGGAAGCTGAAAAAGTTGGCCAGTAAGACGACAGACAGCGCTGAAGAGTTCTTGCAAGGTAGGATAAAGAAGAAAACACAAAGCATCAGAGCTTCAGAACTTCCGCAAACTCATCTGGATGCAGTCTCAATGGTTGTTCAAACTGCTGGAACCTCCTTGTTTAATGCAGGTTCAGGCTCCTATGCCGGTGTTGGCAGTGAGCCACTTCTCCCAATGGAAGGACCATTCCAAAATTCTCAGGAAGGCTGGGACTTCATGGAGGACTCGCGTCCATTTGACTCAGAAATGGACCTCAGTACCGAGCTCACTGAGTTTGAAGACCAGTTCTCTCTGAGTTATGGAGCATCAACCTGTACTTTCATGGACAATATGCAGGATCATTTCCAAATGCCCAGTGGAAATAACATAAGACCCAACAGGAGCAGCAGCTTTACGGGGAATGAGGATTTTGAAGAGAAGCCAGGAGGTAAGACCATAGCTCAGCTGTATGATGATGTCAACAGGAGGGACATGATTGACAAAGTGGTGACTGAGGGCCAAAAGATGAAGGATGGTGTACTGCGCAATTCCATCTTAGGGATAAAAGACGTTTCCTCTGGTGATGTCGAGGTCATCCCATATACCAGTAAGGACAGTTCTGTTACGGGACACCACACATGCCAACATCTGAGGCAAAAAGAAATGAGGGCCTACACTGAAAATTGTACTCAGAGAAAGGAGATGGAGTCAAAGGTGGGGAGCAGATATTCAGAGGGAATAAGGATTCCACTAGCACACCTTTCTCAAGCTCAGCCTGGTGTCTCCAATGTTAGACCCTGGACCAAAAGTCCCACATCTCCTTCCCTTTCTGATGTTTTCAATGTGTCCTACCCCCCAACCAACAGTCTCCAGAGTATGTCCCCTGTCCTATCACCATTGTCCTCAAGTCCCCAAATGAACCACCGCATTGTACTGCTGCCTGAAGAGGATGGAGGGAAGCAAAAAGACCGAGACAGGTGGCCCCATGAAGCAAGCGGGTTATGTTCAGAATCTGTGAATCAGTCCAAAGTCACAACAGAAGTCATAGACAAAAATGGGAACCGTAGAACGATTACAAGGCTGGACCTGAACCTTAGCCGACAAGGAGGTGGGAACACTGCACGGAGCACTGCTGGCACATCTGCTTCAACATCTACAGGTGAGTCTAAGGTAAGGTTCAATTATGTTCTCTCCCAAAAGGCACATTTTAAAAGTGCCACAGATGCATTTTTTAGCATTTTGCAAAGTTCTCAGATGTCTACAAAGAAAGTGACGTTGGTGGGGGTGAAAAATGCCCAGGCTTGGTTTTACAAGCTCATTTATAACCCTCTGATTTGACATTAGAATGAAACGAGATGTTTTGCTTTGTATGGTGCGCTCATGAATATTTTGATGAGCTCTGCTCTGATTGGCTGGTTTAGAAGTAGCATGTCAAAACACACACAGACAGGAAAATAAAATGACCCTTGACCTTAACACAAAGTAAATTAAAGTGGCTACTGACTATGAAACTTCCAGTTAAAGCCTGGATCCTGTTTAAGATGTGGGTGTTAAAGTTGGTTTCCTGTTCATGAGCCTTTTTTGTGGATTTTCCATTCCACCTTAATTGGTTCTGCAGCTACATTCTAGTGCCTGAGCAAGCTGTAGCTTTTAAGGTAGAACGGAACGTTGGATTAAGAAGTGGGCTCATAGGAAGCCAATTTCAGCTTCATGGACGATGGACAACATCCATACCCTCTGACAGATGATTGAAAATGGCATGAAAAGTACCAATGTCTCCTTCACAGCCTGAAAAGGTAGATTTCTGCATGTATATTCCGCCATTGCTGTTGCTCTGTTGTTGTTGCTTCTGCTGGAATGGAACTTGAGCTGGTAAATGTATATTTTGGGGGCATCACTTTGGGTGGAGGCAGGACTGTTACGTAACAATCTAGGATTTTAGAAACAGGTTGTTTTCCTGCCCTCTTTAATAGGATTTGTATTAAAGGGGGAGCCAACAATGTTTAAGGTTCACAGTATGTTATTACTGAGCTCACATCTTTCAAGTATGGCTTAAATGTAGACGTGACATGGCTCTCCATTCTATGGCTGCTTTAAAGAAAAAGATGGATCACTCACCCTAATTATTCGATTAAACCACATGGAGCATGGCTCAGATAGAAACCACAATTTCCAAATGGAGATAAAGAAGTCATGCACTACTTTTGTTTTAAACCACAGGGGTCTTATCACTATCATTAAAATGCGAACATATATTTGCACTTTAATAGGGAAATAAAGCAGTAATTTGATTTAGTTAAGATTACTTTCAGTGAACATAAAAGACAACATAATTCATTCACTTTCGCTTTTGTTAAGTCTTGGGTCACACCACTCCACCTACTTCACCTACGCATTTAACAGTAGAGTACCTATTTAAGATTTTAGACTTATTAATAATGACTATATCATGTTGTGGAGTGTGAGGGATCTGTTTGAAGATATTAAGCATAACATTCTTATAAAATATGTGGTTAATAAAATGGAGATAAATAGATGTAACAGCTGTCTGTGTAGTGTTGATGGGAGCTAACTGGTGAGGTATGTTAAGAAACTGGATTTGATTATGAGTCACACAGTTGTGTCAGTATCTGTACAAGGGGTCCAGTGTGGATCCATGTGTGATTTCCTCTCCTTTCCCATGCAAGAAGTCCATATCAAATGGACCAATAGCAATGCTTCACAATTACCTGGAATAAAGTCTTTTTTTTACATCAGTTTCCATTTAAACTCAACAACATTAGGCCTCATTCACCATTTTTTTCCACTAATCTTAAAACTCACTCACACAGTTTTCATGAAGATTCTGACATCCACCAGTGTTTTCTTATTTGGGTTTTGTTCTTAGGTAACGATAAAATCTACTCACACTCAAGAGCTCAAAGGTGCTAATTCTGGGATTTAAGGGCCTGTCATGAAAGTGACATAGACTTTCTGAATTCTGGTGAATAAGGCCCTTTCTTTGCTTACCCTGTAAAATGACTCATTTGGAAATACATTTTGTTTGACTGATTTAGATATGGGTGGCATGGTGGCGCAATGGGTTTGATTCCTGGCTGGGGTGTCTGGTGTCCTTTCTATGTGGAGTCTGAATGCTCTCCCTGTGTCTGTGTGGGTTTCCTCCAGGTATTTCAGGTTGCCAACACAATCCAAAGACATGCTGTGAGGTGAACTGCAGATGCTAGGTGTGAGTGTATGTGAATGTGTATGGCTGTGTATCTGCCCTGCAATGGACTGGTGTCCTGTGCAGGGTGTTTCCTGCCTTCCTGATTTAGACACATCAACTTTATCTAGTCAGGGTTCCATTTCTTTGTGGTTTGTTGCAAGCATAAACTTTGAAACTGGACTTTAGGCTTCATTCCATGCCCCCATTCCTGTCACTTATTATTGAACACTTTGTGTGTAAATGTGTCCATGTGTGCGAGTGAGAGAGATTGTAGGCTTGACCCCGTTGGATCGAAGTCACTTAATCGGCATGAGGTTCAAACACTCACGCCGCTCCCACAAAAGTAATGTCAACTGAAGCATTGCCAATTTACTCCTACATCCCGTTAAGGGGGAAGCGGCCCTTGGTTTACAGATCCAGACTGACTACTCCGGGGCATTACTTAGAAAAGGGGATTAAGGCTCTGTGTTGCTACAACAGAAAAAAAGAACTTCCGAACTTCCATGCCACAGCTCACGAGCTTCATCTCATGGTAATGGTGCCTGAAAAAAATCTAGAATTTATGGTGTGCCCTTTTCAGAAATCCATTTGCAAGCATCACTAGCCTCAACTCAATGGATTATGTGGTTTGCTAATCAATTAGCAGAGACAGTGTACCCCTCAGCTTCCTTTGCTTGGGGCAGAGTGAATGCTGCCACCCAACTCCACGCTGCACTAGTCTAGTTTCCAACTCACCGGCTGATTTGATCATAGATTATTATGCACCACAGTGTCAGTTCTGGCTATTTCTGCTCCTCATTTGAGGTTCTGTGTGGTCAGACAGAGAGCTCTGTGGAAAGGTCAGTCCTTTGTTTTTTGCTAAAGTCATTGAGTCATAATCACGTTAGGCTCAGAGAGTAATGAATGTTGCGTCAACACAGCTTTCTTTGGATGCTTTGTCAAAGAAAATCAGCTACTACAACATTGAGCACAGATTTTATCAGTACAGTTCAGATGTATTGTTGTTTATCTAAAAATGAGTGTATGTCTTATGATTATAAGAAAACCGTGCTACCGTGTTATACAGGAACCTAATAAAGCATAGAGGAACCTAATAAAGCACAACCTGAGTCATGCAATTGTGGATACAAATGCTTAACAGTTATTGTGATGATTAAATGAGTTAGAGTGTTCAAATGTCAGAGGCCAAACTTCCAGTCAAAGCAGCCATTAAGTACATTTCCAGGAGCTATTGCTGAATAGTGTACTTCCATAAGGAAGGGGGAGGTCAAGGTTTCCAAAACTGGACTTCTGAAATTGATTAGAAGATACAGAGAAAATGGGATTCCCAACAACCGTGCAAGTCATGGCAGACCACCAAAACTGTCGCCATCAGATAAACAGCGTTTAAAGCTTTCATCTTTGAGAAAGAGAGGTAAAGCTCCACTCTTGCTTCAAATCTGCAAACATTCACAGGTTTTTCTCTCCATCCTTCCACTGTAAGAAGACAATGCAACACTATGGCTCTGAAAGGATGTGTAGCTGTCAAGAAGCTGTTGCTGATAAAAGGAAACAAACAGAAAAGAAGAAAATTTGCAGAATAGAGTCCAGACCTCAACATCTTTAAATGTGTTTCGGATCACTTGGATAAAGAGAAGCAGGAAATGCAACCAACTTCTAACACTCAACTTTAGGAGGGTGGAAAAATATCCCTACAGAAAAACTAAAAGCAAGTCTCCTAAAAAAATAGAAGCTGTACTAAAGATAAACTGTGGGCACACTAAATACTAAAAAATGGTATTACTGTTGTTTATTTTGCTTTTTTCCCTGATGCTGAAATATGAATAACTTGCTCTTAATGGGTGATTTGACTGAAAATCACATAACCGAAGGGTGGTCTCTGACTTTTGCACTGTATCTTCCTGTGAAGTTTTGTTTAACAAAAAATAATTTCTAACAAAAATGTTGTGCATTTTAATATCCGTCAATGAAAAAAGCTGAGAAATTGTGTGGAGCAAGAATGTTTAAACTACAAATTGACGTCATATTTTCTGACTTGCAAACAGATGAGGAGATTTTGTCAGTTACCTTTTAATATTGTAAGAAAAGGACAGTAATAACTCGTGACTTTTCAAGGGTTAACCTGTGTGGATTTGATTTGGTATTAAGCTGATGTGAAAGACTCTCTGTCTGACAGACACACAGGCATTCTGGGATTGTATAAGAGAGGGAGGGGTTTGGTGGGGAGGGTAGGGGAAGGGAGGGGAGGGGTATAATCCGATTCTCAGTAATGATCTCTTCCTCTGCCAGTCACGCAGACCTGTACTCATAGTCATTCCTGCTGTCCTTCCCATTACCTTAACTTATCCCAGACACAATTTACCCAAGAATTTCACAAGATGCTTCCCAAATGTCATTTGACACTCATATATGTTAGTTATAATGTATAGCTATATTGCTCTAACTGACACGCACTATGTTTGGAAGATTGAAGAACAATATGAAGTATAACTCAGCAGCTGTTTCTGACTATTTTGGAGGTTCCTTTTCAAAAAACTTGCTGGATAATGTGTATAATTTACAAAACCAGAAGCAAACTGGATTTTTGACATCATAGATGGAATCAGCATTTATAAATGTGGCTTTAAATAAATGTGGCTGTATATATAAATATGATATGAAGACAGCTTATTTTGGCATATCCATCTTTGTGGAGAGATGTGAAATGTGCTTGCACTGCATTGTTCTTAAAAAAGGAAAACTTTGTGTTAAGTCTGCTCCCTCAGATGGGGACATTTTTGTGAGTCCTCTGGATTGTTCTCTAAGGTGTTGATGCAGACCCTTCTTTCAATAATTCATTACCAGGGCAAACCCAAAGCTGCTACTGTTGGTTACAATAGCCCCTGCCCTTCAGTCTGCCCTGCCAGAAGTTCTCAGATTTAGCTCCCTATTGTATCACTGTGGTCTCTAATGCTTACTGAGGCCCAACACTGGATCAGTGAGTATGAATAAAATACCTGTCCTTTATTAAACCTAGCGGTAAACATACTAATATTTACAGCTATTCATCAAGTTCAGTAAAAATGAGGGTAAATATGAGCACTCCGAATGATGTATGAACTACTTCACACCTGATTCATGCAGATGTTTTGGCAATGAGCCAATAGATCTCTGAAGTGTTGTCATTTTGTTGTTGCTGTCATGCCCATTTAGGAACTCCAGGCCTAGGCTGTTCTGGTTTTTCCCTTTCCTTTAGTGTGGCTTCTTTTCCTTATGTAGCTTTTTGTGCATGTAAATAGTCTATAGCTTTAATGCCCAAAGTACATGCCAGAGGGGGATTCTCTCTCCTACAGAAACCACTTTTCTCAGCTGCCTGAAATGCCTCGTTATACCAAGCGATTTTCCCTGTTACAAGATGACATCATCTTGTAACACAACCCTTATTGGCCACCTACTGCCACCCAACACACAAGAAAATTGAAAAAGAAACTATGACCACCCAAAAACATCATGCTCTAGTCTAGCTTTCCAAGGTGGATCAGGTCTACCAGCTTGCTCTACATGACTATAAGGATTGGACTGTGTGGATCAAACTGATCTTGCAGGACTGACGTCGCTTTAAGAATAGCCACATTGGTGTGAGGAAGGAACTTGTAGCAGGATGCTGCTCTGGGGGTTGACCAGTCAAAATAGACAAGGTGA
Source organism: Semaprochilodus insignis (assembly GCA_034552555.1). Taxonomy (NCBI): domain Eukaryota; kingdom Metazoa; phylum Chordata; class Actinopteri; order Characiformes; family Prochilodontidae; genus Semaprochilodus; species Semaprochilodus insignis. The sequence continues at coordinate 12,200,492 of CM067483.1, read as the reverse complement.
GCTGACCAATCAAAGCACACTGTGCTCATTGGGAGGCGGGGCTTAAAGACAAAGGAGCTCTAAAAAGCGTTTTGGAGAGAGGGTGAATACAGATGTACAGCGTGTATTGTGTTTCTGGGGAAACTGAAGCATGGGAATCCCCCAAAATAAAATTAGCAACATTGACAATGTGCATAACATTAATATTTCCTATAATGCCCTGGGATAAACAGAAAGCATTGTAATATTTTTCCATATGTACTTTTTCTTACAAATGGCACTGGATCCTCTGAACTACGACGAGTCAAATCATGAATATGTTACATTCAAGCAAACACTGTCATTGATGTCATAAAACTGGCAGCCAGCCTCACCAAAATACCTCACACCAATGTTGTAGTCAAGATGAATTATCAGTAAAGCAGCTTACAGTTTGAGTAATTGCTATTGTTATATAATAGGAGAGGTGGATGAAGTACATAAACCATGTACTTAAGTTAAAGTAGAGATACCCAAGGTAAAATAGTACTCCAGTAACAGTAGTCCTCCCTTTAGATCTCCATTTGAGTAAAAGTACAAAAGTATTTGCATTCAAATGTGCTTAAGTATGGAAAGTAAAATAGTGTGATTTATTATGGCTCTAATGTGCTGTTATCATTTCTGTAAGAAGACTGTTAATCAGCTCATTGTAGGTGTAAAGTCTAGTCTCACTCTTAGTACATCAGTCTTTTAATAGAAGGTCATTAGTTAGTCTGACACTCATGTCTATTAAAATTATTTTAAGTTCAAAACAAAGTGCGTGCTGTACCCTGATTGGTGGGATTGCTTCAGGCTCACACATAAACAAGGAAGGAAATATTTAGTGTATTGTAGAGGAGTAAAAAGTAAGATGTTTGACTTAATGTAGTGGAGTTAAAGTAAAAAGTCACCCAAAATGAAAATACTTCAGTACAGGCACATGGAACAACTAAATAAGTACAGTAATGAATAACATTTACTTCCTTACTGTTCACCACTGTATAAAGTGTTGAAATGTAGCAGTAGACTTTCTTACATGCAACGTCATTTCAGTGCACAGTGTTAGTCAGCTTGTAGCATGCTGCTGGATTACTGATACTTCGACTACTAAACAGCTGCATTATTCAGATGGAAATGAATGTAGGACAAAACTTAAGGTTGGAACACTTTTGTTTACCACTAAGGGCAACAGTAAGGATTCTTGTAAATTCAATTAATTTTCTCCATAGAGAAGCCTGGAGGTCCTAATAGGAACAGGAGATTGACTATAGAATGATTCAGTGAAGCATCCTGCAGGGTCATGGGCTAATAGGCTTGAGGTGGAGCAGGGAGTGCTCTGTTCCGCCCTACATACATAGCATTAAAACTCTGACAGTTGAAATGAGTGAAGATAATTGTGTAGCATGATTATTTTCCTACCAACTTGAGCTATATCATTGCATTATGTGAGCTGGCTACTACTGCAAGGAATATAATGATCAGTATTCTTATTACTGATGTTATTTATGAAATTGGTCATAATTTGACCATTTTGACTAGTATGCTCAAAATTATACACACTTCCACCAGGTGTGAGTTTTGTACACAGCTCTGATGAATTGGGGCTGTTGTATTTATTAGAGTACCATATGCAGACTCTTTTCAAGATGGCAAGGACAGTGACAGGTCAATGGAATGGTGGACAATGTATGGTATAGGCTGAACTTGTCTGAGATCATTTTAAAGCATCAATCAGTTGGGACAGACACAGTCCACTGCTCCTCTAACCCAGTGCTAAAGAAATCCCTCCCTGTCAATAATACCCTAATGATATAACCTAATCATTCTAGTGGTCATATGAAACTAATCAGTCTAGAGAGAGTCAGTTGCAAAGCTTCTGTTTTTTTCAGGCTTGGCAGTCAACAGGAAATGAAGAGAACACTATGCATTATATTCTGTTCGGCTGACACGCACAAACCCAGAGGAGGCCAAGTTCTTTTCCCAGAGTGAAACTGATTCTGATCTATGAGGCTAAAGAGGATGCTTCCTCACTCCCAGCAGGGTATGATGCATCAAGAATAGCTCTCATTGATTACCCGTAATTATGCCCAACGTGTAATTTATTCTGAATAAGAAACTCATTCGGGAAAATTCCTTTTCTACATTGCAATGGAGCTGAAGCATTGCCATGAACTAGGGCCCCTCAGCACTTGCCCTCAGCAGGTTAGCCTCAGCAAGTGAAACTGGCTAACCTGGCAAACCTTTCAGTGCAAAACATAAAAAGTTTGAACATAACACACGTAACATTTGCATTGTTCTGGCTATATATGGTGTAGTCCCTTTCTTTTTGGTGTTGTTATCCTTAGCCATGTAGCCTTTAGCATGCTAAATTCAAAGCTAGCACAGTAAAATGATGTATTGTATATCAGCAGTCATGTATAAGAGATGGAGTAGTTGACAAATCAGTTGTTGTGGTTTTGAAATGTTAAGCATTTTAAAGCAGTCAACTGCCTATGGCTTCCATTGCAAGTAGGGTGGTAGTTTTCTCTCAGAGGAGGAATTCATGCACATTCATGTGTTCAGATTTTGAAATGGGTGTTGTAGTTTATTAGCTAGCTGGTGTCTATAGGATTTGGTTTATTTTAATGGTGTTTAAAGCTCATATGAAGTAGAAATTAAATGGGTTAACTGTTCATCTTCAAACTTTACTTCACCTTTATCATTCATTATATGCTCACAGGACAAATATTAGTCACCTTGAATCCTTAAGGTGGTGGTAACTTCAAGTTTCATGGCGTTGCACAAAGATAATCTGGCTATAAATACCTGTAGGGTGTGTGACGGGATTCATAAATTGAGAAGAGGTGGTACATGGGTTGCAAAGCAGCATGGGTTACATGTGTGGAACATGAGTTGCAAAGCAGATATTAATGATTGACTTAAAGGAGTGATAGCTAAAGTATGTGCCAAAGGCCATAGTGTGAAGGAAGTAGCTGAATTTGCAGGTGTATGGAAGCGATACGGGTCTGCCAGATGTGCCAAAAATCACAGTCTACAGGAAGTTCTCTTCAGAATTGTGCCAGAGAAGGCATCCACCAAATTTGGTCCAACTGGCTGAACACTGATGTGGCCTACATCCAGAAACTTGTCCAGTCCTAACTAAACTAAATCACAGCTGTTGTTCATGCTCTTGAAGGTACTACATGTTATTAGGTACGTTTCAGTCGCAGATGCCAAATTGTTTGTCTGGTAAGCTTTTTTGCAGTTTACCCCTTTTTTTGTTAATTTTTGACAGTTTGTATCTGTCCTCCGTCCTCCACAGTAATGAAAACAACTACAGTCAGTTCTAGCTTTTCAGTGTACTCCACTATACCATCAGCTTAGAGCAGGGGTGTCCAGTCTTATCCACAAAGGGCCGGTGTGGCTGCAGGTTTTAATTCTTACAACTGCAGGAGATCTGATCAGCAGTTTAAAGACTGAGATGAACTGAATAAACAAGTGGATTCAGATGTGTTCCAGTGTGTTTGGAAGGAAAACCTACAGCCACACTGACCCCTTTGTGGTTAAGATTTGATAATTTCTGGGCAAGTTCTGCTGCTGAAGTGGGTACTGAAGTGAGTACATCTACCCATTACAGCACTGAGGACCCTAATATGATATTAGGGACTACCCCAAGGGGAAATGGCAAGGCCAAGTGGACGAGGACATGTTGGAACTGGTACTGACACAGGTGCTAATTTTCACTGTATGACTGAATCCCCTTTTCCACTATTTACTATAGCATACATCATAAACATCAGCATAAAAATTAAAGAAAAAGCTCAGACTGCTACATTTTGCACACATGGATGTTCTGTTCATCACTAATCCTCCAGACAGGGAAGTCAAGGGTGAATGATTGCGTTTGTTTTTCAGTCGCTGGCTTTTTTTGTCTCGCCCGTGCTGAACGTTAGACGAGTGGCGATGCCTCCTGTGAGCTTCGTGCTATGCTGCATTACAGCTTTGCCCTTCAGGGCATCACAGCACTTAGACTTGTCCTTCTCAGCGGGATCATCAGGGCATAGTCGATCCAGAGGAGCAGGAAGGACTGCTAGAAGCAGAACAAGAGGAGGACATTGTGAGACTTTCCAGGATGTGGTTCAGGCAAATGAGCGTAGATGCAAAAGTCATCCCAACAGTGTATCTAGAGGCCAAGCCTGTTATAGTGTGTGCCGTTCATCAAGCATCTGAATGTTAGAGTGATGATCTACTTTCTTAAAAACAATGGTTCCTAATTGGTTCTTGGCTTGGACATATGGTTGTGCGGAACATGTTTATTTGTTGCAGAACCTTTAGGCCATGTTCCCATAAACGCTCACTCAGGATGTTGCTTGGCTAGTTTTAAATGCTCTGTAGTACCCCTAAATAAAAACATGATTTGTCTGAGTGAATAGGTTTGAACTGTGCCATCACCTCCAGCTTCAAAATGCACAGACATAGCAAGGCGCTGAAACTTGGCAGAGGTGCTCTGGTCTAGCGCTGCCTTGGCTGTGCTACCCACTCTGCAAAAAAGAGAGTCTGTAATGTCTGTTGGCAGCTACTGTAGTTGAAAGGATTTGCAAAAAACTGCAATAACTATTAAGCCTTTTCCAGAGCACAGAGTGAAATATTAAGTAGTTACAGTGTTAGGACACCAAACTACTATATGAATTTGTGGCAAAGTGTGGTCAATACCCAGTTTTTACCTAGTTATTACTTTTTTGTCCACTTTTTGAGTAGTTTGTATATAACATGTTTTTATGAGTCATAATTCATTTAACACGACTATTACACTACCCCTCTTTATCCACTAGAATTAAACAGGCTGTTTTGCTGCAGTCTTTAAGACTGATACCAAGCACTCTTGGTCGAATTACATGTTTTTGATAATCTGGGTAAATAAAAGAAAAAGTGAATATAAGTTATACATCCTCTACAGAGATGATGAAATCTGAGTTTAAAGGGACATATCCTATTAAACCCTTTTTCCATGTGTGTGTGTTTTTACCACTTGCAGTCCATTTATAACATTTGTGTGGGTTTTAGGTACCAAAGGCAATCATATTTTAACCAGTTATTACTTTCTAGTAAGCTGGCTAACTTTAGATGGCCTATATTGTCCTTATGCTCAATACTAGTCAAAACCTCCAGTTCTCCTTTTCGGGCTGAGTTTCTCATGACATGGATTCCACAAAATGTTCGAAAAAGGTTTCTTTGAAATTTTGTCCCATGCTGCAAATCTCCCGTTCTACCACATAATCTATTCTATTCCCGTCTGTTCTGTTATATTCAGTTCTGGTGATTCAGAAGGTTGACACACTGAATGCATTGTCATGTTCATATAACCGGTTTGAGAAAACTTTTGCTTTGTGCATTATTATGCTGGACGCAGCCATTAGAGCATGGTCATTTGGAGTTAAATGTGGAGTCTGTATAGTGTTAGTTACTTTATTCTTGTCCCTGCACTTTTCAAACCCTACCGTTAACTTAATATTAGCTAATCTTCGACTAGCCAAACAACACAGTCGCGTACCTTTCTGTGTGGGCTCTGTTGTGATTGATGAAGTTGGTTGTGGTGGTCGTGTCACTGATGTTTGATCTGCAGACCCTCCATATCACTGTTCTCTACTAGTTTCATCCATAATATAATCCTCTAATCCAGACCTCTCTATTTCTAGCCCCCTTTATGATATGGACTACTTCGTACGTTAGTCTGTGCTGGTCTCCCGCGTTCTGATAGGTTGCCAGGTTTGTGCACAGTGCAACAGACATCACCCAATTATGTTTCAACAAAACATCCCTAAAAATATGTAAATATTTAATAATAAATCAAGTCATTTCGAGTCATCTGCCTCAAGTCAAAGTCAAGTCTCAAGTCATGAATACCAAGTCAAAGTCGAGTCTTTTATCAGTGTTAGTCAAGTAAAATTAGTAAAATTTGCAACTCGAGTCCAACTCGAGTCAAGTCATGTGACTCGAGTCTCCCAACTCTGGTATCTGCATGATTATATGTACTGCATTGGCTGATTGGATAATTGCATGAATAAGTGGGTGTACAGGTGTTCCTTGTAATGCTGCTACTACAAAAATGTATCATAAATACCATTTTGGGCCATTTTTTATTTCTCCCAGGAACATATCCCCAGACCCTACATAGTAAAGGCTAAGCCCCTCATCTACAAATCTCATCTACTGACGCACCTGAACAGACATCCTACTCTGAGGTAATGGAGAACAATCACCAGCTATTTTGCCTCCCATCATTTCCAAATAACGTCACTGTTATTGTTATCTGTATTTGAATACGAAAGCAATCAGTCAAACTGACCCAAGATTATGACATCAGAGCGCTGGCCTATCTTGTGCTTATCCCAGGACATGAACATTCGGATATTGCTCGCTGTATGATTCTCAATATCAGTGGGCTTATGTGAGCACGTTGTGTCCTTGCTTTCAAAGTCTCATTTAACTGGAATTATGGGCTTTCAGATGAGAACAGCACAAAGGGATTATGCTCCAGACTCCATAACAGCATTAGGACAATAAATGAGAAGGATAAACTAGAGGGAGAGAGTGAGCGCGCAGATGATACTTATGTACTGCAGCTGTTTCCAGGGTTAAGTTAGATGAATGTGATGTAAATTACAGTATATAGACATTCAGTTCCTCTTGTAGGTAAAGGGCCTGTATCCTTTGTTTTTCTCATGTTTCATTTTTACCCACTAGGTACACTTGCAACATTNATATATATATATATATATATATATATACACTAGGAGATATATTCTTCCATACACACTTCAGTAGTGAGTCACCCTGAAATGCATATTTCTGTCAGATCCACTACATATCATAATATGACAATGGACAGTGGATTCAAAGGTTTTTTTGGACAATCTGTTCAAGCCAGCTGGGAGATTCTTAAGCTATTTCAGCTATGTTATGCCCCTGTGCTGAGACTGACCTATTTAGAGCACAGAGTTTGATACTTGCCCTCATGCGCTACATGATGATGAACTAATGTCAACAGTGATTGTGTACATCAGCACAAGCATAATAAATGGGTCTAGCAGCTGCCAGCCAGGGACAACTAATACACAGCCTCTCTCTGCTAGAATATCACATAATACGAGCACTGTTTCAACCCCCACGCCTCCCCACCCACATCCACACACACACACACACACACACACACACCTGACACACACACACACACCATCGACAAACACGCCCCCACACACACACACGCACACACTCAACACACACACACCACTGACACACACACACACACACCACCGACACAACCACACATACACGCACACGCGCACGCACACATTGACACCCACACTCACACACACACACACACTGACAGCTACTCTATTCTCACTCTCTGATTTACCTCTTTATATCACAGCCTTGTCCATCAACACCATACTGATGACTGTACAGTACTCTCATATAAAACATGCATCTGTTCCACAAGAATGGCTGGTACACCTAAGAATTCAGTGTAAGGATGCATTGCCATCACAGCTAATACAAAAAAGCTGGGATAAAAACAGAACGCAACGATGTGCAAATCATTTACTTTGTTTTAGCATTGCTTACACTACAATACCCAGTACACCCTAAAACAAGAGGGTACTTCAGTAAAGGCAGAAATGATTCTACTATATTTACAAACTGGGCATTGTAGCATTAGAAGAACCTTATTTGGTGCTGTTATTTGGTGCTGTGTAGTACTATTTTCAAAAAGAACCATATACAACACATTCTCCATCAGTCTGAGGAACCACATCACGATGATGCAACCTTTGTAAATGCATGAATTTGTTGACTGATGTTAAAAATGTTGATCAGTGTGCAGTACTGGTCTTGTGTGCTATGTTTGGTTGTTTATGTACTTAAAGTTGTTCTAGGCTAAGCACAGCAGTGTGTGACTGATTCAAACAGAATCAAACATATTGCAGAAAGTATGAACTCAACATTTTCCATGTTGTAGTTATTTACTTTTTGCACAGCATCCCAGTTTTTTTGGAAACATTATAATTTATTTACTAAAACATTTTTAGCTTGTTCAAATGTCAATATTTCCCGTTTATTAACAGTACATAGAAAACCTATGACGAGACGTGAAGGCTTACTGGTAGCTTTGGATAGTAAATATGATGACTGTATTTCAGTTGTAGACGTTCAGTTCCAATCACCACCACTGTAAATAACCTGAGTTTGTAAGGTTTTCTGCTTTTCAACTGCTGTACACCAAAAAAATTTGAAAGACTTTGATTACATCTCAAATACAGAATTATGCTGGTATCCTGAAAAACAGTGGGAAGTTCCACTTTCTTCCTTCTTCTTTTCTTTCTTTTTTGGCCATTAGAAGAAATCAGTAAAAGATGTTATGAACTACGGAAGGTAGTAGATGATAAACGAGTTTAAACGAATGAAATTGCATTATGAGAATAGAACTATTATGTACTGTATATCTGTTGCACTGCATAACATTTAATACAGTATATAGAGCAAGTCAGTGTTAAACATCACACCACTGCAGATGCTCTACAAGGACAGCAAGTGTATTCAGTTTCTCCTATAGTGAGTGAACCTGAATCCACAGCACTTGTTAGGTGCAGTTGGCTGGGGAGGATAGCGGCGAACAATGCAGCAGTGGGATGTTTTCTGAGGAGTTCAATTTAGGACATGCCACTCTGACAGAAAGTAACGCACACACATACATAGCCATTTTTTTGCACTCTGTCTCGAATAAAGCAATGCAAAGATAGTTGGTAGAAAACAGCTAGAAAAAAGGCATCTTGATATGAGTAATTAAAAAAGGCTGTGTTTAATGAACAGAGCTAATTATCTGTGACTGAGGCTGCTTCAAGAGATTAGACAGCAGCTTTCTCTCGTGCTACTGAACTCTGCCTCACCCACAATGTGTGTGCGCATGGAGTTTCTTCATAGTCCTCCCTTAAGCTCCCTCTAGTAGTGCACTATCATTATCTGAAAAGGAGGGGGCCTGTAGCACTTAAACGAATTACTTTTTCACCAGAACTCTGCTCAAGCTTAGCGTCATTAGTGTTAGGCATTATTGTTAGGCATAGAGTATCTCCTTTAAGGCCCAAAACAAATCGGTTTAGGCATGCTGGCAACAGAATACTATAACTTGTTTGGATATCAGCACCGTATGGTATAGAAGTAGTACCTGAAGGTTACCGATTACAGACAGTATACGGTTCTTTAAATGTGTGTTTGCATTATTGGGAGAAAATATTAAGGGGTGAACAGTGCAATACTTCTGCACTAGAGTGAAAAGTACTCTTAGTAAAATATTGCTTGAATAAAAGGTTCAAATTTGTTTTATCTATATGAGAAGACTTTTATTCCAAAATGCATTATAAACCACTTTCTTTTATGATAGGTTTCGTGATACAGGAGTAGGCTTTAGGCATATAGAAAATATCTGTGCTGTGCTACATGGCCAAAAATATGTGGACACTCACATGTTTCTTCCACAATCATTTTGAAAAGATGTATCATGAAATACAGACTTCATAGACAAGCACTAGCATTAAAATAAGTCATACTGAGAAGCTCAGTGACTTTAAATGTGGCGCCATCATAGGATGCCACCTATGCCGCCAGTTTGTGAAATGTCGCCCTGCTAGATCTGCCCCAGTCAGCTGTAAGTGCTAATACTTTTAAATGGAAGCCTCTAGGAGTAACAACAGTACTGTGCAAAAATTGCCTAAGCTCTGTTGCATCCATCACTATTTTAAACTGCCTCTGGAAGCAGCAACAGCACAAGAACTGAGCTTCAGGAGCTTTATAAAAGCTTTATAAAAACAAGCTCAGTAGCTGCACAGCTTAGTAACTACTGAGCAACATTCACGAGGCCCTCTGAGTAATGCTAGCTGTGAACTAGCTGACTCAAATATGGAAGAATTCTGCCAAAAATCTTACTCATGGCCAGTGAATATACTTCAGAATAAAAGTTCCTAAGATGTCTTATTTTTTTTGGAACATTTGTGTTTTCCTGCTTAAACACACTTGACCTATCTGGTAAACTACTTGATAATTAGCTGAAGAGTCAAGTATGTTAGATAGAAGGAAACTGAACAGGGAATGGGCTTCCCATTATCCAAATTTAGTTTTGAAGTACCACATGTGAGTGCTAACAAGCCTCACCATATGGACACCATCTACGCTAGCTTCTAATATTGCTATATATAGTTTTGCTGTATTTCATTATTCATAATACACCAATTTGGCAATATTGTTCCAATTACAATAGTATTCCACCCAAACAAATGTGGAGAACCACTGGATGTTAAATGAGAATTCTATTCCATTTTTTAAAATGTGTTCAATGACAAGGTCATTCCTCTATGTCTTTATGTTAAAATTATTATAATCTTTGCAAGTGGCATTCATAATACACTCATAGCCAAAAAATGGTTGCACAAATAGGTATACCCAGAAGGAATCAATCCACAGGAATGAAACTTGGTGGGTAGGTTTTGTAAGATATTGTAGGACATGTGAATTACTGTAGTTTCTTTACCTCCCTTTTAAATAGCATTGCAATCTGACAAATCCTTCTGGGTGTAACTATTCTTTTGGCGATGAGTGTATTCATGTGTGTTGTTGATGTTGTGTTTATACAGTCTATAAACATCTGTAGTTTTTTTTACTATATGCAAAAATTTGAAAACCCCTGTCAAATTACTTTAACAAAAATTATTTTTTTGTCAAGTGCTTAAGTAAAAATGAGTTAATGGATCTTTTACGGAGAACACACTTAAAATTACATTTTACTGCAAATTTTGCTGCAGTTTGTTGAGTTTAGTATTTTGGAAGCTGCTATAACTTTTACACAGACTAAATGTTACTGATTTACTATTTATTTCCCCCCTATAAACTACATACAGATAAGCAGATATGTGCCCTCTGTAGAGGACGTGTTATCTTATTTTCACTTCAGATCAATTTTTTTTTCTTTTACATTTGACCAGGGGTGCCCAAACTTTTACATATGAATGCACATTTTAACTAACCAGGGATTAGAATGACTGTAGGGATGGTAATGGATTTCATGAAGGCAAAGCAAGTTTAAAAAGGCATGTGAAAGAGAACGAAAGACTGAGAATTTGCATAATGCTGGCAATATTTGATTATATCATCTGAATATCATCAGCTGAAGGCACAGTGCCCAGAACTGACTGTTTGCTCATTACAAGTCAGAAGTCATTTCAGTAATTTAGCCTATGGATTCTGTATTAAACTAGGTTAGCAGTGTTTTAAAATAAAATTAGCATTTTGCAATACATAAACAAGTAATACAAACCAGTACATAGTATTCCATGTATACATGTTTTAGTTCTGTTTATTCATCTCTGTCATATCAGATTCAGAGATGTCTAGGCTACATTTACATTTCTCATTTTATCAAGCCTTTCTTGAGCTCGATCATACGTGTATGAATAGATACAACACTGACCTGCTCATTCTTAGTTTGGGAAACAATGGTCTATGTGTATTATCGCTTTTAATTGCAGCTCAAGGTTCACTGACATTTATGTGAACATGCATTTTCCAACCAAAAGGTGGCACTGTTCGACCCTGTATAACCTCTAACCTCTGTATAACCTCAACACTGGCTGAACAGAACACCATTACAGCTTGCCTGATGTAAAAGGACTGCTTTCTCTTGTTATTTTGTTTGCAAATTCAATCTTCAGTTATGCATGTGGTTGCACTGCATGGCTGCAGAGATGTTGCTTTCATCAGAGACTGAAGAACCTTGGGATCTGAACAAAAAGAAAGCCTGGAATGCACATGAAGAGCTGGAGTTTATGAGTGATTTGCCACAGAGTGAGAAGGAGAAAGTGGACTGGGCTGGAAAAAACTCGACTTTGCATTTGGAATGGTACCAACAGTGCAGTCAGCATCTCAAGGTCTGGCCAGCTCAGGCCAGAGATGCATTATCATAATGAAACATTATTAATCTAGTAAGACTTTCTCCGCACAGCCAGAGTCTCTTTAATTATGGATACTGCTTTGCAACTCATGCTGCTACAAAATGGGCATGTTTAGAACTGAATGTGGTGCATAAACATAGTGTTAAAATATGATATAAGGTCAAATTAAAATCATAACATAGCTTTTTGAGTTATCTGAATTTTTATCTGAGTTATGTTTGCTTCCTACTCTCAGACTCCCAGTATGATTTTACTCACATATTTGAAGAGTAAGAGGTGCCCAGTGACTATGTGCGGTTCTAAAGTGGTGGCTAGAGCGGTTTGATTGACCACCTTAGATGCCTCCCCAAATTTCTGCCATCATCAGCTTTCACCTTGGTGGTGGGGTGGGTGAAAGGGAGAGAGAGACAGAGAGAGAGAGAGAGAGAACATATGCACAGATAAGCCATGACATAAATTCTGTCTATACTCATTGTGCATTTTATCAGCTCCACTTACCATATAGGAGGACTTTGTAGTTCTACAATTAGCTAAGGTTGCTTCACAGGACTGTAACATTGGTCAGTTGTTGTCAGTTGCGTAAATTACACATTGTTTGTAAGTTCTTATTGACTCAGTAATAAAATGACCTTTCAAAGTCACCTTTATTTGTCTTTCATTTGCATATTAATATAATATTAGCTAATAATAGCTGACTATCAGTATCAGCTCATCAGTTCTCCATGAATGTCCCACTAAGTTTGCTATTTACTCGATGTTTAGCTAACAGGAGCGATCCAAATAACGGAAAGCTTTTTCACCCACATTACCTGTTTTTGTTGTTTGCTTAGTCTGTCTATCCTCTCCTTACTAAACATTATCAGTTGTGATGTTAAGTTGTGATTATCAGTTGTGATGCTAAGTTGTGATTGTCAGCTGTGGTGTTAAATTGTCATTATCAGCTATGATGTTAAATTGTGATTAACAGTTGTGATGTTAAGTTGTGATTGTCAGCTGTGATATTTAGTGACTTCCTAGCTACTAGAGAGAATTTTATGGCCTAAATCCACTGCACTTTCCACCCAAACAAAGAGAACCAGCCAGTCACAAGGGAGAGATGTTGCCACATAAGGTTCCTAAAAGGTAGAATGAGTAGGATTTGTTAGTTTCTGTTTAAACACAACAATGAGTGCAAGAGAGAGAGAGAGATGGGGAGTGAGCAGCAGTGGTCAAACAAGTTAGAAAGCAAAAGAAGAGAGGGTAGGTATGTTGACGAGACCAAATCAATGAATCAGAGACATCAATTTTTAATTTACTTTATTTTGATCCCCTTCCACTATTACACAGTCTCCAACCATTTTCTCTGTAGTTGCTGCACCACAACTACTTGTCATTGCTGTCTATAGGGAACTCATGAATTCAGCATGAATTCAGTGCACTGTATTCTGAGGTACTGTCATGCATGCTTTTATGAAGTGTGACATGCTCCTACACACACACACACACACACACACACACACACGTTTGCTTTTCTGAGCACAAGAAAGCCTACATTATGTGACATTGCTTGCACTCTTGTGTACAGCAGAGCAGGCAGGGCATTCACACTGGGGTGGGGAGGCAGTCAGCCCTCATATTTGCACTCCTTTATTGCACCCCTTATTCTACAAGTGCCACAACTGCAATACCTTAATGATATGAGCACAAAGCCCCTAATAAGTCCACAAACCTCCCACTTTTTTACTTAAAAAAACACCCAAACCACCCAAAAGAAATGGGTGGCTTCTTACACTGTCTTGTCACGTTGCAATTACATTGTGAGGTTTTAATTAATTGAAGGTCACTTTTGTATAAGGAGGCCATTAGTTATTTGCGCACTGGGGCCCATAAGATCCTGACTGTGGCCCAGAAAGAAAAGCACAATGTAATAGATCAAATATGTCAATTATAAAAAAGATGGAAAAAGAGGAGTGCCATTTCATTTTGTGAAAGTCTGCAGTGAGTCTGTGCAGCAGTGCACATGTGTCTTATTTCAGCCTAATACAAAGTGATATACAGTGCAATTCCCTGGGAGAATGAAGATGTACAGAAAGATCCAGGGTGAGAGGAGCCAAGGCCATTTAGCCGTAAGGTTTTCTGTGAGAGCAGAGGAAAGTGCTTAATGCCATCCACTGTGCTTCCAGGGCTCATACCAAGCCAGAGCGTAACATGTCAAAGAAATATTCATAAATCTTTTTATACACTCACAATCACGCAGGTGTAGGTGACATCAATGTTCAGCCACTCTTCAGCCACAGATTTGGTGGACGCCTTCCCTGGCACAATTCAAACCAAAATGCAATCACTTCTTTTAGCCAATCATTAATATATGCTTTGACATTTACTGCCCTGAAGTTACTACTGCCTTAAACATGCAAGATGACTATTTTTTGTCCACTGAGCTTAGTTATAATGATGGTAGCACTTTATCATTGTAGCTATATGAACTCAAAATACACTTATTTAGAAACAGCTTGCTTGGGTACATGTAGAAACTGTAGCTCATCTGTTGCTATACACAGTTTGTATCATTTTGTCTGTTTCTGACCACTTTTCTGGTACCCTGTTGGGCCGCCACTAGCCTGGACACAAGATACAGTTGGGCATGGACGCATACAGGTTCCGTATGGAATCCTGCGGCACACTGGCCAACAGATGTTGCAGCTGGGTCTATAGATCCTGCACACTCATAGGGTTGCCAAAGCTGGCGTCCCAGCTGGTCCCATAAATGCTCAATTGGCGATAAATCTGGCAATCCGGCAGGCCAAGAAAGCAATCTGGCAGAGACATTCCTGTAAAACCCTTTCCGTGTGAGGGTGAGCATTATGTTGTTGGTGTCTCTCGTATGTCTACCAGGGGTGACTGACTGTTGTTTGCATTGGCTTATCAAATCATCACTCCAGCAGGTGGGGCAGTGTGTCGCTCCACAGCAAAGACCGGACTAAAGCTTACCATGAGGCCTCCATACTCCAAACCCACCTGTTTGACGGATCCCAAATAGAACCTGGATTCGTCGCTAAAGACGGTACGGTTCCAGTCTGTAGCAGTCCAGGTTTCCTGTTCATGACATCCCTGCAAATGAAGGAAACGGTGTCTGGCTGTAAATGGCAAGACACGTAATGGGCGCCGTGATACCAAATGTTAAGCGCCTGGAAATGGTCCAAGCAGAGACAGGGGTGTGTTATGAAGGTGCCATCTGTGTCTGGATGGTGGACAAGGAAGCTGTGGGATCTGCTTGTGCTTGTCAGCAGATCAAATGATCCTCGGTACTGGTGGTCTGTCTGGGCTGTCCAGAACCTGTTTGCCATGTGTGCATGCCCTCACATAACCAGACCACACCTATAATCATTTACATATCATGCTGTTTCCCTCCACCTTTAGCATCCATACTAACATTACTCTGCATCAGTGCAGATGTCGCTGAGTGAAGTGCAGCCCAGTGCTCGAGGCCGGTGGTTTTATGAAGGCATATGCCATATGCTATAAGTAATGCATCAACCTGTCATATTGTATGAAGCAGGTAAGACATATAAATCTTTCAAGTTCAGGCCTTGCCTTGTCGGACGGCTCGTGTTTTGGTGCAGGGCTTTATTGGATCAGAGTTGGACTGCTGATTCCAAACAGGGACAGCAGAGAACAGGTTATAAATAGACGTATTCTATGCGCCCCCAGCAAAGATACAGTGTCTTCAGCATTAATATGGGACAATGCTTTCCTAGACTATGTTTTATTTAGTGGAAGCCCCTAGGAAAACTATTGCTAAAAAGGCACTGAAATACACCCACAAAAACAAAACTGCTGATTTACCCATTTTGCAAGAAGGCTAACTGACTTTTTTGAGTATTAGAAACACGGCTTTAAGAGTTGCCAGTGGCTACTGTTACATATTAAACGAGGGTCCATCTTTGTTTATACATTGCTGATTTTTCTGTTTCCTACTTTTATATGGACAAATACCTTTAACACTGACAAAAATGGCAAAAATAATACTGTTTGCAGTATAATGCACCCACTCAAATATGGCATTTATTAATGCTGTTGGAATCGACTCACCTTCGCTAGTGTTGAAGCGTTTAACCATCACATGACCGTTGGTGGTGAAATGGGAGAGAAGTGAGAGGAAAGCCACACCACTATTTATGACTGTACATGTAAACATGCAAACATAAGTACAATATAGTTCAGTATAAACATTAAATATAGCTTTAACTCATACATGCAGCTAACGTGTTAATTAATCTGTGTTATCTATTGTGTTTGTTAACTAGCTATTAGCCAACAAACTAGCGTAAGGTCAAGCTTTTTGAGAGATTATTTTGCTCAGGCTTTCAAGTTTTATTGTAATGTCTTAATATTAATTAGATTATAACTTAATCCGTGTCCGCATGTTCTTTCTCAGAAATGTTCATGCTTTCATGTTAGGTGCATGATAACAAACTAGCCAGCTAGCTAACATTAACCGTGGCTAATCAGCCCTGAGTGAGTATTCTCATGTTAACCCTTAAATTGCAGAAATATTGTCAATTAATTATTTCTTTTCTTTAAAATGAGCTAATGATTTCATATATAATTGGCTGTACTACTTTACTAAATATTTCTACTGATTGGTTATATGGTGCAGACACTAAACTGTTAAAGAAATAAAGAAAAATCATACTTAATTATAAGGAGCCTGTTTTGAAATGGCCGACCTTCTTTTTGAAGTAAATGTTTGTGGAGAGTACAGAATATGTGCTGTAATCATATAGCAATCTGTTGTGCATGATTTGGAGATGAAAATGTAAAAAGACTATTCTGTTTCTAGACTGTAGGGATTGCCCTCTATATACAAAGAGTATGTACTGTTATTTAACTGAATTGTCCATTGAAAGACTAGCAGTGTAGGCAGTGTTACTGTAAGTGTGATAATCAAATTTTTGCATTCCTAAAATAATAGTGGAAACATTAGACGGTATACAAGATCATTTATTATAAGTCTTTTTTTTTTTGACATATATTAAAAAGAAACAAATTGCCAGTAAGTAAATGCACAATAATTTTGATGCTGTGGTCTCACTTTGTTTCCTACAGAAGACCCCCTTTTAAGACAAGATGAGATCTGGTTTTTAGATGGTGATGACTCCATTTCCCATGAGCCCCTATGTCGAGTAACCAGGCCTAACCGCCTTGACTTCCTGAGGATAACGCCGCCAGAGGATGATATCATTGGAGACACACCATACCACCCGAAACCTGAGCTTATAGTAAGTCGAGCAAGAATCATGACTGGAGGTGTGGAAGATTATAAAAACAATGGAAAAAAGAAACCTGACATGCAGCTACACACCCAAATAAGCACATGCTCAACTTTGGCAGTGCATGGTTTGTAGTGTGACTGGATACAGTAGCTACACAATCACACAAACTTGTAGAATCTCACTCCCACTTCGCTGTAGGTTGTTACTAGATTTACAGACATATAAACGGTGCCTTGACATGACATGTATAGAGGTATCATTAATTAAATTAATGCATTCCTGAAAGAAAGGCTAATTATGTGAATGGGGATGGTTATCACTATTGACTAACAAATGCTGAAAAACAGATGGACTACAGTCTGTCACTGTAAAACTACAGAATGTGCTAAATATACTAATTAAAGCAGCCAGTGAGTGAAGATGCTTTCATGTGTAAAAAAGGGACATATTTTAGGCATGGTGGTGTTTCACAAAAAATATATGCTCATAAAAAAATAGAATGACTAGAAAATAGAAATTTAAATACATACAGTATATAGGTACATTTTTGAGTAGGTAAAAAAAGGCTCACTAAGGCACAGAGCCAGAGCAACTAGCTAACTTTAATTTATTCCGTCTACATATTTTCAGCTGATTTGCATGCAGACAGTGTTTGATTTGCATTGTTGCATTGTTCAAACCAGTGGAACAAAATCATAGTTTCTGTGGGTGTAAACGTTACACCCAAACACTTATCACAAACTTGCTAATGTATGCATGCCTCGACACCTGCAGTACTTATGGAAACAAAAGTCTCTTTTTAGACTGGAAGCCGCTGTGTACGGATTTAGTAGTGCATCTAATTCACGGTTTAAGGCGTTAAATTATGTTAGAAGATTGGTTAGGGTTAGAATTAGAACATTTTGAAAATTATTTAAATACATCTAGCTTTCCCCTCCACAAAGTCTGTTTGGGCTGGCTGTGACATGGCTATTTTTCAGTGGCCAGCATACACAGCTATACATGATGTCTTTCAAAACATTGATGGTGTTTTTAAACTTTTAGATCCTTATTAAACCTATTAAACTTATCTTCTGATTCACTTGCAGGGGTTGTGATATGTGTTATTCAGATTGACTAGTGAACTTGCATGTGTCTTCTGAGTTTTTATATATAGTGCTGATAATGAATAAATGTAGGCATTTTTTCCTCATAATGCCCTGCTTATGCCTTTTAAATGTCAAATTTTGAGGCCTCGGACACCAGGCAGAATCTTTACATTCATGTTGTTTAATAACATACCGTAAGGTGGCTTTTAGAGGCATTAAATGCTTCAGACGTGTAGTTCCTGGCTCAGCAAGTTCTTCTAGAGTTATGCATTTCACATCAAACCTGAATGACCTTGTCTACAACTAAATGGCTTAATTATACAGACATTTTGACATTTCATTTTAATGGGGAGGTCTCTCAGCCTTGCACACTGAAAACTCCTCACATGCTTAACACTGTTTAGCACAAGCTCGGCAATGTTCTTGTAAGTGCGTGTCCACACACACCCCATGCAATCAAAACGGTCCACTCCCAAGACAGCACGAGCAGTATTCTTGACAAAGCAAAAGAATGCAGCTTAGCTCTGGTCCTTACATTAGGTAGCACAGGTGTCGCCAGTAGAGTAGATGGAATTTCTACAGAATAAAAACCATTTAAACTTTACTTCACAGACCAGACTGCTTGACAGTTCACTTGTTTCTGCCGAAAGATGTAATACTTAATAATGATAGTTTGTTTTCCTGTTGTGATTGTACTGCATTCTTTGTTAACTTCACATTAATGCCAGCCATTACAATATGACCTTTGAAAGGTATGAGCACTGCAGACTGTTTCTTTTAGAGACAAACATGCCTAGATTTCAGATGTATGTCTGATTGTGTTGCTAGTGGCTTTCTTAGGCGCTGTAGCATGAAGACAGTGGAGCTTTAAGTAGTCAAAAGGAAAACCTAGGTGAAACTAAAAGTCTATTCTTACGTAAGAGCAGCAAGTGGGTCTGCTTTGAGGATTAGATTGCTTTTAATCCCCACATCACTCCAGTATAAGCTTAGGATTTAACTATATGTTGCAAGGTTTAAGCCTTTTATCCAGTGCCAATTTATGAAGTTTCTTACCAGTATAAGGCGTATGGCATGATTTATTTATTTATTTATTTATTTTTTAAAAATATTATTTTTAAACACTTTAAGTTTCATAAATGTGCCAACACAATGAACCTTTTCTTAGATTCCTTTTTTTTTTGCTGTTAGTTAAAATGATCATAAAGGCTTGAACAGATGACCTTTTAAGACCTGTAAAACATGATTCACCAGCTTTAAATACAGCTTGCCACATCTCCTTGGAAACCATGTCATGGCCCTAAGCTCTGGAGTTTTTGCATGGAATGTGGTACAATTAGACCAGCAATGCCCTTCAGAAACCCCA
Source organism: Semaprochilodus insignis (assembly GCA_034552555.1). Taxonomy (NCBI): domain Eukaryota; kingdom Metazoa; phylum Chordata; class Actinopteri; order Characiformes; family Prochilodontidae; genus Semaprochilodus; species Semaprochilodus insignis. The sequence goes on along the minus strand of CM067483.1, from coordinate 12,180,811 downwards.
AAATACCAACAGTAGGTAGGCAAGCAGTCCTGACATGACAGGACTTTTGGGTTATGAAGTAACATAGAATTACATTTATTCAATATACATAAGACTTATGTACAACATGGCACCATGATATTAATGTGTATTAATATTGGTTCAATATAAGCAGAAAGGAAATTAGTACAATCTTGTAAAATAGTTTTAAAAAAATAGTTAAAAGAAATTGCAGAAGAAGAAATGTGGTGTCACATAATATCTACCATTTTTAACCTAAATTTAAAATCATCTGCTTTCTAGTATATATTATACTTCTTTACATAGCCACTCTGGATTCCTTCTCCAAAAACACTGTGCTCTTCAAAACATAAGAAACATACTGCAGCTTTGGCTGATAGGCTAACTGGTTTGTTGATGTGGCAATGTGGAGACGCGTAGGCGTGGTCTCTGTGACCTAACCAGAGCAGCTTAATGTCTGTGCTGTGTGCAGAGCAAAGTAGCACTGCCCACTTCACCTGACCCTCGAGGGAGATTAGCTATTCAGAGAGCTTGAGACAGAGGGAGGGAGGGAGAGAGGGAGGGAGAGAGGGAGGGAGGCTGTACCCGACGCCATTATCAGGAAGTAAGTGTAAGTAATAAGACACCTGCAGCTAAAGTTCTTTCCCAGGAAATAGGCAGGGAAAAGTAAGGGAGGGAGTAACAGAAGCATAGGTAAACCAGTGTGACGCACCCTGCAGGAAGCCAGAGTGACTTTCTCAAAGACGGCACAGAACTTTTCTCTGGTGGACAGACAAATTCTCACACGTTCTCAAAGAGCTGGAAGGAGGCAAGGCACCGGGAGGCTGGCTTGTACTGCAGACTGAAAGACCACACTGGCAAGACTTCTGGATCACCCTGCTTGCTCATTATCAGCTGGAACGACGGATAGTTATATCTCCTACATTGTTAGTGTTGTGCATTACTAAGCGACTTCAAATTCTTTCCCAGCTATCCCGAAGAGATTCTAAACATGGGGAATCCTGGAAACACTGGAATATCTTGGTCATTTGCCAAAGGATCCAAAATCATGTTGTAAAAAAGGATAAAGTTTTTGATCTGAGAAGAATACAGCTTCAGTGCAGCTTCCCTTGCCAAAAGAAAGGAAGATCAGAGGGTCTTTTACAGAGCAGTAATTGAAGCACTCCTGGTGTGGGTAAGAGGAACCAAGGGATTTGCCATCTCAGAAGGCTTTTGTTTCCTCAACCAAATGGGACTGTAGCACAAACAGGTGGGATAAGGGGTGTTTTGTGACAGTGACTGGATACACTGAAGTGATTTTCGGGATTTGCCTGGCCAGTTGCATTTGAAGTGCTTTGGGGAAATGTTAAAGGATCCCTAATCACAGGAAGTGTTAGCATTTATCCTGACGTTCAGGAGAAGAATCCACTCGGGTTATTTCACCTAACACCCGGGTCATTCCACTGTCCTTTACTATGTTTTTAAGGGCGGACTCTCAGCGACAAGCAGAGGAAAGTGCAGTGCTCAAGTCATTCCGTACTCTGTCTGAGGAAGAGTCATGTCTACACCCTGCAAACAGTGGTCATCTTCAGGACAGCGGTGATAATGTTGTTGGCATAGATCCTCCAGGAACAGCACTTAAACATGAAGCCAGCACTACGCTTGAGGGAACAGTTGAATCGTGGGAGATTGAGTCCTGTAAGGAGGAAGTTCTACCGCGCTCCCCTTTTCCATCGTGGAGAAGACCCTTTTCCACTTCCTCCCCTATTGTGGCAGACTCAGATTTGGTGCAGGTCACCAGAGTGGAGACCTACAGTGACACTGAAGAAAATGAAGAGGAAGACAGTGCTAGCATCCTTGACCAGTCTGGTGAACAGGAGTCCGCTGAGACATCCTTCTCTCTTTATAAAGATAAAGAGACTGATCATAACTCGGATCAGGTGCTCCGTCATGATAGAGGGAGTGATGTGTCTACGGCAGACTTAACAGCCAAAAGTATTTTGGAGCGATCTCTCAAAGACATCTCTGTTCTGAAGAGGTCAAGTTCTAACAGGAAGCTCGACAGGCAGCTGGACTCTTCTTCTCTCCAGACGGACAATTTGAAGCAAAAAAATCTGTCTGACAGCGCTCAAGAGTGTGCAGATACTAGCGGTGTAGATGACAAAGCTGTAGATATGGGCGCCGATGTTTCAGCTACCAGCAGTCCTACAGCAGGAAACCATACTTCTCCAGTCGTGCCTGAAGACTTTAGTGACCATGAAGAAATTTCATCATCATATGTGACTGAAGACTCGCTTTATATGCCCACTTCAGGTGGAAATTGTTCAGATTTCTCATTGCTTTCAGAGGGTCTAGTTTCTGATCAGCAAAGGGGCTGGAGAACAACTCGACTGCCTGCATCTCTTTCAGTTAAAGAAAGCATTCGCACCAGTTCAGAGTCCCTCGACTCCCCAGTCCCTACCTCTCCAGACTCAAGCTCTCAGCCGAAGAGCAGCGTGACAAAGGGCCATTTATGTACAGACCAGGAAGAGTCCCCAACTGACTCTGTGCCAAGTGCCATCTCTCCTCCTTCACAAGGCAGCATACAGGATACGCCTGCAGCCAAGAGGACCACCACGGACCCTTTCTCCATTCTCTCTCCTAGATCGCTTGCTACGTCCACACCTAGGGAGCCCTTCCAGCTGCCTGCCCTGTTCAGTGGACTACGAGTGCTGAAGAAGGGTGCTGTGGGAGATGAAAGAGAGACCGTGTCCGAGATCAAACAAAAGGACACTGACCGTGCATTGCTGAGCCTGAAACAGAACGTCAACAAAGCTAAGTTCGAACAGCAACTAGCCAGCACTTCTTCCCCCAAAAAGAAAGCTGAACCCAAAGATGTGTCTGAACCCAAGAGCCGGTTGTGGCGACTCCTAACTTTTGATGATGCCAAGAATGATGCCAAGAAGGAGGAGAGTATAGATGTAGAGTCCAAGGACATTGGAGACCTTAAAGCAGGAGAGGAGGGCTTAACAGAGGATGTTACAGAGGATGACACTGAACCAAATGATAGCAGCAAAGGCACAGATACTGCATTTGATGCCTTCAAGTTTTTCTTCAGTCCTAAGCCCCTTAAGAAGGATCCTGTAGATGCATCCGTAGACCTAGAGGCTATCAAGAGGAAAAGGAAGAACGAGAAAGAGTTGCTTAAGGCTATCTTTGAGAGATCTACAAGCAAATCGCCTGTTAGTGACAAGAGCACAGCAGAGGTTAATGTATGTATCTCTTAAACCACATTCAGCAGTAGAGTTTACATCTGTAGGTATTATGTCTTAAAATAAATGTTTTCTGAAATTTGACATTGTCAACTTTCCAGTTCAGGCCAGCCACAGGCTTCTGTCTTTATAAATGTCTTGATGGGACCATCTCATTTCCAGTTGCATTTTGTTTAGATTTAAGAATTATTTTGCTTCGGCTTCTGTAATCAAATTACTTTACATGTATAGATGTGACAACATAGATTGATCATAAGTTAATGGTGGTCATTCAAACTCTTGTTTTTTCTCTCTCTCCATTTCCCAGTCTGAGGTTTCCTCCCCAACTGACAGTGAGGACAGAACACCTGGGCGACTTCAAGCGATTTGGCCACCCCCCAAACCTAAGGATGAGGAGGAGAAAGTGGGACTTCGATACACTGAAGCAGGTAGTTATTTTTTTATATACACAAGTTTCACGCAGACGTCTGTCTCCGTACAGAAATACTTTTATACTGCTCCACCCTCCTTTTGCTCTTGCAACAGGCCTCCTCCTTTCAAAACACTTCTTACATCTTAATCTAATTCTAAGGTGCTATAAACAAGAAGCAACTCTGGCTTTGTGGTGGTCATTAGAGCCACGGGTGTTCTGTCCTTTAAATCCGTTTAAAAGAGGAATGCGTGTTAAGCTGTCCCTGGCTATGATATCCCTGTTTGTGTCTCGTGCAGTCAGAAGTACAAAGCTGAGCTGAGTGAAGTAAAGCAGTTGTACTTTGGGATAGAAATAGCCTACCACACTACTCGCTGCCAGCTCTCCAAAATACCTGCAGGGCTTACAAGTAAGAGCAAGGATTTAGGCCATAGAGCTTTCTTTTCTTTGTCTGACTGCTTTCTAAAGTACTACAACGCAAATTGTAATACAGTGTCATTTTCCTCAATGATAATTCTTTATAAAGGACATTTTTGTTGAAATGTCAGTTGATATAGTGACTAATTGCTTTAGTGATTAATTGCTTTAATCATGACCCAAACAAATGTAAGTCACTCCAGGCCAATTCATCCATTTCTAGGGGTTGAAGGTTTCATACTGCTGAGAAGCCTTACACTTGTTTTCTGAGAATAGAGTAATACATATTAGTTGGAAACTTCATCAACCATGTCCCCTGTTGAAACAACTGTATATGTTTGTGCTGTGCCTAAAGCAGTATCTCTAAGGAAACATAAATTCAAACTAGGAACCGACATGCTTAAGTGCACTGTCAGCTTTGATGCTGTTTGCACTTTTCTCTCACAATTAGTTGTTATTACTTGTTTGTAATGTCAGATTGAAAATTCCAGTGTGCCTGTTTTTGCAAGAAGAACAGCCTGAACCAGTTATAAAAGAGTATTTCCCAGAGTTCTTAACAATTTAATTTTGTACATAAGTAAACGCATTGGGCTTCTTCACTAATATTTTGGAATTTTTTTTCTTAAATTTGTTCTTGAGAAAGGTCCTACGAAAAATCTGGTTCATGACATGTTCTTAAATCACAAAATTGTGTGTATCTTTGTTATCTTGAGTGAGAACAAATGCCAGATAAGAAAACATTGGTGAATGTCTGAGAAACTGAGAAAGTGGGTTTTAAGAAGAAACCTGTCATTAAGAATGTTTGGTGAATGAGACTCATTGTCTGTTTTGTCATCTCCACTCAATATGAATAATTGTTGTAGATTATAGTCCTGCAATTACAGACTGTAGTCCATCTGTTCTCCTGCATAATTTGTTAACTTTGTTGTATTTTAATCAATGATCAGGATGCCCACAGGACCTCCACCCAGCAGGTATTATTTTGGGGGTTGGATCATTATCATGGTAACACAGTATGTGTGACATGTTGTTGAGTTAAATAGTCCTGTCACAGTAATCACAATTATTTGAGATAATCAGTTTGACTGCTACTTGACTGCAGTTATTTTCCTGTCAGTAGATTTCAGATTGTATCAGGCTTGAGCTAGATTAATGTAAATAAAAGAAAATTACTAATTTGAACTGAACTTTAACTTGTAACAGTGTATTATAACTCATTTAGGCTGAATCTTTGTTTGTCTATTAGAAAACTGGTATAACAAATGCTAATTTTCCTTACAGAACAAGTGTTTTTGGGTTATGTAATCACAGTCAAGAGAAAATGTGAGCTTTGATAGAAGGTGTAACTGTGAACATGTGTTATGCTACATTTCACCTCTTGTTAGCAGTGAGCAGAGAACTAGCTAAGCAACAAAATAAAAAAATTATTATACAAAATTATTATGTAAGTATGTAATATATTAGTATATAAACAAATATTAAACTAATACACTAAATTGTATTGTTTTAGTGTTTAACATATATATATATATATATATATATATATATATATATATATATATATTTGTTTTTGGTGAGTTCATGAATAATTTGATCAGCTCTGCACTGATTTGCTGGTGTACAGCGAGGCACCAAATTGATGGCTAGTACCTATACTAGATACTTGTTTTCAATCTTGACAACAACACAAATTATCAAATAATATTTAGTTACTTACTATGGAGCTTTCAGTTTAAGATGAATCAGCTTTAACCAGAAAAGATGGATAAAGTCACACAGCATGGCTGCTACTATGACTCTGATTTGCTGTGATGACTGTGATGATCACACAGAAGCAGACACAGACAGGAAAACAAAATGAAAAAACTTCAATCTGTAAAACTTCAATCATCAGTCAGCTAGGTTGTCATACTACATAGTTAGCTATGGTAGTTACTTGAAGCTTGCTAATACCAATTAAAGATGAACATTAACCATGTCTGCTGACAGTTTAGTTTCTTGGAAGAGGTATGAGGGTATTTACATCCTCTTCACAGCGGTAGATTTCTCAACATAGTCTGCCATTTGCTTTTGCTTAATTACTGTTTTACTGACCTCTTTTGCAAATGTGGGATTTGTATTTGAAGGAGGACCAGCAGTTTTTGAAGTTTTCGGTATGTCAGTTCGGTGTACTTAACTCTCCTTATTCAGCTACTCCAATGTAAATGTTGTTTTCCATTCTATGGCAACTTTAAGCTTTTCTTACTGCTGTCTTTTGGGGAGAGACAGAACACAACATAACATCAAAATGTATGGCCAGCATGGTCTGAGACTAGCACTTCTACTTGAAATCTTGACTTTACTTTGTTTGTTTTTAGAGCACCAGGCTGCCCTGCTTCAGCTGAAGAGAGAATGCAAAGAGGAAGTGGAAAAGCTGCATGTAAGTCAATTGTCATCTGCTCTGAGATATTGCAGTTCCCTCAGGATGCACTAGATGTCAGCATAGGCAATGAAGTCAGTATTGTTGACATCAGCAGAACTTATTTGCCCCTTGTTTAGCTCCAACAAAACATCACTAAATGCCTGAGGTGGTAAAACTGCATTGGAACATAGTTATGTTCACATGAACATGTGCATATTCAATATATTCAAAACCAAGACAACTCCAGGTTGTTCTGCAAGTGTGGTGTATTGTGCTGCTTTTTTGAAATGAAACTTTCTGGAAAAGTGCATTCATTCACACAGTCCTAATTTGTGTTTCTTTTTGACTAATTTATACAGAGATTTCTTCAGTGATTACAGCAGCTCAGCCCCTGTCATTTTCTCCTGACTTTTTATTTTATAAGAAAATCTGATCTTGCATTTGTTTAAATATAGCATATTCTAAGGCTGGTATAAGCAGCATTTTACAAGCTTAAGGTACTCTTGGGATTTCTACAGAACTACCATAATACTCATTCTTAAAATCACCCTTAATAGAAATGAATGCAAGATGATGTTTCATAATTATCCAACATTATGTTATATTTATATATATTAATATATATATATAAATTAACTGAAACCATCTACAATCATGTAGCCTAACAAGCAGCACTCATATGAGGATTTCTAAACTCTATACTTATAGATATTTGAGATGATTCATCAAACTTGACATGCCTTAGTGTAAAGTTTGGGCTGAGTCTGATAAGTTTAAGTGCTCGCAGGCTTTTTTTTAGGCATTTCTGTTGTTTTAGCTTCGAGGGGCCACATGGAAAGCAATTTAGTTTGCCTGGCATGAAATTGTGATCCTTTTGCCTGAACCAGATATAATTTATTTGTTGTTAACATTTTCTGAATATTTACAGTAACTGTCACTCTCTATCACTATCTATACAGTAACAATCTAAAGGTAAACAAATGCCAATATAATAAAGGAATGCTCAAGTATTCCTTGAGTATTAAACATCCCATTATAAGATCTGCAAAATTGATTAATTCCTCACCCATTATAACTACATAACTTGCATATTAGTTTCATAGTGATTGACATATCATTTATAGGAGAGAACAATAATTAGCAATTAATACCAAACTGTAATACAGTTAATAACAGTAACAGCATCATAATCTTTCAGTGTCTGGTTTAAAATTCCATTTATTTCAGACACTCATAGATGAGAGACAAAAGTAAATCTGTGGAAGCAGCATATTTGATAACTCTTTTTGTGAGGTGGCAGATGCTAGCACATTGATACGGGCTGAACACGATGCCCGCTAACTATAAACGGTATTTAGATGTGAGGGTAGAAGTGAGTGAAGAAGCCATAATGAGGTGATGGTTTCCAGATGGAAGTCTACCTCCTGCCAGCTCCTCCTATGAAATAAGATCATGGTCTACAAGCTGGATGCATCCCGGGATGTCATCTGTTAAAAACGTGCGGTCAAAATTGTCCCTGTCCCTTAAGAAACTTTTCCTCATCTATTTAGTTAATTTATTCATGTGGCTTCGCTAAAGAATTGGTTTGAACGCCCTACTTACTCCATGCTGATTTGTCTGCTGATAGAATATGCTTCATGTTTATGCAGCCGAGCTGTGGCTGTCAAAACTGCGGCATCTAAAGAGGTTCTTCGAATTCAGTTTCACACACCTCTCAGGGAAGAGAATACATTTGACACGGTTCTTTTTTTTCTGTTTTTCTGTTCTGTATGTCATTCACTGATGTAATAGCAAGTCATAGACTGAACAGGGCTTTGGTTTTAGATCTGTTTTTCCAGGCACAGATTAAGCCTGGGTTAGGCCAGATTAGTCTAGTCTTTAACTTAATTACACTGTCAATGGCTGTTCGTTTACTGAAAATCCCTTTCGAGCTATGTGAGACACAGAATCGGTGTTGTGTTACAGCAGCCATATCGTTTTCTGTTGCAGATATTTTTCTAAATAGCTCAGTTCAAAGTAATGGTTAGAGAATTTCAGCCTTTCGCAAATTCTACTGAGAAGTCATAATTTGCGTTCATAAAATTGGCCGTTTGTGTTCGCATGCATACAGTGTTACAAACATACAAGCTGCTAAGTGCATAATGAGCCTCTTTTAAACATGATTTAAATGTGTAGGCCATAAGGCATCACAGAGACGTCAAATTATGTAGTATACATGATTTATGTTGTAGAATTTATTTCAGTCTCGGAAAGTCTTGATGTCTTTGGGAGAATGATTAATGTTTTATATGCAGCAAAAGTCATGTAATGTGTTGTTAATTGACTGTGTCTAAGTGTCCTGTTTGTCGCACGCACATTCAGCTTAATTCAAAATAGACAGGGGATGTTTAGTGCTGACAAGGAGTGGCAACGTATGGGAGTAGACAGTGTGCCTTGCTCAGTCCTGTGCGGACCACATTATAACCAGAAACATGTGGAGGTTGCGTTGCAAAACGCCTTTCTTCTCAGTCTCACTTTGGAGTGTGTTTGTAAGCACATCTCCAAATTACATAATGTGAAGTTTGTCAAAATGGTTTCCTTTGCATTTCAGCCAAACCAAAAATATATTGAGTTTGACTTTTAGGGCAGAAAAAGCTCAATTTTAACACAATGTTTGTGCATGTGTCAAGCTGATTTCTTTTGTGCATTGACTCACTATATTGACTCACTACAAACTGTTTTTAGGAATGTGTTATATGTTATATGTCATGATATCATCAGCCTACATCAGTGTGGACATTCGATTTAGCCCCCAGAAACCTACCCTGACCCCGACCTGTTCCAACCACAATATATTCCAATAAGGGAACATATTTTTGTGTTTTCCATACATAAATTCTGTTTTTTTTTATTTTAAATATTGTTTCAAGTTTTTTAAACTTCTCTTAAAAACTACATAACTAATTTTTTGGTGTTCTAACTAATCTTTTGGCCACCACCACAAATATGTCCCTAAGACAAAAATGTCTGGGCACCCCTGCTCTACACTAACAGAAATATCTGTCATTTCCACATGTGTGCAAATCCAGGCTGACTTTGAACTCAAGGTCTTCCAATTGCGGGGAGAGCATGCTGTGGCAGTGTCCCGGCTGGAGGGAGTCATTGCCGAAATGCAGCGGGTGCAGCAGCATGGCACGTTGCGGGAGCTTGGGGGTCTGCGGGATGCCTGTGTCTCCACTGAAGATGACATCACCCCCAAAACCTTCCGCACTGTCTGCATCCAGACTGACCGCGAGACCTTCATCAAGACGCCGCCGGAAGGGGAGGGGCCCAAGTTAACCCCGAGCCTCAGCCTCCCTAAAAAACTCGACTTAGACTCTATCACCATGACCCTAGGCGTGACACCAGGAGCTCCTCCTCCACCTCCTCCTCTGCCCGGACAGTCACATGGCTCAGCAACTTTGCCTCCACCACCACCACCACCTCCGCCACTCCCTGGATCCATGGCACCACCCCCTCCACCCCCTTTACCTGGATTTGGACCGCCTGCACCTCCACCTCTCCCTGGAGCTCCACTTCCTCCCCCACCCCCTCCCCC
>CM067483.1:12049291-12170486 GCA_034552555.1 Semaprochilodus insignis | reverse complement strand
CCCCCGGGCATGCCGGGGGTCCCTCCTCCGCCCCCACCCATGCCTGGGGGTGGCGCTCCACCTCCTCCACCTGCATTTGGTGGCTTTGGCTTTGGCCAGGCCACAAATAACCCCCCCCGCAAGCCAGCAGTAGAGCCTACTTGTCCAATGAAGCCCCTCTACTGGACTAGGATTCAGATACAAGATAACAAGTAAGCACTCTCTCTTATTTCTACAGACTACCTTCATGTTTTAGGTCTTAGTGATAGATTGTGTTTTATTGGCCAATCTTTCTGTCAAAGTGAGTCACATTCATTTTTGTGAAGCCATATCCATGTTTTCTGGCCCGAAATGCTGACATTTGACTATTACGTTAGCCACTGCTGACATGCTACTGACACTGCTGATGATGACAACAGTGACATATGCATGGAGAGTAAAACAACTCAAAAAACAAGGATATGCATTGCTATTAAAGCAAAGCAGTAAAAGCTAGCTGAGCGCCCATAGTGGGCAAGTGAATGAGTGAGTGAACTTGGTGCTATGCAATATGTTGTGCCAAATATGTTCTTTCTTTTTTCATCATTTGTCCACCAAAAAAACTTTGAAACGATCAACCAGATGTTTTTATTTACACATCTATGATGAAATCAGACCCATGCCACATTTAACCTAGGCTACATTTATATTACAAGTCTTATTTCTCAGTTTTGATTTTCAGAAGATCATTTCTTTTTAGCCATTGTCATGAGTTGGGAATGTGTCTAGGGCCACAGATGAAAGTGGGTGAGATCTGATTTAAACAGATCAAATTTGTGATTCACACAGCTCTGAAAACATCAGATGTGTGCCTCTTTGGCCCCATAATGTGAACATGCACTTGAGCTCAACCAGACATAAAAACCCACACGCAGTCACATCACTTGTGTGCATGCTGCTCTCCACACCTAGCGCTAGAGGTTATGAGGGAAATGGAGTGTGAGCTGCTTGTTTTAAAGTGCCTGTGGTTTATACAGCTGGAGAGCTTGGAGTGCCAGCCCAGGAGCTTTATGGCCTTGTATTACTGTAAGGGGGATTAGGAAAGGATGTACAGTGGAGCTTCAGAGTCTTCACTCACTCCAGGGGCTTTGGGGGTAATTGAGGTTTTCATGTTAGCCATCAGGGCTACAGTAAAAGCATTAAACCAAACTAACGCTGCAAATTTGCAACACCCTGTGCGCCCTGAGCAAGTGGGGCTCATCAATTTTTATTTAATTTTTAACCGCACATTATCTTCTAAATGGATTGAAAGTACAGTCAGCGAGTTGGAAATGATAACAAGAGAATTTCACCCCCGTCTCTAATACTTCCACTATCTAGCCTTGTATGGTCATAACATTATATAGTATAAAACCATAGCAGTGGGCGTCACAAAGTAGCCTAGAAAGGGAAAATGCTAAACAACGTGTGAACATTGGCTGGTCTCCACAAACACACTTTCACCTGTTTCACTGCATCTATTTGTGGAAAGGACAATAGGCTCCATTAGAGCTATTTAAACCACGGGACTAAATGTCAGGCAAATCAGTGTGCGTTACCACCATTTGTGTTCTTTTAGGGAGAAGAACACTGTTGCAATATGAGCTCCCAAATGGTTAAGATTAGACTCACTTGTCCTTAATTGAATCACTGGCAGGACAGTTGATTGCTGCAGTATTGTATCCATGACTAGCTTCTTGAGCCTTTTTGTTTTTCAAAGAAACCTCATTTCTCGCTTGTAAAATCCTTCACTGAATCCAACACACCCTGCCAAAGTTCTGGTTAATGTCTAGGCTGCTCATTATGTTTGGTGAATTATATTGTGAATATCACGCTGATGGAGAGCCAGAGCTTAGAATAAGACTTGGTGAAAACGGTCTGAATTGCAGTAGAGCCTGTTCTAATGTAGTGCTGCATCGATACCGTTTTTTAAGGCTGCGTATGTGTGCATTTTTTCGGAGTTCGATACCATAATGAATTACTTCGAATTACGTAGTTTTCTTTGTAAATGAGTGTAATGTGCTTTTACAGTTACATCATTGAAATCTGATTTAACTGATATAAACAATGTGCTATCTATGCTAAGTACACTGCCAGCTTCATTATAATTATAATTATTCCTGTGGCAGCATACGCTAGGCTTATCTCACATGGGTATTGAAATGTTGGTATCTGAGAATTTCATGAGTACAAGTAAATAAGCTTGGTTTGGCCCAATCCCCAATACCAGAATCAGTATCAGTGTGTTCCTACTCTGATGCGTATAACCAAACATCTATTAAGCAATGCAAAATGACTTTTTATGCAGCGAGTACAGCAGCTTTAGCAGAGCCTATTAAGTATACAAGTTTCTGGAAACTAATGGGAACTCACCAGATACATTTGACAATGTTTTTACACCTCGATTACCAAAAACCTAAAGGTTTTGCTAAACTGAAGTTAGAAGACAGTTAGATTTATGAATCCCACCGCTTTTTTATGAGTCAGAGCCAATGTGTGTAAGCATTTGGAAAAGAGCTGCTGCTTCATCCGTGGTTATTTTCCAATTTTAGGAAGAAGTAGCGAAGCAGGAAGGGAGCAATGGGAGTCACAAGGCACTGTTAGCCTCCCTCGCTCATGACCAGACAGCCTGTTTGTATTGTTCATGTAACTCAGCAACAGGCGAAATCAAATACCTCTCATCCTTAATGACGCAGTAGTTTTGCAGGAGACAGTCATTCGCTGCAGACGAAAGCAAAGCTTCTGGAACACACTCGCATAGAGATTGCAGAGCTTCTCCCAAGCACCTGGGACAAATTCTGCTTTATAGAGAACTTTGTCTCCCTAGGCTCACTTTCAGTGGAAAAAAATCATCTCACTTCAGAAAGTGCAAATTAAAGTTTTGGCACAGCTGAGGTAAACATTAAGAAAAATAAAAGCATTGTTTACAGCTGAGAGAGGGAGCAGTTTTCCTGGTATTTTCAGAGGTGTTTTTCCACTGTATGTAGTCCTCCCTTGCTCTTTCACTAGCTGTTGCTTTAATGGCATCTGATATACTGCATGCACCGTAATCATGGACTGGTTTAGTTAATGTGTCCTCTTTTCCAGTAATAACACACTGTGGGGTTCTTTGGAAGAGCCAGGCATTATTGACACAAAGGAATTTGAAGATCTTTTTTCCAAAGCTACACTGCAGCCCAAGAAGAAGCCTCTTTCTGACACCTATGAGAAGAAGGCCAAAGCTAAGAAGGTACGTGTCCTTTTTTCTGCCATCATAGCATTGCAACACATCTGCACCAAATAGAGAGGTAACATATCATCTTGCGTCATCTAATAGCAAATCATTCTTAGGAATCATTAGATTTGCTTGGCCTTGTTAAATAACATGTTGTGCGAGTGAGCTTGTGAATGCCTTGTGGTTTTCATAACCGTGTAGGTTGTACATTAACACTCGAGTCACTTCTTCTATGGAATCGCCATGGGTTGATGGAGGAGCACCCACTGCTACCACTAGAGGACGTTTGAGACACACTATAGGTTATACTTTAACCACATCAGGTGTACTTCCCATTTCGCACTTGGTTCTTATCTCTATTGATTGTTGCTGTAGACATCTGTTATTTCCACTATATATACAAACCGTTTCATGAAGAACAAGTTATATTTATATTAGAGTTGCCCTTAATTTTCCAAATGTGTCAATATGGTGTATGACATTAGACAAGAAGACTAGGTGTATACAGTGGTTTACTGTATATACCAAGACCACATCTAAAATGCATTTTTGTGTGCTTTTTAAGTTAATTTTTTTAAGGTATAACCCTAATACCATTGACCCATGCCATCAACCATCTCAGGTACAATAAAGATACTTTGATCTTTGCTTTCATGTAGATAAGGTGCATATCCTCTTTTTTTATCAAACTGTAAGAATATGCCTAATTACACCTGAGGTAATGGTTTGTGAATTGACAAATGTGTAAGTCTGTCGTGTTGGGGGTTGAATTCCAAATACATACTCAAGCATGGACTAGTTGATTAGAGTATTGCATTAGAAAGTTACATATTGCATTTGTCTGTAACGCAGTAATCTAACCTGTTACTGTTCCTAAAGTCAGTACTCATGTTACAGTTACTAACCCTGTGTTCACACTGGGAGCACTGCACCTAGATAAAGCAGCCACAGGTAATGCATTCCTTGTCTTCTATGCCATGTCTTCTATGCAGACATCACAGATCAGTCTAAAATGCTGACATTTATTCTTTGGCTCCTTTAATGTTAAAGGCTATTGTTAATTGCTAAGTACGCAACAGTACATCTCAGGCGATGTTGCAGAGTAATGCAACTCTAATGTGGTGTAACAAATTAGTTCCACAAAGATCAATTAAGTTATGCATTAGTAGTGAGTAATGTGTATATGACCCCAACATTGTCAGTCCAACAATCCTTTTATGATACTGCTACAGCAGCTTTCACATCATGATACCATAAATTAAATTCAGTTCGTTCAAACTGAATTTATTAATAAATACATTACATTTGTTCATTATCCTACTTAACCCATTCTTTAGTAGTTACTACCTGTCAGGGTACAGCACTGACAATGATGGCCCCGTTTAGCAAGTCAGCACTTTGTTTAGGCGTCCAGGCAGTTCAAAAGTTAGCCTCTGGCCCAGCTGGCCCTGTCTGGCCCTCCTTCAAATCCATACACATCCCCAGTGATCAATCAGTTAGGTCGCCAAGTCGCCAATGTGTGCATGTCTGGTCACTGTGGTTGGCTCATTTGATCTGATTTCAAATGGCCACAGGGAATGACTTTGCCAGCTGTCTGTTGCCTTCTGTCTACACAAACCGCAAGTCCAGCACTTCATCACTCTGTAATGCTCTTGAGATTTCAGTACATGCTAGAAAGGCTGAACGTGTTCCAAATTACAGCATATCTGAAATGCAGCATCTACACTAACCTCTATGTAGTTTTTAAATAGGGTTGTAGTTACCGTTAAAAAAGATAGATCTCACTGAAGTATCACTATGATCATGAGCTCTGTGGGCACTTATTTAACAAAACCTCTACTGGTGTGAAACTTCCATGTTTAATATTGCAGTTCTAAACTGTAATACAACAGTTTATCCATTCAGTGATTGGGTTTAGTTGTTCAGTGATTACTGGGACTGTCTTGTTTAATATAAGCACAATGTTGTGCAAATTACTCAGGATATGGTCAGCAAGTTCATGATAGACGTGAAAAACTGTTTTAGCGGGATTAAAAAAAAATTAACACCTGGATTCTTAAAAGTGTTTAGAACATGACCCAGTCATAGACTAACTTAGAGCCTTTTGAATCAATACTGCCATGTGTAAGATGAGCACAAGGCTAAGTAGCCTAGCTGTAACTTGTGTTGATGATGTCCTGACAGAAAAGGATTTTCTGAGCTGCCACATACTCACTTCCCTCTTGATTCTTGTTTGAAAAGGACAGACTTCTTATCGGATTTTTGCCTTTGTTGATGGGTCACCAATGGGCGGTGCAGGTACAACCAAGCACCTTTGCTCAGGCATAGTAATGTCGTAGTCAAGGAACGACAGAAACATCCAGCAGCCTGAACAGAAGAAAAGAAAAATGTTTATTGGGCTCTCCATATAGATGCTGGCAGAATGGTAGACTCTTGACTCAAAGGAAGATCTAGCTTCTTAACAGTTATCTTCTATCAACTTTATACAGACAGCCCAGTTGTGTTTTTATACCCTTGTTCATTATACATCATCCACGGCAGCCATTTTTAATCAGATCCCTAACAACTTACATGTTTCATTAATTAGGTAGTCTAACTTAAACACTTAATGGTAATGTTAAATGCTAGTGAGTGGAAAGACATTTTTTGAGAGCATCAGTTTGTTAGGGACAGTAGTGAGTAAACTAGCAAATGACATTATTTTTAACTACTTTACGGTAAGTTTCATAAAGTGGGGCCATTCATCCATTTTTTAGATCCGAATCACAGTTTTGTTGACTTTTGTGTTCTCCCTGCTCTTCCAATTGGACCTGGAACACTAAATTCTGTTTATTATTTAATGAGCTGAATCTAGAGTGTTGGATGAGACAAAGCATTGCATAGAGTGGCGTTGCTAACAGTAAAGCTGGTTCATTGGGGATAAAATTTTTTTTAAAAAAATTAAAGAAAGCCAGTAATCCCAAATAACATTTCACCAGTATGGGATGACGTGTAAATGCAAGAAGGTGGAACTTAATCTTAAGCCTTTGAACAAAGCTTTAAATATTTAAATGTTGTTTGACGTAATTGAACGAGATAAAGCAAAGATTTATAATGTTGCTTTTGACAGTTTTGCAAACATCAGAATGAGCAAAAATGATTTCAGAATTATTTCCTGTCCTTGATTGTAATGTAACCCAGACAAATAAGCAATATTGAGTGTGTCTGGATAGCATATTTACCCAGTCTGCATATCTGTGTGTCTGAGAAAGAGAGTGAGAGCCAGAGAGAGAGAGAGAAATTTGGGCCATGAAAATTTTGATGACACCATTATTAAGTTTCAACATTGTGTCCGGTAAAAGTGAGAAGACAGATGGTTATTGGCACGGGTGTCTTGGCAAAGCGGAGCAATTTCCAGAAGGTCAGCTAAACAAAAGTAACGTGTTTACATCTCCATCTTTTATCTGCGCCTGTTTACACTCCAAGGTACGAACACTTTTCCTGAATCATCCTTCTGAGAAGTCATGCTCACTAGCGGAGGCCAGGAAAGAAGGGATTTTGGGCAGAAGCGTGGAGGAATTCAGGAGGAGGGGTAGCAGGCCCAGCCAGTCAGCCAGACATTGACTTTTGAAAATTTCCCTACACTGGCCCTCCTTACTCTGCAATATGGGAGAAACTGACAAACCAATAGCAGCAGCCCTGGCCTTCCAATAGTGGTCAGGTGGGTCTGGACCAGATCAATGTAGCTCAACTGGCCAGCAGACAGTGATGACAGTGCAGGCGTGTGGGTGTGCTTGTGCGTGCCTTCTCTCAAAGTGTTGCCAGATTGGGCCCGTCGCCTTGGGGCGTGCGGCACTTTTGGGAGAGGTGAGGAAATGGTCGGAGTCTGTAGGTGTTTGGGGAAAGTATGTGTTTTGATCTGTACTGGCATATGGAGATGAGGATTGTGTGTGTCTTACTGGACGTTCAAGTGCTATTGTTCATGTCTTTGTCTTTTGCTAACTATTTTTCGTTTACAGACTCTTGAGGTCTTGTGCACAATTTAATTTAACCATTTAAACCTATATTTAGTTTTTGCATGCTTTTGATTGGGGTGTCTTTTGTGTCCCACTGGCATATGCACTGTATATATGTACAGTAAAGGAAAAAGACACTTTGAATGTAAATAAAGTGTCCTTCAAAATAACCTGTGCGTAATTCAAACAAATAACTTTATTCTTTAATAATACATCTACAGCACTACAACAGTATCTTTGTCAGTCCCAGCCCACCATAACTACACTTTAACTTGCAATATAGTCATTCAATTTTCAAATTAATGTGTGAAACCTTTTGCATAAGAATGAAGAATATACATTTTAGGTCTGTCTTAATGTCCTGTTACCTGAACACATTCTGAAATACCTTGAACATTCCAAATCACATGTACAATCAGACGTTTCATCAAGTTTTATGATGAAATTGTGATTATGACTGATGATTACTTTGAAAGCACATCCCTGTTAGCCAAATTCTACACTGAAAGTAAATTACTATAAAAATATAAGTAAATCAATAGCATGTCCTTAATAGCCTCATATCATTGGCATGTTAACCACATTTTGTGCTTTTTCCAGCTCTATAAAATGTTCTAAAATGTTCAATCCTGTTACTCATTTAAAGGAATTGTCAGCAAAGAAAGCCGGTAAAGAATTAGGTATTTTTTCTGAGATGGGTTAACACATTTTTGAATAACAACTTAATAACAAGCCTCAGTTTTAAGCAGTTAATATTGAAATCACCCCCTCAAAGTCTCCTCTCTGTACACAATTACATAAGGTAGTGGTGCAGGGGGGCTAATTTTTATCATGTGTCCTGATCCACACTGTGTGTGTTCTTGGGGCCTTCTTTCTAGCTCCTGATTATCATATGAAAGAAGAGGAGATGACATAAAGCAAATGGAGCCTCTGTCATCTCAGTCAGACCAGTGGACCAAATTCTAATTGCAGGCATGTGGCTCCACTTGGGTCTAGGGCAGCGCTTGAAAGGGAAAACAATAAGTGCTCATGCTATAATGCTAATATGGCAATGGAACATTGTGGGCTTTTCATCAACAAATAGTTTACATTACTTATGTACTTATGTTAATATTGTTAAAGGCAGCTATAGTACTTTATCTGATGCAGTTCTTGTAGTGATGGTAGCTTGCTGAGGTTGCTTCCCTGTAAGTATGCTGCTTATTGCTAGTATCTTAATTCTGCAGCAACTTTGGTCATAGTTTTGCTGGTAGTCCACTTCAAGCACAAGCCTTAGGGATGTCCACAGCTTTTGCTTAGGGCAGAAGGCCCATGACTTTCATTCTACACTGTGGTGTGTCTCAGCATTGTTAAAAATGATGAGATACATTACACATCGTTAAAGAAAAATACATCCCACTTTGTCACCCTCTCTGTCTCCCCCTCGAAACATAGGCCAGTAATATGTGGCCCAATGCATAAACATCATATGGTGATTTCAGTCGCCAGATGAATCACATTTAATACGCAGTTTGTATAGTGGTAATACCGCTCAAACAAACTGACATTTTAATTGGTCCTGACTCAGAAGTTCTGGAATGATTTACAGGCCTCGGCACCTTGTGTTTACCAAGCGTCTATTTTAGGACGTGGTTTGACGCCTGAGAGTGGGTTCAGGATGTTAGCCTGGGCAGACCTGGGTCACGATTCTCTACGTCATAAATCTCAGTCATATTTTTGCTTTAGCAGTGTTGCGTGTTTCGATGAAGAATCTAGGCCTCAAGAGTTCCCAAAAATGTATTGTGCAATAGTCGCAGTATGAAAAATAAAGACACTGTGAATTCCTCAGCTATTTTATCATCTTGAGCTGACGCACAGTGCTGGCCATAGGCACACGAACAGTGAAAACTTGCTTTTGTACTTTGTATTATGTTTGTATGAGTGTAGTATTTGGACTAAAGATCGCAAAGATTAATGTGAAGGAAAATAACAAATGCCAACTTTTATTTCTGAGTAATTTGGGTGTTTTATCATTTTGGACCTTGGATACTTTTATGTCCAGACCTCTCTTGTAGTAAAGAAGAAGGAATAAATCTAGAATTCTTACAGATGCACAATAACTATTGAGCCAGTAATGACAAAATCTTTATCTTCCTTTCATGCTTTGCCAAACCTTTGCAACATGTTGTAGCCATTTGCAAAGGTCTCTGAATTAAGTCTGATTGGTCGTAAATTAGGAAACAGGCTTGGACAATCTGAAATCTTCCTTCTCCTCTCATAATGTCCTTGCTAGATTAGTGTTTTTGTATAGTTTTGTATTTTTTTTCTTTGTAATACATTTAAATCAGAGGTTTCTAGTTTAGACAGGAATTTTTAATGTCATCTTTTTTCCTTTTGGTTACTTGCTAGAGAGTTGTCATTGTTTCTGTAGTCAGTGTCATCTATAAACAATATCCCTGCACTGCTGTAGATGTTGCTAATTTAATTGGCAATATTGTCCATTAAGGTTTTTGGTAATAAGGGTCATCTCGTGGCTGTAAATCAAGGCGATTGGCAATTGTAACATTAGAGGTGTTTGGCTACAAGTTTTTCTTAAAACCTCTGATCTTTTTATGATATGCACTGCAGTTGCTTTCCTAATCATTGCTGACTCCTGAGAGCACAGCAGACTTCATCCCATTAAATCTATCCACGTTTTCCTGCCTTTTCTCTGAACATATGAGCTTTTAATAGCTACACATTGTTTCAGAATATCACATTGTAACGTGATCATAAGCTCCTCAGAAAGCACTCTCATAAACACGATATGCTGCCATAACCATTCCAATATTTCAGAACTGAAATGTGTTTAATAGTTGAATAATTTAATCATTCAGTGATATAAAGGAAAGGTAATTTTCTTAAATGAATGGTCTACAATAAATGTAGGACGAAGTATGGTTGGAAATATGCTGCACAAAATTATCAGTTTGAAACTGTAGGAAAAATCATAAAAAATGGGCTTTAATAGATTCCCTCTAAGGTCAGATGTAGACGATCTAATTGGATCCCATTTCATCTACGATCCATCCATCCATCCATCCTTGTTATTTAAACAGCGCTTGCATGCCACAGTCCACTGTTTGCCACTGATGCATTAGCTCTGTTAGGCACCAGTGCTAATTGATGACCACAGTTAGCCGTCGTGCGCTGCAGAAGTTTTAAGGCTGGTTAGCTTTAATGCCGCAGTTCATTAGAGGTGTTAAGAGAGGCTCTCCCTCTCTCACAGTGTCTGTGGGAGGGGAGGCCAGGGGAGATCCCCAGCGACATTAATAATGAATGCAGAAGCAGCATGCCCACTTTGCCGGCTGTAATGCAATACTCACTTCTAAAGACCCTTCGCACCGGTTCCCACTGAACACCTCTGTAGCACAGCGCCTGCAAGGTTGCTCAACGGCTACCTAATGAAGAAGTCCAAGACATTAACTTTTAGAGCTGGGCTTTAACTTGCCAAAAACTGTTTTGCCATTTATGGGGATATTTAGTCATATGTAATTGTGACCATGTGTAGGTGCAAATAAAAATCCTGTGAATTTATAGTTTGTTATAAAAATCTGTTAGCCTGCTCATCCAGGACCGAAAGATGTCCTTTTATGGTTCCATTTTTTTTTGGTTTTCATTCGCAGCTGCATTCTAGTTAGGGTTGTAGCACATATGTCTCAATTAAAAGGGTTTCTATTGTAGTATCAGTGATTATGTCATATATCCCCATGAGTGGGATAGTTAGGCTAAATCATATATCATCATTGTCAAACAAAACCTCCACATTTGTCTTTTTTTTTTTTTAAATCTTTACGTAATTTTACATAATTTTAAAACACCAGATGCACTTAACAGTTATTGTTTTTCTCTAAGACCTTACTGTGACAGTATTTTACATGTACTTACCATCTACTTTAATAATGTAGAGATGAGCTGTAATGCATTTGTTAGCCAGCTCTATTTCTTTAATCATGGGTCAGTTTCTGACCACAGGACTTTTGTCAACCAGGTATTATTTGGGTGGTGGGCCATTCTCAACACAGCGGTGAAACTCATGTAGGAGCTATAGAATGGGGTCAGATAGATTGCTGGCTCTATCTGCGCACTGGGAAGGTGGACCTACAAGGCAGGCCTTTCTAGTAAAGTGGCCAGTAAGAGCAGATTTGATATACAGACTGGGTTAGTTTTACTATAATTTACCATTAAAATTGGAGAAACTTTGCAATAGCTCAGTTAGTGCTGGTGATATATTGTCTACACTACAACACTTTTTGTTATTGACATGATTGATGTATTACTGACAGCAGTATCAATTGTGAATTTTAGCCATACGTTTAGCAATATATTTGATCGATAATAAGCAGTATATGCTTAATGTAATGTGCATTAGCTGTTTCTGTTGCCACTTTTTTGTTTTTAAATGTTATTTGTTTAGGTGATCTAAACTTGTATTTCATTCACTGGCCATTTCCAGTTTAAATGAAAAGAACTGTACTTTACTGTGGTTTATGTCTAGTATAAAGCTTTTGGAGTAAGTTTATTCTTATGTAACTTTGTTGATACAGTCTGTTAATAATGTGTCATTTGATTCCACAATATATTCAGAAAATATTATACAGTGCATTTCATCAAAATGGTCCAACATTGTAGTGGCAGAGAGACAGGTAGGAAGATGTAGAGGATGAGTAATATGCTAAAAGTACTGTTTCAATCCTTTCAGATTATCAAGCTATTGGATGGGAAGCGTTCACAGGCAGTGGGAATCCTAATATCCAGCCTTCACCTGGAGATGAAGGATATTCAGCAAGGTGAGAACAGCGTCCGATCCCTAGCCCTCCCTC
The DNA here is from genome assembly GCA_034552555.1 of Semaprochilodus insignis. NCBI lineage: Eukaryota > Metazoa > Chordata > Actinopteri > Characiformes > Prochilodontidae > Semaprochilodus > Semaprochilodus insignis. The sequence continues at coordinate 12,158,439 of CM067483.1, read as the reverse complement.
CTCTTTCACCCGTTCAACCGTTTCCCGGCTTTCTTAAGTGCCCCCCTCCCTCGTTTAATTGCACACCAATAGACTTAAATCGCTCTTGCTGCACTTGATAACTCACAGATGGGGCCGTTATTTTTAGCGGGAGAATATGTGAGCAATGCGCAACTGTAATTTTCTCTCTCTTTCGCTGACGTCTCTTGATTTGCTTCCAGTTGGCCCTTTTATGAATTTCCTGCATCTGTGCTGTACAGTGCTGGTGTTTGACCGAGACATGTGAGCAGTGTGTGTACTTGTGTGTGTTTGTAGAATGATGGTAAACTATATCCTTTATGCATTTCCTTTTCATGTTGGAGTTTAAAGACAGGAAATTTCTCCCATTTAGGTAAGGAAAGAGAGTTGGGATAAGTATGGGTGTGTGGGAGTGAAAGTGCCTAGCAGTAAAGGAAAGGCATGAAGTAGGGATGAAGATTTTGGCAAATTCTTTTGTTATTTGTCACCAGTTAACTGCTGTCTAACAAGCCTAAAATACCTCGACTTAAATACCAGTTATAAGACAAAACCTGAGCTACATTTGAAGTGTTGTGAAATACTTGATATATGCACACTTATGAGCACACACAACAAATGAATTCTGTTTAAAAATGTCACTATTAAAAAAAGGTTCCTTGAATGGACCGTGGAATGTAGTATATATGGAGGGGACCAAGCATCACCTTGCATATGAACTAAAAAGGCAAGAACTGTATTAAACATAACTTGAGTTTGTCTAAATTGCCATGAAATGAAAACTGTATTCACACTGGCATCAGTGAAGGAGTTTGGAACATGAAAGTGACGTAGTGTGAACCTCACACACTGTTGTTTGAGTGTAGTAACAATGTCAGGCTAAGCGGAGAAATTCACTGTTCCAGACTGTGGCATTTTCATACCCTTCCCAAGCAACCGAATTGCCAATTGTCAACAGGTGTGTTTGATGTTCATCGACAAGGCTAAAATTCACCACCTGTTCACCTGTTCAGGCTTCCTGTTCACCACCTTCTTAGTCACATGTTTAATGCTACAGCTAGTACAGTCACCAAAATGTAACTGCGGCTCCACGTAATGAAAAAATCGGGAAACAAGCTGATGAATAGGAAGCCAACTTCAGCTCCCACATATTTAAAAAGATCCTGGACAACCATAATCCAAAAGTGTTAGTTCGCTCAACGCTCTCCGGGCTTAGACAGTGTCGAGTTGCTTCGGTCAGCTTTTTACATTGAAGAGACTGAAAAGAGGAGCAGTTTGACCTGTATTAGAAATACATCCCCAGCAACATCCTGTAGGTAGCAGCCATGCTGTGTGATTGCATCCACTGTTTGCCAGTTGAAGCAGATCATCTTAAACTGAAAGTTTAATAGTGAGTAACATCTTTAATTTATTTGGGTTGTTGTCGAGATTGAAAGCAAGTAGCTAGTATAGGGAACTTAGCTACTAGCCACAAATTTCTGGCCTCACTGTAAACCAGCAAATCAGAACAGAGTTCATCAAATTATTCATGAGCTCCCCCAAAAAAAGAGATGAAAAGAGCTTATTTCGTTCTAGAGCCAAATCACAGGGTGTAAATGGGAGTGTAAAACTGCATCTGGACAAGTTAATGGAATGACTGGAATATAAATGTTGTATTATAAAATTATAAAGGTGAATTCACCATCAATTGCTAGCTAAGTAAAAGGTGAAACCAGTTTGCTTTTACACCTTGATATCTAAAAACCCACCTCATCAGATAGCAATGAATTAAATGACCATTTTTAACAGCTAGAATTTGTCTAACCATTGCTTATTTTCCGGTTAACAGTTACATTTATATCACTAACATAAAGTGAGAGTAAAGTAAAAGCAAGCAATATAAAAGCAAAGAGGCAGAATGAATGCTGAATGAGTGTTTAGATTGGATGGAGACAGCAATAGTGCAGTCTGTGCCTGCCTGTCTGTGCATGTGGCTACCTCTGATCTGTTTATTTGAGATGGTGACACTCTCCACATCCCTAATGGGTGCGAACTGCTAATGATCTGAGTGTGTATAAATCCACCAGCACAGAATACACACATACACACACGTCTGGCACATTGGCGCAGGCTGGCTGTTGCTGCTATATTCTCTCTCTCTCTTTCTCTCTCTGTCTCTCTCTCCCTGTCTCTCTCTCTCTCTCTGGCTCTCACTCTCTTTCTCAGACACACAGATATGCAGACTGGGTAAATATGCTATCCAGACACACTCAATATTGCTTATTTGTCTGGGTTACATTACAATCAAGGACAGGAAATAATTCTGAAATCATTTTTGCTCATTCTGATGTTTGCAAAACTGTCAAAAGCAACATTATAAATCTTTGCTTTATCTCGTTCAATTACGTCAAACAACATTTAAATATTTAAAGCTTTGTTCAAAGGCTTAAGATTAAGTTCCACCTTCTTGCATTTACACGTCATCCCATACTGGTGAAATGTTATTTGGGATTACTGGCTTTCTTTAATTTTTTTAAAAAAAATTTTATCCCCAATGAACCANCTCTCTCCCTGTCTCTCAGCATGTGTAGACCTCTTAATGGCAGGTTTGGGAGAAGTGCATAGTCTTTGAGTGTCACAGTAGAGGAGAGACTCTTAATAAGCACTTCTGAGGGACTGCTAGCGCCCAGAACTGCTGGCCTCTTTGTTGGCAAATTAAAAAGCCATGCTACATGTAATGCAATTACAGCCACTTAGGGAAAGGTGAGTGGCCCAGGGGAGCAAGAGAGAGAGAAAGACTGTAATTAAAAAGCAGAGGCGAGTAGTAGCTATATACATTTTCTGAGCTAAGTAACATTTTTGTATTGTCTTTCATTTCATTCTGTTCTGTTGGTAAGCTAGGCTAGCTACAACAAGGTCTCAGACAAAGACTAAAGTCTGGCGACATATCCAACTTTCGAAGACAGTCAGAACTCTGGTCAGACAGCCACTACTTAGAAGCCAGTAAACCCCTTATTTTTAATAGAAGTACAATATACAGCCTGCCTCGTTATTCCACAAATCCTTATGGTATTATATGTTGGCTATTCATATAGGCCACAATAATCAGTAGTTTGCAATCAAAGAGTTGTGGCAGACGGTGGATCATTTTGTGTTATGTTAGATAGCAGTTAGCAGTGTTCTTCACCATTAGACTCAATTGCACTCCAGCCACTCCAACAAGTACTGTAAGGACACACTGCTAACTGCAAATCTATGCTTATGGTGGTATATGACAGTTGAGATAGATCACCTTGCTTACAGTAGCACAATATATTGCAATATATTGAATCGTAATTCCTGCATTACAATATGTATCATATTGCCAGATTCTTGCTGGTACCCAGCCCTATTTACTATTACTCACTCCTCTCACTTTGGAGTTTTACCATTTTACTTTAGACTAAATGGATCCCAAAGAAGAAGCTAAAACATCAGCTGCAACAAGAATGAATACTTTGTACAGCTAGGAAAAACGTCAGCTTTCATGTTTCCAGTGAATGAAAGATGGTTGAGAAGTGGGTTCCGTCTATGTTAAACCTTAAATATCTAAGAGTTGGTGATGTCTCTGGATTTATGAGGTATACACTGGTGAGGTCTTTGCACAACCTGGCTGACCATAGTTAAAAAAAAAAAACAAAGCTAACAATGGAATGTAATAAAAATAAACTACAAGTCATTGTATTAGGTAAATAACAGAAGAAAACTATCAATCCACTCTTAAAACGAACTGAAATTCAGCTAATAAAAGTAAAAACTTTCAAAACATATTGAGTCGGGTTTATATTCAGTTCTTTCTTGGAAATTTGGAAGGGAACTCAGTACTCAAACCATGACACTAGAATTTTAATTTTGACATCAATTCTGAATGTTAGTACACTCTGGTACTCTTAATCATTATTTATTGTACTCTGTGTTTAAAATTTTAAAATGAGTTATACCCTGTCTATTTAATGAAAACCTTCTTTAGGGAAGCCAAAGTGGTTCTTCTATGGAACTACAATTAATAACCCTTTTTGGCATCTTTATTTTTTTAAATGTAGGCCAAACCTGGTGTAGTCAACCTGGTGTTAGGTTATTAAAATAAAGTCAGAGTATTTAATTATATGCCACACTGCAGTATTGAAACAATATTGTACACTGTACAACTTCTACTTAAGCTGGTGTTTCACTGCAATAACTTTATACTTTAGTTTGGCTTGGTTTAGGTTTAATCTGGGTCTGAGGAATTTGGCCTAACCTGGGTCTGAGATACTGACCACTGTGGATTCTGTAACCCACACACCCGCAATCTCTAATCCTTCACTCAGTGAGGGGCTAATAGAGGGAAACCAAGCAAGGTGGCAATTGCCAGTGGCCTTTCTTCTGAGTGTGTGAAGAAATTTCCAGAAAACATCATACCATTGAACCCGCACACACATAACATACCAGGCCTTCACCTTTGTGTGATTGATCAGACGGCCTACATGCTTTGCACAAGTCCGTTTTAACACCACTTGGAAAAACCTAGAGTCGGAACTGCTCCTCTAATCCGTCAGTAGGACTGCTGGCAACTAACAAAGCTCAGCAGAGAAAAGCAGATAGTCCGAGTCTTATTTGGAAGACACTGGCGTCTGCAGAGAGAAGCCAGAAAACCCTTTCGGCCTACTGAAACGTCTCTGCATAAAATCACAGTGCAACTTTTTGGCCTCTTTGTCTGTAGGCTAGCTTTCAGCCATAAGGGTCTCGTCTCGTCTCGTCTCGTCTCGTCTCGTCTCGTCTCGTCTCGTCTCGTCTCNNCTCTTTGTCTGTAGGCTAGCTTTCAGCCATAAGGGTCTCGTCTCGTCTCGTCTCGTCTCGTCTCGTCTCGTCTCGTCTCGTCTCGTCTCGTCTCGTCTCTTCTCTCCTATGGCAAGGCAGTGCTGATATTTGCAGAGCTGTGGTAGTTCTGTATGTGTGGGTCCTGGGGTTAAGCAATTACAGGTTTTCAGCCATGACCCATGGCCTAGAGGCTTAGTCCCCTACATGCGGGTTTCTGTGTATATGTGTGCTTGTCTGTCTGTGTGTGTGTGTGTGTGTGTGTGTGTGTGTGTTTCGGTGTGTATTTGCGTGTGTGTGTGTGTGTGTGTGTGTGTGTTTGTGTGTGAAACAGAGGAACATAAGATGAGAAATGATTCTGTTAATACAATTATAGCTTTCTCTAAAGTGCACTTGAACCACATCCTTTATAATGGAACAGGGGAACCGGGGGGAAAACACACATTTAGATTTTTACTTAATACGTTAATTGTACATAAAAGAGATATTTGGTATTTTACATAATTGACCTACACATCTCTGCTACAAATGAAAACTATTCTGCCCCTAAAGCTAATGACAGTTTGGCCAAAAGAGACAGAAGTGCACACATTCCAGTATGGGTTTATTATTAACAGACTTAAGGGTCTAATTGAGGGGCTATGTCTAGTAAACTGAAAGTACTAATTCAAAATGCATTATATAAGACAAATACATTGAGTACTGAGGATTATTATATCGCTTTCCAAATAAAATGTATTCAATGTGTGGAATTTGTATGAAGTATAGACTTTCATTATTTAGTGTAGGGTGCTTAGTTGTAACACTGTTACAGTTACGCATGTCATGTGGAAGCTGTATTTTAGCCTGGCTAACATTTGCTGTCACTTGGTTTTAAGCTTCAAAATGTGTGATTTACAAACACCTGGGGATGGGGGAAACTCAGTATAGCATAGTATTGCAATATTCTGTGTGGCACTTCATTACTCAGAGATGAAGTCTCCTGCCATATGTCTACCAACAACATGAATATGAATTCTATGATTTCCATATTTGAATCCAATCCAACAGCATATGGAATCCAATCCAACAGCATATTAAAAAAAAAGATTATAGGTATTATGTTTCCAAATCAAAGGGTTAGAGGCACTGCCATCCAATAAACCCAGTTACAAACAGGCTCATGAAACAATACAGCATGTAAATGTCTTAAGTTTTCAGGGGAAAATATGCATGGGTTCCAAAACAAGGGCTAACGCTAACGAGCACAGCGTGTTTGTTTTTTTTCTTTTTTTCTTTTTGTCTGTGTACAAGAGCTGCTAATAAACTGATTTACTGTTGCAGCTGTTCTTACCGTGGACAATTCCGTGGTGGATCTGGAGACCATTGAGGCTTTATATGAAAATGTGAGTAGTTTTGGGGCTTTGTAATCGAATAGCTGTCAGGAATTCAGGCAGGCCTACTGTTTTCACTTTATTTGGATGGTCCACTGTAGATGCTCTATAGATGTTCAGTATATCTTTACTAACATCGAGTTATATATCTGTTAAATGCAGCTGGACTATGAAGTACTATCTCTAAACGTTAAGCCTACCCTCAACAGAAAACATACACTTAAACTCGGTCATGACCTTAATATTGTTGACTGATGTTTGGTTGATTGGTATGTTATACTCAGTTAGTAGCATCAGATATTTTATATAAACATAAAATACTACCACTATATGAGGTCTTCCTCCACTCTAGGGGTGGACAATATGAAGACGTCTATCTTTGTTGTTATGAATTGCATCACATTACATCACAAAACAATTTTTTCTTTAGTCAGTACATAAAGAACACTGACCAACTGAATGTTTCAGTACAAAAAATACAAAAAGCATAATTAGACTTTTTAAAAACTGGATTACACACAACAAACAGCTTTTCTGTTCTGAATTGTTTACAGAGAGCTCAGAGTGATGAACTGGAGAAAATCAAGAAACATTACGAGACATCGAAAGAAGATGAAGTCAAGCTACTGGACAAGCCTGAACAGTATGAGATATAATCCTGATTACTGTTTGCTAAAGTTGTTCATAAGATTCATTTTGTAAAATGTATTTCCCAGTTCCTCAAGTTTACTGCGATGAAACAGGGATGGAAAATGTTATTAACCTCGCCGAGTATGTTCGGGTCAGGAGTTTGCGGTATTGTATCAAAGTGTGAAATGTATGAAATGCATGTAACATTTTCCATTGCACACCCTACTGTGCCATTTTAATTTAAAATATTTATATATTCCTTAACACTACTAGACACAGCTGATAAAGCAGATTCAAATTACTTATCATCTGTACAAGTAACAAAGGAGTTTAAACAGCATGATGATATAGCAGAATACTAGAGCGTCTCCCAATTTGCACACACTTTCAAAATTATTTTTGAGATCCAGTCCAAAACCACTTTCACCAAGGTCCCGCAACATCTTTGTTTTCTTTATTGGTCAGAGCTGGAGACTATGAATGGAACTTGCAATAATTACTGACAGTGTAGAAAGGCATTTTCTGGCAAATGAGTTAGCAATGTTCTATTTATCAGCTTTCATTGTTTGAGTCACTGGCCTTAGGTCTTTCCCTTGAACTGTGTACACACTGTCTCATATCTTTGATCCTTAATTGCACTTAATTATACTTAGTTACATACAGATTTTGCAATGTGAGACAAAAGGAGATCTCCACTGATGTATTAATAGTTTGTATGTAATTTGAAGAAGGAGCCTGTCTGACTTCTTTTGGGTGGTGTATCATTTCCTTTCACCTGTTTTTTTTTTTTTTTATCTTTCCTGAAAAGGTTTCTCTATGAGCTTGCCCAGATTCCAAATTTTGCTGACCGTGCTCAATGCATCATATTCCAGTCAGTGTTTCTGGACGCCATATCCTCAGTTCATCGCAAAGTGGAGATCATTTCCACAGTGTGCAAGGTATCAGGTCATTATGTGCCATAATTTGCTTTCTTAATGCCATGATTTACCATAACAAGTAGGTAGGACATGAGGCCAGTTGAGAGTCTCTGACATGTATTTGTAAGTCACTTTGTTGTATGTTGCATGCCATGTGCTGTATCTGTTCACGTGTTTGTGTATTTCTGCAGGGGCTCCTGGAGAGCAACAGTCTTAAAGAAGTGGTAGGCCTTGTCCTAGCCTTTGGGAACTATATGAATGGTGGGAACAGGACCAGAGGGCAGGCTGATGGCTTCGGTTTAGAAATTCTCCCCAAATTGAAGGATGTCAAGAGCAGGGTACTTACTCGCTACAGTACTATAAAGAGTGTTACCAAGCTCCTAAAGAAAATCATGACTGCTTTGTATTAAATCTTCTTAAGGCTAAAGTATTTTAGTTAACAAATTGTAGCTTCAGTCATTCATAGGATGGAAACTGCCTTAACCTCGTAGTAAATTGGCTCTAAAGATTCGGACAACGATAATATTGGGTGATAAAACTTTATTATTAAAATTATTATTATTTGTTATAGTTTTACTTTTCTGCTGACAGATATGATTTTCAGCTTCTTAAATTCAAACAAAGAGCAGAAGGTATATAAACCCGTATTAACTAATTACTAATTATTGTAGTTTGGGGAAATTTTATTGTACATGTTTTTGCTGTTGTCCAGAGATTACAGATTTGATTCCAGGTGAAGATAAAACCCAAAAATATTAAAGTTCGTAAATATTTTTACTGATACCAATAAACCACGAGCTGTTAATATTGGGCAGTGTTATTAATTAGCTTATGTATGGGTTTTGCGCTAATGTCTAGGCACAGAGTAAATAATTGTTGTTCAGTGCTGTTCAGTTCATTAGTAACAAATGTAGATATTTTGAAAATATAGTGTACAATTCTGTTTAACCTTTTCTGTCATTTCCACTCATAGGACAACCAGATCAGTCTGGTGGATTATGTGGTATCATACTACCTACGAAATATAGATGAGGTAGAGTATTACTTGTTAGTGGATGCTTGTTAGTGAGTGATCAGTAACATTTTTCTCTCTGGGTTCTCTCTAATAAGTGTGACGTTTTTTGTTTATTTCAGAATGCAGGGACAGATAAGAGTGTTTTCCCAATGCCGGAGCCCCAGGATTTCTTCCTGGCTGCTCAAGTCAAGTTTGACGACCTCTCAAAGGACCTTCGAAAGCTAAAGAGAGATCTCACAGGTACTGAACTTGAGGGTGTTCTTTGGTTGTACTTTTCCTAAAGTGTAGCAAAAAGTGTAGTTTACACTTTGGAAAAGCTTATAAAAGTCATTTGTCTCATGCCTCTAGCTGTGGCATATTTCGATGTTCCTAATGCCAAGCTTGCTTTATAGCTGCTCTTTTATAACTACTAGTGCTAGAACACTATGTGTTTGTAGGGGTCTCTTACGCTCAACCCCATCTACCCAGCTCCTCTATAAGCAGCCAGGAGGTTGAGGGTCATGCTCGCAGCCCTTGGTGTCTGCGATTATTTAAATGAACCAATAATACGACATATGAAACCAATTAGATACATTCTCTCTCCTTTCTCCTCCATTCACAAATCACTGTTAAAAACCCTGATCCTCACTGACCCGGGGGTGAAAAACACAAAGTAATCTACAAAAGAGTCGCCTACCCACCTCAAGCTGTCTGTCAGTCATTTATTAGGAAAAAAATGGACGACTAGGAGACAATAAATACAACATAAGGGCCTTAGCATTTGATCTGGACCGCAGCAAAAAACTTTAAACGTCTCGCCTTTGAGTCCTCAGGGTACTGGCACCAAATCGTAAGGCAGAAATTGCAGTGCTTTGGAAGGAGAACCTTCAACATTTACTTTTTTTTCTCCACCACGAGCTGAGCAAGATAAATATTTATGCTGTGCTATCATGAACCACCCTAAAGAAAGCAAGTGTTCTTAATTATAGCACTTGTAATACAGCTCTGAGATTCTGGTACTGAAAAAGTGTTAGTACATGAGTTGCACATGTGGAAGAAGGCCTTTTCCATGTTGCCTCTTGTTATGGCAGCAGGTCAGCATGGCCTGATTGTGCATTTCTTTGAGCTTTGATATCCCATAATGTGTCAGTAGAAGGTTCATAGAAGTGTGGTACCTAATAAAAGGGTTTGAATTAGTAGCATATTAGAGTCTATATCATGAAAGACAATTTATTTTATTATTTTTTAAATAAAAAGTTCAAGGTAGTATGTAAACATTATTAAAGGAGTTTTATTAAAGGGTTTGTCCTTTTCTAACTGGTTAGCATGCTAACTTCAGTAGAAATATCTACAACACCATACATACATACCTTGTATAAATCTACAGGCTTACCCTTAACAGTTCCAACTGATGAGATATCTGAATAAATAAATATCGTAATATTCCACATATACTTTTGATGTATCACAGTATTTTTGCCGTATTGCCACCTCTAATATATATCTTATCTCTTAATTGATTCTTTTTTGGCACAATTTAATAGCTCTAGTTCCCTTTCAATTTTGTGGATATTCATGATGGACAGACCAATAGAATTGAAAAAAAATCTTGCTATTTCAACCTCCACAGCAAGTTAAGAAAGCTGTTTCATCTTCTTGTGAATGTTCCATTTTGGAGTTTTTTAAGGTGACTGCATAATTCCATGAGTGCTATTTTATAGTTTGTAATACTTTGTATTAAGACAAAAATAAGGAAAACATTCTAAAAGAAGCTGTATCTAATCTTTTGTTTGGTACTATATAAAATGAATTCATTTTAATTATATTAACTATTTAATAATATTCAATATAATGTGATATTGGCAACATTGCAAACATTCTGCTGTCACTGTAATACACAGCATGGTCTTTAAATGTAAAAGTCAATATGAATTTGAAATGGCAAGAATTACACCACATTAAAAGTAGCTTTTACAAAGAAAACAGATTGGATCAGTTAAAAACATATCTGCAGCTAATTGTATCTTATTACCTGAATTAATCCTAATACACCAGAAATTATAGATGTGATTTTCTTTAACTGAGCCAAAGATTTTAGATGTGATAAATTGAAGAAAGAGGAATTAAAAAAGCAGTTAAATGATTTAAATCATACTCCCAATCGCAACCTCACTCATACATAGTTTATACAAACAAATGTCAAGGAAACAGGGTGAGAGAAGTATTTATGTGTATTTAAGGACTTGCTTCTTTTCTAGTACTGATGGTATGGCACATGGTTTAGAGCAAGTCAAGCTGAGTATGTTTTATTTGTAATACAGAACTTATATATAAGTATAATTTCAAATTTCACCCTATATTTAAGAATCAGGTATTGGTGTTGGTATCATTAGGGAAGAGGTGGTACCACTGCATCCCTAAAGATTAAGATGTAAGGAAGGGGAAAGTAAGTAAAAAAACAAGCAACAAAAAAGATGAAAAAGATATGCAAAAAACTGGGCCCCTAACAACTGTGCAAGACCAGGTAGACCACCAAAAAATTCATCATCAGATAAACAGCACTTAAAGCTTTCATCTGTGAAAGATAGGAGAAAATCAAGAAGCTGTTCTGAGAACTGAGAAAAGGAAAAAAACTTGAAAAAATCTTAAGTCTAGTTTAATCTAGTTTACCTAGACTACCTGGCAGAAAATGCAACCAACTTCTAAGACTGAACTTGTGGTGTGGAAAAATATCCCTGCAGATTTCTGAAAAACTGAAAGCAGATCTTCGGGAAAAAAAAGAAAGCTGTCATAACGACCCTGCAGTTTTTCTGTGTTGCTGAAACAAGAACAATTTAATGGCTGTTTTGACTAGAAATGAAATAAATGGGGTAGTGTCTAATTTTTGCACAGTACTGTTTATGAACATATTATATTCAGCAAAGATTGCAATGACAGTACTGCTTTATTTACACCTGCACAAAAGTACAATTTGTAGAAGGATAAATGTAGAATTTCTTTTGAAAGCCAACTAAAAGCCATTACTATGTGAGCATGGGTCGCGGAATGTTTACCTTTTGTGATCCAGAACAAAGATGTAGAACCACTAAGTTATATGAAAGATTTCAGTGTATCAGAATGGCCAGAGTTGACTTGGCTTTACATTTAAGGGGTGTTCAGGTTTTAATTAAATTCCAGAAGTGACTGGAAGTTAACGCAGAAGTTATGTAGGTTGCCCATGAGTTCAAGAGTTCTAAGTAAGGACCTAAATAGCTCCATTCCTCATTGTAGAGAACAGAACTGAACCTATGCTGCTGAATTTCTATACAGTGTTCACCAACATAGGGCCCTCTCAGCTCCCTTGCACAATACCATCTACGCCAGACCAGAAGAGAGCAGCTCCAGTCCCAAAGCCTCCGGGAGTGCTTTCTGCTTCAGAACAATGGGGCAAAACAAAAGCAGTCAATTCTGTGTTTACTGTGGATAGGAAAGGTCTTTCATGGACAGCCAAGCATTAATCATGGCTAGAGGAGAGCATAACAACATATGAAACAGCCCCATGTTGCTCCTATGTCGTTTTTTTTTTTCTTCTTCTTTTTTGGCCAGACTTGTCAGCCCTTTTGACTGCACTGCTCATGAGGCATGTAATTACCATGGGAAGCAAGACCACAAACTCTTAATCTACATAACCGACTTCACAAAGTGAACACTTAAGGACCTTGGTAACTTAATTCATTAATGAAAAGGAAGTCAAATGGAGAATACGCTAAGAGCAGCAGAGTTTCAGCAGTTTTCTGCTTCTTTTTTATGAAATTGATGACCAGATACAGACATGCACGGATGAGTAATGGTTATCAGAGAATTACAGGCTTTGGACTGAGGATGGTGGTTTGTTTCCAGATGAAACACTTCTAGAGATATTTCTCTGGAACAGGGAGACCAAATGCACAGTCCATGGTGCTTACGTTGATACTGTGTAAGTGCCAGTGTGAGATGAGCTTTAAAAACATTTCAGTTATCAATCTCAAGACGTGTTATTCATGACCTGTTATAAATTATTTAATGACTACTAGGACAAGCCCTTGCAGTTTAACCCTTTGAGCATATGCAAATGCATTGTTCAGTCTGCGAGCCCAAATTCCACTTTTGGCATATCCAGATTGATTTTTGATAGTCTGGAGAGTAAAATACCGCATGAAATGTGATTCCAAACTGATTTTTATAGATGAGTCTGGATGCTCTGTACGCTCAAATCAGATTTCAAAGTGTCTTTTTTGCATTACTCATGTCACGAAAAACTAAGTACAATGTCAAATTCAGATTGTTCAAAGTGCTTGGATTCAAGAAGTGCTCCAAAGCTTCATGCTTCATGCCAGAGAATTTCAACTCAACAGATCAACAAATTAGTGAACTGCAGTTTGACAGAGTGATTGTTTGGAGGGCAACTCTCCTGGATCTCACCAACATAGCTATGAAGTTACTGATGCCTATGTTGTTACCACAGCAATCCATGGAGCTGGAGAGACAGCTCTGATCTGATTACTTGCAAATATCAGTGGACACTCATCTCAAAGGATCAGATTTGACAAACAAATCTGATTTACCTGCAGTCTGAACACGGCCAAAAACATGGCTATTTTTGCTATTTTATTTACTACTTTAGATTTCTAATGCAATTCTGCTAATGCTGTAGTTATGTTTATTTGATATGTAAATAACTTGATCTAACAAAGCTGAAAGTTCAGAGTTTTATTCAATTCAATATCACAAACAACCATTTTGAGCAAAAAAGCTCTTAGTAATAGAAACCATGGTAGCACACAGAAGGCAGTCATTCTACGTGTTGAAATTGATTTCAGACAAGTTTTTTTGAGCCCAGTACTAAATTAGTCAGGTTCCTGTGGTTAAGGGGTTAAATTTCTCTTCTCAGAATTACGCCAGATAATACTACATGATCAAAGCAGGTGAATGGAAAAGAGCTCAGCCTGACCCTCCACTTAGTCAGTCTTGTCTGCTTAATGATTGTGCAGATCTTTAATGGTACCACAAACACCACCCTCCTTCCAACCTCCTTCCTCTAGTCAGTCAGTTTTGAGACAATGCTGTCTTATTCCAGCCAGCAGGCTGCTGGGCATTTCTTTGGAATTACAACACAAGACAAACATCAGTTGAGCCCTCATGCTAAGACATAAAAATGCTTCTTATTTTCAGTCCTCAACAATCCTTGATGATGAAAGAACCAAATGAGTGAAAGCACACACACTGCACACACACACACACACACACACACACACACACACACATACACACACACAAACATGCTTGAGACACACACGGCTTTAGATGTCATGTTTTGGAAAATCTTTCAGGAGAGGAGACTTTTGTCTGGCCAGGCGCTCCGTGGTTATTTATATACCAGGCGGTGGATCATTTCCATCACAGTGAAGCCGAAGAATTTCAGCAGATAATCCACAATTATATACAACCCCAGAGCACTGTCAGAGCTCTGTATAAATCCCAGCTATTACCTTCAGGCATGGCCGAGGCCGCTCGCCTGCATAAATCATCACTCTGTCCCTTTCTTCCCCAGTGCACAGTCAGCTATCTGTACCACAGTGCCCATAGCAAAGGGTTACTACAAGTACCATATGTAGGGTTTGGTTATATGTAGGGTGGGTACCATTCACATTTAAATCAACCCCTGTCCCAGTACCAGGAATTTGGTAATTCATTTGGTACATTTCTCTCTCTGTAATAATAAAAACAATACTGGTTTGTACCTTTCTACCTACCCTTCAAAATCATCCCTACAATCAGGGTGCTATACTCACCTAAATCTAGGACTCGTTGCAGTGACAATACTTTAAGGGGTTGGCTGAGTCTTCTTTGCTGGATTTTTCGTTTTCTGTTGGTGAAAAGTCTGGACTGCAGGCAGGCCTGTTCAACACCCTGACTCTGCTTCTGCGAAGCCATGCTGTTGTGATGGGTGCAGTAGTACAATGATTCTTTCAATGGGTAAAATGTAAAAGTGTGTAGTATTAAGAACTGATCACGAAGAAACCAATCTAGATTGGACGGTTTTCTGTTGGGTGTTTCAAGATTTTAAGAACCAAAACTTAATAATGAAAAAAATGTATTACTACAAAACCTGCAGAACCCAAATACAAGAGGCATCACGATTCTGTGAAATAACAATGACAGACATATTTTTAGATCCCAGAAATCATCAGGGACTCACTGAAGACTTAGAAGACCCAGAGCGTTCCCCTCTCTTTGTAATACATTTTTTTTTTCCAAATTGCAAGCAAGAATATATGGAGAACAGTATTTTAGTTTGTGTTTTGTATTTTTTATAAGGCTTAACATTCATGCATTTTTTATAGTTTTGTCCTGAATTATTTCTTCTGGTCAAGTAGTCATTAAGAATGCATGTCAAAAGATAAGAATTAGAATGAGAAAAGATAAGAATAAGAATTTGCTACAGCTAAATTCAAGGAGACAGAGAGAGAGAGGGAGAGAGAAAGAAAGAGACATCAAGAGATAGGGAAAAAGAGACTTCTCTGAATGACAGAAAAAACACTACCAAAACTATAAAGACTAGGAACAAAAGGCAAAAAAGCTCTCTATCCCTGGCGCCCTGTTCACAAGTCCTGTCTGAGCACATGGTGTGGTGGCGACTGCGACTGCCCCACTAGCGCCACTGTAAAAGGGCCCTCACACTTATAGATCCTGCCCGCTCTTGACATTTAGGACCGTTTAAACTGGGAGCCCAGTGTCTGATTTGCCACAGTGATGGATGCTTTAACCTCACTTGGACCCTTCTCTGAAACACTAACCACCCAGAATGCCAGCCAAGCTGTTGCTGTTTTTCTTGTTTTGCATTTTTCTGCGTTCAGTTGGTGGCATCATCAGCATCAGCATTATAGATCTTCACAACAGGCATTCCGGGTCCAAGCTCCAGTGAGCAAGCCAGGGGCGACATTGTTAAAAAAAAAAACATGAGAAAGAGGAATTAAGGCTCCTCTGGTCTATACTGGATAGCAAAACAATAACACAAGAAATGCAAATGAATAGAGGAAAAGATTTTACACAATATTAAATATAGAGAAGCAAAAAAAGAAACCAGACTGTCATTGCACAAAAGTATTAAGATTAACCAGTGATAACCAATGACTACTGTATGAGAATCATGTCTATGAAAATTAGTCATGGACAAAATGAGAAGCCGTACTGAGTCAATCTGTAAAGGAAATGCTTAATAAATGAAAAGGGAATAATAAAAAAAAAAAGTTCCACAGTACATCTTCAGTTTTTTGTGTGACAAACCATCAATGATGAACTTCTCCAACCTTCTGATTACCAGTATTACACATGCACGCCCACACTTGTTCCTATATTCACTTCAATCACAATGAACTGTAGACCCAACTTTGTCTTATTAGCCCTTAGCATGCTCTTCCCTCACTCAGTTATAGCAGTTCTAATCGTTTTTCTATATCTGCCCTGGTCTACTACTTATTGTCTTCTGTTATTAGGGTGTTCTGCTCTTCTTTGGATATTTTATAAGGAGTCAATTACCCTTCTGTTTTAAGTTTTTTTTTGGCACAGACTGTGAGTATTAGACCTTGTGATTTATGGCTTGTATTTTTGCCTTGTGTCTTTGCAGTATGAGCCTAGAATCTAATTCAAAATGTTTAAGAACATAAATCAGTTTTATAGAGCACCAAGCCTTAGGTCAGTGGCCTCCAACCCTAGTACTGGAAAGGTTCTTACCTGCAGAGCAAAGTTCCAAACAAAATTTGCTACCCCTACTCCATCTAGTCAACATTTTCCCAAGTCCCTGATTGGCCAGTTCCAATGTATTAGAGATGTATTATTATTGGGAGGAGCAGCTAACTGATTTTAATGTGATGCACTGTACTAAACCATTTAACTGCAAACATGACCATTTAAATATCCACATTGTATATGTAAACCACAGATGGCATGATACCACATTATCTTTTTTCATATCAATACAGAAAGCTTGAGTAGCTTTAAAACCTACTAAGCTTTAAAATAAGCTATTATTAAGCATGTCACTATATAAGTTTTACAGGATTGTATCATATTCATTTTTCCCTCCAGTATCCAAACTAGTATTTTCTGCCAATATCAGTCCAATACAAGTACGTACTGATAGCATTTATGCTATATGCTGTTTCCAAAGTAAACTATATAAAGAGAGAAATGACATACTGGTTGCACATCTGTACATCGATGTAACCTTTATGGTCAGGGTATCTACGTGGACATGCTCATTGTTCAGAGCACCTGACTTATTTCTTGTTGACAACACGAACTCCTTGGCGTGTTATACTCATTGTGGGATGTTGAGATAGAGCAGAAGGCAACGCTGATGAGAACATTGTACTATTTTATAATTCTTGAAAAGATGCTGTTTTGGCTGAACATATAAGACCATGCCAGTTTTACTGTCTGCACGTTTTACTTATGCTCCCACAGTTTGGCCATCATTGGTTTTGTTCTTACACACTATTATATAAAAATGTTAATGAGGTGTAATATGTGGCTGTAGTCTGTTTGTTTTTATTGTTTTGGAGTTATTATACATAGTTATAGATGTCACAACTTGTTATAGGTGATTTCAAGGTATAGGATTAGCAGTTTTGCACCATACATGGAAGAGGCTTGTCAGCCATCAGCCACACTCTACATAAGACATCATCTTCAGACTGGTCCCGCTGGTTAACTGATGTTGGTTTGTTGGTGCTGGTTGACACTAGCCACTGAATTTAAGAACAGCATAACCAGAAGCTGAAGAACTGCAAGGAACTTACTTGGAAAACACACTGGTGCACACTGAAGCATCCCTGCGTGCTTTCAGCTTGAGCTCTGCACTGCATGACGCTGCATGACGACGACCACAAACAATGAGTTTCTGGTTTTGGTTTGTTTTTTTAAGCTTTGTTGTTCTTGAGGCTTCCTTCTTGTGGCTGCACTATGTCTGGACCGCTACGAAGAAGCAGGGCCCCAGAATCGAATAAGGGGTTCTTTTGCAGTTTTATTTTGTCGATTCCTCCATAGAGAGTCAGAGGTTTCACAATGTTTTGTGCTGAATCACCTGGGGCAATTTGTGGTAGACAGTATGTTGAGAAGAGAGTTGAGGCTAAGGAGAGTAGGAATGTCTCACACAAAGAAAAACATGGGGCTTTTGCATTAAGTTTTACATACAACAGTGGTTGATCCACTGATTTAAAAAACTCTCGATTCATTACCTTATTTAAGGAAAACCTTTTGGGTTATGCTACTGCGTTTTAGCATGTTAGAGGTAGTGCACCAGTGTTTTATGTTTATATAATATGCTGCATTAATAAGAGATAAAAAAATATTCACTGGTTATGTTTACATTTTTGCCAGTTCGATTTAAGTTGTTCCTATACTAGATTAAGACAGAGGGGTTTATATACAGTAGCTACTCAACAATCTAATGAAGTCTAATGCTTTCAGTCTGACTGGTCTGTTCCCACTGAGATGCATACATGCATATCGTCGCTGTCCAAAGAAAAACAAGTATCTCCAAAATGGCAACTTTTCAGGAGAGGCCAAATTTTAATGTAAAATGTCAATGTCAATGGAACCAGACCTGTTTCCAAGCACTTTTGGGCCATTTCTGTTGGTCCGTTCATCATGCAGTTCTCATACAGTGTAAATGGCAGCTGCTGTTTTCAAATGATGCATAAAAGTCAAAATGGACAAAAATGGAGATACATGTTTTTCATTAGACAGCGACGATATGACAAATATGTAAAAAAAAAAAAAAAAATAATGATATGGGGACAAATACTTTTTCACAGCACTACACATACACACACACATATGAATATATATATAGATATATATATATTGATCAAGTTGGTACANTGGACAGCGACGATATATTTTATTCTGAGTATTAGTCGGATTATTAAACATGGCGTTTGATACTTGAACATCAGAATGAGTTACAATGCATGTATTGTTGTGCTTGTTAATTGCAGATACAATATATTTGTTATTAGATGAGCAAGTTAAGCCTGTTTGACCTCACTTCTGATAACCCCCCCGCCATTGCCGTGTGTAACGACTTCTGGCAGATTCTTCATAGCAGCGACAGCCCATTATATGATATGTTGTGGCGCTTATTTAGCAGCACAGGTCTGCTGAGTTTAAGTATTTATGGGCCTGATTAATGGCTACCAGGTGAAAAAAAATCACAAAAGCTATTTGCACTGTTCCTGTATATTGTAATCTAAGAAGGCTTGTTTGGAAGCAGTAAAAAAAATGAAGTTAGAGGGTGCCAAGTCGTCGAGTGTGTGTGAGACCAGTTGTTTGGCAAGACAACAAAGCTGAGCTTTGGCACAAACAACACAAACATGTGTCTCAGACTCAGGATGGGTCAAGCCCAATCCACCATATGGTGTACGAACTGATCAAGAGTCTTCGACTAATTGTGATGATCTAAGATGAAGTCACCCTTGTCCATATAATCATTCGCATTAGGATGTAAAGTGATCTTAGATCAGCCCTTTAACCCCTTAAACAGCCAGGGTCCATTGTCTGTAAACTCTCACATAGAGTGAATTTACTGGAGGATGTATTTTTTGTGTAAAAATTCCAGCTTTTTAATACCTGATGGGCAAAGTTTTTAAAAATCATATGTCAAACAGTAGCTGAAGCACAGCTTTCAAACTTTTCACATAAATTACAAGTTGCATAAATTAAAAGACTTTTTCCTGCAGTAATCCATGACATAGCAGACACACCCTAGGTGAGTGGCGTGGCATGACACACAAGTTCAGTTCTGCAGGTTACCAGAATTTTGCAGGTTCCCAACAAAACTTGCCATTAATTTGTGGTACAAAAATAGATGCACTGGCTAAAATGCTGACTAAACTTTTGGAAGCTTTATTAATTCTCTGGTAAGTTAAATCAGGTGTCTTAAAACAGGAAAAACACAAAAACAGGTTATGCATGGGGTCCCCTGGACCGGGAACAATAATAAGCACTGCCATATGAAAGGGGTCTCATAATAGATACTGAACCGCAGACTCGTGTCATCGCTACATACTAGAAGTGTTGATGAAAAAAGAAGGTTTACTTTTAAGTTGCACTGCCATAAAATCCCACTGAAAATGTGAAAAGCAGTGCTTTTGATTATAGGAGACTGGTTTGATAATGAAAAGCATTTCTCTTGTTACATTCTGAACTCTGTCCAACATTTAAAAAGAGTCTTTTTTTAATGGCCATATGTTTGGGATGTTTTGTGCACATTCACACACTGTTTCTCCTCATCTGTTTTCCTCACAACTTAATTATGAAAGTGTCGGTAATGAGATGTGCAAACTCATATGCCCTTCATTAATCTCCTGCCTGTTTTATACTCAATCTAGACTTGATGATGCCAGCTGTAAGGAGTTCCCCATTGACATCTGGATTCAGTGCAATTCCTGTGGATAGTTTGATTGGTCACACGAAAGAACCCTGTAGCTTAAGTCCCACCTCATCATATCTCTGCCATTAGTTTCATTTGCTAGTAGAAAATAACTCATCTTTGAAACACCCCTCTTAACCCTTCCTCAGATTTCATGGTTGTTACTGTCCAGCCAATATAGTCATCTGGAAATTGAGGCTATGCTGCTTCTGAATGATGATCCTTGGACAATGAGAAACAAATGTCAGTTTTGCACTGCAGTGCCAAAAACCCTTCTATGCACAATGCCATAGAAGATCCACTTTCAGTTTCTTAAAGAACCTTTCAGTGGGTGTTTCTTTAGCGAACTATCCTTATATTCCTGTGAGTTTGAAAAAAAAAGTCTTTGATGTGTAAAGAACATCTACATGTTATGATTAACTGATTTAGAACATTTATACTACATTCAATTTCTTTAAGCCTTTAAAAAGTTCTTTATACTTACAATTCTCTGCAATTTCTGCCTCTTTTGGAGGACAGTATTTTTCATCAGTAACATTGTAGGGCTGTGTATCAGTAAGGACCTGGCGTTTTATTGTGGCAGCTGTACCTGTTTTTTTATATCCAGAAGTTTACAATTGTGTTGTTCATTTTACCTAGGCCCAGTTTCCTTCATGGAGAGGTGTTAATAGCTTTCACAGAGGTGCATCCTCGCCTCTCCCTTTGTACCTCTCATTGCTCACTAGCAGATCAACACGGCCTTGTAACATTCACATACGGAAAGCCAACAATGTCCTAGTTAATCTGATAACAGAGTTACTGAAAAAAATATATATTTTACTTGATTGTATTAATTAAAGAAGCAGTGTGTAACCTCTAGTAGTGGGTCAGTTTTTTTGCCCTTTGCCATGTTTCAAATGTTTTATCTTGTTTTTAATGTTAATTCTGACTCATATTACTATCACTACTTAACCCCGATAAGCTNTTGTTTTTAATGTTAATTCTGACTCATATTACTATCACTACTTAACCCCGATAAGCTAATGTAGGATCGGAACATCCTAATAATTCTTTAAATTTTTTATTTTATATATATATTTTCCTACCATATTATATTTTAATTCTCCGTGCTCTTACCCTCTCTCTCTTTTCCACCCTCACTCTTCCCTAATCCAGACTCTATGCTAAACTCCTGACTGGTTTTATGTGTTTCTTCTCTGCAGCTTCTGAAAAGAATGTGCAAAAGGTGTGTGCCAACTCTTCAGAAGAACACCTCCAGCCATTCAAAGACAAGATGGAGGCTTTCATCGCTACTGGTGAGTCAACAGCAGAACCATTATGGCTACAGACTGGGCAAGGCTGATATGAACTGCTAGTCATGCTAGTCACAGCATGTAGGCAGAGATGGGGATGTTAGTGTATTGTCTATATCTAGGCCAGGTCTAAAGTTGGTTGTGGTTTCTTGTTTGATCCACAGTGGGAAAGCTTGTAAACTGACTGCCTTTTGTTGGTTTGGATATTATTGTGCTGGCTCTAGAAAAAAACATGTTGACTTTGTTCATCCTGCTTCCAAACAGGCCCATATGACCTTCTTTCCTCCTTATTACAATACAACGATGCACAAATGTTTTTATTCTTTATTTTTTATTGCAAATAGAATGTAGATAAGACCAAAGGGCCGGTCATTGCTCTTATTTGCTTTGGCACCATTGTGTATTCATTTAGCTATTTCGATAACTGTCTGCTATTAAGTAAGAAGTTGTCTTTTTTAGTGTTGAAATGCTGATTGTGCTCAGACACAGAAAGGTTTTCAAACACATTTATTTATCATTAATGGAAAAAAACACACTTGTGAATTTCTGTCATGTCCGATTATCCTTAATTTTAGATCCTAGTTCCTAAAACGTAAAACCAATACTTAAAAACTGTATTCTCGAATACTGTGGGTATAATTTACAGCTCCATCAAAGTGGCTTAAAAGTACTTTTTTCCTGAATAATGATGACAGTTTTCTTATTCAAACAATGGTCAAAAGAACATATTGGAACACTACAGTCTGTAGCTACTTCTTACTTTCTGTGCTCTGTGGCTTCTGTGCATGAACTTTGATGTAGTTAGGTTGAATTGAAATCATATAGTTCTGCCAGAAAGACTCAGGAGGCAGCAGTAAAGGAGGATAATAATTTAATAAATAACAATTTATAATAATTAAATAATTAATAATTTATTGAATAATCCAATCCTTGATATGATTATAGAGTTTAAAGGATACAATTATTTGGAAATTAAACCTCCCTACTCTTTGGACAAACTGGTTGCAGTGGGGAGGAAGGAGGGGACCACTGGTATGTCAGAGTGAGAGAACACACAGGGGTCAAAAATCAGTAATAAAACAGTCCAAAAAGCCAAGGTACAAAGGAGGAATGCAAAAGAGAAAAGGAGAGGCAGAAAGGGTTAAATATGGAAAGAAAAAACACAACCCAAAATGCTTAGTACACAACGACAAGTCAATAGGCAGTACCTAAGAGAACAAACAGGTTTATATACATACAAAAGTACTTGTAAAGAGGATCTCGATAACTGTGATTAGTCAATAATGAATGCATAACAGTGATGTTGGGGGCAGTGAATCATGGGAGTTGGAGTTTGCATGTTGGTTAGAGACTTTGTAGGAAATGGGACAGTGTACCCGCACCCCTATCTCACCCCCAAGGGGTTCGGGATGACTGAAGAATGAGGACGACCACAGCGACCACTACCCACGCTACCGGAAGAGCCTCAGGGCCACCTCAGAGAACTCGGGGGCACAACCTCTATGGCAACTGCTGCTTCCGACAGGGGGACTAAGGGAATGGTGTCTGAGATGACCTCTGGGCCCAGAGCAGGTTTCTCCAGACAACGTTGATGAAAGTCTTTGATCTGTCTGGATCCAGAATGTCCTTGGCAGGGACCCAGCTATGTTCCTCTGGACCATAGCCCTCCCAATCCACCACAAAGTAAAGAATGCCCTCTTTTCCTCTGGAACCCAGCAACTGCTGCAGAGCAGTAACTCGGGTACCCTCCACACTCTGCAACATGACAAGGTGACACCGTGACGGTGGTGATTCCTTGTCCAACAGAACTGGGATCGCAGGTTTGAGAAGGGATACTTGGAAAGCGTTAGGCACATGGTACAGAGCAGCCAAGTCAAGTTTGTATGTGACCTCATTAATTCTTTTACTGACTTTAAAAGAACCAGTCTATTTGGGTTGTAGCTCAAACCTGTAACCTTAATCTCTGGTCAAGAGCCATACGTGGTCCCCAGGAAAAACGATGCCCCTGTCTGTCTGACGCTTCTGTCTGCACAGGACATTCTCAAATTGCTGATGCATCCCCTCCCAAACCTGTTCACTTCATGTCATCCTATAATCAACAGATGGAACTCCTGATGGAGTAGGAGTACCATGGCATCAGAGAGGGTTGATCACCTAAAAAAGACTGAAAGGGTGTAATGCCTATCATGGAACAAACGATTTTCCCCTAGAGAACCTGTCAGTAATTGAGTATAATGCTGTTGTCTAGTGATAGACAATAGCTAATTGTGACCATGGATGAGAGGGAACAGGTAATGGTAATGGTGGTTCTTAATGGTTCTTAATTTCTTTTCATTCTCTTTATTTCATCAGCCATCTAATGAGAGCGAGTATGACATAGGGTGGCAGATTAATTTCATGTTCCTGTTGATCGGAGTGAGCAGAAGTATACATACGGGACAGAGCATAGCTCAAATATTTACTGCCAGTTCAGAACATCCTCAATTTTGTGGTCATCCATAACAACCCCTGTAGCACTAACGATGTTAAAAGTGACTGGACATGGGAAAATTCTGAACCAGTTCATTACAGCTGTGAGAAAAGCTGTCTGAAGCCGGCATAATTTGAACCAGAATCAGGAAAGATTTTTTCCCTCCTATCTGACAAAAATAAGCTTTAATTAAAATTGTATCTAAGTCAGGGGTTTATATTGTGCTCGTCATATGTTAGTTAGGAAGATATGCCTGTGGTCATTCGCATGAAAGTTCTAACCCACAAAACTGACCACCCCTACCAGTGCAAAGGGTTANATTCGCATGAAAGTTCTAACCCACAAAACTGACCACCCCTACCAGTGCAAAGGGTTAGTAATCTGACCATAATTAGTGTGTCTTTTAGTACATCTGCCTCGTTTTGTATAAAGAAACATGTGGACTAAAACTGCTAAGGTTACTAATGGTAACAGTGGACAAATGCTAGTAAGACTAAGTAACTATTGAACAAACACAATTATCTTGTAGGGGACCTATTATGTTATTTTCAATGCTAATAACTTGTGGTGTCTACCAGAATAGATTGACATGCCCACACATTTTTTTCTCTTACTGTACATTTGTATTCACCTTTTGTCTTAAAAGCTCTGTTAGAGTTCCTGTGTCTTTAAGCCCCCCTCCCAATGTGCTCCAATTAGTCAGCTCTGTTCTCATTCCATTCATTGCTAGTGTTAGTAACCATCACACATATTCGAGCACCCTGAAAAAAGTCACGAACTGAAGTGTGCTTTAGTTTCTTGATATGATAGATTTCATTCATTTGCTAATTATCACCACATTTGAATCAAGTACATACATGTGTACTTTCTGACCTCCTCTGTACTCTGGGTTTGCTGGGCCTCAGAAGCGATCCACTAGTTCATGCAATGGTAGTAAAGCCTCACTGTACAGTAGCTTGAGGGATTGGGTTAGAGGGATCAGATTGCCCTAAACTGCCCGTATGTACTCAGTCCTGCTATAAAGCTGGCAGGACATCTCTGACTGGTCTCTCGTAAAGCCTGGCCTGCCTCAGCAGGGACAGTTTTGAGGACCACCTTGGCAGGGGACATCATAACACTCCTTCCTCTCTGATGGTTTTTGTCCTGGAGGGTCAGTACAAACGCTACTTTGCACTCACTGATCCTAACTGACCTTGTAAAGACATCGATTTGCCAAGAGTCCTCTCATTATCTGTGAGGGTTGATAAGTTTTAATTGACTAGCATACATCCATAAATTCTTATACACAGCCAAAATCTAATTTTGCCATTACTACATTAAATTAAAGCTATTTTGAGAAAAGCAGATAGTCTTTTAGGTAATCAGGCAAATGGTAATGGTCTGTTACTTTAGGTTATGTTACTAGCCTAGCCTTTCAGCTCTTATCTTTCAGTTCCAAAATAATCTGTAAAGAGGTACTGAATTGATATTAAAGATTATCAACACATTATTTAATTCAGTTATTTGAGCAGAGAGTAAAAATGAACTTGAACCTGCCGTTTATAGGCTCTCCCTGCCAGGATTCTATAGTACTGCTGTGCTACGGTGGCTTTAAGACTAAACTTTGGAGCGGCGGAAAAATATCACTGAAATTTTCTTTGACAAACTGCAGAAAAATCTTCTGAAAATGAAGCTGCAACATAACTAAAAACAATTTGCTTGTATTTATTGATAATTTTGAATTCAAGTTAGATAAATCAGTGGCCTCAGACTTTTGCACAGTATGCAAATTCAAAGTATCAAGACCAATCAAGTAAACAGAAATAGAGTTATAATCTTTCAGCATTAAGTAAAACAGCTTCCAAGTTTAATAAGAGAGGCTAAATTGTATCTTAATAGTTATGTTATAAAATAAATTGTTAGACATTTCACATTTATTTGCACAAGTACATTTACCTCACAACTGATAATTTAGCCTATTATGGATAATTGGATTTGCCGTATTGTTTCTACTTTGGCAAGACAGATATTGTGTTATTGACTTACATTAAAAGTTAAGAACAATGTTTGGTTTTTGTGATACTTGTTTGTTTTGTTTTGTTTTGGTTTTTTTTGGGGTTTTTTTGGACAATGACTATATTCAAGACAAATTTCTCCAAATTATGCTATGTGAGTACAGATAAAGATTGCACATCCAGCATTTTGTAGCTGCGGAACTTGTGTTGGAATGAATTATTAATTGCATGTGATATTTGAATGTGTTGAGCGAAGACCTCTATGTTCTTAGGTCATCACCAAACCTCAAAGCAGACAGGAAAAGGACAGCAATTGTCACTGGCTACAGTGCTGTCTGAGTTAACAGAGCCACATCTTGGAGTACAAACTTTCCAGTAGGATACTTGTAAAGCTCACTGTATAAACAGAATTCCTTTGGCTGTCCCCCGTTTCTGCTTTTTGAAGCACTAGAAGCTTAGCAATGACATTAGCCTTCTCGGAAGCTGATTCCATGGCTTCAATACACAAAACAAATGAAGATTAAAGCATGAAAAAGAAGTGAGAGATTGTGCAGGCTTTTTTCAGAGGAGAGGGTTTTTTGGGTCAGAGCTCTTAGCTAAGAGAGAGGGCAACAGGTATTTTTGATTCTGCTTCAATGGCTCGGTAATCCAGGAAAGCTTCTATGAGGGATTATGTGTTTCAGGGGTTTGGAGCGCTCTTAGATGGACCAGGTGGCACAGGCTTGTAGACGCTGAAGTGGGAAGTGCTCTGACTGTGTGAGCCACTCTTTTTTCACACTCTACTAGAGCAGAACTTCAGCCAGAGAAGGAAGCCCTCTGCTCCATTTTTTATGAGATTTGCTCTTACTAGGAGTGTAAAAGTTTGACCTCACAATAAGCCCATGTACAGACATTTTAGGGAGCAAGGGCTCAAAAAGAAAACGTTGGCGAATTGAATGTGAAGGTGACGCTTAATTTAATCATCTTCACATCCTAATATCTACAACAAATACTCTCACCAGGAGAGAGAGTCTTGGGACCTCTCAGTGGTGCAAGCCATGTCCCTATCATCAGGAGATCGTAAGATCGTCATTGTTGAATCTGTGGCCAGGAGTTTATGAGAGCATAATGGACCTAGCTCTCTCTGGATGGGTAGGATGGCCTTCTCTCCCCTAATCACTCAGTGTAATACTAGCCCACGCACAAATTTGCTAGCTAATGGAAACAGATATAATAGAACTGGCAGTTAGTATTCTCCACCAAGGATGTTGAGCTGTCCAGTGACATTCACTCCCCAAGCTGGATAACATTGTGTCATATGGGATGAAATCAAAGGAAAACGTTCGCAAAAAGAGGAGTTTCCAAAATTGTACTTTTAAAAATTTAGAAAATATGGAGAAAATGGGATTCCAAGCAACCATTGGTAAAACAACACTTGAAACTTTTGTTTGCAAAAAATGCCAGCAACTTAAAAGACTAAACCAGAGGTGTGGAAAAATATCCCTCCAGAATTCAGAAAAACTGAAAGTCTCCTAAAAAGAAAGAAAACTGTAATAAAGAAAAATGATCGACACTCTGAATGCTGAAAAAATAGTATTATATTTAGTTAGTCTTCAATCACATTAAATATGCATTAAATTTTGCATAGTACTTTTTTTCTGAGACAAAATAGCCCAATGTTTTAGTTTGTCCCAATAAATTAGTACACACTTTGTTTAATGTTAACTGATTAGGCTGATCATGGATTGCAACATTCCTTACTTAGTGTAGTTAAATCACCACCTTCCTTCACCTCCTACATGTGTTACATGTGTTATGACATTAGTTTACATTCATTTATATCAGCTTAGGCCGCAAGAAAACAAATCCCAAATTAAGTTTGCTGCAGTCTGCTGCAATGTACCTGTAGCAACCCAGGCTGTTTGCCCTGATTGCTTGAACGTATGTGTGTGTGTGTGTGTACGCATTATACGGGGCAATAATCCATAACTCATGTATGAATGCTTTACGGTGCAGTCTCAGTGACAGCGTCTCTCTCAGCGGGGGCTGCAGGTGAACTCGAACGACCTGTACTCAGGCTCTTAAACCTGCCTGTGATCTGAGCAGCTTTTACATCTTCAAAACTCATTCATCCATTTTGCTGTAATCCATTTACCTCTCCCCCTCCCACCTCTGCGACCTCCCTCCCCTTTCCTCCCCTTTAACGGACCTCCCCTACTGCTGTCTCCATAGGAGAGCCAATGTTCCACTCATTTTCTCATTCAATTAGTTATTCTCTTCTAACCTTTACCTTTCTCCTCACCCACACAAGGCCCCTGTCTTCCACACCTCTAACTCTGCTCTTAAGAAAATAATCAGATTAAAATAAAAGCTTGACTTTGTCAAAATAATGACGGAGTTTTGCAGTGGCCCTCTCAATCACTAGATATTAACCGAATTGAAACCCTGTGATGGGTGTTAAAGAGGGCAGTCGACAAGTGAATATTTAGGAATATCAAGGAACTAGAAATGTTCTGCATGGTGGTTCAAGATCCCTAATCAGGTGTTCTCTAACCTTGTTAAACTATTCTGAAGTTTCAGGGGAGCGTTCAGTACATATTAATAAATGGGGGTTGCCAATATATTTTAAAATGTTTTGTTAAAAAATAAATTAGATTTGTGTCCAAAAAAAACCACTGTGTTACTAGAATTGTTACCAAAGAAAACTTTTTTGATCCCAAATCAATGTAAAAATAAAAGGTGACTCTCTACACTCTACAGGGTCTCAGTAACATATGAACAACATATCAATGGTGCTGCAGCAGTGGCACATCCAAATATATTAACTATGAGTATATGTACCAATACTCATTATCCAGAGACTCTTACATTCATATTGCTAAATTAATTATGGGACATCTCAACATCCTCAACAATGCCACCATTCTGTACCTGGAGTTTAACTGGATTATTTTTTGGTCAGAATTAGGATCATTTGCTCAGAAAAACAATGATATTAGAAGTTTTATTTATGCCAATGTTCTCCTTTTGGCAGCCCAGTAGTGATTGTATTTGTTGTCCAATATGGTTCAGCTAATCAGTGCTTTGATATGTTACATTAAATATAGCAAAGATGATTGAACTGAACAAATCCATGCAACTGTTGAAGGCATTGTGGAGACCTCTGGAAACAAATTTTGTTTTTCAGACTAACTCGCAAGATACCAAGTGCTTTACCTTTGTAAAAAACCTTTGTTAACTTGCGTTTAATATAAGGAATACATATATACGCAATGTCACATGTAGATTATTTGCAAATCTAAATAGTCCTGTAAATGTTATGCTTGTCAAATACTGTTAGAAAGCTTCATAATTATCACTGAATTTGAAGACTGCGGTCACAGAACACGTAGAGAGAGCGGTGCTTCGAAGAAGTGAATGGAGCTTTTAAAGCCTTAATTTATTGTACCTCTCAGTGTGCGAGTCCCATAACTTTCTAGTTAGCCACTACTGGTTTCATGTTTACAGAGGGAGCTTGGGGGTAGAGAAAATTCACACATCCTCTCTCTCTCTCTCCGTGCCGGTCTCAGGAGTGGCCCTGGCACCTCCACACACACCTACAAACACGCACACACACGCACACACACACATAGAGGTAGAGCAAGAGGGACCTCCGGCGCCAGTCCACCCCATGCTGAGACCAACGCCATTGGTCATGGCCCGCCCCTTTCTGTCCATTACCCCACCGCAGTGCCCCTCTCCCATCATTAGACTCACCTCAGATAATCAGCCACACACATTCGCGCACACGCACAAACACTCCCAATAGAAAGGGGTGTTTTGCTGCTTACACTCCCTCTGTCGCACCCCCCACCAATCCCTCCCCACCAAAGACCCAAAACCTGCCTTTGAACAATTTTTTGGAGACTTCCCCCTCTTAAATCTTTGGAGTGGGAAAGGTCCCCCCATCAAAGTTTTAAAAAGGATGAATCTGGAAAAATGCAATAAATCTGAGATCACAGGCTCTCTCTGGCCCTAGATAAATTCTTGCACCTCGGCCTGGCCCGCCGTACACATCTGCCTTGCATTTAGACACTTTTACATGGCCCTGCTCCACAGGAGCCTCAAGTTCCCAAGCTTTACTCCTTGCTCCTGCTACACACACGCACGCACAATCACAGGACACTAATGTGCCTCACCTATTTCAAAACCTGTGGACACCTCAACAACTTCTCACATATGCCATGAACGTGACGCTCTGTCTTGTAGCATTGTTGTGCTATGTATCTGATTGGCCCTGCAATCAGCCTAAAAGTGAAGAATGCCACAAGTACACTAAGCAGACTTGAACGAAAATCATAACAGAAGCACCCAACAGTACAATTTAGGACAATTTATTGTGCCTCCATGTTGGGGTAACACAGTGCAGAGTACTGCTTTACAATAATGTGATTACTTTTTCCTTAAACAGTGTACTGCAGTGCGTTACACTTAAACGCAATGTGTAGCACTTTACTGTAGGGCAGATAAGCCTGTCATGACAACTGGCTTAGACCTACATAAACACTTTCCAATAGGCATCATTGGCCATAAAACTGTAATTTGCCAGCTTTTATATAATATGTTAAATGTATCAGATGACATTTTGTCTTAGTGTTTAGATATATTGTACATTTTTTAGTTAGTCCCATCATGATGGTGTTTTTATAGCCATGACCACTGTTGGCTAGTGAATACCAGCCCCGAGCAGCTTCTGACCAAAACAGCAAAGATGCTTGTTGCTTTTTTGACAAGTTATTCTTATTTTAGTAAACAGTAGAATTTCTCTTTTTACACAATTTCTCTAGTTGCTAGGAGTTTTCACTTTTTGGACACTGACTTATGAATAGCTATGGCATTGCTGGGGTTCCACACTCACAGTCTCCTGTTAAAGTGATGGCTTAGTCCATTGCACAATTTGGGTAAAGCTAAAGTTTATTTTGTGTACATGTATGATACACTGTAGAAAACATTTGTTGCTTTAACTTTGAAATGTAGCATGACCATATGCGGTGCAGCCATTTAATAAGTCATCACAACATCAGCAGTTATTGAGTTTGAGTCCCAGCAAAGCCATAGCTATCTATGTCTGGATGTCCTAGTTAGGAAAAATGCAAAAAAAGAAGCAGAACTAAAAAAATTAAGAAAGCTTTGGAGTCCTCTAAGAGGCTTGGGTGGGGTGAAAAGCAGTGTATTCAGTTACCTCACAATTTTAAGTTGACTTTCATTTTTGTGGCTAGTTTCCACAACCACTCACTAATCAAGCACAACTGGCAATATGTTGTTCCATGGATAATGAAGGCCTTTAAAACAATGTAGAAGCAAAGTAATGAGTAGTATCTTAGGAAGTAATAAATAATGTAAAGGTTTTGGAAAAGTAATTAGTAATTCGTAACAGATTACTTTTGATTTACTAATCCAACACCAACAAGGGTGAATTAATGCACAGGCACACCTGGGCTGAAGCACAGATGTCACTAAGTAATTCAGGGCCTTTTTTTTTTTTTGCTTACTTACGTGCTTATTTATTTACTTATTCATTCATTCTTTCATTCATTCATTCATTTATTCATTCCCCTCACCAACTGTCCCTACCCACAGGCCTATCAAATCAAACAGAGAACATTTTTAATATGCCAATACTTAAAGATAAATTTGATTTTCATTTGTTTGTCAGTGCTTTCACTATATTATGACCAATCAAATAGTTATTCTCGCTGCCTTCTTTTCTCAACCTTCCAATCATTGCACAGGAAGTGTGACAGTGTTTGAATTTGAAATTCCAGTTGTGGTTAAGAATTAAAACCAGAGGCGTTTTAAAGTGAGATTCCATCTTGTAGAGTGTGTCCCTTACCAAGCATCCCAGTACACCCCCTGTGTTCATAGGAAAGGACGCTGCAGTGTTGGTTTTTCAACCGTCATTGAAAGGGTTGTGGTTTAATACACTGATATCAGCTAACAAATTCTTCTCAAACACTTTGAAACTGACTTCCTATTCGCCAGCTTCTCATACAAATTTTCCACTCCACCTTAAATGGTCCAGCAGTTACAGACGCCAGAATCCAACTTCAGCACCATTTAAGCAAGCTCTAGCTTTGTTTGGGAATGGACCGCTTTCTCAGTGCAACTTTCCAACCACGACTGACTTATGGCTTTTGTGGGTTTGGTTCTGAGTTTAAGTTTGTGCAGGAATGGAAGGCACTGATTGGCAGCGGTGGTGTGTGTACCTTCATTAAAAACAAAGGCCTTACATTTTTGGATGCCGTGTGTCTAGACCTATAGCCCCAGGGCCCATGAACAGACTAAAGCACCCAGTATGTTATGATATGAATTGACAATTGCTGTTGCCTGTTCTTCTACAGCGCAAGCTGATTATGCAGCTGAAGATGACTCCCTGAATGCTGCCCAGAAAAGGTAGGAGGCCCTTTATTTAAAATGTACCTTCTATGCCATATTTTAGTTATCAGTTTAGACAAGAACATGTACATTGCCATAAGACTACGCCAGGCCTGCATGGAAGTATGTGACATCCACTGGGGAACTCAGCCAAGTGAGATTTATGAGAGACGTCAGAGAGCCGTCTTTGGTTATTCAGCATGTTGGGTACAGATAAGCAGAGACCACATCCTCTCGCCATCAGATAGCAGTAATGTTTGTCATTTGTAAAGTTGTCTGCAGCAATTAGCGTCAGCTGATAAGGAATCCCTCAGCTATGTGAGAACAAGAAAGAAAGAGCGAACGGCTTGCTGACTAATGTTGTGTTCAGCCTTCATTTACCAATGACTTCCTTTTCTCAAAATCTGGACAGGAGCTGATGCTCATAACAGCCCCAACTGCTACCCAGGGATCTGGAGGGATTCCTAGAAATTTTCAAAAGTCTTTTATTTCTTTCTTCAAACACAAAAACACACAGAGGTTTCACTGCTGCCTTATCATGTAGCCTTATCATGACTATTTGCATCAGGCTCCCATGTATTCCGTATTCCAGAAGTAGTCCACTGTTTTGGGTGATTTATGCTGAAATGTACGACTTGCAAATCCCAAACAACAGCAAGTATATCTGGAACTTTTCACGTCAGGAGAAAAACTCTTGTAATGACAAACAAAGCAAATTGATTATTTTTCTTGTTTGGCTAGAGGTGAGAGCTTTTTGGCATGTCTGCTGAAGCAAGGTGGAATCAGGATCAGTGTTTAAATCAGGATCAGTGTTTAAATCGTGTGCGAGTGCGAGTGCGACTATGAATACATTGCAAAAACAGGACAGCTCAGAAATTCAACAAATTAGAAATTTCTGACAGTTAAGGGCTGACGGTTGCAGACCGTCCTGTCAACCTGCATGGCTGGTTCCCCATTTTCTGTGTCCAAAAC
Source organism: Semaprochilodus insignis (assembly GCA_034552555.1). Classification (NCBI taxonomy): domain Eukaryota; kingdom Metazoa; phylum Chordata; class Actinopteri; order Characiformes; family Prochilodontidae; genus Semaprochilodus; species Semaprochilodus insignis. The sequence goes on along the minus strand of CM067483.1, from coordinate 12,125,143 downwards.
AAACAGACTGAATTCATTTCAGCATCTCTAAATCAAAGTCTTAATTTATTGCAGAACAAAAACCTCAGAGCTTCCTCAACTTCACTTCTCTAGAAGGTGGCAAATTTACTAATATTGATCAAAAGGGCCTGGCAGCTAGAAAACCTTTTTATTCACTGTTAATTTGGTCCCCAAAAGCGACCAAAGCACTGGCCACTCCAAGGAGAGAGAATGGACGGTGGTGGAGAGGGGGGGTGTTCCCTCATGTTCCCATGAACACACCTCATTAATGTGACATGCTGGTGATGGATATGACCAACCTCCTGGAGCTGGGTGGGCGCCCACATGTGTCCAAATCTGAAGGGAATCCACCTTTGCTGTTTTGCACTGTGTGGCCTGCATGGTGGCCAGACTCCTCAACAGAGCAATACCTTTGATCATTAAAGGACTATTTCCTCCAAATTGGTAATGTGGCTTAGCAACAGTTGAAACCAAGGGCTGGTTAGCATGAGCATATTTGCATAATGGCAGATGGGCCTTACTAGCTCTCTTTAGCAGTGCTAGCCTATTTGAAGGGAAGCAATTGTTTAAAAAGGGAAAAGTGTATGTATGATGGAGAATATATCATCTTAGTTTCAGTTACATTTTGTAGGAATGTAATCTGATTCTGTTTAAAATGTTTAGGAACACTTGTACTGGGACTAAAGTACCCTCATACTCTTGAAAACCTCAAAATAATGACGTAACACTCAAAATGATGAAGTAAGTCTTAAATGTACCATCAGAAAAAGGTAAATTTACGTGCTGTTAAATCATGCTTGTGCTTTTCAGGGTGCAAAATGTAAATGCACCATTCAAAGCATAAGCATGGTTTTAAGACCCAACTGTCATTCAAAAACCTTTTCGCAAAGGAAAAGAAATGCATTTATACCACAACATTTACATATAACATAACATTTAAAACAGAGCAAAGCAATCACATGGCTGGAGGCAAGGCAGAACATGTGGGATCAATACAACTTATATACAATTGTGATTTATATACAATTATATATATATAATATATAATATATTCCCTGACTAAAGGTACTAAAGTTGGACTCTTGAGGGTACCACTCCAGTGACAGTTGAGTTTTTTTGTTTTCTGAAAGTACAGTGAACTCATTTGAACAACACCTACATAGGACCTTCATATCTCTAATACATAGCCACTGGATAGTACATTTACAAAAGGACTAAACAAGTATTTATAAACAACTTATATCAATATTCGCTACGTTTGTTCCATTTCTAAACTTCTCATGAAGCATCATTAATTTATCTTAGAAGGCTGAGACCTTAAAATACCACATATTGAATATTGTTTATGGTGTTCCTAACAGGGCTTTAAAAGTGCACAAATTATTTTATAAAATGGATCAAATATCCATCCGTTTAGTTTAAGGCCCACTTTTGTCAGTACACTGTCATTTACTTAATGAAACATCGTATATGCTTACAGGCTCTACGGGTCAGTTCCACTGGGATAAAAACAAGATGAAAAAGCAAGCTAGAGACTGATTTACTGAGCCCTCTTTCGATCATATAAAACCCGTCCTTCTCATTCTCTCTATTTCTCTTATCTCCTGTTTATTTAATGTTCTGGCAGGCAGGCAGAGGCAGACACAAATTACTCTGTGTACATTTCATGCATTCCTTCTTAATTCCGTGCAAATCGCCCATTTACTCCATTCAGCTACGCAACAGTAAAAGCTGCTGAAGCAGTCTCGTCTATGCGTACAGCGGTGTAATGTAAACAAATGTATCTGAAAGATTTGTGAAGTGTGTCATTCCATTTTGCGGTTACAGAAGGGCTATGAAATGGTCTGGTTGCTGTAGGGAAGTAAAACTTTTTAGGAAACTCATACTCATCTGTAAACAATATTACAGTTTTGAGTGCATAACTTTTATTTGCATTATCATTTTATATTTATTTTATTTTACATCCCCCATACATTTTAAATTGTTCCTATAAATACTCAGATCCAGTGAAAACTAAAATCTGGAATGATATGCAAATACATGAACGCTGGTGATCTTTTGATTTCATTTAATTTTACTTTCATTTGTTTTCAAAAGCTTGGTACAGACCTAACTGGTAGCCATTGATGCTGACCATCAGGGGCTATGGTTCAACTTATCATACCAACCAACAGACTGAGGCTGCTGGGGCTCCTTTTCCTGCCCTATAGCTTCATTCATGTTTTTCAAGCTTTATCCACTCAAATTATGCAGAACAATAAAGTGTTCAACAGCAAAGATGGTTCTAATCATAAATGGATTAGCTATTGTGCTAAGAAGCATTCCTGGAGGCACATAACCAACATCAAAGACTACAAGAAAAGGCTCCGAGGCTGTGTGCACATTAGCTCTATCATAGGAACTTTTGGAAATACCTACATCTGTAAATGGCATTGTTTTAATAGTGTTTTTATTGTTTCTTTCCACATGTTTATTGCTACACTCTCATTGCGAAATATTTATACTTAATAGTTTAGTATCTCAGTCTGAGTAAAGGAAGAATGGGACAAAGCTGAGAAGCACTAGTATACTGTGCTTTGAATGAGTATAATAAGCCTTGTTAGCTTTCTGCTAATCTCTTAGCATGGCCAACAGATCCCAAAGAGCAAAAGAGACTAAATAGAGCCTGCTGACTTTTATTTATTTAGGTGCTATTAGAAACCTGGTCTGTGAGTAGAGGTGAGACTTGCCCGCAGGGAACACTATATCCTGTTAATGTTGGTCACTCTCGTCAGCCCATGAAGTCACCTAGCAAATTAAGTTCATTGCTGTTTTGTTGGTATAGGCTACAGAACTCCCCATGACCCAGGAGTACAAGGTGTTCAGATGAATGACTGAATGAGTTGTTGGTGGCTCTGAGATGGCCTACAATGGTCAGGACTCAGAGACAATGATAGGTAGAGGTAAGCAATAGGGCAAAAAAAAAATCAACACACTTTTTCATGATACCTGGAATGCATCACTATATTTAGCTCTGATGAATATATATAACGTTCTGAGGATTCAGTGTGTTTTATGCAATATTTCGCATATGATGCTGCATTAAAACCCATTAATTAAACTAACTGTGCTCTCTTCTTAACAGAACGTTGTATTTCTACACTAAACATTTGTTACGGTTTTGTAAATATATACTCAATATTATCCAGCCCTAATTAAACTTAAAAACCCTACTTAAAACTGACAAAATTCTTAGGAACAGTGGCACATCCAGATACAGCGGACCTGTGAAGCCCTTAATATAATATAAAATGAGCCTCTTAACATCAAAGCAATACAGGGTGAGACTTTCACTTGTGTATGTTTAGAAGTGATCGTGTTGGCTGTGATTTTGTACTGGATATTCTAATACCCTGGGGGCATAAATTTGCTTTCATGATGTGCCTCTGTTAGTAGATCTAGAAGCTTAGCTAGTGTAATTGATCTTATGCATTTCTGACTAACACTAAGCACCATACTCAGGAAGTTACAAAAATGTCTTTGACAGTAAAATTCCGTTTTTTAACCAAAAACACAACAAAATGATTTGAAGAAATTGTTGTTGTGGTGGTGATGAAGTAAGCAGTTGTAAGACATAACTTGTCAGATTAAGCAGCAGGGGCAGAAACCCACAACAAATTTCAGGACTGCTTTATAGGGCTTTCAGGGCATGTCCATGTTTAAACGGCCCATTGAGTTTCCCTCCTGTTTGTGATATGGGTAAGCTGCTATACAGGTGCCCATTAGTCACACTGTTCCACTTGACTTGTGGCCACTGAGCATGTTCTGGACCCCAGCAGTGAGTTTCTGCTAAAGATCACAGATTGGTTTCCTCTTCGTAACACAGCCACTTTGAACAAAGCCTACTCCCCCTCATGTGCACGCTTGTCACACATATCGACGCTTGTGTTTACACTTGTGATTTCTGTTGTTTCTGTGTGTACATAACAAAAATTACGAGTGCAGTCTGTACCGTCTATGTCCCTACATGACGCAGAGTTAGATTCTGTATCCTTAAGCTCGATAACAAATGCTTGTGTACAGCTGTCTAAGGTTGGATGACCTTTGGCATCTGGAAAAACTACACAACTCCGTGAGACAAGGGTGACAGAGATAAGGTTACAGCCTACATAGCAATCTTTCATAAATAGTGTCAGGGATAAACACTCGTCTGACTTTCATTTTTTTCCCTTTAGCCATGAGACTGTCTTGCATCCTATTATCTCTTGTGTGTCTCACCAACCTGAGATTTACTTCTGTCCAGTCTATTGCTCGCACACTCCCTTTTGCTTTCTTGTTGGTTCTTCCTTGTTGGTCTGTGAAACGTTGCACAGTTCTTGTGAGAGGTTACATTCCTGCTCCTCCAAAGTTACATTGCGCTATAAGGGAAGTAGTGAAATACTGAAACCATGAAGCTGGAGAAAAAAAATAGAACATGAAAGTTTAGTGATGAAGGGAAAGAAGTTAGTGTAGTTAGTTAACGGAGTCATTTTATGTCGTCTAAGAAAAAAAGAATTTGTAAAACAGTAACACAGACAGTCTCTGTGTATTGTGAGCACACAAAGGCACATTTTGCCCTACTTACATTACTAGTACATTACTGCTAGTCTTAAGAGTTTCAACAGCATCTTACTGACATTCTTTGAACATGTGTCTGAGGCTCTACTGTCTTTGTTAAAGGAAGTCTCTCAACAGAATGTCTTTAGATCCTAAAGCAAATATATGTCTGGTTTTAAATGGTGGAAGAAAAGCTGTAATATCTCAACCCACTTTTTTGCATGGCCCTCCCTCAAATGCGTATGCAAGAAGTGAAACGTCACATACATGGACATGGCTGTGGGCAGAATTCGTCTGATTTGTACCTGAAACTGGCCTAAGAAGCTTAGTACACTGGGCTCCAAGCTTCTATGCTTTAAGCATAATGTTGAGTAAATAGAGTGACTGTCCTTATTCTGATAGTATTCACTTGATCATCTCGCTTTTTACGAAAGAGTGTTCTAAGGCAAGGCCACTGTGAAGTATGTTTTTTGAGCCAGGTTGTATAACTGCTCTATTTACTATAACTCTTTATAAAAGTTTTATGACCTACCAGGACTTATCAATTTCTTAAAGGATACTTGGAAGGTTTTAAATTCCTTGTAGTTGCTACAAGGAAATCCTCTGTGTTATTGCCTTTTTCCTGCCATTCAAGGGGAATCCAGAGAATGTGTGTACAGTGCAAAATCAATTTCACAGCAGGTGGTGCCATTATGACGAGAGGCTGCTTTCTTCGTGGCCCTCACTGATTTGTTTGCTCCTAGTCCAGGTCATGAAAGGAGCCAATGAGAAATCCGTCCAGTGAGCTCAGAATTTCAAAGAGCACCTCAGGTTTTGTCATCTCTTGTCAAGAGAAGAAAAGGAGAAAGTATTGAAAGTTCCTCCATGTTATTAGAGCTCTATAGGCTGTGGAAAACCCTGGAGAATGAATGATCTATGCTTCTACCCACCATAACAGCCAGAAAGATGACCAGAAAATGGGAAGCATCTTGGCACTGGCATGGCGCCATCTGCCCCGCAGCATGTCTCCTATTAGCATAGTGCTAGGCCCCATTCGTCTGGGGGTCACGGGAGGATTGTCGACCCCCGTGCATCCTTGGGAGTCACGGCTGGCCATGAGACAGGCGTGACAGCGGCAGTAGGAGAGAGTCTTTAATCTCTGAATGGAAGCAGGCTGCAGAGCAGTATGTAGCGTCTGCAGCTTGTGGAACACTGCTGTGACTGCTGGGCAGACTTCAGGTTTGGTTACAATTGAATTAGCCTCTGGATCTGTGGAACACAGAGTTTGTGAATACTCGGAGGGCTACTTGGAGAGACTTGCGAGCTATGAAATGCTCCTCTACGACTGCTCTTGCCTTATCCAATTACAAGCATGCCCTGTTATTTATTATGCTGTATGGCGTGTTATCAGGGTTTTGTACTTCAGTAGTTCACTTTGTTTCAGGAGCTAAATTGTCCCAGTTTAGATCTCTTTTTTTCTGGAATTTGTAATGTCCTAAAAGGATGGAGCCTTTGACGAACTGACATGACTTGCCCTCTCGCTCTTTGGTCTCTCTCTCAGATCTCTTTCCCTCAGTCTTGTCCTCCCCAGAGTGGAGATGTCAGGAAGATTAGTGGAGCTATAGCAAGTAGTTAAATGTTTTGTCCAGCCAGTGTTGCCTTAGTCTTGCCTAACTCTCTGTCTCCTTTCATTCACCCCCACCCTCTCCCCCTTTCCTAGCTTTCAGGACATGGTGGCCTACTTCGGGCTCAAGCCCAAATCTGGAGAAAAAGAGGTTGCTCCCAACTACGTTTTCATGCTCTGGTTTGAGTTTTGCAACGACTTCAAGAACGCATGGAAACGTGAGAGTAAGAACATCTCCAAGGAGAGGTTAGTAGGAGTACAATCCTGTCACAGTCTATGTGTGCTGCTATTCTTACAGGGTAGAAGGAAAATTATAGTAATGCTGTAATGCTTCAAACATCATTCCAAACATAGGCAACCAGAAGAAGGTCAGGCTGTAACCGGTCCGTTCATTGTCACCCATGCCTGTATGTGTATAATCACTGAAATAATATGTATATTCTTATTTCATGCCATCAGGTGTTTTCTGATATTTATATTCTTTCTTGTATTTGTCTTCAGAATATACCATTAAAGAACGTTATAGCTCCCAAGTTATCCCCAGAACCTATGGCTGTGTTTAATAGTGAAATCGGTACACACATACAATGCAACCAGAACTCCCAGGACAACAGCACCAGAAAAACACCACAAGAAAACCACCACAAGGAAACCTCAGAAAGTCTTCTTTGCTAGGGAGCAGAAGGATTAGACTCTGGAGTAATGGAAAAAGTCATGTGGTCTGACGAGTCCCGATTTACTCTATTCCATAGTGATGGGCGTATCAGGGTAAGAAGGGAAGCACATGAAGTGATGCACCCATCATGCTTAGTGCCCATTGTACAAGCCTCTGGAATGAACATGATGAAGTTATGATCTGGAGTTGCTTTAGTTGGTCAGGTCTAAGATCAGCAATGTTATGTGGCAGTAAAGTCAGTCAAATAAAGTAAGCTGACTGCCTGAATGTACTGAATGAAAAGGTCATTTTTCCTCCCTGATGGCATAGGCATATATGACAAGGCCAAGATTCACCATGTTCAAATTGTGAAAGGGTGGTTCAGGGAGCAAGAGAAATCATTTTCAATCATGAATTTGCCATAACAGAGTCCCGACCATAACCCCACTGAAGATCTTTCAGATGTGCTGCAGATGACTTTACATATACACAGATGTTTACAGCATTTACATGCTCTGGTAATTCATGGTAGTGATTCAAGCTACGTAATTTTTTGTCAATTTACAAGCATTTTTATAAATATTTTAACCTCATCTTGACATACCCAGCGTTATTGTCACTCAGAAATTCTGAATTTGCTAATGAGTATAACTATTTTACAAAGGAAGTAGGTTGTGCAAGCTGGTTAGCCATTAGCTCTTATTCATTCATAACCATGTTATATGTTTTTATATGTTGAAGTGTTTCCTTTAACAATGAACACACTGAATTGTGAAACGTCATTTTCCATGAAGATTTTCCTAGAATAACACTCACAAGTCATTTAAACTTTCACACTCCCTGTCTTTGTAGCACCTTCCATTACTGCCTTTCAATTAGCCAACAAAGCAATGGAGCCCCTTAACACAAGCCAGACTCTGAACCGCTCTTCTATTGCTACCTGGTCCCTTGCTTGCCTATTGAGAGCCAGTATGAATTCTGTAAGGACAAATAAAAATAAAGTGCTTTTGCTTTTTAAGGCCCAAGGGGCATCAAAGCTGAAGGCGGCAGTCTCGGCCCACAGCCTAGTACAGTGTCAAAGCCAGAGCCTAGATTTACGACCTCGCCCCTGACCTGTGGCATCCACTTAGGGGGGCATCCCACTGGGGGGACAGCACCTTTCTCTGCGGCCCCCTGGCTTTACTGGTGTAGTATGGGAGGCTGTTAAAGGGAGCGCACACAGGGATGTCTCTGAAACTGCACTCTGCACTGGAATGGTACGAGCAGGGTTACTGTCAGTTTGAAGACACTTTACAGCTTCTGGTGCACGTTCATGAGGGAATCGTGCTGCTCAAGTTAGTCGCTTCAGATCCTGCTCCCAAGCTTCTTCCTATCAGTTTTCTTTAAACATAGGTCACATTTAAAGGAGAATTCCAGTGATTTTTCAATGAGTGTGGTTAGATGATAAATGCTCCATTCTACAGATGCTTGTTGGGTCAGAATTGTTCACAGCAGTGCTGATAGGAACCAGATATCCAAAGTGTTTAATGCCTCTAAAACTACCTCACAGAAAGATATTAAATTCATTGAGAACAAATTCATTGTATGATGCAATTTTTAAAAATTCAGATTTCGGAGAGATACACAAAATACACAATAGTGTATCAAAATAGTGCCCATAAAACTTTATACTTCCTAAATTCTTAGATTTACAACAATTGTACCATTATCAACATAGTAAAAAAAAATGTGTAGGTTCACTGGTTGTTTTGAATAGCCAATAAAATGACTATTTACATTGAGTTCTGTAAGTTCCTCATGAGATTTTACATCAAACCACATAAACACATTTTACATAAACAGAATGACTCTGTTTACATCTCAAAAACTAAATTATGCAGAAGAAATCACTGGAATTCTGTTTTAATGGAAGGAGGTGGCATGATGGAGTTAGTTAAAAGGAAGCTGAATGTGTGTAAATAATATGTAACATCTAAAATTTGGTTATAGCTTAAACGTTTGTGCATGCACACACATGGAGACACACAATACAAACAGACATATCTCAGGAATGTAAATACATGTACATCTATATGAAGGAGTTGTACATATTAAAAGCTTTGTAACTAACTCTGTCATTTCAGTTCCAATGCATCACTTCAATGAACATCATTCTTGAAATGCAAAACAAGTATCTGTTTATTCAGACTGTGTTCAGTTTCTCTTGTAATAACTCTTGAAATGAAATAAGTTATACAGTAATGTTTGTGCTCTTCATACCCCCCTTTTATTATAATGGACATCAGAAAAGGCAGTAATTAAGACATGTGATTCATTATCATATATGGTTGCCAGTATTAATATTGAGAATAAAGCAAGATCATATTTTGTGCCCTGGATTACAATTTGTCTCAAAAGGTTAAATGCTTGAGTGCTATGTGACACCACTGTACACAACTAGCGCTCCACTTGAAATAGTCCTGTCATGTTCAACCAGATTACATGGAGACTGTAAAACTCCAAAATAGAAAGTAAAAAATATTTTGTCTGTTTATTGTCCATGTTAAGGAAGTGTGCATGCTAAAAATATGAATTGACAGAGCTTAATGCTAATGTTACATAGGAATTCCCATTCCCAGTCCCCATTTATTATTATACTAGCAGTAGAAGTAGATTGAACATTGCAATTTGTGCAGGGAGTTAAACACGTCTGGATTAAACATTGCAATATTTAATGTGGGCGTGAGCGACTGGCACCTTCATGATTTTATTATTATAATTTACAGACATGAAGTGTAAATTTAACGCACTTAAGTTAGTCTTCCCTGAAGCATGCCAAAATGGTTTAAACATCATCCCTTAAGCTATTTTTATTGCCCCCAGGACAACGGAATGCCCCTAGTTTGGAACCTTGATATATAGGCTTTAAAAGGTTTTGTTTATAAAGCACAACAGGACCAGTTTTTCAGTGAATGGTAAAAAATGTATTTGCAATTTAATTCTTTTGATGCTTTTTAAGGCTAAAAGAAGCTCAGTTGAACATCCAGAAGATCACAGCTGAAAAGAAGGTGGAGATAAAGAAAGTCAATGCCAACAGTCTGGTGAGAGAAAGAGCCACACACACACAAATTTTAATATCTAGTAAGTTTTAACTAAGCTTACTAAATAATGAAAATATATGTATAAATCTTTTCTTACAGAAAGAGAGACTGAGGCAGAAAGAAGCGAGTGTGTCCTCCAGCTGAAGATGAAAGGAGAAAGACAAGAAGAGAAAACTATCCATCCTTTCCACCATCTACTTTAAGAGAACCGTTTCCACAGGAGCTGTGCATCATAACCCGCTCTAGACTTCTTTAACATGAAAGCCATAACAAAGATGTGAGATGGGACGTTTCCTCTTTTGTGGACGTGCAATTAGTGGCGGTGGGACTACTCGACTGCAGTGTTCATTGTGGGACCTAGACAGACTTTAACAGCTCTCAATGAAGAACTAAAGATGCTGATGGGTTTCTCGTGGCTGTCTTCATCACTACAAGAAGAACATTGACATATCGTGAGCAGTGACCCTTTGCTTCTGCAGTGGGCCGTCTAAAGGTGCTACTGGGTCTTAAGGGGTTAATCATACCCACTATAGCAAACACTCACAATTCCAGCTTATTTTTTTAATTAAACCAAATCTTGAGAGCAAGTAAACCTCATAGTTAAACAGGTTAGCTCCAAAAAGAGGGCACTGATAAAGCAATATCCAAACAGACCCATCCTCAAGTCTTAATGAATGAATGCTATGTCAAATATGTTTTACCTTTGAGAGAATACTGCTGTGTTAAGGAACTGAAAATGTATTGCAAATGAAATTGGCAGATTTGTTGGTTTGTTTTCCCTTTTTTCATCTAATCAAACAAAAGGGGAGGCAACAAAACATAATTGGCAGTAAAGACCTTCCTCACAGACTTCAAATGACCAATCATAACCCAAAACCAGCCAGCAGGGTTGTTTATTTCTCTCGTGACTAACACTGCTTTGTGAGTATCTAATCACAGAACATTTGTTGTCGTTTCTGTGCACTTTCCTGCTTGCAGCAGTCGTCATTGCACCACCTCCCATTTTCAAAAGCTACTTAATCATATGTACTGTACCTCTTCTGCACCTCACTTGCAAGTTCTATGCAGTCTCATTTTCTGTGAAGCAGTTGTGACCTATGAGACCCACATTGTCCAGGTACAATAGAGTCTATTTATTTTGATAGAATATTGGTGAACTAACAGTGATTGTTAGAGTGATCTGTTAAAATGGAAATGCATCATTCATTTATTCATTGCATATATATATATATATATATATATATATATATATATATATGAGAAATGGTAGGATTCATTAATGCCTTAAGTGAATTTATTGTCCTTACCAAAATGTAAGTTGGCCTAATCTGCTTGCGATATTTGCCTTCTTGGATCGACTTGCTTGGTCAAAGGAAAAAATGTTTTGGAAAAACAAGGGGAAAAGTTTATTCATATCTAGATTTTAATTCTGCACATGCTATTTTTTTACATCAAAACACATACTGAAGGGTTTGGTGAAATGCTGTAAAAATTTAACATCAATTCCTGTTATCAGAATCTTCTTTAGAAATAGCCGGTCACATTAGTCTGAAAATACTAGTTTAGCAGAGTATAGTACAGGACCAGTCCACAACAGACTGGCGTGGCTGCAGGAGCACACTTGATCATTTGTTTGAAGACTAAGACTGATCAGTTATACTAATGCGTGGAAAACCTGCACCCACACCAGCCCTGTGGTGACAAGACTAGACACCCCTGGTCTAGTAGATCTGCCATCGTAATCATGGCCTTCAAAGGTGCAGTATATGCTGGTGTGGAGCAGCCCCTTCTGCCCTTTTCCTTTTCCATGAACATAAACTTTAACCATGCCTTGATGTGTTTGGGCTCTTTCTTTCTAAAGCATTGAAAAAGAGTGTCAGCGAGTGAAGGAATGGAGAAATGGGAAGGGATGAACTAGGGAGTAGCAGTTTGCACTTGACACCATCCACAACCACATCAAAGTTTACTGATTTAAAACAAATCAAAGTTTACTGGATTGAAAAACAGGATTAAAGCACATTTGCTTTAAAACAATGGGATCTAACTGCTCACCATGTGGCCATGAAGGACAAGGATGTAGTCTTCACTTCCTGCTGTAAGATGAAGGAGTGTGGCTAAAAAGGCTCCTCCTTTGGACTCAAAATTGTGTTTTGTAAGTGACATGAAAACACAGGCCAGCATTTGTTTTCCATTTCTAAATTAGCAGCATGATAAATCTAAACACTCAAACAAAACAACTAATTTGTTTAACAAATTAGAGATCAGGGTTCGGGACAGCCTCCCAATAGAAAGTACCCTATAAGTGATGTTGTGTGTGTATCTTTTAATGTTTTGTGTTGCAGTAAGTTGATCAGAACGTAACCCTGAAAATTCCTAGACTGGTTCTTCAGGAAAACGTGGACTAACTTGTTAGAATGGTAAAAATATTAGGGAACATACTACACATAGTGCAGACACCAGAATGACTCATCCACAGACATGAGTGGTTCTTTTTCACAGTGTAAGTCTTTCCGGGAGAACGAATTTCCTGTGAAGCTGTGGATTGAAGCACCTCACGATGCATATTGAGATGCTCATCTACTCCTGAATGGGATATAAACCTTTTGTATATGGCAGAGGTGGGAGTAAGTCACACGTGCAAGTCACAAGTAAGTCTCAAGGCTTAATCTTAACGTCTCAAGCAAGTCCCAAGTTAATGTGGGAAAATTCAAGCAAACCAAGTCAAGTCAAGTCCTTCTATAAGTCAAGCAAGTCTCAAGTCAAGTCATTGGTCATAAAGAGCCAAACTTACTGTTTGATTTCTTCTTGGCCTTTTAACTCATGCGTTGAAGATGCTTCTCATATGACACCGCTTCATTGCTTTCCTGTTACAGTGCACAAAAAGCCAGAGCCAAATAGTCATGTGAAAAAATGACATATACCAAATGAAAACCTTAGTTTTTTAAACATATGTAAACATCTGGAGCTGTGATCTGCGTATGAACAATACTGAGAGGCTGAGGCAATACAACCAAACACATAAAACTGTTTTTAAAAAATATGTTGTAAAATGTATTTAACAGAAATGCATTTTTCTTGTGAGGAAAAGGTTAGGACATCCCCACATTTATTACTACTTAAAATGCCTAAAATTACAATCAGGTGCACCAACATCAGCTGCTGATGAATAGAACATGGTTAGAGAGGATTTTGTAGGAGCCGGTCTTATTTAAAATACAGATATTTAGTTTGGTTTGCTCCTGATTGTTGAAGTGAGTGATATCATAGTCAGATCCAAGAAGTTCTCAGGCCTTCAAACAAAAGAAGGTTGAAGGTGCATATGAGTCAGGGTTCTTGCCATGTGGATGTCAAAGTTCATGCATCTGTGATCAGAAAAAGACAAGTCCACTGTGAGGTAGTAACGGACGTTACTTTAAAGGTTGTAGTTTGTCAGATGGGCCTCTATACAATACAAATGATATTTCCTCTGAAATATATAATGCCTAACTTAATACTTGTAAATAGCCACAATACAACCAAAGCATATCTTATGGCAGGTTTTGGCTAAGTTTTGCAATGTATGTCTTTCACACTCTCTGTGTATTTCGGTGCGTTTCAAGTCTTTATAAATGGCATCAACAGACTCCTCATCTCTCTGAAGCTTGTACGTTTTAAACAGAACCCGCACTTTAGAGACGGCCCCTCACTGTATCCTGCGTCTGCCGCAGCGATTCTGGTTATAGTAATCAGAAGTGCTGGGTGGAAGGAAAGCCCGGGAACTCCGAAGAAATGTAACGACTGTAGTTTGTTTACCACGATTTAGAAGATGCAGTTTTGGGGGTTTTAGGAGGTTATCTGTGAGCAGTCAGAGGCACGAAACGCGAATATCCGTCGAATCTCCGCCGAATTTCCGATGTCAGTCGAACTCTGGTTATATAGTAGCAGCAGTTTTACATGGTTACAGCAGAACTACTAACTGTAGGTCAGTGCAGTCTTGGAGCAGGAGTTAAACATGGAGCCTGTAGAGTGTGAGTGACTGTATTCCCGTCCCCTGCTCTTCTCAGAACCTACCGTTAACTTAACGTTAGCTAATGTTCGAATAGCCAAACGACACAGTCACGCACCTTTCTGTGTGGGCTCTGTAGTGATTGATGAAGTTGGTTGTGGTGGTCGTGTCACTGATGTTTGACCTGCAAACCTCCATATCGCTGTTCTCTCTTTACTACTTTCATCTACAACACAATCCCCTAATCCAAACCTCAGTACTTCTGGCGTAGCCGGCTTCACTATACGAGCTACTTCGTACGTTTATCTCTGCTGCTCTGTCGCGTTCTGATAGTTTGCCAAGTTTGCGCACATTGCAGCTGAAGTTACCCAATTATGTTGCAACAAAACATTCCTAAAAATGCAAATATTTAATAATAAATCGTCATTTCGAGTCATCTGCCTACAGTCTAAATCATGTCTCAAGTCATGAATACCAAGTCAAAGTCAAGTCGAGTCTTTTATCAGTGTTAATCAAGCAAGGCTTTGGCGACTGGACACCGGCGCAAGTCAAGTCATGTGACTCGAGTCGCCCAGCTCTGGTGTATGGCGTATATACAATTAAACGTTGACTCATATGTATTGTTTAATACAAATAATATAGTAATCAGGGATCATAATGTCTATGACACAAATACATGTCTTCAACACAAATACAGCTATTTTTATTACTAAATGTGATTTGGTTTTCCTTAGGATCTATTTTGCCTTACAACACCCTGCATGAACCTATAAACTAAATAAAATGTATATTAATAGAAAAATATTTAACGTTTTAGACCAAATCTTTCCCTCTAGGCTGTTATAAAGCAGTGTTTCAGGTATCAGGCATCATTGTGCATAAACATATCATGTAATAACTTTTTGTTTGGGAGTTTAGAGCCATCAGACTCTTCAGACCTTCAGTTCCCATCACAGTGAACAGCTATGACTCTTCGTAAAACACAGAATTTCAATCAAACTAGCATAACCACATAATTTTGTAGCATCAGTGGACCCCCCTTCCTGAGCTAAAGTCAACTGAAGTTTTAAAAATAGTGTTAAATGTTCCCTTTAAGTGTTTAACTTAATAAACACTTCATGTTTTATGCAAAACCCCTCATATATCTGGTTACATCTTGTCTTATGAAGAAACTATATTTATTATTTATTTATTAGATATTATTATTATATTAAATCTTACAAATAGACTATAACTACAACAACCTATTACAGCCAATTATTGTCAAGCTATGTCTTCTAACTGCTGTAAACTCCAGGGATGGGCTGATTTTCCACTCGATCCGATACTAAGTAATACCAAGGATAATATTACGATACTTTAAAGCTGATTTTTGGGATGTGGTTTTGAACAATGATAAATGGTAAACATAAACAACACTTCAACAGAAAATCTGACTTTAATATTACATAAACCTTCATCAATCAGAGTCTCTTAGAGGACTTACTTATTAATAACATAATTCAATTGAGTAATAGCAAGTATCAGTTCAGTGTGTAATAATATTCAAATAATCTGTTCACCTAAACTAGGACTGTCAATTGAAAACCCAGTCCCTAAATGTGTATTTATTACATTAATATCTGAATAATTACATTTAATAGTTCATTATATATCTAATGAAAGTTAAACAGTATCAAAACTACTAGGGCAGATAAAAGTAAAGAATAAGTATATCTAATATTTTGTTGGGTGTTTTCCACGTTTGTAGCATGCTATTTACAAGAGCTGTGCTAAATAGTCAGACTTTTGCTTGTGAGTCCAGCAGTTATATATGCACAGTTCAGCGTCGGTTCTTACTTATCAGCTTTTCCTGGACGCAGATGAGGAAGGCGGAAGGAAAAGTAGTTCCTACACTACACCTTTACTTTACAGAAGCATGTTTTAATATTTTCACTCAGAGATAGGATGCACATCCATCCTACTAAATACATAAACATATGATATCGATATTTCTGTGCCAGAAACGATTCTGAAAAGTAAACGCCAGGATAGGAAGTACCGATATTTAGGTATCCATCCGCAAAGCCCTAGCGAACTCAGGAAAACTGTAAACACCTATAGGCTAGTGATACTCGTGTGTTTCAGAGGAATATAAGCATTGTAGGTTTATTTTCACTTGGGTTTTAGCGAATTGCTGCTAGTTTTAAGAAGACACATACCAGAATGCCCTTTAAAACAAAAGGATTTTCCTCTTTTATTAATACTTCAGAAAAGCCTACACTCGAGAGAAAGCAGCGGTCTCCATACACAAACAACAAACAGGATAAACACAGTAAACAGAAGAAACCGGCATACTTACATTATAAACAAGTTCTGTACCACTTACGAATAAAGAGCTTTATTTCTAATCACAAATAAAAATGGACCGTCATAAATCATTTCTGGTTGTCGCGAACATCTAGAAGAACGAGCATCATCACCATCCGGCATCCTGCGACCAAAGCACGTTCACAGCAAACGGACAACACAATCACACAGTACCAGCTACCTGCGTCCCAGTTAAATAAGTGTCTTATTATCCCCCTCTTATTTCTAAAGGTCAGTATATTTCCACACGGTGGAAACCCCTTTTCCGTCCAGCACCCTCCCAAACTCTGTGCTGGACTGAGCGCTTTCGGAACCCGCTCCACCAGCACGCACTGAGAGAGCCGGAGCGCGCGACCAGCAGAGGAGCTTCAGTCTGGCAGAGGTTCAAATCAGCCGCCTCCCCCGCGTGCATTAAACTAAGTGGGCATTCGTGGTGTAGCAATGTAAGTCACCCTGCCTAGGGCTATACAAAGTGCCCCCCTAACTCCTTAAAATGAAGGGAACGATAATGTACTCTAAACTGACAGATCTTTGAATTCGACATGGTGACCGAATCTCCAGCACTCCGAAAATAATATATACAAGTCATCGCTGGTATTTAAACAGTTTACACTCTCTGGACTGAAGTATGTGATACGCTGTCAGCCTTTTGTTCGGAGTTGGCTTGTTTGTTAACAGCCAGTTAGCAGAAACCTCCTGCCCCAAAATTCACACACAGGCGTGCTTTTTCTGGTGAGTGTCAAAATGTGTCCGAGTTGAACGCATCTATTTCCTTTACACCCCACATCTCAAATGTATGGAGCCCCTGAGGAGGCAGGGTGATTGTTTGTTAATGAAGCATGACTATGAATTAATATATTATGGTCACAAGTTAATATAATGAGGCCACGAGTTAGGTTTAGTGAGCGTTAGTATATTTATTTATATCGGAAACTGTGTCCTCAGTTATCCTCAATTAATTTGTGGCCTCAGCCTCTATATAGTAAACTGTAGCCTCAGTATAATAAATTGGGCCTTCAAAATAATAATTGTGGTCTTACTATATTACTGTGTGGCCTCAATATAGTAAATGTAGTCTCAGTATATTCATTTGTGGCTTCAATTTGTGGCCTCAGCATATTAATATGTGGCCTCAGTAAATTGCAGCCTCAATATTTTAATTGTGACCTCAGTATATTAATTTGTGGCCTCGAAATAATACTTAATGGCCTCAGCATGTTAATATATAGCCTCAGTACAGAAAATTGCTGCCTCTATATTTTAATTACTCAATATATTAATATGTGGCCTCATAATAATCATTTGTGGCCTCAGTGTAGTAAATTGCGGCCCATATATGATCAGCATGGACTGCTGACTTACAGGCACAGACGGGTCATCTGATCTGAAGAGCAGGATATTTCCCAGGAATCTGAAAGATTTAAACATGAAAGAGTCTGAAAGAGTAAAACCGGAACCATTCATTATTCTTTGAGAGGACTGCAGCAGCTCACTAACATGATAAATGTCTTTTCTAATATTTATGCACTCGGGCATATAGTTTACATCCGGGGTTTTTAAACACTGACACTGTTCATGAAGATGTGTATTGGGGAATGTTATTACATCACAGCCGTGTCAGTGATTATTTAGTCCTGCTACTTTTATTTTTGGCTCTATTTCGGACCACTTCACTGTTGCTAAATTTGGGCAGGTTCGACTGAGTGCAGACTTTGGAACAGGCTTTGTTTCTGTAGGTTTGGGCAACATCCCAGTGGCAGCGTCCCAAATGCTCCAGTGAATCTAGTCCCCTTCTATTAGCTCACTACGCGCGGAACGAGGTTTCGGTTTGAGACACAACCCAGTCAGCCTCCTCTGCCTCTCGCCAGCTGTTCACAAGCTGAAGTCCGCTTCTTGTTCCAGTGCCCCCGAATTGTAACTGCTGCACTGTTTAAGGTGGAACGGGGGAAACTAGAACAAGAAGCTGGCGAATAGGAAACCGACTTCAGCCTCGTCGCTGTCGCCGTGATTTCCTCGAACATGGCTTCGGTTCGGACACAACCCACACACCCCCCCCTCCCACCCATACAATCCCCCGGCGGAAGGGGTATTCAGTCTAGGTCTATGGAAATGCAGCGGCATTGCTTGACGCGCTGCACGCGCTTCTTCTTGGTGGGCGGCTGCAGGTCGGGGCAGTTGAGCGTGTAGGTCATGGTGGTGAAGCGGCGCGGCTTGCAGAACGAGCACGATTGGAAGGCGCCCTCCTCCTCGGCGCGCACGTGCCGCGGGATGTAGAAGGAGTTGCACTGGCCGTAGCAGAAGCGGTTGATGATGGTGAGGCTCGCGCAGCCCTCTTCATGGAGCGTCTGTTTCAGCGGCTGCGTCTTGCACCAGTCGCGCTTCAGGTAGCGCCTCTCCGTCACGTGCAAAGCCTCTTGGCTCGACTCCAGCACCTCCTCGGCGGAGGAAGCGGCGGCGGCGGAGGAGGAGGAAGAGGAGGATGAAGGTGAGGATGCGCGGCGGCGCTCGGACTCGTTGGCGCTACTTTTGGCCGGGTGAGGAATGGCGCCCTGAGAGCCGCGGTTCCCCTTCGCGTCCGCTGCTCGCCACACCAGCGTAGAGGCCAGCAGCAGCAGGGCGCAGAGGACGCGCGAGACATCCGCCATCCTGAGGACAGGACACACAAGCGGTCAGTGACTACAGGGGACAAAGCGGCATAGACTTTCCGAAGCTACAGAGGATGCGACTGTAGCTTCATATGTGCGTCACAGGAGAGCTTTCTCATAGGACGCAATATGAAGTGGTTCAACTTTGCATGAGAATTTGAATGCGGAAGACTTAAAACTAGAGTAACTAGTGCAAATAGCACTTAAACCAAGCCCAGACAGTCACCCAACCTGGAACAGTATCATAATGGACTTTCTAAAGCTACTAAGAAAGCAACTGTGCATGTCATGCCCTATGAACTGGTTTGACCCAGCTGTGTATAAGAATTTGAATGCACAAGAATGAATGTTCATTTTGGTTAGCATGGAATCACAAGTCATTAAAAAAACTTCCATAATAATAATGACTTTGACCTCAAATTAAGGCTCCAGAGCTCTCTAGCGTGTTGCTCTAGTTTGTATAAGAAAGCACAAGAATTCTCTGTCCAACCTGTGCACCAGTAATACAATGAATTGAAAAAGAAAGAAGAAAAAAGCACAACATGGAAAAGTGCCATCCCCAATGAGGAAAAAAGTCTTGCACACTCATTCCCAAAATATCCCAAAAAAGTAGGTGATGCGATTAAGATGAATGACATATGGCCAAAAATTGATGCCCTAAAAACCAGTGTCATAAAATGCAATACTTTAAATAGCAGCCCAACATGGAACAGTCTCATCATGAACTTTCCAAAGCAAGCCAGAATGCAGATTCATAATTTTAATGCAATAAGAATGGACTACGCAAGGCGCAAATGGTAGTGCATTACTAGTGCACTGGTGGTAATAACGACGCAACTTTGGAAGTAAAAAATAGGCTGAAGCCCAACATGGAAAAGTGGCACCATGAATCAGAAAAAAAATCTTTGTGTAGTGACTTCCTTACATCCCAACAGTGAAAGGACTTATAACCTCAAAGCATGCCCTAAAACTAGTGTCACTAATGCAAATAGCCTTTAAACTAAGTTTAGACAGTCACCAAACATGGAATAGCATCAATGAAGACTTCCAGAAGCTATTAAGAAAGCAACTGTGCATGCAAAGCCCTTAACACTCTCTTATATGATGCTGCAAAATGTTGTACCATTTTTAGTGCAGTAGAATTTTCTACACTGGTGGCATTTCTAAATCTACTTATCAACAGAAACCAGGCAGAAACCCAACATGGAAAACTGCCATCATGATAAAAAATGATAATGGGACAACTGGAACAGTATCATCATGACCTCCGATGTAGCTGATCAGTCAAGACATGCATGGTCTTCAGTTTTGCCCTGGAACTAAAAGACAGTTCTATGGCATCTGTAAAAATGGCACTACCGGAAAACCTGGAGGCCTAAAATATGTCTATACTGCCTGTTAATGTCTATAGAAAACAGTGTATAGATACAGTGATAAAGTCTTGCCATATAAGGGAATCTATTTGACGTTACTTAACAACTGTTTGAAGCAAGTATGATGATTTAGCAGCATACTTGCAAGATGCTACTTGGCGCACCATCCATTTCATCCCTCTAGTCTCAAAACTAAAGAAGCGAACTTCAGACCACATGTGCTGGCTGATCAGTATTTGGGGTCAAATTCTAGAAATCAGATTTTTTGCCAAAGTGTACATGATTTTCAGCTGAGCCTTTGAGGCACCAAAATAAAACTAAATAAACCTCAAATAAAATTGTGCTGAGCGCACCACACTTTTACTGCAGTATGTGCTTATGGGAACTGAGGCCTTGGCGTCTTAAACTGAAATGATGGCTAACTTTATTATGTGCATGATGAAAGCACTGATTCAGTGTTATGTAGCGTGAAAGTCTGGATGAACATCTAATGGTACCTATTTGATCACTTGTAGTTTCCATTACTTGTATTTATAATCATCAACATATTTGTGCCCAGAGAACACATGGAACAAAATATACATATTAATATTAATGGGTTAAAGAAAAGGTTTAGACCGGGCAGCAAATCAAACCAAGTAATTCAATATGGTCACGTTCAATTTCCCATGAGACTATAAAAAGTGCTATTAAAGGAGCACAAAAATGACCTAAATCCATCAGATGTTCTTCAACAGGGCGAGACGGGAGCATATCTGGTGTAGATTTAGTTTTCCATTACACTCTGAGGAATGGTTCGGGATTTATGTACTTCTCACCAGGATGACACACCAGACCTTTAAAGGCAGCCTATCAGCTCCTAGTCATCATCATCAGAACCATCATTATACCTGACACAATGCTGAACTAAGACCTACAACATGTCCAAACCTACATAAACTGTGTTAATCCAGCCCTGTTTGTTCTGAATCAAAAATAGAGACTTTCCTGACCTGGTGAATAAACCCAACTACCGTAACAAAGAGCTTAAACCTACTGGACACCTGCTCCTGGACCATCAGGTCACTGAAGGGCATCCTCAGTCAACTCCAGTGTGTAGGTGCTCAGATCTCTCACCTGTCAGTGTCCCGGACGACGAGGGTGAAGCCAAGTGGTCTTTCTGGAGGGATCCGAGAACAGAAAATTGACTTGAGTGGGGTAAACGGTGTCAGCAGGACAGAGGGAGAGACAGAGATAGAGAGAGGAGCCAATAATGCTTAAAGAGATAGAGAGATAGAGAGATAGAGGCAGCAGAGGGGTTTTAATCCAAACTGCAGCAGCGCCCCACTGGCTCCTTTTTAAATGCCTGCCAGCTGAGCCGGACGCTGCGCTTCCCTCCACGTTATTGGCTCAGGACAAACTTACCGCCCCTCTGCACTTCACCAAACAAGCGAGGGAAGCCGCCGAGAGGAGGAGTACGATGATGAAGATGATGGGGCGAGGAGGGTCTTGAGCTCAAGGGAGCAACAGGCTACCCAAAACTCACCGCCACACAGCGACACGGCCAGCAGCTCCTCTTAATTCATCTCCAGCTGAAAGTACAGAAACGCTTGCGTGCTTTAAAGCCAAGTTTCAGAGTCGATGTCTCCAACAAGCCTAACCTCTTCCCCCCGTGCTAAATTTAAACACACTGAAGTTAAATAAATATCGAATAAAAGCCTATTTAAACGTAGAACCAAGAAATAATGAAACTTTATAGCTCATTCTAAAGATGTACTTATTTGTTTATTTTATATTTAGTTAGTTAGTTAGTTAGTTGTGGTCAGTTTAAAAATAAGGTGCCCGGGGACATTTCCAGGTCATCTTCAAATATTCGATATTTCTATCTATTAAATAAAGAGAGAGGACAGTTCCAATTTCGTGAGTTTTGATCACGTAACTGTTGCTGAAGGCCAACAGCAGCTGACCCTGCCGAGTGAAGTTATGGTGAACTTTGAAACACTCAATACAGCTAATAATAAAAGATCTCCATTTCCCCCTCCCGAGATTTGTCGTTGCTGCTTTTTACACCGCGTTCACACCGACAGCGACGCGACAAAGCGGCCAGAGTTCATTCATTTTCACTGAGAGCTGTCGATTTCCGAACCAGGAGGCAGCGCGAACGATGGCGATGGTAAGTGGGCGGAGTCAGCGACGCGACAAAGCTGAGCGAAGTTTAACTTCCTGTAAACTAGGAGCGAAACGCTGTGGCGATTACCAATAGGCCCTTTTCACACTTCGATGCCGTTAAGAGGAATTACTGACAAAGCAGGTAAACACTCATCCGGTTATTTCAAAACATGGAAGTAACAGGTTGTCTTGAATATGCACACAAAACACAACAATAAGAATAAAGGATATTCTTACAAAGAAATAGTACAATAATGAAGGAAACCAGCTAACTTATTTAACATGGCTAACCTGAAAGGAACTGTTCACATATTAACATATGTAATGTGTAAATGTAGTTTTAAATGTTGTGAATTGGGGGTAATTGTGAGATCATTCAAATTAACCAGGAACAATGACAAAACTCGTGAAGTACAGTCCTGCAGCGTAACTGAGTTGAGTCAGGCTTCTTTTTCAGTAGCACTAAACTGATAAATGAACTTCTGATGGAGTTGAAGTCGCTTCTTAGTCAAATATTCTGTTCCACTTTAAATGGTGCTGCGGTTTCGTTTAAGGTGGAAAGGAACTTTGAATGAGAAGCCGACTAAAGCCACTTTCTTCTGCTCCGGAATAAACTGATTCTCCTAACTTTTCGAGGGACAGGAGTGTACAGCCCAACCTCTGAGCAGGAAAGGATCGAACGGACACTTTCGGCTCGCCAAACTGACGGCTGTAGACATTTGCTCTAAAATTAGGACCTTTCGGCTTGACTCGACCCATTTTGATCGTAATGTGTGCTTGGTTGTAATTAATGAGATCCCAGATATGGCCGTTTTGGTTTGGGGTTGTGGCACTGAGGAGCATAGCAATACGCATTACAGCTCTCTTGCGCTATTTGTTTTGGTTCGACCGGAAACCAAATTAGCTGCTAACAGAAACAAACGGAAGCGAGAACCAAGAAATGTGAAAAGTGCCTATAGGAATTGAGCATTGAGCAGGTTGGAGAGGGCTTTATTTCCCCCACCCTGAAACAGTACACTACTTTTTAGGTTCCTGGATATTTGTTCCTACTAGAGATGGAGGAACGGCGGCGGTGCTTTTGCCTGCATATATACAGCAATCACGCAGATCGAACACAGATTATCATTTTATTAGCCGTCAGTGAAAGCAGCCAACGGCGCTTATGCAGAAAGGAGGCAACTACACATTAACCACGAAAGATTCAGTTGTATGACTCCTTCGGTTGTATGACACAGACGGCTTCTATTAACATGTGCCATATGTCGTATACGTATATGGATGGCTGAAAAAGAGATGCAGTTTAAAAACTAATGCACTATTTGTCAATGGCATCAATACAACAAGTCATGTATCCCCACCCCTGCTTTAATCACTAGGTTATATCTAGTCTCGAAAAGACATTTGTGATGAACTTTACGCTTTCGAGCTTCTGGTGGATTTTTACACAGCAGTGTTTTCTAATACTCGGCAAGCAAGTGGTAGAAGTGGTCAGATAGCAGCAGCCCCCTCTGTTGGCCAAAACAAAGCACAACCAAAGACGTCTGTCCGTATGATCTGCTGCAGGTCAGATCAGATTTTTAATTCACAGTTAAAAACAGGCACATTTCCGTGGACGTCTGGTCACCCTAGTCTAAAAGTAGCTTTTAGGAATATCCTTTGCGATCTACGCCCTCTTTTATCCACAGTTTATTCAGCATGTCGCCCCTAAACCTTCAACTTCTGCTCCTTTGCGCTTTAGTTATAGTAACTTTATAGCCCTTCTAAACAACTGGCCACAGAAATAAACACACAGAGAACATTAACACGCCTCTCCAGAGAAAACCGAGGAGCAAAAATTAGACTAAACTAACAGATAACCCACTAAAATAAACTTCAGCCGTCTCACAAGCTGTCTCTCATCGCGGAGTTGAATGTTCCTGTCCTTCTACTTCATCAGAGACATCAGAGCCAAACTCCGCACAAATCCCCCGCTAATGGGAGTGAACCCGTTACAACCAGCGCTTTAATACGGCTACTGTGCTCTGTTAAGACACGGGCGGATGCGCTCAGGCCTGCGTGCGTACACTTCCACAGGGCGGACATCGAGTTCAGACCGAGTGTGTCCAGTGTCAGTCTGCAGCCAGACCCGCACCTTTAGCCAGTAGTACTCATTCTGACACGAGGTGAAGAGCAGAAACGGCACACTGGAGCATTTTAAACACAGCACTGCATAAACTTCAAGTAGCAGTAATAAATAGATAAATAAAGTCACAAAATTACACCTCGTGCATTATTCACAACGAGCGAATGCTCCAGGCAGTAAGAAAGGCATGCTGTGTATGTTTTAAATGACAGATCAGAAGGACAAAGATGTCTTGCCCATTATAAATGAGACAGATGGAGTATAAAGTTTACATTTACCATTTTACAATTTAAATGCTGAGGCTATCTGGCCATCCTAATCCCACTTCTCCATTGTGTTCTTCTGACCCAGCCTTCACACCCAGTCTGAGATTACACGACAGAAAAGATCTTGGTATGGTAAAGCGTAGTGCGCCACCCTGTGGTGCACAAAAGGAACTTCAAATGAAACGCAAACGCTGTTTTGAAGTGGCAACTTTATGCTCTTTAAGACACAAGCATACATTTCAGATTACCACATTTAGGAAAGCTTAAATATTAAAATTTGTAATACTGTTTCATTCTTACAAACATCATATGAAACACATCAGTATATATTTTTTTAAAACCCACTTCATTGAAATTGCTGACATTAAGACTTTAACCATTTAGCCTGAAAAATAAATACAAGGTAAATAAGGCCACTATCTAAAAAAATCCTTCCATCCAGATCACACACCGTCACTCACAATACAGACAGAAAAGTCTAATATTAATCGCTCTTCACACTTACCCTGGCTCACAGTTGCACTTGCTAAATTCAAGCTTTCACTTGCCAACTTGCAGAACATATCCCAACACATTCTCACTCTCAGGAGAGTGTGATTAAGGCTCTTACACCTTATACAGCCAACAAATAGTTGTAAGACTTAAGTTACAGGACTTATCCTGATGTACTGGAATGACACATGATGCAGCGCTTCTGCTAAATTAGCAGAATATCCACACCGATATCCATCAAAATAGGGCTAATTTAAAATTAGCCTCTAAATATCCTTAGAACAGCACAAGCTCAACAGCGAAATCAAAGCTACTAAAAAAAAACAATATAATCTGAACTGGGTTTTACCCTGCAGTACAAAAAAAAAAAAACCCAAAAAGAAAGGCATAAAGCACAAGGTTGGTCTTTCACATACACCATTATTTGGTTGCCATGCTGTCACATCGACCGTACCACAATAACCCCTAAAATATAACCAAATGTCGGAACTACATCAGATGAAGTTTTAAAAGCACTTCAAATACGAATATATATAAAAAATAAAAAAATCACAATTACTCCAAGATAATCAACAAAGAACAGTTCAAACTTGCAAACTTGTAAATAAATTAAGACCCCTGAACAGACTAGATGCATAAGAAATCACATAGAATCAGGCCAAAGTGGTCAACCTGATGAAGCAGATCAGATTTGAGATGTACCACAGTCTTAAAGGTCTATGGGTTTCATAGCCGAGAGCAGTTTGACCTGCACGAGAGGGTTCTTAGGGGAACCTCTGTAGTGACTCATGTCTTTCTTGGCAGCTTGAAGCAGGACAGACTTTGGACATTCAGATGGTGTGTTTTTAGTCGAGAGGGAATCACCTTTTGTCTTGGGTGCCAGCGTGTTGGTTACATCTCCCAAGGCACAATGCCTAATAGTGCAGCAAGTTTCTGACTTCATGGGGGGTACCGGTGGCTGTGGTTGCGGGGAAACTCTCTGATCTCTGAGGCTTGGGGCCTCTGTAATGTGACTTTGAGGCATGCCAGTGGTCAGGCCACTTTCTAAACTCAACGTTTTTATGACAGCAGATCCTCGACTGGCAGCACACCAGCCAGACCGTACATCTTTCCTCTGACTGACCAGAGAGTTAATCCTCCTGACTGACTGCCGCACAGGCGTCCGCTGGAACTTCAGAGGAGACCGGGCCAATTTGGTTCTAGGAGAATTGAGAGTCAGCATGTTGAAACGTTGTACATGTTCAGCCACTCTCGTCCTCCGTGGTTGCACCTGATCTGCAGAGTGCTCTCGCTGATGGCTCTCTTGTGTAGGGACTTCATCCTGGCTTGACGATTCTGAAGACACTTCCACAAGTGATGGTTCTTTAAACTCCTCAGACTGTGAGGAGTCGAGGTCCTTGTTTCGCACTCTTGCTGCAAATGGTGTAGACTGAACTGTGATGGAACTGTTAAGTCTGAATGTAACAGGGCTTTGGATGTCAAGAGCATCAATTAGCCTGCTGCAGTTTGCAGAACCTGTTGAGCTGCCCACAACCAAACAGCTGTTTTCAACACTCAGAGAGGTCTCCTGGGTGTTCTTGACCATCACAGGACTTTCTGCAGTTTCAGTATCAAACAGTACACTGTCTATGTGTAAAGGAGACAATGGAACCATCTCAATTTGTCCGAAAGTGACATTATGATCACCCGCTAAGCTTTGTGACACTTGGAGAGAGAAATGTTTTTTCAGTTCATCAGAAGCTACAGCTGAGTTTTCCGAAGGTAAAGAGCACTCAGAGGAAGCAGGGTTATCACTTGCTTTTTCTTCAGTTTTCTCCTTGGGCTCCTCTTTGTGGTCCTTATCAGTAACATGGAGGGTACTAACAGGTTCATCAAAAGCTCCTCTGATTCTAAGAAGAGTAGGACCTGTCTGAGAGTTATCCTCACTGAAAGACTCAGAACTAGCCAGGCTTTCAACACTGGTAGCACAGCAAAGATTCTTTGGGATGTTGCAGACTAAAGGCGGCTTGCTGACGACAATGATCGGTTCTGAGTGGTAGGTGGTCTTGAGGCATGCGCTCATTGGGGTGTCTGAGAAAGAGCTTCCTGTGTCAGCCTGGGTTCCATCTGGAGTCTCCCTACTCCAGGAGACTGCAGGTTCCTTATTGCCACATGGGGTCAGAAGGTTGTCTTCAGACTTACTGATGTACTTGGATCCTGTGAAGCAGATTTGGCAACAGCATAGTATTGCTTTCACTCACAAAGCAGTAAAATATAGACACTACATCAAAACAATATGTGAAAATGGGTCACCAAAAATGTCCAGCTGAATTCTTGCAAAGTCAGATGATTTTCCTGCTCAGGAATACCTAAATCAACCCATCAGCTAATTACCAGGTTTAGTTGGTTTGCTAGAGCAGAAAAATCACCAAACTGTGGCAAAAGATGCACATTTATTTTGGTTTTCCAATTTGTTAAAAAAATATGTACACTATATACTTCATGATATAAAAAATCCAAGTAAAAATAAAGCGCAAATCAGACACTGACCTGTTGAAGCGCTGTTTTTCAAAACAGACGGACTAAATGCGATGTCTTTGGTGAAGTGAAAGTTGGTGACGCTCTCTTGTGTTGCAAGGCGCCAACCAATAACCTCTGACCCCTTTGGCACCGGTAGAGAATGTGAAACGACACTCTGTTGGAATAAAGGTACCTTCCTTTTACTCCTTATTATATGCCACACACGTTAACTGTTGAGATATTTACAAAAGCAACCCTCTCAAAGAAATACCAGTAATGATTGAATTAGCCAATGTAAATTTATTTTAGAGCAAACAGACATTTCAGTATAATGCATTAGGATATCAGAAAGTGTTTCATTAATGCAACAACAAACCCAACCCACACCATCATTCACATATGGACAAAAAGAAAGGTTAAAAACAGTTACATGATATATTAAAGTGTTTTTCTTACATTTTATCATCATAAAAAAACATTTCCAGTAATTATAGGTTAGGTTAGATACAACTAATATACAGTCATCTCTTTTCCTAGTATATCACAAGGTGCAAAGTTAGGTAAAAGTCACCAACATACAAACGGCGCAATAATTCAAATTAGTGTTTTCACAGTTAAACTAAATAGAAAAATGCTTGTTGTTTGCCTTTATGAAGGCTCATTGATCATAGCAAGAATAAAGACACCTGATTCATTTCAGCATTTCTTTTTTAAAGACAATTCCTTTTTACTTGCATGAAAAGTAAATGTTGTAGTGATAACTGCAAGAGTTTATATGCAAATAAGCGCAAAATCTGTGAATAACCATTTTACATGTCAGTTTTCTATTTGTAAAAGATTTAATAAAGGTGCTCTGGTTAAATAAATGTATTATGCATCCTTATTTCCAGTCATATCTCACTCTTTAATCAGCTTTAAATTCCTTTTCTTTCTCTGTTGTACTTAGAGTATTTACTGCATAAAGGACAAAACTCTAGTATCAGTTATAAGAGTAATAAAAGATGAAGACAGTTATAAAGATCTGAGACAAATTAGCAGATACATGATCTGAAAGCAACTAATATCTACCATGGACATTAGCACCACAGACTCTACAATGTTGTACAACTGCAACAGGCCTTGATCCAGACCTGGTCATTATCCAGCTACTTTTAGCACTCATTAGTGATTCTGGATATGAAGACTTGAGGGCTCAAAGAGCACACTTCTGTTCCCATATGCAAACAATAAGACATACCTGTGTCATACTGGAAAAGACATTGGTCAACAAACCCCCAGAATCAATAGAAGAAAGTGCAATATAACCGGACCAAATAAACAGATGAAAACCAAAAACACCAATCTGTCTACAATTATTTGTACCAAAGTCAATTATAAAATGCAGGAAAATTACAGCCAAAAACAAAATCGCAGAGAGACACACAAACATGCAAATTTTTACAGTACTGACAAAACAAGGAGACAGAGGAGGTTGATTTAAGTTGGATTGTGCAGTTTCTTGATGGAGCAGTTTATGGAGATGGACTTACACAATCTCTGTTTGTTTTCCCAAGGCTAAATCGCAGACGCAGGGACTTCCTCATTGCCTCTTTTTTAGTCACTCTTGGAGAAAAGCATCCAGCTTTTCCTGATTCGACTCTGATAAAACAATCAACCACAATCATAGAAAAAAAGGTAAGGAACAATGTAATGATCTTGAGCATTCAAAATTTTTGGTTTTCATATGACCAACATGCCTAATTTGTTGCAGGATGGACTCAAAAGACATAAGCTGAAAATGTAAAACCTTTGATATAACTTATTTTCAATCAGAATGTTGATACCAGAACATACCTATTAATGTTTCGGTGGCTCAGTCTTTTGCTCTTTCTCCGTGCAGAGCTAGCAGACAGCCGGCTAGATCTCCCCACAGAGGATAAAGCATTCTGAGAGGAATCTAGTGTCCCTGAGGCACTGTGCACTGAAAAAAAAACATTAAATGTGTGGGGTTTTTTTTAATGATTTCATAAAGCTTTAAAGTCAAAAAGCATAATTCAAGCAAAGACATCTCCAAGCATACTAAAACCATATACAAATTGAAATATTTAAGCATTTGCAATTAAAAACAGTATGAACAACAAAACTGAAATTCCAGGTAAAGGGGTGAAACATTTAACACATGGTTTATTGTTACAGAGAAAAATTTAGTAAAAATGACTAGCTTGTTATTATTTAAAACTCCATTGTGTAAACACTGTAGGGCTGTGATTAATTGCTTGATTGCTTACATGATTTGTAAAAAAAAGAATCAATACAAGGGTCTGTTCTCGATTATTCATCTTGGTAATTAGTTTAGTCAGATTTAAACAAGGTAACGTTAGTATAAAGCAGTGCTCAGCAGTCTGAACATTATTCACAAGGGCGAGTAATTGGTATTCAAGTCTTGTATACATCAATAAAAGAGAGGAAATCAGCACCAGTAGGATCTCACAACTGCATGCATGTTTGTATTTGTACATTCGTGTACAAGATGTAAAAGGTACTAGGGCTAAGCTAGCTAACTGCCAACAAGTTACTCCAATAATGTTCTTCCTAAAGTGCATCACCACTGTAATTACTGACATTTGTAGCAAACACACTACCTGGTAGCTGGATGTGTGTTTCGTTGTTTGTTCATGACTGTACACAAGAGTAACGTCTGCTTGTCAGACAAAAACTCAGGACAGCGTTAGGTTGTTGTCATGGTGTTATTTTAGTTTCTGTGCACTGTTGCGACAAATAGTGATAATAAGGTGTGGATGAAGTATTTAAACAGATATAACACTAATGTATGACTCACTAGAATTGATGGAATTCACTCATTAACTGTATTTTAACCAAGACAGCCCCAGTGATAAAGGGATACAGCAGAGGTTATGCCAACTTAAACGTAGATCAGCCACTTTTCAGTAACTACAGATTACAATAAGGATAATTCAGCTTATTTCAAATACTGATGGACGAGGAGAAAAGCAGTTATACTGTGAAAAATTATTACGGTAGTCAGAATTCTTTGCTGCACCAGAATGTTACTGCAGCGCCATTTAAGGTGGAACGGAAATCTAAATAAAAAGCTTGCGAAAAAGGGAAAATAATAACTGCTGTTTGCATGACTTCAAGTTAGCATAGTCAGCTAAATATAAACAAAGTCTATTGAAACCATCTTTTTAAGACAAATGACAGAAATTGTTGGCATGTTATGCAAAGACAGAGACTCCTCAATGCGAGCAGCTGCAGCAACAGTTAGAATAGTTCCACATATACAGCATTTTAGCTCTGTTTAAATCAGCTTAAGTTACATCAGTGCTTCATCCACTTCTTATCACTGTCACGAAAGTGCACAGTAATTTAGTGGCCGTTTGAGCATTACTGTGCATTGAAAGATTACTTGACCAGGGACTGCAAAGGTACCTGATTAACGCTAGTTAACCCTGCTAATATTACAGTATTTCAGTAGCTTTGTTAATTAAAATGGCCCACCCATGACTGTCACAATTAAATGTACTTAATTTGTAAATTAATTTGGTTATACTCCTGAAAAAAACATATTGTATTTAATGCCATTTATCAGTAATATAGGGTCTGGAGAGTCTTTTAAAAATTGCACCTGATCCAGGTGTGGATCCTCCGCCAAACAAGGCATTGGGGAACAATTCCAGGCCAAGATTCTTCTTGATGGACCTACGCTTCTTGTTGGAGAATCCATAACTCTGTCCTGACTCCATGGGAAGTTTGCGCTTAGGTGTAATGACAACAGGCGTAGCAGTTGAAAGGACTAATAGAAAATTAAGATACAAATCAAGAAGTCAGCTCAATTAAAAACTAACTCCAATGTCAACTTAATTTGTAGCATGAAGAGAAAAATCTTTGCAAAAGCGTTTGCTGGGAAGCATCTCTCAACCATTTCACCCATAGCACTATATATAATTTCAAAATATACTGCATACATTTGATGCATTTTGACCTTGTACTCCATTTCCTTATACACAAAACACATTTAGCAACTTCTTAGCAGGACCAGATTTTGTAAAGCTCAAAAAGTCAGAACAATATGCAGAAGTACCAAAACGCAACAGTAAAATTTACACTGGGCAGACATTGCTGTCCAATAATTAGGCTATTGCAAGCTTACCGATTTCATACTTTGTCACAGCACAAAGTGCCATTAATTTGTGTTCTGCAAAGTAATGTTCATGCAATGCATTTATAAGCAGCATAGAGTGCTAGGGAGTGGTGGTTGAAAAACACTGGCCTTAAATAATTAGAATTCAAGAAAGAACTTTAACACGTATATACTCATTCAGTTAAAGGAAACTGAATAAATAGATACATTCGGTCAAATCATAGAAACTGGGATCAAGGACAACCATTCAATGACAGATGGTGTGTCATTTCCAAGCAAGAACAAAGAAACAGCCAAAAAGTTGCATATTTATTCAACTAAGCAGGGCAAGCATGACAACAGATGCACTGTAAAGCTCCCAAATGCATAACGACCAAATAATTCTTTCAAACTTCTTTCAGTGATTTGGCAAACTCTAGGGCAAGCAGCAATTTTATAAGAAAAGCTGTATTACCTCAAGACAAATCTATTAGGTACTAAGGTACCAGGATCTTCATGCATTCAACAGTTGTGCAGCCAAGCCTAACCTGAGCATAATCTTTACCCACCTGTTCCATCAGGCTGAGGTGTATGTGAAGGGGTTCTATTACTTTTTAATTTACTGAGAGCTCCATTTACCACATCTGGAACGCAAGACAAAGCCACTCATATGTGAAAGTCTACACCTTTTAGAGGTCCCCTCGCATTCTGTTCTGTCCCAACTATGCAACTTTTATAAAATGGTAGGTTTCTTCAAGAAAAAAAGAAAAAAATCCACATTTTCTGTTCTCACACACACACCCCTCACCTCCTAAACTGCGCCTGCATTTCTTAGCCCCAGAGGGTGTGTTTCCTTCCTCCACAGCATCTAATGGGGAAAACACTCCAGCCTCACAACCCAGCATTGCAGGAACTTTAGCAATGAGGAACTCTGGCACCACACCTGCAGAAAGGTACACAACAGCACAAAACTATTCAGTATTTTTCAATCACAAGAATAAAGTTTGTAATTGAATGCATCTGCCTTTTAATCTTAATCTGTATTCATGGATGAGATACCCAGGTCTTCAGCATTATCAATGAGGCATTGCACAACAGCAGCTTGAAGTTTTAGTTTCTTCTCAGTGCTGGCACTCATTTTTTCTGTGCCTTCTCCACAATGCAGGAGGTTTGGAGCAAAGATTACTGACAGGTTGCTACTATCCATCTTGTTTTCAGCACATCTGGAAAAGATAACGGTCAGATGTTACATTATAATTTAGGGACATTTCTCCAAGACGTTGAAGAAAATCTACATAATGCAATATGCAATTACATTTTAAATGTCTGATGGTGCTGACCAATCAAAAATGCTGTGTGAAAAGGTTTATTAAACAATAAAAAGAAACAAACACTAGACATGTGTGCAGGTAAACCTTAAAAATGCCCAACAGCCAGTATTCAAGTTTCTGCACAACAAAAATACAAAACAATACAGCCCAACTATAACGAAACACCGCTTTTATGTTTTCAAAGCACTGACAACAGCTTTGCACACATTTGTAAGTATGTATTTATTAAACTTTGCCTGTCAGAACCTCAAATGTCTTGTGAATGCATTTCCAAGCCCGTAACAGAGAACGTGGAGACAGGACGCAACTTTATGCAACTAGTCTAGCTCAAGTCAGCCAGGTCCAGAAAACAGTGAATTCTGATCTAACAAATCAATATGTTACCATACCATCTACTGAGAAGAAAAGGC
The DNA here is from genome assembly GCA_034552555.1 of Semaprochilodus insignis. NCBI lineage: Eukaryota > Metazoa > Chordata > Actinopteri > Characiformes > Prochilodontidae > Semaprochilodus > Semaprochilodus insignis. The sequence goes on along the minus strand of CM067483.1, from coordinate 12,091,490 downwards.
CATTTCATCCAGTGTTGTGCCAAATGGCTCTCAATGAAATAATTGGTGCCTTACGTTACATGCAAATTGTTTTCAAATTTGCAAGCTCACAGAAACATTGTACAAACAATACCAATCTAATTCTCCAGTAGTACCAAGTATTGAATTATTTATCCAGTACCGAATCTCAATATTTAAAGTAGTCAGTCTAAGCATCTAAGAGTCAATTAGCATGCTTGTTCTAAAATTTAGACTTCTGATTGGCTGTTAAAAAATTCCGTAAGCGAGTTATCCCTGTGTTGATTAATTAGTCTGCAGTCCTTTACTGTCATTAAATACTCCAGCAGCACACACAATTTCTTGCTGATGCCACACTCACTTTTGAGTCTTTATTAGAAAGACAACACTGAAGGAATCTGTATCAAAATTAATGTCATGGCATTGATGTTGACATTGAGAACATTTTAAATAATATCTAGTCGTACTCACCATTACTCTTAGGACCGAAAGAAGCATATGTACTAAAATGCCTAGATAAAACAAGCCTAATAACATTAGCCTTGAATTTATAATGATTTGGTACACAAACATATCATCTAAAAGTTTTTTTTTTCCTTCACCTCTGAGAGACCCCCTTCAGAAAACTGAAGAAATAGCGCAGCGTGTTCAAATTCCCATGAGGCAGTACACAGGACAGCAGGATGGTGGCTGAGGTTCTTTCCTCCAGAGTGGGCAGCTCCTGGGCTTTTAGAAAGGAATTCTGCAGGTCTGCTGGCAGGATTGGCTCAGGTAGCTCCCTAAAGAATTGTTTCAAAAGTCCAGCAATGTCCAGTGGAAGGGCAGTGGACAGACAGTCCTCAGCCTGATCCAACTTCGCCTACAAGGTCAAAACAATAGAGTCTCTGTTTAACAGGGGTTCCAGCCAGGGTCTCTTAATGAAAGGTTAGAGAAGTCAAGTGAAGTCATCACTCACCCTAAGCGCCTTCACTCGAACAATGGAACCCGATTTTCTAAACAGGCCCTCTGTGTCCAGTTGCAACATAAGGCGTGTACAGGCATCCACAAGGAAGCTAAGCAAGATGGCAGATGTTAGAGCTGTAAGCTGTTGGAGAAATACTGTGTGGTTTTCTTTTTCTAACTATTAAGAAATAATATGCAAGCTTTGTAATTATGAAAGGAAATCATTTCGCCACTGTAAGGTAGCTAATTCTCTTTGATAAAGTTAATTGTAAATTATGGAAGTGATGATTTCTGCATTTTTATGTTTATTTATTTGTTTTGTTTGCTGTACCAAAGAAAACAGTATATCAGTATGCAGACATTCAGTTACAACAAACTCATCTTACCAGGGTATATCGCCATAATCTAGCACATGACAATGTGGCAGACTTTCTAAAGCAACCCCAAAAACCTTCACCTAAAAAAAAAAAAAGAAAAAAAAGCATCAAATATAACACCAGTTGACAACAGAAATTATAAATATTTCTTTTTAATACAGATTTTGAAAAAAGCTCCCACAAATCATCCACTACGTTTTGACAAGTCCACACAGGAAAAAACGTCATGCCAAGCTAGTTGTTTATGAGCAATGTTCCATAGCTGTGGGGCACAATCCTTGTTTAAAACCTAACCTGATCAGACCCTCAGGTCAGTCAAGCAAATTAACGTTCCTGAGACACTTTTCAGAAAAAAACAAGGTGAACAAGAACCGCACTGTTCCTTTGAAAAGCAACAACATTTTAAACTGCCTGCCTGCCCTTAAATCCAATTACTTAATTGACTACCAGCAGAAAGAAAAATGCAGCTGTTTCGCTTAAATGATGAACATTACTGACCTATTCAATACCCTAAGACTGTAATTCATGATATGTGACCTTGATAATGAACAACTACCTTTAATATTGTAGCACTGCATTTTAAATGATATCATTTGACTTCTACAATACATGGACACAGCCAAGTAAAATTACATGCCTGGAAAACGTGACAGGCATACATGATAGCAACATCAAAGCTCTGATTGTCATTACACTTTACAGAATCACTGCTTGCCCACATCTGTTTAGTGTGTTCACATCGTTAATTTAAGTGCTTATATATTGAATGGTATTACTTGTAGATGCAGCAGACAGTTACAACCACAGCTAATGTTTTCCTGGTGAACGGAGCTAAACTCATGTTCAAGAGATCATCACAAATATTGACAGATCTGTTCATTCTTTGTATTCTGGATTTAAAGGATCACAATAGTACAAATTATCACTGTGATCGGATTCACTACCCTGACAGTCATGTGGTTTCAGCTTATGACTGAAAGTAGAAGCCGGCACGATGTGCATCTGCTTTCACCAGAGGAAATGATGTAACTTCGCTTTTTTTTCTTTGACAGTGACTTTAGTGACAATGACCTGATGCCTTGCTAAATAATCAAAGTTCAATTACAAGCGCAACCTATGGATCAAATACACCAAAAAAAAGCATATGATGACAAAAACATAAATAGGTGATAGTGTTGATTACCGCGCTTGGCTAACTAGCAGAATCGGGGAGATCAGCTTCACTTACCGAATTGCCTGCTGTCAACTTGCTGCTGCTCGTTTTGCATTTGTTCCAGTTCTTGGTCTTTATTCCATACGTAGCACGAAGGTGCTGTACCACAGCCAGACGTACGACGTTTCTTTCCACGGTTTTCATTCTACCCTTAAAAGTTTCTCGCCTCTTGTCGAAAACAACCAACTTGCTACGGCTGTTTTACACAGCAGAGAACTGTGGTGATGCACTACAGTACAGTCTATTCAGTAAACAGTCGCTCTGAATTATAAATGCCTTACCGGCCAAGCAACGACTAACTCAGCAAGTCCTCTCGGCCCCAACGTAAACCGTTCACTCGTAATTACCAACTCCAGTCTCGCAGGAAATAATAGGAGCTTTTATCATCTGTACTAACTATGCACACTCAATTCACAATGATAATTCTGCAGTCGCTATTCTTTCATCTTTCGGCGTAACTAGCTAGCTGGCTAGCACTCTCACTAAGGCCAAAGTTTAGCTAATGTAATCGTTAGCCAGCTTAGCTACTTAGGTATACGTCGAGCAAACTGCACCTTAAGAGATAAACAGTCATCCTACCTGTCCAACATTATGACCAACTTAACCTTCCTGCGGCTAAAAACTGCTCCGACACTGAATTAAAAGCACTCCCTACATACCAAACGCCTCTGTTTTCTCTAACCCGTCGCCTTCCTCTCCTGTAAACTCCTTTCAAACGGCAGCGCTGCTTCTCTCCAGCTTTCTGATTGGCTGCAGATTGTTCAAATTTCTCAGCGCTTGCGTCAGAACTCCCTGTCTCGTCCTGTGATTGGTTAAGTCAGTCACGTGACTGAAATCCGCGGAAATAGTTATGAAAGGGGTCTAATGGATTTCACGTACTACAAGACGTGAGGTAAAAGGGCCTTCTGTAATAAACGCTACTTTATTCCAGTTTAAGCGGGTCATTGCTTCTTTCTAAACGAGAGAAGAAAAAACCAAACACTGCAAAGGTTCACTCACGGAAGTCATTTAGTGGGGAACCGACTTGCTTTGTTATCTGTGCATTTTTTTACATTATTTTGTCATTATTAAATGAATTGCTGTGTTAGAATTTTGAGATAACTTTATTTGTTTTTAAATAATATCTACTAGATAATGTCACATTACCTTACAGTATGCTGTTCTGATCAAATAATTGATACTATAGTAAATAAAAACTCTGATCTTAACTCACTTATTAATTGCATGTAATGCAGAAGGATGTGAAACACTGAATAAAAAAATGGTAAATCTGAACACAATAAGTGACTTCTGAAATCTCTACTGTAATATATGTGAAACATGTATCCATCTGATCTCATTGTTGTCTAACGTGTCATGAAAACGTAACCCCTACTCATAACTTTGCCCATTATACCTGCTTTTTACTATCATGTTTATTATACTTTATTGCTACATAAAAAATGATTTAACCTTGTAGCAGTTGTTTTCCCTTTAGACACTATGGAATAGTTGATGACACTTTATCTCAATCCCCTATGCATAGCGTATCATGAGCCTATACGTTTCATTTATGACTGCACAACAGCAGGCCCATAATGGCCTGGACATCCTCTACAAGCAGCTTCACCTGATGCTGAGAACTGATGACTGCACTGGCAAGCTTAAATATGGACCTTCACATAACAGTATTCGGCTGTACCACCAGGTTACAAAATATCTAAACAACTCATCTACTTTTAATTCAGTGTACTGACCTTTAAAAAACATTTTTAATCCAAGACTTCAGTTAACTTGGGATAGAAGTTGGTCCTCTCTCTCCTCTCAATGGTTCACATTTAGAGTTTCTTCTGCTCCCAACACACCCGCACACACAGACACACACACACACACACACACAAAAATACATATACATATATATATATTTTATAAGTTTTTACTGTACTAGCTTTGTAGTACTCAAGTCTGGTCTCAACATTGTCTCAGTCTTGGGGCAAGGTAGACTCGGAACCTGCTCTTGAGTCCCAACGTAGTGCAATCTCTGTCTGAGGTAACCAGAAACTGAGGATCTAACTGATCCTTTCTTACCATGTCACTCCACAATTCTATCTCACTAGCTATAAAAATTCATTGTAATTAACTTATAATAAAAGTACAAACTCAGCCTAATTGTACCTTTCCAAGTTTCACATTGACTGCTATAGAAATCCATAAACTAATTATCCATGTTCATATTATAACAAATATTCAAATAATCATATTGCTAACTGACTCATTATGAAAGAATAAATGAAAATGTTACACAGCAAAGACCAGTTTGGGAGCTAAAAAAAGAGCTGGCTCTAGAGCTCAATTAGTCAAACTCACTGAAAGGAGCCAGAATTCACATTGGTACAATTTTAATAGACACCAGATTTTATAGTTGATAATGAAGCAAACAGATGTCTTTGCAACAAAGAATCCCTCACTGTGTGTTAATAGCATTGATTGCTTTAAGAGACTGGGAATTTTTACACCCCGTATGTAGGGGGGCTCTGGAGGTAGGGAGCAGGACCTCCCTTACTGACATCTATGTATTTAAATTTTCCTCTCTCAGCAGTTTAAAAAGACAGTGCAGATAGTTGTTCAGAAGCTATCACCTACAAGCTATATCCCATTTATATTTCTATAGGATGTGTCTGTGCAGAATTGCAGCAATTGTCTTTGTTTTCCTGTAAATTGCCGCTGCTAAGAGGATCTTAATATTTCAGAATCCCCTGAATGCTTTATGTCTGTTACCTCACAGCTTGGAGCATTATGTAGTTGAATTAGCTTGATAAACCACACCAGGGAGGTTTACTTTTGCTCTAACTACTTTTTCACTTGCCATAATACTATATCCAGATGTTCTATTCAAACAGAGATGAGGTCATGGGTTCCTGTTTCATTGTACTTGGCCTGGAAAATGAGGTTGTGTCCTATATGAAGTTATGCCCAATGTTGAAATTCACCATTTGCTGTATTATGTTCAAGAAGTATCAGTTGTTTAACCTAAGATCAAGCAAGAGAAGAAGCAACACCTGCAGTTATAATGATCCACTTTTATTACAACAGGACATGTATATACATTGAAAGACAGTACAAATGTATGACTGAAAGGAGGTTTTCTGGCTTAGAAGCACTTCCTGTGGACAATAGAGGGGCCTGCCTCATCGTACTCCTGCTTGGTGATCCACATCTGCTGGAAGGTGGACAGAGAGGCCAGGATAGAGCCACCGATCCAGACGGAGTACTTACGCTCAGGGGGAGCAATGATCTGTAAGAAAAGAAGGTTTTATTGGTTTTAGAACTACTTTAGTAGTTGTGGATAAGATACACACATTAGTCCTGATCTGGGAAAGTTATCTCATCAAGATCTCTTAATGGAATGGATGTAATATGCAAACTCTTCATTCTCGCTCCAGTGAACTGAACTAAAATCTAAAGCCCTTACCTTGATCTTCATGGTGCTGGGAGCCAGAGCGGTGATCTCCTTCTGCATACGGTCAGCAATACCAGGGTACATGGTGGTACCACCAGAGAGGACGTTGTTGGCATACAGGTCCTTGCGGATGTCAATATCGCACTTCATGATGCTGTTGTAGGCAGTCTCATGGATGCCAGCAGACTCCATACCTGAGGTTTGAGGAGATTTTTGTCAAGAGGCATGGAGCAACAATATACCTATCTTCATACCTATCTGCATGCTACACAACTGCACAATTGCTACACACATGGTACACAATTTGCAGACTATTTCTAGTTTATTTAGCCTAGAATTGCAGCTTACCAATGAAGGATGGCTGGAAGAGGGTCTCGGGGCAGCGGAAACGCTCGTTACCAATGGTGATGACCTGACCGTCGGGAAGCTCATAGCTCTTCTCCAGGGAGGAGGAGGAGGCAGCAGTGGCCATCTCGTTCTCAAAGTCCAGAGCCACATAGCACAGCTTCTCCTTGATGTCACGGACAATCTCACGCTCAGCTAAGAGGAGCAAGTTTTAGAGAATTAGCGAAACAAATGTACAAACTACTGGAAAACATTCAAAACTTCCCCAGCACAGCAGAGTAGTAACTCAAACTGTTGCCCTGTGGGCAGTCTAGTGGGCTAAGAACATGGGTCAGCTGGCCAGTAACTTCGTACTAATGCCATTATTCCCTTGATCAATGCACTTAATTCCCCTGTTTATGGGTTACACCGTCAAAAAAAAAGCTGAACCCTAAAAGGGGTATATAATGGATATAATGGATTGTGATATAATTATGTTCCCTAACCCTCCCAGAGAGGGTTACCACCTCACTTTTTCTGAAACTGTACAGTCTCTTAGGAATTCTGCTAACTGTTCTTGTACTGTGACTTACCAGTTGTGACGAAAGAGTAGCCTCTCTCAGTCAGGATCTTCATCAGGTAGTCAGTAAGGTCGCGACCGGCCAGATCCAGACGCATGATGGCGTGTGGAAGAGCATAACCCTCATAGATGGGGACGTTGTGGGTCACACCATCACCGGAGTCCAGCACAATACCTGTAGGGGGCAGTCTTCAGTCAGACATGTCTGTTGCCATTTAAAAGAACCTCAGAAAATGTGGCACATTGTAAATGAGCAACACTGGTGACATCAGTGGCCACAGGTGGAGCTTTCACTCCAACAAGTTAGGGATTAGCGTTAATGCTTCACAATGCATCAGTCGTTTATCTTAGTGTCTGGCAACTAAACTGCATTTCATATATAATTGTGCTATGTATAACTCAACAGAGAGTTTTCAAGTGCCACAGGACTTATGTTCTCACTTTCTCTGGATTATAAAACCTATTTCCCTAGGTGCTCTGCCCCACATATATAATTGTATCCTATCCTTCCCAACATAAAATATGGGTCAGTTTATATATGCATATACTTTATAATTAGCTCTAAAATATTTATTTTAACCAAATAGATTTTTATAGATGTATGTAGTATATCTGAAGATGCAACATTGCTAATACTGACCAGTGGTACGGCCGGAGGCGTACAGGGACAGGACAGCCTGGATGGCTACATACATGGCAGGGACGTTGAAGGTCTCGAACATGATCTAGAGGAGATTAGATGAGCGTTATTGTTAGAGCAGCTGAGGTAATACCTCAGACGCCACTATGGGACAGAGAGTAACAGAGAGCAAAGGGATTGTGGAGGTCTGGGTACCTGGGTCATCTTCTCCCTGTTGGCCTTGGGGTTGAGTGGAGCCTCAGTGAGCAGGGTGGGGTGTTCCTCGGGAGCCACACGGAGCTCATTGTAGAAGGTGTGGTGCCAAATCTAAAGGGACATATTAAGCAAGCCCATTGAAGTGACAAAATATAAAAGAGCATCTAGTAGATGCTAGATTTATTGATCATGAATGTGCTTAGAATAAATGTGGAGCTACAACAGTGTATAGTGAATAAGTTGGGATGTTTGCCCACCTTCTCCATATCGTCCCAGTTAGTGATGATGCCATGCTCAATGGGGTACTTCAGAGTCAGGATACCCCTCTTGCTCTGGGCCTCATCACCGACGTAGCTGTCTTTCTGACCCATACCCACCATCACACCCTGTAAGAGAAAGAGAACTAATGTTTATAGGAAGACCATGTCTGTAATCTAAAACGACGAACAGAAGAGCACTACCCAGAGGCATTACTGCTATTATTCTCAACACAAATGAAAGTACGTAGAATGATGATGGATGATAAGTGCAGTCAGAGTCAGTAGAAGGTAACAAATTCCTCACTCAAGTAAATGTGTGAATACTCACTTAAATGCATGCTGGTAAACTGCTCACCTCTCTGTTCTTTTAGTTTAAAGTGGTTATACATTTAATGTTTAATCAGCTGCTAGAAAATGTCTGACTTGATAATCACATTATAACTGCCAGATATTTGCTAAATTTCCTTCGGGATCAATAAAGTATCTATCTATCTATCTATCTATCTATCTATCTATCTATCTATCTATCTATCTATCTATCTATTTGGAAAATATAGAAGAACAACTCTATTGAATTACAGTAAGAGGGGGTAAGTAGAGATGAAATCTAGTAAATAAAAGTCAGAAGACTTGTGTAAAAGAAACTCAGCTGCAGGTAATTGAAGATTGTAGTTAAATGCCCTAATGAAGTTACTATATTTTGTTACTTCCCACCTCTGAATGCACTCATAGGGAACCATTCAAAAGTTTGGAATGACTGTTGTTAATATAAACCCAATTGTGTAGCAGTACTTTATAAATATATAAAGTAATTCTGTTTTTATGCTACAACTCTGTATTATATGATTAAAGCTGTAATAATGAAATGCTAGATGTATCTAGAATGATGTACAGAGCTTTGGGAATGAAGCAATAATAAAATTAATATCTTAAAATGTATAAAATTAATAACACCCTCATATTTGAAAAGTCTCAAAGCAGTTGTGTTATCACATAATTACAGTATATTATTTATCATTTAATAACTTCTTGATGTTTTGGTATCTAGCTTATAGTATTCCGATCTATACCGTATAATTATAAATAAATTATTATTGAATATAACACGTGAATCCAAACTTTTGATTAGTAGCAAATATATATTAAACAAAAGCGTGCCAGTGTGGAAAGCTACTATCACTGAGGTGTGCGCACCTGGTGGCGGGGCCTTCCAACAATGGAAGGGAAGACAGCACGTGGAGCGTCATCTCCGGCAAATCCAGCCTTGACCAAGCCAGAGCCGTTGTCGCACACAAGGGCGGTGGTCTCCTCGTCGTCACACATGGTTGTTTTCTGGGATGGTCTAGGGTGACGAAGATGACAGAGATGGTTATTAAAAGAGTAACACATCCAAGTGGTGGTGCAAGCATGTGCGTAACTGATAACAAAATAAGGCTTAAAATTCTTCTTATTCAAACATCTTATCAATAAAATCTTATTTTAATACCTTGTATTTTATATATTTAAGTTCCTTGTTAGAGTTTTATATCATTCTCCAGATACGCAAGATAACAGTATGAGCATCATGAAATCTATCATCTAATCTGTTTATCTATCTGTAAAAAAGGAGTTGAATGAATGAAATTCATTTGAATTTCAATTTAGCAAATGGCATTTACTCCTCTCGAAGGCCCCAAGCCTCTCTGAAAGGTTACTGAAACTGTATCTCCACTGCCAAAGTGTTTCAGGAGATTTCAGCCTGTTAACATAGAGCCAAAAAAGGGGCTACAGTGGAGCCTGGTGGTCTATTTTAAGTCCCTTCCCTCCTGCTGTTAGAAGCCCATATGGGCTCTTCTATCTAACTACCCCCTATCTGAGTTTGGGGGCTGTCCAGTATCGTTTCAGGTTGCAGCTGCTGTCACATTGCAACACCTCGTTTTACAGCATGGCTTCTTGCCCTCTAATTCATAACAGCTTCATTCATGAGATGCTGTAATGTACTTAGTAAATTTGTAATGACAGTACAACTCATCTAGTTCCTGTCTTTCATAAGAGAAGCCAATGAGCATGGACTCCTAGGAGCTCTGAGATGATGGTTACAAAGATTTCCTAAGTCATCCTTCTCGAAATCCTAGTGAAACTATAGCAGATCTTCTTCTAGGCTGGATGAGATAGAACCAGCAACAAGCAAAGAAACTTGTTGCTGGTGCCCGACTATGCTATTTCAAATGCCCTGACTTTTTCCCTCTGAGAACAGGCAAAATGTATCTAGTCATCTCATCTCAGCAGTCCTGTTACACCCAAGTCAAAAATCTTCTGCGGACCCTACCAACCTCCCTGCTTTCTTCCATAGGAACCAATAGTAGCATACACTCACCAAGTTGTATCGCAAGACTGATGCTTCCACTGGGACAAAGTGGTCGAGGGAAGAGTCCTCCTTAAATAAGACTCTGGCCAAGGGGGCTGGGGCGGAGCATCGAGTTCACAGAAGCCCAAATAAGAGCAGGCGAAAAAAAAGAGATAAAATCCCCCCCGCAATACATCTCTCTTGATGGGCTGAAGCAATTGGATCCCTCCAAAATGGAGAAGCACTTCCTTGGAAATAGCAGCTCCCCCAGCAATAAAAATCTAATTGGATGCCTAGTGCTTTACTTAGCTTAGCTTGATGTTCAGGTTTTATGGCGTCATCTTGATGTGTACAGTAAATGCTTTCAAATACGACTTTGTGTAATTTTAAGAATAGGTTCTAGAGCAATTCATACTGGAGTTGGATCTGAAAAATAAGTGTTTTTTTTTTTTTACAGTTCACGGTTTGTTCCTTGAAACAGGACCCAACCCCCTACATCAAAAAAGTGGATTCAGTCAATACGCTGAATTCTGCTTAATTCTTTATTAATGTTATTATTTTGTGTGGTACAGATATTGCTTCCATTTTACACAAATACCCATAATATGTAAGCCAAAATCAACAGCGGCAAACGTGAAGGAACCTATGATGAAACATAAGAAACCAGAGACTCAAAAGGAGAGTCTTTATAATTTTGCACCATATGGCAAAATAAAGATGTAATTCAGATAGTGGTCAGCATTACTAACTGAATTCTCCTTAAATGGGCACTCATGGAGGTGGGCCTGGACATGAAAAGAGAAGGTTCACCACTCTGTTATCAGGGCAGGGCAGCATAAAATGACAATCCCCTTGCTCTATGCTATGTGCTTAAGGAGACAGACATTCAAGACCCTGTACTCTCCGGCCAGACGGGATACTGTATATGTCAGTAGGCCAACTGACTGGCATGTGGGCTGGAGCCCTAAACATGGAGAACGGTGTGGGCTGTGAGGGACGAGGGGGGGGTGTAAAACACCCGCTTAGCTCCCTCTCCCCTATCTAATTCCTGATTGGCTGGGCTGTAGCAGTAGCTAGCTCTTGATTGGCTGAATTCTCTCCTTTTAGGGTCATGGTGGGAAACAGGTGTTGTAAATGTGCACACACTTAATGCAGCGTAGAATTGAATGTGAGAACAGGCCTCCTTATTAGTGTTGACCCTTGCAACTCCAATTCAGCTGCCCTACAAGGACATTTCAGGTTTCTAGCGTCAGTAGAGACCCTGTGTTGGTCCGATAAATGAAGCCATGATGAATAAATGGATTCCCCAGGCCATTAGGGTCTATCTTGAGTCTACAGGAGAGTCTGCAGCCAGCGGGGTACAGACCTCCTTCATATGGGCTGCTTTTGAGCTGTGCAGAACAATCATTTTATTGGTTTATAGAAGTTAACTTATATTAATTAGTGTTGTTATCCTACCGTAGTAGAACAACTGTAACAGTACTAGCATGTATAATATCTATCTATTTATCTATCTGTCTGATTTATGGTTTCCGACCTGATGTCCTTCTAGGAGCTCCGTCTAAATCCCTCAGGATATACATGAAAAGACTGAAACATGCATTATGGAGATCATCTTCCAGCATTTGGCAGATGCTGAATTCCATGTGTGCCCCTGACAGCGCGCGGGTATGGTAGCTCATCAGTAAATCATACTCAGCTATAAGTGGAACACTATCAAAATAACCGTATAGCTCAGTTTTAAACTACTGAGAATTACAGAGTCAGACTTTGGCCGCAGTTTGATGAATGTATCAGGTATCGCCACATCACGGTTTAATAATGCAAGTACATGAATCTGCTGTGTAGGTCTCAGTTGGTTAGAAGACATATTACTATGTATAGCCCATTTGCACCGTCTCCAGTGATGGTGTAAAGAAGGCAGTTGGTATTGTCCAGGGTTTCCCTGTTGGATGGGGATTACAGACTGACAAAACAAAGACTGAAAGATCTGAGCAGATGCTTAGACAACTGCTATCTGCTGCTTGGCATGAGATAATGAGCAGAACTCAGTTGAAGAGCTTGTGGTATGACTGCAAAAAAGTGATTCTGACCATTTCAGGAGGCCAAAGTGATGCCCCCTTCATATTATTTTTATGAATGAAGAAATGGAATTAAGACTTGATCAATTTTGTTTGTAATAGTTTAATAAACATAAATACAACAAGGGTAAACAACTAAGGCGAAGAAATAAATAGCTAAACAATACATACATAGATACGGAGATGGATGGAGAGATAGATAAAGCAAACAAAAATAAAATAAATGAATAAACATACATAGGAAAAGGGCTAAATAAAACAACCTAAAAAATCACATTAGANACTAAGGTGAAGAAATAAATAGCTAAACAATACATACATAGATACGGAGATGGATGGAGAGATAGATAAAGCAAACAAAAATAAAATAAATGAATAAACATACATAGGAAAAGGGCTAAATAAAACAACCTAAAAAATCACATTAGACAAAATGCTTAATAAATGTTAACGTAAACGCAATAAACAATAAATAAAGCTACAAAATGAAACATGCCAAAATAAGCACATAAATAAAAACAGAACAATACTTGCCTTTATACAAAGGAAATAGTATATCCATATCTTTAAGCTATTAAACTGTTTACATAAATAAAACAAATGAATAAAAACAAATCAAATGATCAGCTATACGTGGTTTGTGGTATCATGTTTGCTTGATTAATTTGAAACCCAGTTTCTTTGAACATCATGATTAATAAGGATGAAAAAGAAAACTACATAGGCAGCACTTGAGGCCCCTTGTGGCTCACAGGACACCTATACTGCTCACAGCAGGAGATGGTCCTGAGGCTAAATATGGATTTAATAGGTTTTACATCTGTGAGGCAGTGTTTGTGAGGTAGTGTAGAACTAATGTGGCATAATGTGCTCATGGCATGTATGTCCTGGCTGAAATGTACTCGTACTTGCGCAGCTTTTACTTTTTTCATATCCTCAAAAACAACAATAACAGCAAAAAAAAATTATTAATTCATATCTTGTCTGGTCAGCCACTCCTGGTCATAAACCTAGGACCATGTGTATTGGGGTTGAGCGCCACTTAGTGTCTGTACTATCGTACTACATTTAGTTACTTATGGTCCACCTAAAGGATATTTGAACGTACACTACTAACACTGACTTTATACAGAAAAGGTACTGCTCAATCTGCAGAAAGCACAGTAAACACAAGCAAACCACAAACTTCAGAAGAGGGTTTATCTGTAAACAAGGCTGAAAATAAAGCATACCTTCCATCTGTTTAATTTACAAATAGATAACAAACAGAAACATAAGAAAGAAGAAGTGTACCAGATTAAGGAATAATAATAATAAGAGCAAAATTCCTGACCAAGAGTTTCTACATTTTAACACTTTTCTACAGTTCAACACTGATTAAAACCTTTCACAAAAAGAAAGATTCAGTTTTAAGCCAGTCTAGTGCCATAAAAGAATTCCTTAAAAGCTAGAGAGGAACATTACAGCCTCAGGACTCAAAAGGAGGACTCAGTTATGTGTATTTTAGTAATACGTAGTTTGATAGACATGTAATCCTCTGAATGTCTTAAACTATTACACGTTTTATGCTCAGGTTTATTAGTGATGAAAGGAATCTACTTGTTTCTCTGATTCAGTTTCACCATTTACAATGAATTATTGGCGTGTGTGTGTATGTAAATTCATTATGTTTTGTTGGTAACAGCATCTGGACTGCTTTTCCGCTGATCACGCTTCTTCCTTCTGAGTTTTAGTGTTTTATTTTAGAGCAAAAGAATCTCAATAGGAGAAGAACAGAGCTGACAAACTCTAGTTCCTGTTCTGATGCTGGATGAAGTCACAGGTCCTCTATTACTTGTTTTTTTTTTTTTTTTTTACAAAGTTATATTCTTTTTTCAGCCTGAGTCATTATACTATTAAGCTAAGATTCTGCTTATTAAGCTAAGATTCCAGCTGCAGTGGAACCTGACAAGACAGCAACATCGATCCCCTGTCTGGTACACATCAAGAGCAGGAGGAATAACAGCTTCCAATATCTATGCCATTGTGTCAATCAGTGTTGCCACACCAGCTATGTCAACTGTGAAGAGGGTGTGCTACCCTAACAAAACTGCAACTACAGCTGTCATCAGACGGGGATAGACCACACAGAAGAAGCAATTCAGACCTATGTCAGACTGACAGCATCCAAGCACAAGAACCTCAAAGTGGACCAGTGTGAGTTTATAATAAATTTGTCATTTCCAGAAGTCAGACCATCACCTGATGGAGACATTCATTGCATGTGTTGTGGCAAAAGATGTTAAGCTAACTGATTGGAAGTTAAAACTGGTGCAGACACACAAGTACTACAGCCAAGTACAAACACAGGTCTTTGCGACTGGGCCACAGTTTTGTGACTTTGTGGAGTGGATGCAGAACTACTGTGTTGTGGTTCGGATCTTACCAGATATAGACTTCTGAATGAAGCTTCTGACAAAGGCACAGGACTTTTTCTTTAAGGTTTCTCTCTACCCAAACTTTTGGCTTGTTACTACACCAGAGTGCCCTTCACAACACCTCATGCTAAGCCTTTAACTGAGTTACAGCCATCTTACACTAGTAGGTCAGGAAAATAGGCACTGGAGAACATAAACAAGCTATGCAATCCAGTGTTTCCACCTTAGGTGTGCTATGGACTCAATCAGGCATCTTCAGCAAGGGAACCATGCCTCTGTGGCACATGCAGCAAGACTAACTGATAAAGGAAGCACTTTAATACTTTCAGGTTCAGGTACTGTTACTCTTCAGCATTTATTTTAGCATAGCACTAATCATTATTGTTAGACAAATAAAGAGACTCAGAAGTAGTCTTCCATTCTTTATAGTGGTAACTTGTGGTACATAATCAATACTGCTGTAAATGCAACAAATGCATTTTATATTCATATTCATATTCATATTCATGGTTTCATAACAGTAATCATTTCTGAAGAAGGCCACTGTTCTTAGTCACTTGCTTGTCAATCATGCACCCTCCCCAGCCTTTGGAAATGAAAGTGGTGTAATGTCAATAAGATACTTTACAGTGTGCCTGTGTTTATAGTGGGAAAATGTCTGTGCTCTGTCTTTCAGATTTTATGCTCTCTCAGTGTTCGTTTCAAAGCAGTCCACGATAACCTCAACACAATTGCTAAAAGCCTCCACAAACTGATGTGGCATGCTGCATTGCAAACAATGTCTCTCTGGCTAGTGTACCAAAGGGCTGAGGTGTGTAAATATTGCACCTACGATGTCTCTGAATGTGGTGGACACAGCCTTTTGTCTTTGGCAGATTTGGCCGAGTTAAGAGGAGCATCTGAAAGCTCAAGGATGAAAGTTTTGGGAAGAAGCTGTGCTGTGTGAGCACGCCCATCACAACAGCACAACATGGAAGCCCAGTGTAGTACCTGACCTTCTCATCATCTTTCAAGAAATGCTCATCCATCTTCTTTTGGGACACCGTATTGTCCTCCAGCAAGCAGTTAATTTTGGCATGCCTGTGGCTACAAAAACTGTATTCTTGCTGTTCTCCAATGTTGTCCTTTGGTGCAGCTTCATTCACCTCTGACCTCTGCACAGCTTCATCCACCTGTAACCTCTGGTCAGCTACTTTTGGAGACAATGCTTCTTCCATCTCTCATTGCTGGTCATCTAAATCCAGTGGTGTTGCAGGTGCAGTCCTGTTCCCTGTGAGGGCCCGCTGTCTTTTTGTCTAAGGTTAAACTGCTCATTGTCCTGTTCTGTATACTAGCTACTTTCTCTCTATCTCGGCAACAACACAAAGTAAATTAAAGTTGTCACTCACTATGAAACTATTAGTTTAGGATAATCTGACTTCCACTATCAAACAGTGGATAAAATCACACAGCACTGCTTATACTTACAGGTTGCTGTTGGGGTCATGATGCTAATAAAGGTGGAGCTGCTCTTCACTTCAGTCTCTTCAGTGTTAATAACTAAGCAAAGCTACTCAGTATCGGCCAAGAGTGAAATATGCTAAGCAAGAGAACAACTTTGAATTAAAATTGTCCAGGATCTTGTTAAATATAGGGGAGCTGTAGTTGGCTGTCTATGCACCAGGGGTGGAGCAAGAACACAACTGGGCACTTTAACCATTCTTGGTACTTGTGTTCTTAACTATTGGAATGCAACTTAAGCAGAGGAAGACAACGTCAGACATAAACACAAGGATGCATAAACATACAAGAATGTATATTGAGAAATGGTCCTTTTTTGAGTCTGTGCGTGTTACGACAATACCTAAAGAGACCCTGCCAAATCCGACCCTATGGCTCAGGCTTTTGAATGAATATTTCTGGTTTTCCAGGGAGACTCCCAGCTGTGCACGCTCACCAGATTTGTCTCTTGACTCAGTAACGCAATTCTAATAGAGATTTCTTATGCACTACTGCTTTAATAAATTAAGACTGTTACGTAACTGTATAGGATTTTGGAATCGGCTCATTTTACTGACCTCTTTTGCAAATGTGGGATTTGTATTTGTAGGAATCAACAGTGTTCACGCTATGTTAGTTCTATGTCGTTATTCAGCTATGACAATGTAAATACAGTTTTCCATTCTATGGCGTTTTTAAATCGAAAAAAGTCTTTTTGATTCATAATCAATTCAAAATGAATAAGTAATTCCCATTTATGTATGTATGTATGTATGTATGTATGCATGTTACAACGCCACTGACAAAATACATTATGGAACTTGGAACATTATGGAAAAAAATAAAATTCGATTTATTTAATTTAAATGATTTGATGAATGATGGTAAATCACCAGATCCATTCGCTGAAACTAGGCTGAAGTCTCTTACTCGCCAGCTTCTAATTTTCCAGTTCCACCTTAAATGGCGCAGCACTCACATTCTGGCGCCTCAGGCCCCCAGTAGCTGCTGCGTCATTTAAGCCTCGCATGCATTAATTTCAGCCTCGTTTAAGCGTACATGAAAGAGATGAAGATGATGCGGGCTAATCGTTGTGGGGACGCAAATCTTCATCTGGATAATCCCTGTATTTTTAGGGTTAATAAAGTAACTAACTTTAGATTAGGACTCGTATGAGAGCGCTGCTGTTCTACGTCATCGGTGCGACGCGCTGACATGGCGGCTTGCTGAGCGCCAGCGTGTGGGGGATTGTTGTTGCTGTCAAAAGTTTCATTTTAGACGATTTAAAGCCGACATGTTTCTCTCTGTGGTGTGTCCTTGTGTTGAAGAAACGGTTAGTATACGACTGTAGTACTACACTGCAGCGTTTGGAGTGAAGCGACGGACTCCGCCAGTTTGTTTTGAGAGAGGCATGAGGGGGAGATATGATATGCTATGAATTCTGTGCAGCAGAATGAGCGCTGCTCCTGACTCTCCACATGGAAACGAAGACTACTTTATCCAGCAGGAAAACGAGCTCGAAGCGCTTGCCTCAATATTCGGAGATGACTTTAAGGATATCCGGCATGAACACCCGTGGAAGGTGCGACCAAGTGGCGTAGCTTAAGCACACTGACGTTAGAGTGTTAGGTAGCAGGCTGATGTTAGCGGCTTCAGGTTTTAATGTATTTTTGCTTTTTTCCCCTTCCACTTGCAGGTTAAACGTCCTCCGGAGGTGTTCCTGTGTTTAAGACCCAAAGGACTGAGTTCTGGCCAAGGCTGTTACGTCACCGTGGACTTGCTGGTCAAATGTTCGGCAACGTATCCTGATGTGTAAGTTCCGCACGCCTCCGCTACAGACAGTAGTAGTCTTCCTCATAGTGTCTGTTATATTGTGTGTAGTAGTGTCTGTAACGAAGCAGCAGTGGTGGTGATGGTGTAGGGGCAGCAAGTTAGCTGCAGGTTAGAAGTAAACTCTGCACAAATGTAAGACCTCCAGGAGGAGAGGACCAAGGGGACAAGTGGACTCAAACCATGCCTGGAAAATACCCCACATGGCATGAGAGAGCCAAACCCCCTCAGTGTATTGGGGTCAAGCATTTACACCTGCACTGTTCTTTTGGAGTATGCCATCCATGCACATCACCCACTTGTGGAAAAGAAGCTAAAAATAACTGCCAGAAAAGGCTGTAAAATGTGCTAGGTTCATTGGTTTATATTTTTACTTTATTAAATACAGCAGGAGTCGCAGTACAGTAATAATAATTTGATTAGACAATGTGGTGTTGCTTATAGGCTCTCTATAGTTGATAAAGTTATCTCTGTTATTATGAATACGTCTTTCAAGTGCAGCAGTGGGTTGAGTAGTCCAAGTTTTAAACATGCAACAATAACTTACTGTGTTAATATTTTAAACTTCAGCTGTATTGCATATGTTGCTATGTATTGGCGCCCAGATTCCAAAATATATTTCTTGAGTGTTAAAAGAGGCTTTTGGTCATCTTTTTTAATCCTGTTGTTACTTACTTTTATAACTATTTAAATGTCTCTTTCAGTGCTCTGTGATGCTACTGATTGATTAATTGATTGATTGTTTGATTGAATGTGTACCAGGCCTCCAGAGCTTGAGCTGAAAAATGCCAAAGGTCTCTCAAATGACAAGCTTCAGAAACTCCAAACAGAGCTCACAAAACAGGCCTTGGATAGATGTGGTGAGGTGAGTTGTAGATGCCCAACAACCAACAAATCTTGCTGTTCTGTTTGGTTCTGCGATTTTCTGATTTCTTCTCTTATCCCAGATATGGGCAATCAGTCAAGACGAGTTTTGCCTCTAGTACTAGTTTAGCGCTACAGTTGTGAGGCTAACATTGCTAACAAATACTTGAAGTTAATTTTTACTCAAACCTGACCTGTGCTGAGCTGTAAAATAAGCAGAACTTCAAGCAAGTGATTTGTGTAGCTGGCGTTATTCTGCATGACCCTAATGGGTGTGGTTTAAGCCTCTCTCTAATATCTCCCAATTGTAGGTGATGATCTATGAGTTGGCAGACTTTGTGCAGGGTTTTCTGACCGAGCACAATGTTCCTCCTTCTCGCTCCTTCCATGAGGAGATGCTGAAGAATCAACGGCGGCAGCAGGAGAAACTGGCCCTGGAGGAGCAGCAAAGGATTGACCAGCGCCGCAAGCAGGAAGAACAGATGGTACCTTATTACTCCATCAGTGATGCACGGATTTTGCATTTTACTACTATTTTTGTACTTTATTTAAAGGCACTGTAAATAGTTTTAGTAGCCCAAACACGTGGTACTTGGTCTTTGTGCTGAATATTGTACATAGCAATCCTATAGTACTAGCTAGTTCAAAGGCATCAAATGTCTTCTGCTTTCCTAAGAAATGTGTCTGAGTGTTAATATTTCCCCGATCGTTGTTGTAATATTCGAACAGCAAAATGAGATCCTTGCTGAAATCCAGAGGCGAGAAGAGGAGCGGCGAGAGGAAAGGAGAAAGAAAGAAATGGCCAAGCTGGTAAGATTCTGCTCTGTTTTCAGGTCTTTTTACCGTCTTATTATTGCTTAATTGTGATTATGGATCGGGTGATTACTAATGTAGGATAGGGATTCTCCTAAGCAAATGTGGTAAAGTGATGAGCAGTAATCAAAGTGGAGACTTGTTAAAGAAAGAAGTTGAAGTTATAAGAGGTGCATAATGTTCTCACATATTGGGTGGAACATTTTCATTGTTGCAAGAAAGTACGGCAGTGACACGTGGTAGACTAGCTGGCAGAAGCAAGTTTTTAAGCACAGATTTTTAGGAGCTGGTTGAATGTTCCATAATCTTCAGAGTAATAATACATATTTTATTTTTTTGTTTATTTGTTTTGTTGTTATTCAGTAACTACTATAGATTGAGTAGAAAGAAACTCTTTCGATGTTTCTTCTGAAATCAAGCATCTAAGTCGAGAGTTTTATGCCCTCTTTGCTGCAGAAACAGCCACTGCTCTTCTGGGAAGGCTTTACTCTAAATGTTGAAATATATGCTGTGAGGATTTGATTGCATTCAGCCTCAAGAGCACTAGTGAGACCTGGTGCTGATGTTAAACATTTAGTGCTAGATTAAAAAGTCACTCCAGCTTACTCCAGAGAACGTTTCCATGTACCAATACTTTACACCCCTCTGTCGGAGGCTTTGCATTGGCCATGGTGCAGTTTAGTGTTCTAGAGCATTCTATTCTATTGTCACTGGTTTCCGTGGATGTTGCACAAGGTGTGTGTGTGTGTGTGTGTGTGTGTGTGTGTGTGTGCATTTGAATGTCTATATCAGCAGTGGTCACTCTTTAAAAGTAACTGAAAAGTAACTGAATTCACTGAATGTGTTGTTTGCATGCTTGTTTGACCAATAAACACCCTTCCACATGCAACTTGATGCCATTGCACTCTGAAACAAATGAGATTTAATGAAAAATATACATTGTACAACATAAATCCAAACTCTAGTGTGGACTAGAGTGAGCAGGTGTGAAGGTAATCAGCCCAGACTTCCGGGTAGTATGTGGAAGTCAGCAAAAATGTTGGTATGCCAGTATAGATGAGATTTTATCTAGGACTAATTAATGCAAAGTCCACCTGCTGTAATGTAAAGGAATGTTGCCAGTATCTGCTAATTTCAGCTGAACGACATATATTTAGTTAATTAAATAGTTGTTGCTTTATTACGTTATAATTAACTTAAGTTTGGTTAACATAATAGAGTACAGTTTATTGTTAGCTTTCTCTCAATCTCTCAATCCCTATCTTGCATAACAGATGGTCCTTTAATTAAACAGCCACATTCACGCTTATGAAGCTGAAAACTAGACCTTTTACTGTTGCAGGAACGTTTGGAGAGTGATGTGCAACCTACTGTAGGAAGCCCAACTACTGCTGGTGTTTCTTCTCCTGGACCTCCCACTGAGTGCTTTGAGTCCAAAAAGGGTTCAACCAACAGGCGTCGGACCACCTCCAACAGCAGACACAGGTACAGACGTGAACCTCTTCAATACCGTATCCATCCTTATCCAATGGCAAATCTAGGACTGCTGATATTTTCATTTGGACTGATTTTGTGTTTTTATGCGTCTTTATGTAAATACTGTGAGCTTGCTAAGTAAATGCATGTTGCATTTAAAAGCTGCCAAAAATGCTTCCTATTTGAGTGTAGTGCGTTCATTAAATTCATGTTATTTGAAGAGGACATTGCTTTGGATTAAGTATTTGAGTACTGTTTAGAATTGATAAAGAGCTAATAATGCTATTTGTTCTTAAGGCATATTGCTGCTTTGGCTATTGAAATCATATAATCTGCTTTGTTTTCATGTGCTTCATATCATCAAATCATTTAGTTCTTATCAGCAGGTAAAGAGCAAGTAAACAAATAAAATTCAGTCATTAGTGCCTGTATTAGACACTGTTTTGTTTCCCTGTTAATGTGGCTTTTGACTATATTGTTTTTTTTTTTTTCTTCTCATCTGTTAGGCGCGACACTTACAATGAAGACAGTCCATGTCTTCACGAAGTCCTTAATTTCAGTAATAGTACCATGGGAGATGTCCTTGTTCATAGAGGAAAATGCATAGGTAAGGTTTCTCATTCAATTACTGACACTTAAGCACTGAATCACCCTGAACATCACTTGCATGATTGTGGAGATTGTGGAGTCAGCATCACTGTGGAGTTTTGTTCATTGGTGTATATGTGTCTGTGTGTCTGAGGTGAGAGTGAGAGGCTGGGCCGGAGTGTTTATCATGCCCTCAATGCTGCATCTGGAGAGTTTGCTGTTGTATATGAGTGGACCCTTCGCTGGAGCAAAAAGATTGGCAAGTTCTTCACCAGCCAGGAGAAAGAGAAGATTGAGAAGTGCAAGAAACAGGTATGACCTGCATTTACTTCATCAGAGGCTATGTTCATATTTTTAATATCTTTAAGTTGTGGTTATTTCTGCCTTGCACTTGTCTTGCTTTTGTTTAGTAGTGGGTGGTAAGACAAAAAATGCACTGTTTATATGTTGTGTTATCTGTTTATTTAAGGCAAACCGGTTCAATGGTTATCGTAAAACTCGTACCTGAGGAAGAATTCTAACTAGTATAAACCGGATGAACAGGTGTAGCACCTAATACTACTGAGCCACATTTGCCATTAATGTGAAAGCATGTATACCCCGAATATGCTCTTTTTCCATATCAAGAGTGTCACGTGCAATGATCCACTTGTGTCATGCACTACAAAAAAGTCATATTTGCAACAAAAGTCATCTTTGCAGTAGTGAAAAATAAACTGTAAAAACATTTGTCTATCATGAAACTGGAGATTGACAACAAGAATCTTCTTTAGGACAAAAAAATACACAGTTAATTCAGTTACTGTTTTAAGCACTGGCATGGAGTCAGTAACACATGGAAGTCAGTAATGCTTCTCTGTGTGCCAAAAGACCCTCCTTACCTGCCCAGGTTTAGCAATTTTTTTCATTAGCACCATAGTGTGCTAGGCTTACGCCACATGGTATCAGCTCGTATTAGCATTTCACGAGGTTAATAAATGAGTAAATGAGCACAGTATCGGTATCCATGTGTGCCTAGAAAAACTCACTGTTTGTTAAATAATAATTGACTTCTCCCAGTTAATCACAACCATCTCTAATCACTACTTCACAAGTAAACAAACAAAGGAAAAACTCAGATTATACTCCACAGTGCTGGCAGTGGACTAGATACTACTTAATCAGGCCAGTAGATCAAGTTATGTTACCAGGTGAAGTTTACTTAAGAACATCTGAAGGGCAGTGCTGTTATTTTATTCACAGAGCTAGAAAAGATGTTAACAGGCAAAGGTGTAATCACTAACTCACAAACTTTATTTGGAGACTTTATTTGTGTGCAATAAGATTTGTAATGATACATAACAACAGAATGTTAAGATCACTTGGCCTAACCCAGCTTTGACAGTGGGCTTGATGAATTAACGTTAGTCAGAATTGTACAGTACTTGCATTTATAATTGCATTTAGATTTAAGAGTAAAGATAAATGTTAATATACCTGTACACTTTCTGTCATTTGTATTGTTTCTGTCTCAGCATGTTACACTGCATCAAATAGCTGCAATGTTAGCTTTAGGGTTAGTTCTTCTAAGGGGGTAGCTTTGGTCTAGCAAACCTTCATTGTAATAGACACGAAAACCTGTTGCTTTAAAGCCGTGTGGTTAAAATATTTCCCTGGTTTGATTCATGAAACCAGTAGTTTCAAATGTACTCCTAAATTTTGCTTTTGCTGCTAAACATTTAGCATGCTTTTACAAGTGCTGCGGACGCTACCATTGAGCCTAAGCTGAAGCACTGACATCAGTAACGAAGTTTTTTATTTATTAAATTTTTTTTTTGTTTCTTTTCAGATTTTTGTATGTGGTCTAAAACTTTTTCCATCTGCTCTTTGACTCTGTCTGTACTTTTCAGATTCATGGAGCTGAGAGTGAGCTAAACTCTCTGCTGAAGCTTGACCACCCCAACCTGGTGCACTACCAGGCCCTGAGCTGTGCTGAGCGCGAAGACTGCCTGGTGGTCAATCTCCTGGCTGAGTATGTACCGGGCAGCAGCCTGGCCCACAGCCTCTCCACTGGCACTCCAGTGCCTGTAGATCAGGTTCGCCAACACGCCACCCAGCTGCTTGCTGCCCTTGATTACCTCCACTCAAACTCAGTGGTGCACAAGCAGCTCATGGCCTCGTCCGTGCTCCTGGATTCACAGGGCAACATCAGGCTGACAGACTACAGCCTGGCAAAACGGTTAGCTGACGTGTGCAAAGAGGACATTTTCGAGCAGGCTCATGTGCGCTTCAGCAAGGACGCAATGCCAACGCGGACAGGCAAGAAAGGGGACATCTGGAGCCTTGGTCTGCTTCTTTTGGCTATTTGTCAGGGACGGGAGGTCCAGGAATACCCGGTCACTGTCCCCTCCAACCTTCCCACTGACCTTCAGGACTTCCTCAAGAAGTAGGTGCTAAAGTCTGTAACATATGTATGCAGCAACTAATCGCAATCTTGATAGTCTGAAGAGTTATGGGACCTCACATAGTTAGCTGAATACTCTAAATGTACTAGTGTGCAGCTAAATTGTTTTCCCAAATATCTAGTTAGGGCTTGATATCAAATAGTTCGTATAATGTGATTTGCATTGGCTTTAAGAGCAAAATAAAACTTGGGACATCCTTACTTGTAGTAACATGACAAAAAATATACTTGCCTGAATTGTCAACTAAGTTGTCTATGGTTGAAATTAAGCTTGTTCTGTGGTATTTGGATCTGTAGCCTCATAGCTAGTCAACCGGCTCCCATTAGTCCATAGCTTAGCTGTCTAGTGTCCTGCAGATCAAAACACCATGGTGAAGGTTTAATTCTGTCTGCTTTGCTCATACAAGCGTAGAATAAAAACTTGTCCACAAAGATTCTACAGCAGAAACGAGGACCAGGAGAGCATTAGCTTTCCTATCTCTGGGTGGGTGAGATCGCCCTCCTTAACACCATGGCAACATGGGCATCTGTTAAATGTTAGATGTAACATAATTGGCAGTTTGTGATCTCATCAAAGCATATTGGGCTGTTAAGTGACATGGTGTTGTATAATGAAAAATATGTGGCGGTTGGATTATTAGGACTCGGAGGAAGCACACAATGGCCTTGCCCTTTGGTGGTGGCATAATGTGATGTGGGAGACCTAGCAAGTGGGTGGAAATTGGACATGACTCAGAGTTTGAGTAAAAATGCTAAAAAATGCTAAAAGCTGTTCAAAAGTGGCAGGTGAAAAGTTCGAAATCAATCAAATACTTCCTTAAATAAATCTGAGAGCCCCAGTCTCAAAGAAGCTGTTTACTAGTGTGTGCCACCCCAGATGCCCAGGATCAGTGGCAGCCTTTTAGCTTTATAAATATCAAGTGCTTTGGACCTTTCCATATCAGTCCTGTGTGCCAGACAGGGCCCACCTGTGCATTTGAAGTTGTGAGTTTATAGGATAACTTAGGTTGTGGTGAATGCTTTTCTAAGCTGTACAGTGTAATGCAGAGAGAAGTGCTTTGTGTCTGTTTCTCTAAATATGTGTTTACTCTTGTTTGGCCCTGTAGTGAGAGGTGCACTGCAGGTGTGTTTGCTTTAATGATGCTGACTGGGCAGGTTTTTGATAAAGGCCTGGTGTGTGCATGTGTTTATTCTGCCCTGGGCTGCTCCCAGAGGCACATTTAAAGCCACAGTCAGGCATCATGGAAACAGGAAGGTTTTTGACAGGCAGGGCAGCGCTTAAAAAAAAAACAACTAAAACATAAGGCCATGTTCTTGGGTGAATTTGGTTTTATGCTTGCACTGCTCCGACTCACCGTGTAAGGATTTTGGGTTTTGTTTTTGTCCTCAAATCTCTAATACTCAAAATCCAGAAGAAGACAAAATGACAATTTAACTTTCATTTAAGTGACTAATTCACTTACATGCTCAGAAGACATGTCCAAGTTTTGAATGAGTTTGCTTTCAATGTGGCCTCAAACATTAGATTCGTCCAGTCATGAGGGACCAAAGCACAAACCACCTTACAGAATGTTTCACAGGATGTTGCTTGCAATTACATATTTCCACAAGAGAGGTCTCCATATCCTCAAATTTTACATAGTGCAGGTTTAAAATGAGCTATCATCCTCAAACTGATCAGTTTACTACCCCACAAGAAGCTGTTTCAGGTTATATTTGTTACTGGATTTCATTCGTACTATAAGCCATATATTATAAACATTGCACACTCAGATTTGACTACAATAGCAGTTTCTCTTGTGTGAATTTACACATTATCACTGTATATTTTATGCACATATTTTAAATACTACTTTAACTTGGAATGTAGTACAGGGGACAAAAGGTTTGTTGTTATGGGATCTTGGCCTTGGCACTTCAAGCAAGGACATTTGCAGTATTTGAGATTCCGATTAGTGACCAAGAAATATTTTAGTACACAAGTGTCAGCTTTGCTGTTTGAAAATCTTGAACGCTCCTTTTTATGTTTGCTGAGGTGTGGAGCTGATATGTTGCTTCTTGCCATGCTCAAGAGTAAATGCTTTGCACTTAGTAATGCATTGCATGCCAGTATCGGTGGGTATCAGTATCAGGTCAGTGTCAGCAGAAAATGCTGGATTGGGTTAGGGCTGCAAGATATTGGGGGGGAAAACTGACATTGCAATTTCTTTTCTACGATATACATTATGATATGAAAAAATACAGGAATTTTCACAAGATTACTTGAATAGCTGTATTTGGAAAGAATGATTAATTAAAAAATAAATTGGGTGAATTTGTACTGCAGTACATCTGCGGTGGAAATAAAGTACTAGGAATAGGAATAATAATAAAAGCTGAAAAATGTACTTTTTGAGTGCAAACCGTTCTTTCTTGAACTTATAATGCTATACAGTTGAATTCAGCGCACCAAACACAGAAGCAATACATCTAGCTTTAAATAGCATGTACTTACATTGTGTGATATGATATCGGTCAAAAGCCAAAAAAAAAGATTTTTGGCTGCTGCTCTATCCATTAGTATCAGGAAAGGAAAAGTAGTGTCATGCAGTCTCTTATAACGACCGGTATGTTTTGTAGATGTGTGTGTCTTAACGATGCTGAACGCTGGAACACTCAGCAGCTGTTGGAACACTCCTTCCTTCGACCGCCCTCACCCAAGAGCCTTCCTTCATGTCAGGAGCCTAGCCCAGAAGGTCTGCATCTTTCTCACATGAACACACACTATCAATCTGTAATATACTGAAATTAATATACATTTTTACCTTTATGTTACGAAGACATGGGTGTGGACTTTGCATCTACGGTTATTCCACGCGGTCACTTACTTGGTGGCCCTTTCAGTATGGTGGTGCAGAAACAGTTCTCCAGATACTTTACTGAGTTTGAGGAGCTGCAGCTGCTGGGGAAAGGTGCTTTTGGAGCAGTCATCAAGGTGACCAGTGTTACACTTACATTGAATATGTTTATCTTGTGTTAGCCAATTGTTTATGAGCCCAAAATTATTTTGCTTGTTTTTTTCTCCTTGCTTTTGATTGGTCAAGAGAATAAGATGTTTGCTTTTTTGGTTCACTTATTTATTTTGCTTCTGTTTGTTTGTGGTTCTGTGTTGGTGGACGATAATGTTTGTACAGGTCCAAAACAAATTGGATGGCTGCAACTACGCTGTCAAAAGGATCCAGGTCAATCCTGCCAGTAAGCAATTCCGCCGAATCAAAGGCGAGGTGACCCTCCTCTCCCGCCTCAATCATGAGAACATTGTTCGTTACTACAATGCATGGATTGAGCGGCACGAGGCACCCTCCACAGGTGTGGTGAGCAGTGACAGTTCTGAACCTCAGAGCACCCCCGAGCGGCCGGCTGCAGCAAGACGCCTCAACGAGCTCGGTCTCCTTGACAACGTGGAGGATGATGCACCTCCGGCAGCGCTGGCCAGCTCAGTGGAGTGGAGCACTTCTTTAGAGAGGTCATCCAGTGCCAAGTGCAATGCTGCTGACTCCAGTGATGATGATGATGATGATGATGATGATGATGATGACGAGGAGGCAGATGTGTTCTGTCCATCTTTCCTGTAAGCTGTGATGTGATGAGTTCAGCTTGATAAATGATTGTACAGGGCTAATTCTGCATTAATACTTGCATCAGTATATATTCATATTTATCCATCTGTCTGCCTGTATACTCATACCCATTGCTGTACGTCAGTCAGTCACTAAGGCTTGTAGATGGCAGTAACCAATAAATCTCATAAGGTATAAGGTCTGGTAATGTTGTTAACAGGCCCTCACCATGCCCCCTGGGGAATATCGTAAGGGGCTTTTTATCCTGCAACTTTGGAAGGATCAAGTAAACTTAAATTCCATTGAATTCGGATGCTATAGCACAGCAAAGTCATGGCAAAGAATACTGCTACTAATATTAAACATTACATTATGTTTATTATATTATTAGATCGGCTATCTTAAAACTATGCTGTTGAGTGCTTGTACTGTTATTTATGAGACAGCAATCTCCGTCTGTTATACATGAGTGCTGATATAACTTTCATGACTTTATGACTTGATGTTCTGTCCATCTGTACTGTGAGCTTCTGTGCTGTTTTGAGTTAAGTCTGATGGGTGACTATACAAAGCTAGATGCATGTGAATATATTAGTGATGCATAGAAATGAAAATTCTTGACCAGTTCTTGTTTGAATCATGATACAATCATGATGAATCATTGTGACTTGTGCTAAGAGGAGTATTCTGTTGTGAGCATGCTAGCAATACCTAGCCGCACCCCCTAGAGTCTGTATAAATGACTAATGTCTGTATTTTTGCTGCAGTCCCTCCGACAGCGACTCAGAAAGCGACATTATATTTGACAATGGCGATGCCAGCAGACACAGTCTTGTGGAGGTCAGTAAGTCATCTGAAATGAACCTTTCTGCTCTGATTGTGTCTGCCTAGAATTGGTGATCTTATTTTCCCATATTATTGTCCACATGTCGTCTAAACGTTTCATGTGTTAATGTACATGTGTTTCTCATGTATCTGGTACAGGAAGAGCTGAGTAAAAGAAAAGGAATGGACACTGCAGAGAGCACTGACTCTGAAAAACCTCCTCTTATTGCACATTATCTGTACATACAGGTGAGTGTATGCAGGTATAGAGATCAGTTGCACTGAAGGATTGTGTTAGATGTGTAATGTGTAAATAAATGTTTTGTTTAGCATTGCATTGTTTAGCAATGTCTGGCTTACTATGGGTTGAAACTGAATTTGTTTAAAGTAGCCTTAAAGTCCATACATTTTTTGTTGACTTTTATGAGCCATAATAACACTCATGCAACATTTTGCACTTTTGTTTGTATTATTTTTATTTATTGTTTTGTCTCCCATCAAAATGGGTTGTGCCAGTTATACAAAATATTTATGTTCATAGGTTTGTACAAGGTAGGTTTACCGTGTGGTCATTTTGAGGCACCATGGTCATTGCAGCTAATCGGCCAACAGGTTGCAGGCTCATGCAGTCGGGTATTATGGCTGAGTGGGGCGGGCTTTGACAAGTTATTAGCTGCTTGTAGAAGCAAAGAGTCAAGTAACAAATGAGCTGCATGTGTACTTCAGAAAAAAACATGTTCAAAATCAGAAGTAGCAAAATGCATAAGGATATAATGTTCAGTAAATAACTTGTGCATATAAAAGTTGTTGAGGCTTTAATTTGTCTACAAGTCAGCTGAAGTTATGTTGTTGAGTAATTAGCTAATAAAATGCTGGCAATGTAAAATAATGTTAGTATTGCCAAGCTGTTATACTTTGCAACATTGAAACTTTTGTGTGGCTGGTTGCTCTGCCATGTCTGGGGGTTTGCATGGACACCTCCTACGCCAGCGGAGCATGTTACAGCAAACCCATGTGGAAGCTGACGAGGACCACATGCATAGCATAAAGTTGGCGGGTGTGCATGGCGTGTGCAGGCAAAAATGGTGCTTGGTTTTGAGGGCAGAAGTGGACAAGAATCACTCTAGATTTGGCACTGGTGTTAATAACCAGATCTATCTCTAAAAAACAGTGTTGCGACAGTGAACATGAGCAGCACATACAATTTTCTCATGTGCCCTCTTTTATTTACATGTTTGTTTCTGCAGATGGAATACTGTGAAAAAAGCACTTTGAGGGACACAATCGACCAGAGCCTTTACCGCGACTGCAGTCGCCTCTGGAGACTCTTCAGGGAGATCCTGGATGGCCTGGCATACATTCATGAACAGGTACCCTATATCTGAAACCACAGACAGAATCTCAGCCAAACTGACTTTTATTTTCAGTGCTTCTAATGTGGTTAGCCAAACAGACAAAAGACAAAGCAGTGCTAACTTTGGACACTTGGTCTTTTCTGTTGCAGTGAAGTATGCTATGTTGCCTGCTGGTTTATATTAGTGCCACTGTAAGTTATCGGCCTGATGTTTAGCTGACTGGAAGCTACAGTATTCAGTTAAACTGGCCAGAATGGTAAGATAAAGAGTGGAAATGGCTGCATAAAGGGGACATACAGGCTGAAATTCTGTCAACTTTGAGGGAGTGTTGAGGGAGTTTTAAGGGAGTGAACTAAGGTGTTTAGAATTAAATCAGAAAGAATAATAATAAAGAAAATAAGGGCAGCAAGCAAAATGACATTCTGAAGCAGTTGTTCTCCAAGATGGTGTTCTTTCATATGTTTTATCATGCGTTTGCTTACAAATTCAGTTGCTATATGATCTATCTCTGTGTGTCTCCTCAGGGCATGATTCATAGAGATCTGAAGCCTGTCAACATCTTTCTGGACTCTCATGACCATGTCAAGATAGGAGACTTTGGCTTGGCTACTGATCACCCAGCTACTGTGGTACTACACGTGTTGTGTATTATATTATGTATTTCAAATACGGTGCTGAGGCATCAGTGTACATGGGCTACACAAAAACCATTGAATATAAATTACGATTTATGATTGCTATCAAAGTGTTTGATGGGTAGTATTTCTGCAGGTTAATATACAACTTTCGCAGAGTGAAAGAATCAGGATATTTATGAAAAGGTACCCTGTATCTGAAACCACAGACAGCTGTGAAGGAAATCTCAGCCAACCTGGCTTTTATTTTCAGCCTCACAGAGTGCTTAATGTAATGGAGCAGAAGTGTTATTCAGGTCCACGTTACTGCTATTTCTGTTGCTCAGGGCACTGTTTGCTTTGTAGTTATTAGTTATTCTCTCAACATTGCAAGCACACCACAGTAGCTGTGTTTGAAACTCTGGGCAGATCAGATCCATCTCCACACCTGTCCCATAACCCTTAGCCCTCTAATCACTCTTTAGCAACTGTTCAGCTGTTTAGTAGCATGTGTGGATATATTTTAGTCAAGGAATGTGCCTGCTGAGTTACAAAAGGTTCCATAACAGAAAGGTGTTGGAAGGTGTATCTTCAACAGATTTAAAAACTGCTACAGACTTGAAAAATGTCAGCTTTGTATTCATCTGCGCTGTAAACTTGTGTGGTTTTCAAACTTTTGCTACAAGTTATTCATTTCTTTTTGATTACACTCATAGTTGGTATTATGGGATCATTTGGCTGAATTCTGAGTAGTTGGCCAGAACAGCCTGAAAGATTGATACTGTGTGGCTTGTTTGACAGAACCGGAACCATCCACTTTTAACCATATTGTTCATGCAGTAAGATAGCTTTATTAAACAGATCAAGTCAGTAAACCTGCAGAGAAAACTGATGGGGTTTCATTGTTGCATTTCATTGAGTGCATTAGCAGGACAAATTATTTATTTTCATGTCATTCATCTATGCATATAAAACTTAATCCTGGGCTGTTAGGCAGAGTTAACCAGACCATGTGACCATGAAAAGTCCATGTTGACTTTTCAGTTGCTCTGTATTGTGTGTATTGTTCTGGCGGCATAATAGGATATTTGGCAATAATAATTTAATCGGCGGTATTAATTCTGATCCTTTTCTGTATATGTGCTAAATTTCTGCTATTTCTGTCATTGAAGTGCTATGATCTGATACACTATATTGCCAAAAGTATTCTCTCACACATCCGAAGGTTGTGATGTTCCAATCACTTCCATGGCCACAGGTGTATAAAACCAAGCACCTAGGAATGCAGACTGCTTCTACACACATTAGTGAGAGAATGGGTCGCTCTCAGGAGCTCAGTGAATTCCAGCGTGGTACCGTGATAGGATGCCACCTGTGCAGCAAGTCCAGTCGTGAAATTTACTCACTACTAAATATTCCAGAGTCAACTGTCAGTGGGATTATAAGAAAGTGGAAGCAATTGGGAACGACAGCAACTCGGCCACAAAGTTGTAGGCCACGTAAAATGACAGAGTGGGGTCAACGGATGCTAAAGGCACATAGTGCGCAGAGGTTGGTAACTTTCTGCAGAATCAATTACTACAGACCTCCAAACTTCATGTGACCTTCAGATTAGCTCAAGAACAGTGTGTAGAGAACTTCATGTAATGGGTTTCCATGGCCAAGCAGCTGCATCCAAACCTTACATCACCAATGCACAAAGCAAGGTCCATAAAGACATGGATGAGCGAGTTTGGTGTGGAAGAACTTGACTGGCCTGCACAGAGTCCTGACCTCAACCCGATAGAACCCCTTTGGGATGAATTGGAGCAGAGACTGCGAGTCAGGCCTTCTTGTCCAACATCAGTGTCTGACCTCACAAATATGCTTCTGGAAGAATGGTCAAAAATTGCCATAAACACATTCCTAAACCTTGTGGAAAGCCTTCCCAGAAGAGTTGAAGCTGTTATAGCGGCAAAGGGTGGGCTAATATCATATTAAACCATATGGATTAAGAAAGGGATGTCTATGGTGGCTGAGAAGTGCAAAACAAATTAACGTTTCAGAAAACAAAATTACAAAAGCAAAAACAATTTTATATGGGGGAAAAAAAATTACATTTCAGAAAGTAAAAACAAATTTACAAGACGTGAAACACTTTTACAAACTTTCTGACGGAAAGGGTAGGTCTAACACACAGGAAGTGCTTGTTGCGGATCCTTGTCAGTCGAATTGTTCGCGGTGGTAGAGTGAGTGGAGTTTGGGATGGTCACGACGCTGAAGCATGTTTTGTCCATATATGGCACGTATTTTAGCCAGCCATCTTTAGATTTTTTAAAAGAGCACTTCTCGGCCACCATAGATGTCACTCAAGTTCATATGCGTATGAAGCCAGACGAGCGAATGCTTTTGGCAATATAGTGTATTAGCTACCAAATGACACAGTGAGGCGAGTTAACAAAGTGGTGTAAATGTTCTGTAAATATAAATATTCTATTTAAGAGTGTAAAATTGCCTTTCTTGGGGTAAAACCAAAAACATTACTGAGATGTTTTGCTTAATTAGCTATGCGGTGCTGTTTAAAGCCAGTGTTAGTGAAATAGCGCGTTCAAAGCTTAGAAGGAGAGCGTTTATACATGCATTCAGCATTGAGAAAGGAGTCGACAACTTAACGCATGTTAGAGCAAGCACTATAAAATGGTTATAAATTAGACACAAAACACCAGTTTAAAGTCTACACCTCTCAACATATCACAACTTATTTCAGAAAAAAAAACATTACTGGTAGTCAAATCTGATCTACCTATTGAGGCCCTCAACCCTCCTCAGCTAACTCCAGGCTTGTGAGGTGCAGGATTTAAAATACACAGTTAAATATATGGTCAGCAAGCTTGAGGCAAAATAGAAACTGGAAGTTCAGTCCAGAGGGGATAATGATATTAATAAGTTTTGTTTCCACCAAAACATTCTGCAGGGGTATAATTTAATTCCAGCTACAAATGCAGATTATTAATTTACGTATTCATTTATTTAATTATTGGAGTGTTTTAAAAAGGTCACAGGGCATTTTACTAGTTCTTCAGTCAGTCACTCCAATATAGGTTTCATTTTACTGTAATTTTTTGGCTACTACAAGCCGAATATACGATTTTCAAATATGTTTGAGAACATGTAGTTGTACTATATTTAAGATTACTTAGAAAGAATTACGACTGTTTATTTAGGCCTTTAGATTTTGGTCAATAATGAATAAGTGTGTAACAGTTAGATTCAGTGTAGCATTGTTAAATCAAATCAAAGGTGGGGTAGATACTGTATTCACTAATCATAAAGCCATTGTTTTGCTTATGCATGATAAAGAGAAGCACATCCTATTTTAACCATGCACATAACCATGTGTAGTTTGTAGTTCTACAATTACAATTACTGTAGTCCATCTGTTTCTCTGCATACTTTGTTATCCCCCTTTTACCCTGTTTACTAATAGTCAGGACCCCCACAGGACCACCACAGAGCAGGTATTTTGTGGCTGGTGGATCATTCTCAACACTGCAGTGACACTGACATGGTGGTGGTGTGTTGGTGTGTGTTGTGCTGGTGTGAGTGGATCAGTGCTGTTTTTACACACTGTGTCCACTTACTGTACACTCTACCCTGCTAGTCCGCTATGTAGAGGTAAAGTCAGAGATGATAGCTCATTCACTGCTGCAGAGTTTGTGTTCTAGTCCTTCATCATTGGTCACAGGACGCTGCCCATAGGATGCTGTTGTCTGGATAGTTTTGGTTGGTGGAGTATTCTCAGTCCAGCAGTGACACTGAGCATTGCTGTCTCTGATCTACTCACACCAGCACAACACACACTAACACACCACCGCCATGTCAGTGTCACTGTAATGCTGAGAATGATTCACCATCCACATAATACCTGCTCTGAGGTGGTCCTGTAGGGGTCCTGACCGTTGTAAAATGAGGTGATGGGGCGCTAACAAAGTATGCAGAGAAACAGATGAACTACACTCTCAATGCATAAAGGATACTAATAATAAGG
Organism: Semaprochilodus insignis; assembly: GCA_034552555.1. NCBI lineage: Eukaryota > Metazoa > Chordata > Actinopteri > Characiformes > Prochilodontidae > Semaprochilodus > Semaprochilodus insignis. The sequence goes on along the minus strand of CM067483.1, from coordinate 12,056,786 downwards.
TTTTAATGTTATGCCTGATCTGTGTGTGTATGTGTGTGTGTGTGTGTATATATATGCGCAGCATTAGGGAGCAGAAGAATTTGGTTTGGTCTGTAATTGTTGTGGAAATACCACTGCTGAGTTCTTTCTTATTTATTTGTTCTGTTGCAGGCTTCAGGCAAACTGGAGATTGAGGATAATAGCTCAGGCCTGGTCTTAAAACCAGACCCAACAGGTAAAGCAAAAAAAAAAAAGAAGTCGTCTTTTTTTCTTCTTTCTCTTTCCTTAGGCTTCATTCTTTATAAATGAGTTTGGGATTTGCTCGTGAAATGAAATACAAAATATGTTACATGCAGTTTTGTTCCTATTTTTCCTCCAGGGAACATGACCGGGATGGTTGGTACTGCACTATATGTCAGCCCTGAGGTCCAAGGAAATACTAAAGCCACGTACAATCAGGTGAAATTAACTTGGTACACACTGCTGTAACATTTTTCAGATTATGTGTTTTGCAAGACAGTTTAATTCTTTGTATTCATGTATGTATGTCTGTCTAGAAAGTAGATCTCTTCAGTTTGGGCATCATTTTATTTGAGATGTCCTACCGACCGATGACTACAGCTTCTGAGCGTATAACTGTCCTCAGCCAGCTCAGGAAGGTGAGTCTGTACCTGTCTAAGCAGAGTCTAGATCACACACCCCTTAAACTCTGAAAGGCTTTGTTAATAAGCTGATAAGTTGAAAATGTGCAGGGAAGCATGCCTCCAGGACCAGGGTTGAAAAAAACACTGGTCTATATAGCAGCTGTAGCTTTATGAGAGTTCTACCTACTTTTACATTGCTTTTGTTATTTTTGAATTGTGCAGTGTAAAATGACAACGGCCTTGAGGGAACTGAATGACTTCATTTTTTGTGATTGAAGTATCCTGTTTGTTTTATTCTCTTCACAGGAGTCCATCGACTTTCCTGAGGACTTTGGTGACTATGAGAATGGGACACAGGTGAGTTTTATTACCAGTCCCTCTTTCATTAATCTGCTTAAATGCACAGTTGTATGCTGTCATAAGACCAATATCTCTGTTACTTTTACTCTGTGGATATAGAAAAAAGTGATTTGCTGGTTGCTGAACCATGACCCTGCCCTGCGGCCCACAGCGGTGGAGCTTTTGAAGAGTGAACTCCTCCCTCCTCCCCAGATGGAGGAGTCAGAGCTGCACGAGGTGTTGCAGCACACCATGGCTAATGTCATGGGCAAGGCTTACCGCACCATGGTCAACCAGCTGTTTTCCCAGAGCCCCTCTCACGTCATGGACTACACCTATGATATTGACGTACACAAGGTAGCTCAGCTCAGTGTCTAGATTTGTGTGGTCTGACAGCAGCTGTTGGCCCAAAAAGTGTTTGGACATTTGTGATTTTGTAAACTTAGTGAGCCTATCAGTGAACTCAAATTTAACAGCAAATTTCTGTTGTGAGAAACACAGCCACAGACTTTGACATTTCTGTCTCTGTGCTTTACAGAACCTGAGTGTTTTCTCTGTACTAAATACTGCTCTCATCATCAAAAAAAATAGTTGCACCCAGAAGGAAGTGTGAAATTCAGGAAGAAGATGAAGTTTACCTGGAACAATAAACAATGTAATGTTTAGACTGATATGGACAATATTTATTGAGCTACACATACAGAAGTAGTGTCTCTCAGTATGGCATTGGGTTGCCATGTTAAAGTAACGTGTCTGACGTCTTGTCATGAAGTTGTAGAAATTCCTAATGGTTTCCTGCGTTAATCCATCCCATGCATCTTGAATATTCGTACGCATTTCCTGCAGATTTTGCAGTAGGGGTGGAGGTGAAGTGACACCAGGCCTTCTGGCCTGACAATAAACCGTTCACCTTGGTGCTGGCCACAGTGCCGCCGCACACAGATTACTCTGTCATCTCCTCCAAGAGAAAGTGGGACTCATCATTCCATGACAGTCTGGCACGACACCATTGCAGTCTTTGGCGATGGTGACGTGGTGTTAAGGGCAGTATTCGTAACTGTCTGCATGCATGTAGTCCTGCGTTGTTCAGCTGTCTGATGATGGTGCTGACAGGATGACTCATGGAGGGCATCACTGCTTGCTAAATATCCGCTATTGAATCAGTCAGGTACAGCAATAAGGCCTGTCCTTGCTTATGTCACACGCATGGCTGAACATAAAACTTAAATCATTCGCATGTGCCTTTCACAATGTGAAACCTACCTACCAAGTTTCATTTCTGTTGGTTGATTCCTTCTGGGTGCAACTGTTTGTGTAACTAAAGGAGTTCATTGAATTTGAACAATGTTTCAGTGGTTGGTGTCCAAATAGTTTTGTATACTCATCTTGCAAACAACTAAAACACCAGTTTTAGATCTAAAGACGCTTGAGAGACGTAGTCAATGGAGCTGTGGAAATGTATACATTACAGGGTGAGGGTGCAAAGCCCCCACCCCCCCACGCCCGCCCCCACCACATAAGACAGAACAGATTTGGCTTACTTTAATTTGCACTGCTAGATCAGATACATACTGCTATGAGACCATGTGAGTAAGAGCAATCAAATATCACTTTGTTGTGCATGCATATATCACTGTCAGCATTTAGTGTTGGAAATGTGTGAGTAGCATCTAGCAGTAGCAGCTAATGATGCTGATAAAACGCCTGTCGGCCCTTCCTAAAAGTGTGGGTCCCTTTTTATGTGATGTGACTGGTTTTGTGATGGTGAACAGTCAAGGCAGGATCACAGTTGAACCAAAAAAAACACTTATACTGTAAGGTGAGATCTTGTGTGTGTGTGTGTGTGTGTGTGTGTGTGTGTGCGCATTATTCCTTTCTCACCCCTAGATGTCGCTGTGTACCTACACTGGTTTGATCCCAGCACTGCACCCACGTACTTTCATCGTCTGGTCCACGTATTACAAGCTGGGTTTTTACTCCATCACTGCTACTCTGTTTTACTGACACCCTTGTGGTTTACTTTCTCCTCCAGGGCAGTTTTAATTTCACCAGTGCCAAACTGCACCAGTATGTGTATGAGACAATTACCAGGGTCTTCAAAAAACATGGTGAGTGACTTTTGCACTGTTTTGGGGCTGAATGTTTATAGACAGCCTGTTCTAAAATGCCCTTTTGATATCTAACACATTGTGTTGTAGGTACACTAATTTAAACCTTTAGCTGGACAAGTCAGTTCATAAAACCTCCTGTTCTGCAAGGAGCTTTAATTGCTACTTTAAACACTATTTAAGATTTTTTACACCAATTCCCTTTTGTCTCTGTGGACCTTTTTTTGTGCACAGGGGCACAGATATACTGGAAGGAAACTTTCCCAAACTGTTACCACAAAGTTGGAAGCATAAAATTGTCAAAAATGTCTTGTAGGGTGTAGCATTAACATCACCCTTCACTGGAATGCAAAGACCTACCCAAACCCTGAAAAACAGCCCCAGACCACCATTATCCCTCCTCTACCAAACTATACTGCTAGCGCTGTGCAGTCCTCTGTGTAGCCTTCTCCTGGTATCTACCAAAGCCAGATTCTTCCATCAGATTGTGAGATCTTGAACCGTCCTTGATCAGATCATTTCTTGGCCCTTAAAGAAATAAAGTTTGTTCTGCCAACTCAAGTATTAGATTTGGGTTGTTTTTTTATTCATGGTGTCATACTCTTGGAACAGGATAAAATAATAGATAGAAAATTCAAGTGCTGTGTTTTAGTGTTGCATTAGTAGCCTTCTCCGTGTTTGCTGACGTAAGCAATCAAATTCCTATAGCATTCAAGTTCTAATAAAGAGCAGCTTTATTTGGGTTTTTGTCGGACCGCCTAGCTGGCAGGTTAAACTCCACTGAAGGTAATTTCCGTTAGCTTGATGCAAACATAAATAACCAGGGTAACGACCTGGTCTAGCTCAGCTAAAAGTAATCTCCGTTAGTCTGATGCTAACATAAGTAAGTAAGTAGCCTGGTCAAACTCCTCTGAAGTCCCCACATTAGATAGATGCTACCAGAAGTGCCCGACTCACGGACCGTATTCAAACTCGGCCAAAGGTCCTGCGTTAGATTGATGCTACCTTAAGTACCCAGGTTGCGAGACCGTATTCGGACTTGGCAATGCTGGGTTAATGCTACTTTGAGTACCTGGCTCTGCTAAATTAATCTGAAGGCCCTGGTATTGAAAATTGTTCTGGAAAAGAGGATGAAGCTGAGACTTGCTACTTTTTAGGTAGCACAATTAAGCCATCTCACCTTCTGCAGTTACAGTAGCTGGTGTGCCTTTAAAGAACACCCTGATTGTTATAGGCCCTAATGTGGTGTACATGTCCAGTACTTTTCAAATATACTGTATTAACTAAAAAATACTTAATATATTATTGCCATACCAGTTTTACAAACACTAAAAGGTACAAGACCTTTATGACTACAGCTTTGTGATCCATTTTTTTCATCTGTGCGCTACATTTTCCTGTACCACAGTTTCACATAATAAAATCCATATGTAAACAAAGACATTGATATAAGGCATGCAAGCTATTTCAGCAATAGCAGTGCCCCAACCGTGTTATGCTAAACGTGAGTGACTATATGAGTAATATATGTTTTAAGGATTTCTAATAAGAAGGGTATGTATTTTGAACCTTGCCTCCACATGTTGATATGCCAGAGACCTGTATGACAAACACTATGCACTCGATGGCGATAGGGCGAAACTAGGCTTGCGTGGCCTTGTTGTAATACTTCAGAATCTGTTATTCCTTGGCCAGTGTGAACAGTAATCTATTGACTCTAATTTTGGTTAAAAAGTCTGTGTGATACTACTGTGGCCCTGCGTATGACTGTATGTGCATGACAACTTGGTTGGATTCTAAGAGTCTACCATCTGGCCTGAAAGAAACCAAGGGGAAACACTGATATTTCTCTGCTTAAAGGTTTTTTTTTTTAAAATATTTTTTTATTTAGCAAATGTTAAAGCATGTTGTAGCATTTTACATTCTAGCATTGCTCTGAATGCTCTCTAGCATGTAGCTATGACCATTACTCAACAGGCTTTTCAGCAGTGGAGTTCTTGTCTGTAAGTTATTAGGCCTCACAAGTGTAAATGGAGGACATATGAGGGAAATGCCACTGTCTGTTTCCAGTTGCCGAGGGGTCAGAGACTGAGAGAATGGCTGTTTTGTTGCTGTATTACTTTATGGCACAATAAAAGAGGTTTTTTTGGTTTTTTTTGTGAATTATAAGCTAGTATATTAAAGAGATTGGAATGGATGGCCTGTATACTGTAGTTTGTCATGACCTTACTCAACTCATGTTGCCTTAAAGTCATTAGGTTTAATTGTAGGGTGTTTTACAAAACTGGAAAATGTTTCTTTTGTGCCGCATTTGCTTCACGTTTTTTTTTGTTGTTGTTGTTGTTTGTACACTGTTTACCTCTATCTGCCTTGAATCATAAAAGGCTTTGATGGTTCCAGATATCCACATCTCCTCACCGCTTGACCCAGATGTAATGAGACAAGGGTAATTGTAGTTTGACGACAGCTTACTTTTACCTCCCAGAGCAAAAGGGAGTTTTTCCTTAGCTGAGTGTTCTAGGAAATCAAGGGATAGTGTTTGCCAGTTCTCTGACAGATTGTGTTCCTTGTTGTATCGAATACAGGTGTTAGGAACTACACCAGTACTAGATCACATGCACAGCACAGCACAGCCTGTACTGTTCTATGTACTCTGTGATGTTTGTCAGTTTATTGCTTTGTGTATGTTGTGTATTCAGCTGTTATATGGCTTGTGTCTTGTCCAGTATTGAGGGTCATGCGGTACAGTAATGTGATTTACTCTTTTTCAGTGACCGACTTCTACAGCTGCAGGATTATTTGGTTTTATAGCGATTTTTAAAAGTATACATTTTAAATCACAAGAGCTGCAGTTTTAAAGCTGCATTATTCAAGCAATAGGGGTTTGTAGATCTCTCTGTTGGAAATGAGTAATTGTGCACAAGGTCATCAGTTGTGCTTTGGACCGCTTCCCTGAGAGGATGAGTGTGATCATGCTGAGCGTATTGCACGAGAACTCGATAAATGGCATGTCTTCTAAGAATTTAAGTGACTTATCTACCTTTGTTGGATCAAAACCTTGTATCTCCACAATGGTAATTTTACTGGCAGTCTGGCACACTACATTCAGCATTTAAGCCTTAAGCGCGTACATACATGTCCTTGTTCCTTTTGAAAGAGAGAAAAGGCCTGAAGCATGATTTATAGAAAATTAATACATTTAATTTAAATTCTTGTAAGCATGTTAATTCCTGACGTCTTGTGAATTGCATTACTTAGTCTTTAGGAAAATAAAATAAATTGCAAGAATGCATTAAATTTAGCAAATTCTTGTATATTGATACTGTGCCTGACCTTGTGGGTAATTTGCACATATACTTGCTACACACGTCATCTGACTACATGACTTTGTGAGCGTTTTGAATATATTAAGCTCCACAAACTCGGTGAGCCCCAGCTAAGTTAGTTACTTAGATTTCAAACAGAATCATCTATTAATAATCAACTTAAATAGTGTTTGTTTATTTATTTATTTATTTTTGTTACGCATGTATTGTGATACTTTTCAAATATTGTACCTCTTTTTAAATAATTTTAAAATATGTTGTTTGGAACTTTTTTGAACCTTTTCGTTCTACAGTAAGTACACATGAGTAAAAAAATAAGTAATAAAAATAACTTTAAAACAAGTAATAAGTATCACGTTTTCTTCACCAACTTTGCATTTTCACAGTCATGATTTAATGCAAGTTAATATAACAAGATTTTATTACTTGACGTAATTGTGGATTATTTATGTTGTGAACCTAATTATGAACCATTTAGTCCAAAAATATTGTTACTTTTTTTCATAGCACATCATCCTCTCTTTCTCTCTCAGGTGCGGTAAGACTACAGACCCCATTACTTTTGCCCAGAAACAGGAAGTTGTATGAAGGGTGTGAGCTGGCCTGTTTTATGGACCACAGTGGCATGCTGGTCACGCTGCCCTATGACCTGCGGGTAAGTCTGTTTATTACAGTGATTTTAATATTTCTGGTTACTGGAAGAACACACAACCATATGTTTTGTGCAGTTGTGCTTTGAATCTTAAGACTGGACTTCTGTTTGTAAAACAATAGTAGGGCACCATCGTTAAATATATGTGCACACATACAAGCACACATAATAGCTGTAAACAGAAGCATCGTCAGTGGTCCTGCAACTACATGGGATACTATAGCAATGGCCTTTAACAATATAACAATTTAGCAGTAATCTGGGATTTTAGAGAGCCCACATAGCAACAGGCTAGCACCTGGGGGTTCATGGTAATGGCTTCACCAAACTAACAAAGTTTGTTTATCTTCCCTGTTCTGCTTTTTTTTTTAATTTAACACTCTCTGCGATTTAGTGAATGGTTGGGGGGGGGGGGGGGGTTGAGGGGGCTGGGAGGGAGGGGAGACT
>CM067483.1:11925652-12049260 GCA_034552555.1 Semaprochilodus insignis | reverse complement strand
GGCTGGGAGGGAGGAGAGACTCAAAACAGTGGCCCACACTTTTTTCTGGAGTTAAGAGGAAAAAGACACGAAAGGACCAAATAAGTGTTGTCTTCGTTCCCAACACTTTGAATAAATGTAAACAAATTTTGAGCTTCATTCTCATGATTTCTTTCTCTATTGTGTTTTTCACCAGGTGTCATTTGCCAGATTTGTGGCCAGAAATAACATTTCACATGTCAAAAGGTAATTTTCCATTTACAAGAAATTGATAAAATTCTTAAAAACCTAGGCTAATAACTCCACGCATTTCATCTTACCATACCATGTTATTGTATGTAAGGACCTACCTTTAGAGCCAGTACCCTTTTGCCAGTGCTGCTCTGGGAAAATTCAGCCAGGCGTTCCAAAAGAAAATTGTGGATCCCAAAGTCTGTATCTTCCTAAAAAACCATGAGTTTTTTTAACAACAGTTGTAAGCAAATAAAAAAATCTTGGGAAACCACAAACACTGCAACATTTAGGGAGGAGCTGAAGGTTCAACTGAAACACAATACAGTGACGTCAAAAGAACTGGTGAGGGAGTGGAGACGTCAGGCACGTTTGGTCAAATGTCATAAAAGTTGAAGGACTTAGTTGTAATGATCAGTACTATGTATGGAGAAAAAATGTGAGGTATATAATCCAAAGAATTTCATGCCATGTAAAGCATGGTGGTGGCAGCAAGTAGTTGTGGTTTGCTTGAAAAGGGACTGGTGCACATCAGAACACAAATCTCTTAATACATCCTACAGCTCTTATATATAAATTAAATCCTCATATGGAAATAAAGTACATAGAAAAATTGACTTAACGTGGCAAATTTGTATTAACATAAAATATGTGGAGTTGTTGAGTTTCCATTTCTGTAGCCTAGGTGTATGTGAACTGACCTCATCTGTACATAGTTTCCCACAGGATTTTGGAAACTGTGGTGGGTGGACTCTGAACCCTCTAATGTAGTCTGAGGGTGGTCTGCCACTGTTGAATACATTAATGGGAAACCCTGTGAACACTCATTATTAATGTTGTGCAGTTCTTTTACCTTCAGTGTAGCTTATAAGCTTGATTAATGAATGTTTATAACATTCACTCTTGGGCATTAGTAATAAAACCTAATCCTAATCTTGTTTAGGTACAGTATTGAGCGTGTTTTCAGGCCACGAAAGCTCGACAGGGCTCACCCCCGAGAACTGCTGGAGTGTGCTTTTGACATAGTGGTGCCGGTGACCGTCAGTCTGCTCCCTGAAGCTGAGACCATCTACACTATATCTGAGGTCATTCAGGAGTTCAGCGCTCTTCAGGTATCTAAGCCATTTAGCTACTGCAGCAGCAGGACACAGCAAACACTTTAAAGGAAATTTGATATAACAAAGTAAAATAAATAAATAAATACATTTATTTTATTCATGCTCACTCTAGGAAGTGCTGAAGACTATTTTGCAGTCTGTCTGTCAATTTTTGGCTGTCTTATTTGATTTTAAAGCATTGTAATGTGAGGTGTAAACAAGCTGAGAGCAGCTCAGCTCTGTCTGGCAGAATTGTTAAATGTAGCTCACTCATATTCATTTAACATGCTGAAATTTCCCCAGATGGCAGTGCTATTAGCATTCCCATCTGGGGAGTTGTGTGTTTTTTGTTTTTTTGCAGTTATGAAATATAGTTTGGGGGTGACAATTATAAACTTGCACAGTTGATGTTTTTGGGCTACTTTCGCAATTAACCACAGCAACCAAAAACATTTGCTTGCAGACTGTAGAAAAGGAAAACGGATTGCTTTATGATTATATATGTACCCTTGTTTGATTATCTGGAATCTGTAGGGCAGACTGCTACCGACTACAGCTAAGAGGGGAAAGACTGAGTGTGTGGTGTGTTTGAACGTTAGTGTATGTATAGTATTAGCGACGATCTTGCTAGCATAACCTAATGAATTTTGCACAGAAAAAAAACTGAGTTTTTTTTTAAACAGTGTGGGCTAAAGGTTTTTTTGCCTTTGCTTTTTGGGTACTTCATAAGAGTGGTGTTTTTTTTAGCAACAGCTGTGTTTCCATCCAAAGGTTTTTTTTTCCCTCAGAACAAAATTTTGTGTTTTTTTTCTGAATGTTGACGAAACTATTTTAATTCGAAACTTATGCTACATTGGGAATTTTCTTGGAAAAAAAAACATTATCTCACGGGTTTAGTGTCAAGGGACAAATTTCACACAGACAGGATGGCGCAGTGATACAGCAGAGGACTGAAGAGGAGACAAGTGAGTTTTTTTAAATGCTACTACTTTAGCACTTACAGAGAAACAGTGAAGGAAGACATAACATAAAAGGCAAAACTGCTGCCGTATTGAGGTGATACTGCAATGGCACTATCAAACTAATGAACATTCTGTCCCAGTAGTGAGATAAATGTTCTCATTGCTAGGTTATGGGGAACTCAGGGAAGAGAAAGTTAAAAGACACATGACATTAGAGATGGAAAACAAGTAAACCACAAAAACTTTTTTTTAAATAATAAACCAAAACTTTGTTTTTGGGGGACCATTTAAAAAAGAAGGCAGATAACGATGAATATGAAGGTGTAGGACAGTTTTGCGATTTCAAAAATATTTGGGTTTAAAAATGAGCTTTAATTCCTTGGCATATGTACTGTCCTCTGCATTATCAGAAATGTTTACTAAAAGATCTTGAGGAATAGACAGTGAGTATCCCTTAGCACGGTAGCTTGATGAGTGGTTTACTTTAAAAGTGACATTGTACCTTTACCTTTCTCCCTGACCTGTTCAGAATGGCCAGATTCAGTGCTTGCACACATGTGGCTTTGCACTACTCTCATCATGAAGTTCATCTTACAGACTTTCAACTCGCAGGCTTATAGCATTAACGTTATTGTGGATTCTGCTGTGAGTAAGGGCAAGAAAATTATATCTCCATTAATATATTACCTCAACTTTTGGATGGAGCATAATTATTTTTTGTTTAACTTGCTTGCAGTTCACTCATCTGCAGTTTTGCCACGAGCAGTTGGTACTGACACCCTCTTGCATTGCACTAACCCAGCAGTCAGACACATGAAGCTGAAGTTTCTTTCTTTTCACCAACTTCTCGTTGGAATTTTCTCATTCCACCTTAAAGGGTGCAGCATATATTACTGTAATACCTTACTAGTTATTGTAATGAGTACCCCAGTTTATGTAACAAGGGGTGCCAAGTCTTACAGTCTTACAGCCCGCAAAAACAAATGAACTGGGTTGTCTTACTTCACAGTTTGGGGGTTGGAGGGCACATCTGATACCTAAATGTATGAGCGCAGGCTCTGAAAAAGTGAGTTTCGTATGTCCCCTTTAATGTAGGAACACAATACTGTGCCTCTTTGCTTGATAGCTGTGGTGTTCAAAGTACTTATTGAAATTGCTAATGTACATGTGGGCTGATTTGGAAAGAAAGAAATCTGCTGGACTTTTTCGCCCTTTCTTTCTCTGCTGCAAAAAGAAGCCAAAGAAATGCTAGTGTCATTAAGCTATACATTTAGTGTGATGGTGTCGAATAATGCCACCCATAAAGATCTGTTCTGATCCTTCTGTGCATTACAAAACTTGTCAAAAGGAAGATTCCTTGCAGTTAAGACTCAGATTTGTGAAATATGTTCTGCCATCTAAACACCGCCTTTGTGACAGTGCTTCTTTGAGTTGACATCATTATGAACAGCGCTAAAACCTGAAGTGCTCAATTATTTTATACATTTTTCTTTTTTCCTCACTTAAACACTCATTTATGGAAACATGGCTTTTGACACTCTGTGTTGCCTGGTGATTTTTGGAAATTGTTGGAATTGTAGCAGGCTGTAGAAGAACAGTTAAGTTGTACCTCATGGCTTAAACAGGAACATCTGACGTGTTAGTACAGTGTGGCCTTATATCTAAGGAAATGACCAGCTTCTGTGAACAGTCATGATATTGTACAGGTTGGATATAGCCCGTGGGAAAGCAAACATCCTCTTCTACAAAGTGTAGCATGGTTGAAAATCTGTCTGTTAATGTTTTGTATCTCATGCTGGCTTTCAGGAAAGGAACTACACTATCTACCTGAACCACACCAGCCTGCTGCGAGCCATTTTACTGCACAGTGGAGTGCCAGAAGACAAATTGAACCAGGCTTCCAATATACTGTGTGATGCCATGGTGAGCACTTGCACACACTGAAACGTTGTTATGTGCACATTCCTCAATGCACGCTTGCTCTGAGAGCCATTGACTGCCAATGAATTGAGTGTGCTCGGTCTTTGGAATTTTTTATATTTCTAGTTAAATTAGTAACACAATAGCTGTTCGTTTCCATTACACAGTAATTCAATAATTTGTAACAAGAATGAGCCAAGGGTCACAGTTCTCACAGAGGTGCTGTATTCAGCTGAGGAAACTGGAATCGTCTTGACCAACAGCATATTGGATAACTTTAATAGTATAGAACATCAGAGGTGTTTTTAGGAGGCAAATTCTTGTGAGCTTGTTATGTGGCAGGGAGTTCTTACTCTTTTTTGGAACAGTTTATGAAGCTTCTATTGGGCTTTTACTAATTCTCTGTATCCCCGATGGCTTATTCGACCATTGTAATAGAATTTGGAACCCCTGTAACTCTCAAAGACCATTTTGTTCCCAGTTTGAAGTTCACCGAGTTTACTTTTTGATAACATTTTAAGTGCTCCCTCAAGGTCTCTTGGTAACGAAATTGGAATCTCTCTCTCTCTCTCTCTCTCTCTCTCTCTCAGAGTGAAAAACTGACTAAGCGTGAGGTAGAAGCAAAGTTCTGCAACCTGTCCCTGTCCACCAACAGTGTAAGTCTATACAGTACATGCCTAGGGCACACATTTGAATACTTAAGTGCACCTTCGTCATGTTGGTTTGTCCTCCTTTGTTTAGTTTTTGGAAGCTTTGCTTCATACTTCAAGCTTAAACTAAATTTCATTAGCATAGCCCTTTAATAAAACAGTCTTTGTTAATTAAATTACAGGGACATTTTTACAAACATAAATTACAGTTGTTGAAGTGACAAATTAATGCCAGTCACCTGCGCCGCCTTGACCACAACAGACCCACTAAGCTTTTTCCCGTCTTCGGTGAAGCTGAAAGATGCGTCTGAAATCCCTTTTGGGAGCGATTTAAATTACGTTAAAGGTGCAATATTAAAGATGATGTAATATGTCAATATTAATTCTGCAATATAATTTTTAACATTTGTTTTAGAAATTTCAGTTTTTCCATTTTCATGTTAGAAGAATCATTTTATAAACAATGCGATATTGTTACAGCATCGACATTCCTCATAAAAGCTGTATTTGAACTAGAGGGCTACAGCAGCGGCTTCTCTAGTAACGTGTGGTGCAAACAGCTGGTATTGGTTGGATTTTAAGCAGCAATATAAAACATGTTTAAAATGATTTCAAGGCTGTAGGGGGCCTTAAAGTGTCAGAACCACAATTTATATATCTGACCATCTGCTGGCTAACTCACAAATATGTATCAGTAGCTTAACTGTTGGAAAAACTTTGGCTGGATGTGATGTCTCAGAGTGCTTGTTGACTAATTGAGCTGTTTGCTCACTTCTGGGACAAGATATTCTTTAGCTTGATAGGTTTTCTAAACAGTAGTTGTTTTGCATTTGTTATGTCTGCTTTCTTTGTCTCTCCACATGTCTTATCTGTGATGCTGCAGTGAGAATGGCACAAATATGTGCTGACTGTGCAATCTTTCAACGTGTGCGTGAAATCAAACTTATTCTCATGTTTCTCTGCAGTTGCAGGTGTTGTATAGGTTTATCGAGCAGAAGGGAGAGCTGTACGAGCTTGTTCCTCTTATCAACTCCCTGACCAAACAGAAGACTGCTGCAGTCACACAGCTCGCCAAGCAAGGCCTCAAAGACCTGGAGGAGCTCACTGGCCTACTCAAGAAACTAGGAGTCAAACTACAGGTACACTAGAATAAAAAATGTTTGGAATTTGCTTTGTTTTTTTTTTTCCAACTTTGGCCTGTAGTGGATTTAGTACAAAGACAAGATGAACAATGTTTACTATCAACCTCAAAGTTGCTTTGTAAATGCATTAAAAGTTGAAACAGGAAAGCTAGGATCATTGTTAAATGTTCAGAAAATATGTTAAAATGGTGATGTATAAAATCATTATCCCAAAAAGGTGAGCAAGGATGGGTGAAGGTATTTCAGGATTAGGTGCCTTCAAGGGCACTTTAGTCATGTCCTGTCAGTTCAGGGACCGCCAACCATTGTGTCAGAAGGCTGATTCCCTAATCTCCAGCCCAAGACTGCACATTCTATATTCATATCAGGATTTTTAGAGAATAATTCTGAACTGTTGTTTCAACCAACAAAAGTTTGAACCAATCATAACAATCAAATGTGTACATTTTTAAAACTTAAGTTACCGTTACAAAACATTTCAGTAAATTCTGTCTTATTTTCTGGCTTGATTTCCTGAGACTGTGATTTGACTCTTTCTGATTTTAGAATCTTAAAGGTCTTGATACTAAACCATTAATATTTTTTTTTGGGTTGTAGGTGGTGGTCAATCTAGGGCTTGTGTACAAGGTTCAACACCACTGCGGGGTCATCTTCCAGTTTGTGGCCTTCATTAAGAAACGCAAGCGTACTGTGCCTGATATAGTGGCTGCAGGAGGACGATACGACCACCTGGTATTACACATGCACATTGGAGTGTAGTAGTGGTTATGTTTTTTAACGATAATGATGGAGCTTCATTTGAAAACTTTCTGTTGCCTTGTTCAGATCCTAGAATTCCGTGCACCAGCAGCCACTGCTCCTGTGCCTTCAGCCGTTGGGGCCAGCATAGCTCTAGATAAAATCTGCGCTGCAGTTGCATCCATGGAAGAACCAGTAAGACTGGAACATCTATTTCTCTGGCTGATTGAGATTCTGTTTCTAATATCTTTCTGATTGGCTTCTGTTGCACTTTCACTGTAACTGAGGACAACTTAACCATCTTTGCAGCCGCCTGTAAGCTCCTGTGACGTGCTGGTGGTCCCAGTAGGCCATACCTCATTGGGCAGAGCCATTAATGTCACCCAGAAGCTATGGACCGCTGGAGTGTCAGCTGACTTGGTCTATGACGTGTCACAGGTCAGGGCAATTCTGATAATTTGTTATTTTTCCCCATTGTGCTTCATCTAGGCCAGTGTCACATTTTCACCACTGTTATTATTCACAATTTGTAGTACTAACGCACCTTTTTATAAGATGTGGTTTAAATGTCTGCAGTTTGGTAATGTTTTAACTTGATAAAATGAAAACAAAACCAGCAGCCTGTTGACCAGTCACACCAGGGTTCTATGCAGCTATGCTAGAAGGCTGTTAAACTGTTATTTGTAAAGATTGAAAAAAGTGTCAGTTAGATACTTATGAGATACTTATGAGTACCTCAAATTGCATTTGGTCGCTTTCCTCAAACTTCAGGTATTCCCTGAACTAAATACAATGCTGTAATTTATTGTCTCATTCTCCTTCTCTTTTGTTTCAAGGCTGTATATGAGTATGTAGAGTATATCGCATGTGCATAAGGTTATAGATGAGTGTACTTTGTGTTGGTAAACAGAGCAGTTACAGAGCAGTCTCCACATGCATATATTTAGGTACCTGAACAGGGAGGAAAACCCTCTGAGAATCATTTTTGATAAATATAACCCTGAAGTATAGACTTTACCTTTGATTGTCTCCTACACCCAGCAAAAAGGGTGCTGTGGAGCACCAGAATAACAGTTCTGGGAATCCTTTTTGGGGCTACACCTCCATTTTTAACAGGTTTGTTTAAATGATTTCTATCCTAGAGGTTATACATGATGATGGTCATAATAAAACTATAGAAAGTAGCTTTAAAAATCAGTGTATATAATAATATAAATAGGCAGTTGTACCATTATTATTGGCACACGTAAAACACTCATTTACAACTGCACCCCCACAACTGATTTACTGTATCACGTGTGCTAATCATTTGAATTTTTCGGACTTATTCATTATTGATTATTATTTATTAGATTATTATTATTTCTTCCAAAGGTGCTGCGTCTCTGTTTTTGCTCAGATTTTTTTAAATGATTTTTCTCTACTTAAGTAAATCACTCTGACCTGACCATTAGGCATACAGACATGAAGCCTCCAGCTGCTCAGGTGCACAAGATGAGCTCTATTGTGCTAAAGGGAGCTCTAGAGCATAGTGCTTTACATTTTGGCCCCTACCTCCTATACAATGAGACTTACAGAACCTTATTCGGGCTGGTCCTGGTTCCTTTGCTTATATCAGTCCCCATTCTGGTGCATTAAGCCTTGTTTAGCTGATTTGTGCTTGGACTTTGTCTGGCTTAGTTTTGTATTAGTCTTTAGTGCTGGTAGTGTATTGAGTACACCTTGATAGTTTCCCCACTGTTGTCATGGCACTGTCACATCCTGCACATCCACAGCTCTCTGATCAGTGCCCGGGAGCTGTGCGTCACCATTGCACATATAAATTACTCACATACTGTTCTTGCCATGCACTGAACTTTTACAAAGCAACGGTTTCGCTGCTTTCACTCCCCACTTCCTGCTGCCATGCAAATCACTTTCATATTTGTTTTTTCTGTTTCATCTCTATTCCTCAATTAGGCCTGCATGCTTTTCTTCTCTCCACAACCCCATTTGATCTTGTCTTTCTTATTATATGTTTTAAGTCTTTTGGCCTGACTTTAAACCTTACATTGCCCAACTCTGTACCCAGAACCCAAATCAACAATGGCATAATTATCTTTGTCTCCTCATAATCTGTTTTACTGGAAGGAGATTTAATACTGGTCTTGCATATGACACTACTTTGTTTTGATTTATAATCCATGTGACTGATATGTTGTGTTTGTCTGTCTGTCTGTCTGTGTGTCTGTCTGTGTGTGTAAACTCATCATCAAAAGAATAGTTACAAGAATAGTTAATTGCAATGCTGTTGGGAAGGACGGTACCAGGAACAATAAATGATGATAATTTTAGACTGATATGGGCAATATTGTTTGAGCTACACATACAGAAGTAGTGTCTCTCAGTATTGTGTCAAGTATGGTGTCAGGCTTGCTGATCCTGTATATGTCTGGGCATGGAGTTGTAGTTCCTAATGGTGTCCTGTGATAATCCATCCCATGCAGCTTGAATATTCTCACGCAGTTCCTACAGAGTTTGCGGTAGGGGTGGAGGTTCAGTGATACCAGGCCTTTCGGACGTGTGACATGTAACAACAAACCGTTCGTCTTGGTGCTGACCACCAAGACAAAAGTGGGACTCGTCACTGAACATGACCCGCTGCCATTCTGAGTCACTCCATGACAGTCTGGCACGACACCATTGTAGTCTATGGTGACATTGACAGGGTGTTGACACAGATGCTGGCACTAACAGGATGACTCATGGAGGTATCACTGCTCGCTGATTGTCCGCAATAGTGGCTGTTGGGTCAGTCAGGTACAGTGATAAGGCTCGTCCTTGCTTACATCACATGCACTGCCGGGTGTGAAACTTCAACCATTCATATGTCTCATGATGTCAAACCTACCCACCAAGTTTCATTCCTGTCGGTTTTTAAATTCTTTTTGGATGCAACTATTTTGTGTTTGTGTGTGTGTGTGTGTGTGTGTGTGTGTGTGTGTTTTCTCTCCAATTAGCTTATAGGCAGCCACTTATATGCATGTAAGAGGGAAAATGAGTTCAGTGAGTTCATGAGGGTGAAAGCTGGGCAGTGTAGGCGTACACAAACTAAAACTCTCGCTTGTTGCTATGCAGTTAACACAGATGTGAAAAAGTGCTGGAGAATGACAAGTGGGCTCATGGAATGGCAGTACTTCATAGTCATAACAATTGACAGAAAATAAATTATGATAAAATGGAAATCCTATTCCTGTTTTTTAATTGTGAGTATGAAATGGCTGCTTACATGCATGTTATTGTAGTGACAGTTGTGGTTGTCCAGTTTTAGCTCAGTATTTTTGCAAGCTGCTGTTTGGAGTCTGGTATAAACCAGTTTTAAAACCCATTATGTGTTTGTAAGAGCCTGTTACGCACATCCAGATCAAATATGAACCTACTTTAAGAAGGGCTTTCAATGTAAAACCCTTAGCTGGCTGTGAAGCTTACATTCATTTAGGAACGCAGCTCTAGAGGTTCATAAGAACTGATATTCTTACCCCTTGTTGTGCAGAATACAAATTAAGTTTGGCTTTTTGAATGAATGAGGACTTTGCATGGTTTAGTCTTTGATCCATTAGCATGCAAAATACATGCATGCTCAGTTGGTTTAGACAGAGTCGGCCGCTCTAAAACTTTCCACCTATCCTTTCTGATTGGCTCCTTAGTTTAGTGTGCAGGATGCTTTGTGTGGCATTATACATCTGCCCAGTGAGTTAACTGATGTTTGTTTGGAAATGATATAGTGTTTATGTACACTTCAAATTTTTTTCTACTGCTACCAGCACCAGTTACATCAACAATGAGGCCCACTGAGCCAGTTCTAGAAGAAGAACTAAGCAATCGGGGAAGACGGGCCTTGGTCAGGGGAGTGTGCAGGAACCCGAGGGTCACTCTGACAGAGCTCCAGCATATCCTTGTGGAGATAGGAGAACCTATCAGAAGATCGACCAACCAGGCAGCACTCCACAAATCACGCCTTTATGATAGAGTGGCTAGTCCTTAGTAAAAGGCACATGACAGCCCGCTTGGAGTTTGCCAAAAGGCACCTAGAGGACTCTTAAACCATGAAAAACAATACTGAGTGAATGTGCTTGAGTGGCCCAGCCAGAGCCATTTTTGGAAAGAGCTGAACATGGCTGTGTACTGAACATGGCTCCCCATCTAACCTGACGGAGCTTGCAACGATATGCCAAGAGAAATGTGCAAAAATGTCCAGAAACTAGTGTGCCAAGCTTGTACCTTCTTTCACAAGACGCCATAAGGTTGTAATTGCTGCTAAAAGGTGGATCAACCAAGTATTAGGCTAAGGGTGTGTTTGTCAGTAAAATAAAATTGCATTAATAAAACGTGGAAAACTTGAAAGGTGTGCAGACTTTCCAGCTTGACTGTACTCATATTGTAATAGAAAAGTAGAAAAGGGTTAAAGGTTATGGCTAGGTTATCCTGCTGACATTTCATTAGTTTTTGTTGAGCTAAAACTAGTACATCTGGAGTCCTATCAATTAGTTCTTTTATGTTTTCATTTACAAAGGTTTTTGAATGTAGCCAGAATGATTTTGATTTTGAATGCAGCTGAAACTTTTAGCTGTTATATGGGGATTAACCCAAAAGGTGGCTGGACAGGTGAAGGTGTTTCTGTGGAACTGTGTTCAGGTGTAATGACAGGAGCTTTCAGGGCCGACTGGCTGGACAGTGACTGGGTCATTGACTACAGCAGCTTCGCACGGAGGGGTGCTCACTGAGTGGTACATAGTCACACAGTAGGTGCAGAGAGGATAAATCTGCTCCTAGACAGCCTTGGAGATGCACACACTGGTGTTGGTCAGCAGAGATTCACTTTTAATATAATTTTAGGAACTTGCAGATATCATGCAATAGAGTCAAAAAATATTTACACTTCAGATTATATACCATGGTCTGATTGCAGCTGTCAGCAGTCAACAATGGTGAATACCGACTGAGTGACCTTTTTTATTTCTTCAGCAGCCCATGTCGGCATGGCAGTTTATGTGGTAACACCGGAAACCTTCTTAAACCTGATGAGAACCCTGTCAGAAACTTGAGATCTAACTTTTGTTCTTGATGTGGTTTGGTAGGTTTTGGTGTGGCTTGATATGGTTTGATGATTATCTGTTAACATGTACAAAAAAAAAAAAGACTCAAGGTGCTTCCGCCATTACATCAGGTATTAATAATACATCCCCTGGTGTCATTGGACCCATTATCACAGTGTTGGAAAATCTTCAGCCTCTGTGCTCTTTATGTAGGCTTATTTGACTCATAACGGCGCTAAGCAGATCAAACACTGCCTGACTTGGTGCAGTGCATGTGGCAGTTAGATTTTTGTCTGATGTATAAGTACGTCGTAGTGGCATACACTGATTGATCTTGCGGCAGTGTGGTTGCATGGACTGCTGGCTCACGAAGCTTGACACAGTTACAGCAGTGCTGCTGAAGTTTTTAAACACTCTTCGTTTACTGAGGCACCTTTACTTTGTTGGTCAACCTTGTAGCTGTGAAGTCAGAGACAATACCTCTGTTGCTGCACAGTTTGTGTTGTGTCCTCTAGTCAGTGATCAGAGAATGCTACCAACAGGACGCTGGTGGTGGTATAGTTTTGGTTGGTGGACTATTCTCAGTCCATCAATGAGAAAGTGTTTAAACACTTCAGCAGCACTGCTGTGTCTAATACAGTCATACCAGCACAACACACACTAACACACCATTGAAGGCTAAAAGTGGCTAACAGAACATGCAGAGAAACAGATGTACTAAAGTCTTTAATTGTAGAACTACACAATACTTCTATATGACAATTGGCAGAGGTGCAGAAGGAGGTGTATTATAATGAAGTAACTGGTTGGTGTATAATTTCTTTTAACACAATAAAGCATTACGTGATATTAATATTCTTGCCATTGTAAACACAACAATTAAAGGTTGCCTTAACCACTTGAATCTTCAGCAGGTGAGGTGATGCTGTGGTTTTGGGGTGTGTAAGTTTGGTGGAGGCAAGTGGTTTTTGGTTGTTTTGAAGAGCTGAAGATAAATCATTTTGTTTATGTTTCAGTCTCAGGAGACTCTTATGGAACAGTGCAGACTCGCCAGCATTACCTTCATGGTTCTTGTCTCTGACAAAGAGGGCAGCTATTTTAAGGTAAGCTGTAAGAAAGTATCTCTCCAATTTCTCTGCAGTGGTGCAAAGGAAAAAGCACACATGCATTATGTTTAACCTTCTTTGCAGAAATGTTTGTTACAGTTGTTATTTAGATTCTTATGTAGGTATGTTAGATAAACACACAAGGTTACTTGCATAAGCCCGGTCTGGTTTTCTGAATCAGAAGTGAAGTATGTCACTATAGGAAACACCCCCTGTGTGATTAACCATGGAAGTACCAATGGCACCACGACTTGCAGCAGGCTGACAGGAGCACCCACCCCTTAATAAGCAGGTGCAGCTCCTAAATTCATCATTCCCGGAGCACATTTTCCCCTGTGAAGTGCAAGGAGAGAAGTGTGGTGAAATACTCCTGATTCAGAGAACCAAGGTTATGCAAGTAACCTAGCGTTCTCTTTCATTATTCTTTCAGTATCTCACTGTGGGAAAGATGTAGCCAACTCCCGAATTCCATGCTTTCGAACTGGTTTGAGTCAGATGTGGTCCAGGGTAGAGGGTATAAAATGGTCCAAGTTAATAAAGCCGTAAGAGAGCCCTGGCTACAACAGAGTAGGAAGAGGAAGAGGTGAAAGAGGCAAGGGTGGGTGGAAGCCCCTGCCCCTAACCCATCCCATTAGAACATACTGTTTCAGGAAAGCCTACACCGAGAACTGTATTTGCCAGAGAAGGCTCAGTAACATCCAGCCTATAAAATGTGATAAATGTTTGCAGAGAAGAACAGCTCACTGCAGCACATATATCCCCTATCGAAAGCCACTTAAAAAGAGCTAAGGAAGTAACCATTCCTGAGGTGGAGTGAGCTTGGAGGCCTTTAAGGGGTTGTAGGCTCTTTGTGGTGTAAGCTAAATTAATAGCTTCAACCATCCAATAAGACATGGTTGACAGATAAGGCATTGGGGTGACACGGGTGAACCTCTGTGCGAGGGAGCCCAGGAAGTGAACAGCTAATTGAATTTCTAAAGCTTCGAATGCGTTCGATATAGATTGTAAAGCATGCACGAGGCAAACATCAGAAGAGACGGGAGAGGGCTGAAAAGCACAAGCTCTAATGCTGAACAAGTATAAGCAGTATCTCTAACCTCTCATGAATTGGAAAACTAATGCGTGTTTGCCCACAGTGGCATTGTTGAAACCTACATGACATGCTGAGATAGCAGCCAAAACCACCTTAATAGTGGAGAAGGCTCTGCCTTGATCTGATTGATCTAATGAAGCTATAGCATGCTGGATGGTAGCGGCGATGCCTTCATGAGGCAGATCCACAGTGCTCAGAAACGTCCTCCCACAGGCCAGACCCACAGTTGTTCAGGAGGTGGGTGAAAAATTTTTCCCTGCTCTTGAGGCAGCAGTGGTAGCGGCTTAGGTTGCTGAATAATCTCTGCTGACCAAGATTTTCCCAGCCAGCATGGGGCATCCAGGAGGAGAGAGAGGCCTGTTCTTGTACTATGGCTAGAGTGGCTGGTAGGAGACTCTGAGGTGTAAAAGCATAGAGTAGAATTTTAGAGCACGTAAGGCAAAAAGATCTACAAAGACTTTACCATTTCTTCCAAATCTTTTACCACCTGTGAGTGCAACCTCCAGTCACCGTAAAGGGGATTCCCCCTGGAGAGGAGCTCCAACTTGATGTTCATATGGCCTGGCACGTGATTTGCATGCAGTGAACTGAAACGTGCGCTACTCCATTGGAGACATTTGTGTGATTACCCTTGTGAGATACCAAACAAATGATGAAAGAGAACATAAAATAAAGAACATAAAGTTATATTACTATTTTCATTTACAGGTTTAATTTATGCCTTAATGTGTTATTGAGTGTCAGTGATGCATAAAATGGTGGTTTGACCTGCTACCTGGCTCAGTTTATTATGTCATTGTTAGTACTGCAAGAGATGACGATTTTTGAAACGTTTTTGAGCACCTTATCTGAGTATGTTTACATAGTAGAGAAGTTCAAAGTGTGTTTCTTCTAAATGGTTTAAAAATGCGCTTCATTATTTTTAATGGTGAGAATACACTTTGGCAGATTAACATTAACCTTGGCACTCCACCAAAGTATAAGCTGTGTGTCGGAACATTTAGGGGGGAAAAAATGTTCTAAATGAGAGAACCTGGAGCCTGCAGAAAAAATAATATATGCCATCAAATCACAATTTGTGGTCTTAAGCTGTCTATCCTGTTATAGAAATGTCACACCTCATGTGCATGCAGATCTGGTACCAAAATGTATGGTAAGATAAGAGCCTTGGGGGGTGGGGAGCAGTAGCACTTGTGCTTTTTTAAAAAAAATAAATAAATCAATAAAAACTCCTCCCTTAGTGTTTTTAATAGGCCTCCTCTGATCGTCTTCTCTGTAGGTGCTTGTACATAGTGAGTCATGGATTGAAATGACTGAAAGTGTTGTGTTGTAATGCTGCATTGCATTGTTCAAGTGGACAGAACCACCGTGGTGCCTCTTAAGAGATTAAGATTAAATTTGTACTTTGCTTTCTTTGCTTCAGGTGAAGTCTTTTGAGAAGGACCGTCAGACGGAAAAAAGAATCCCTGAGTCTGACCTAGTGGATCACGTCATTCAGAAATGCCGGACCAAATTCTGTGAGGAAAGGAGCCGGTAAACAACAGTTTCTTTGATTCTTTTCATTCATCTCAACGGCACCATTCTTCCCTGTTTCAGCAGTGCTAAAGGAGACATTAACATGGTCAACTTTGTCATTTTGTTCTTCCCAGAGAGATATCGGAAGGAGCTTCTCTCCAGAATCCTAAGGGATCATTGCTAGTAAACTCAGGTATCAGTTTTCTTGCTTTTCTGTTGTTGCTAATCTTTAGTTCTGACTACTTGTTCAGACCACTGGATGGTACCAGGATTTTTTTTGCTGAATTCATCAAGGGTGACAAAGAAATCAGGAAGGTGTTCATACGTTTAAGTCAAACGTCTGAAATTATTTTAGATTTTTATTAAGGAATGGAAAGGGGTTTTGGATAGGACGCAAACAGTTTGCAAGGAGTGTCATATGAAACCCAAATACTCTGGAAATACTATGAACGAAGGGCCTCATCTCACACTGCACCATCCAGAGATGGTGTTAACCCATGACGGCAGTGTATAAGTTTCAGGTCCCCCTTAAATTCACCCCCCAGAAATCGACAACAAACAACACAGCATCTGCTGAAGGTGAAAGGATTCAAGAAGGTTATAAATTTGCGCTTTGATGCCGATTGGATTAGTCAGTTAAAACACAAGACTTTTCATTCCTTTCTCATTCCATGTGCAGACTCCAGAAATGAGCTGCTACACCATTTAAGGTCAAATGGGAAGACTAGAACAAGAACCTGTCGTAGAACAAGAAGCCATCATGTTGATGGCAAAAGTCAACGTTAAACCAGCTTTGCTAATAAAATAACACAATCCATGTGCAGAGACCTGCGGTCCTATAAAGTTGTTCAAAACAAAAGCTTTTATTACATTCTCAAGACACTCAAGCCCGAGTATCTGTCTAGGTTTTTTTTTGTTTGTTTGGTTTTTTTGTATTGACACAGTTATATAGTGGTGACCTGAGCTGTACAGAGAGGTGAAGCTTAAATTTGAGGAATCTTTCAGTACAGCAGATTAACTCAGATTAACAGTGCATTAATTTGCGATGCATGGACGTCAAGGGCAGTGGATCCTATGTGACTATAACAGCACAACTGACGGTCTCACATTCTCCAAACTGGAGCAGGACCCAAAAGTCACACTGGGGGCAAACATTGCAGAGCTCCTGCAGAACGTAGCACAAGAATGAGGAACTTCAGACAAAAACCTGATTTGTGTAAAATCGCAATAATATTGTATAGTGACTTGGGTATCATCGCACCTTTGGTGATTCCCACTCGCTTCAACTTGCACACAGCTTGTACGAACACCCCCAGATGAGTACTGATCACAACAAGGACTTTGGTCAGTCCATTGTTCGGTTTTCTGGTTTTTACTATTCAGAATGCTAACTCATTGCAAACCAACAACAAATCATATTCATTTCTTAAGAACACCTATAAATAGGTGTCTTCAGACAGTGTATATTCTTTGTATGTGGAGTAGCACCTCAGTTGGCCATGCAGACTTTCTACAAAGCATAATTTATGATCTTCTATCTTGTGGTTTTACTGCTTGAAGCATGATGATCTGTGTTTTCCTGCTGTGCTTCTTGTTCTCTCCAAGTTATGTGACTCTTCTCACGCCCTCATTTGGCTGAGGGACTTTCGTTAACTCATTTCCCAAAAGCAACAAGGCCACAAAGTGTGTTAGCCTTGAAGTGATCAAAGATTGTCACATTTCACAATACCACCAGTATTTCAGCTTTTCTTCATATTTCAAACATGCTGTTTTTGTTAGTTGTGCAAATTGGGCAAAAATAAAATTAGAGGCTTTATCAGCTATTGATGTTTTTTAGTCAGTAGTTTCTCATGCTTTTTTTCCATGACGTGCTTGTGTGGCAGGATCATCAGAGCAGCACGGAGGTGGCACTACCATGAACATGAACGTGAACCTGGTTACGCCGGAGAAAGTTTCAGCCAGTACACGCCGGCGTTACGAGACACAGGTCTGTAATGGTGCCAGTGTTGGAAAAGGACAGCAAAGATGTTGTGTTGTTTGGAAGTAGTCGCTATGTCCTGATACTGAAAGCCATCTGATACTTGTTTTTTCAAAAACGTCAACTTCTGAAAAAGAGTCTCACTGCCTCGTGTTGTGGCTATATAGTCTGTGTATATAGTTCAAAGAAGAAACAAATTCAAAAATACACCTGGATTGGCCCAGATGATCATGATCCTCTTTATCAGATCCTGAGAAGTCTAGAACAGGCCAGTTAACATTATAAAATGTATGATTCCCTTTAGTTCCCATTCATTGTTAACCCTATTAGAATGTTTTTCTGAATAGTCAGAATAACGGTAGGAATCACTGACACAGAGTAACAGAGGTTCAAAAAAAATTTTTTTCCATGTGAGATATCTAAACTGATCAATTCCTATTCTTCTATTCCTCCTTCCGCTGTCCTACTTCATCTTCTAGACATAACTGAGCCACAGCCCAACCCTTTTGTTTTACTAGCGTTTGCTTCTACAGTGCTTATGCTGCAAATGAGCTGATTACTGCTGGAACTCCTAATGGATAATAAAATGGTTTGCAGGAATCATTTTTTGAGATTTTAAGCTTTCTAATGGAATATTATGTATTATGTATATTACTGTACCATTACTGGACCATTTGGTGCATACTAAAATACGTAAAACCTGGTACAGCATGCTTATTAACATAAACACCCTCCTGTTTCTGTCATTTCTGACCATGTATTCTTAAGCTTAGTGACAAGATTAATTTAAATTAGTTGTTCTGCCTGTTGCCGACACTGACGTACAGTCATCTGAAAGCACAGATAAAATTCAGGCTGGCCGCTTCAGCCCCTTTTAATGTACTTTTGTCCATATATATAGAGAGATATAGTGATAGTATGTCATGTATACTGTGTAAATTTAGAGTTCTGCACGAGACAGATCTTTTTAATACTACTCTTGCTAGAATTCTTTCTCCTCCCGCCCTCAATGTAGGCGTTTCAGCTCACTCCCACCCGCAGTCCTGCACGAGATACATGATAATATTGGACGCTGGACTATTGGACTATACTCTGTTCACAAATAGATTCATTACTTCTGAAATAATAACAGCTAAAAGTGATTGTCACATGTCATACTGTCCTGACCGTCATGAGCATCTAAAGCCGGGTTTTCATTTGACACATTGTAAGTGGTGTTACGGTGTTTGTGCCTAAAATCGTAGCAAATCCGACCCTGCAAACTGCGCTGTACAGCTCTGTCATATCATTTCACAATTAATACAGCCTTAAAGGCTCCCCACTGGTTCTGTAGCACAATAATGCAGGTCATGTGTTGCTCATGTGATTGGTTGCTTCACAGCTTTTTAAGAATGTGTTTATTACGTTTTATTGATTGTTTGTTTAATATGCTATCTATTGCATGATTGTGATTTTATATAGACTATTAATTTGTGTGATTTCTTTTTTTTCTGCAAGTATATGTTGTTCTTCCACACGCACACCAAGCCAGAAATTCAGTTCTGCTCCACAAGATATTGTGGTGGGTCCTGCAGGAATGCAAACCTCTACTTTAGGGATTGAAGAGGTGCAAAAAAGTTGTGGTTTTCGCCTGTGAGCACACTCACCAGTCCTGAGCTTGCAAGTTTCCCCTCAACCTTTGCATTAAACACATCCTTGAAAGCTTTCTCTCCAAGCACATCAGGATTAAAATGAAAAAGTCCCCCATATCTCTCCAGATCTCTCCCATGTCGAGGCCTTGCGAGAAAAGCCCAGCTTCCTTTACCAGAAGAACTAAGGAGTAATTTAGCATGTCAGCCTCATGTGCGGTGGGGGTGGTTGAGGAGCATGCGGCACCCATGATGCTGATCCACTGCTGGTCTGGCTGGGGATCAAGTGAAACATCACCATACTCCTTAGGCACAGCTCGCCGCCTTTAGCTGAGAGCCAGGCAGAATTAAACTCTCCTTACTGAGCCCTGCTGCATGCAAGGATGAAACCTCTTTTGTTTTCCACTGACGTTTTTTGTGATCATGGGAGTAATTGTTCCTTTCTGTCTCTCCTCCTCTTCTAGATCCAAACCAGATTGCAGAATCTTGGTAGCAATTTGCAGAACAAGAGTAATGACATAGAGGTGCTGGCTGTAAGTGGATGCTTCTTTTCCTTTCTCCTTAGTAACACACTGTGGAAAGAAAAAGCAGTGACTGAGGCAAGACTAACAAAGTTATTTTAGAAAGTATTAGTTTTGGAGGTTTGAAATCCCTATTGTGCTTTGGATAGCACCGCTGTGAGGTCTTTCCCATCATAATACAACATTCACCCATTAATCTGTAGCCTTATGATCTAGTTGTAAATCTTAATGCTTATTGTTAAGATTTTAGTAACTGCAAATAATAATAAATACACTCATCATCAAAAAAAACCTGCTCCCAGAAGGAATCAACTGACAGGAATGAAACTTGGTGGATAGGTTTCACATACTGTTTGTTGTATGTTGTGTTGGTAGCATCCTTTACGAGCGAAGTATACCTCAGAGAACAGTTCGAAAGCAATTTGAACAGTTGGAAGAGTTCGAGAGAGGTTGCATCATAGGGAAGCGGAATAGTCTTTCATGGATGTACATTTAGGGGGCGGAGATGCCCTCTGTTAGTCATCCTGTTAGTGCCAGCACCATTGGCAGACAGCTGCACAATGCAGGACTGCATGCACACAGACCGAGAGGAACACCCCTAACACAATAGTGTTGTGCCAGACTGTCAAGGAGTGACTCAGAATGGCAGCGGGTCATCTTCAGTGATGAGTCCTGCGTTTGTCTTAATGGAGACTAATCTGTGTGTGGAGCCACCGTGGTCAGTGCCAAAATGAACGTTTTGTTGCCACGCCTTACACATACAGAAGGCCTGGTGTCAAGGTGTGGTGTGCAATTTCGCACAATAGCAGATCATCTGTGGTCTTTTTTTGGCATTTTGACAGCCCACTGTTACGTTAATGAAGTCCTGTAACCTGTGGCCGTACAGTTTTTTGATTGCACGCTCTAGTGCGCTACTTCAACTGAACAACATTCATCCACATACTCCTGCCATCTCAAGAGCTTGCCTTACACAGATACTATGCCATGACCAGTTGCATCGCCAGACCTATCCCCAAGTGAGAATGTGTGGGATGCTATTGGACACACTCACGCTAGCACAATAACTTCATATATTCAAGCTGCATGGGATGGATTATCGCAGGACACCATTAGGAACCTCTACAACATGCCAAGATGTCCAACATCTTGCGTTAGCAAACATGGTGGCCCGACGTCATACTGAGAGACATTACTTCTGTATATGTAGCTCAATAAATATCACCCATATCATTTTAAATTTATGTGATGCTCAGATAGACTTTGGAGGCTTCCTGTGGAGGGGTACAATGAGTTTATAAGGTTGTGTTGGTGTGCGAGTTGTGTACACAGTGCTTTGGAGATAAGAATCCATTGTGTCTGTGAAAGTAACCTTGTTTCCCTTCACTCCCAGGTTGACTTGCCCAAGGAAACCCTCATCAACTTCCTGTCCCTGGAGGTTCGTAGCCATTATGATGAACTTTTGCAAGTAAATAAATTGCATTCCATTGGAACAGACTGGGAGGGAGAGAAGGCCTTTAGAGACGCACAAACAGGAAAAAAAGAGGGGGGGATCCTGTCTGGTGCGTAAAGCATGAAGGAAACGGGACATAGAGGTTCTTCCACGTTCTTATTGTGCGGGGGAACCCCTCTCCTCCCGTCATTTTTTCCATTTCATTCTCAGCACTTGAAGAGAAGGAAGAAGACTGAGCTGGTCTGGCTTCTAGTGCTGGGTGGAGGAATAGAATCCCCCGGTCTTTGTTTGAATTAGAGAAAAACACTGCAATTATGCAGCGTGAAGAAATCTAAATCCAGATGAGAAACATAGCTGACGCAGGCTGACGTACTACACCAGATGAATGAATGGACAACTTGTCCACAAATACACATCACGGCAGGGCCTTGGAAAGTGTGAAAAACATATTCTGTGTGGGTTTAGGGGAAAAACAGCACACAAAACCTAAACCTATACCTCAGGGAGTCAAGCCTGAATGTGACTAATTACATTCTGGAAGGCTCTGGCCTCCATGCGATACGCTTATATCTAACAGTAAGTCTGCACTGTTACACTGAATTAAAGGGCCCATATCACAAAAAATAGATGATTTTCCTTATTTGAAATAAAGGAGAAGTAATACAGTATGTACACTTTGTTACAGTTTCAACATGTACACACCCAGTCCATACAGTCCAACTGTGGAAACTAAGCTGCAGAAACAGTCTGTTTTAAATGTAATGTTGCTGTAATGATTCACAGGGATCAACTCTTTTACATATATCTACCTATTTAGCTTACAGCAGTTTAACGCCATTCGCTCATACTGAAGGCACAGTCAGAACACAGCTCATTTATCTTGGATCAGTCTTGAAGACACAACAACAAAAGCAGCCTGATAAAGAGAGGTTGGAAAATAATCATGTACAATAGACATGTTTGGTACATAAAACCATATTAGTTAACTTCAAGGAGAAAAATACAAAATTAAATACAAAATAATAAGGGTATAATGATATAAGGGCCTGTAAAGCACCTATCTTGTATGGTTTTGATACAGTAAGGGAGATTATGTTTTAGTAGATCATACAACTCTGAAGTATTTGCAGAAAAGCCTTCTAAGCCAGTGAATGAGACTTTGCAGTTGCTTATCTCCTTTTTTTTATACCAATTTGTTACTAGTTTTAGTTTTTAAAGTATCAAGCACAGGTACAGTACTGTGCAAATGTCAGATGTTACTGGGAAAAGAAAATAATATGCACAGTTCAGCATATGGGGTGTTTAATGTTGGCACTTGTTTTAGTGGGCTAATATTGCCAATATTATAGACATAGCTTTATTAATTACTTTCTTGCAGTAGTTTGTGCAGGGGAAACAATACAATAACAGAATAAAAGCTGATGCTTTGACAGTTATATATTTTAATTTCAGCAGCGCTTTATCTTTTTTTTGTCTCCCCCATTTAGTTTGACAGAGAGGAGCAGTTCAATGTAAGCGTCAAACACTTGCTGTCCCGCCTTCCCAAACAGCGTTATCTGAAGTCCATCTGTGAGGAGATCCACCGTTTCAAAATCATTAAAAGGTATGCATAATAGTAAATCCTTTGAAGCACCAGCAGAGGTGGTGGAATACTCCTGTCTTGATTATTTCAGTGTTTTCTTGCTCTAACTCACCCACTTCAACACCGATGTCACTTGCTCTTTAGTGAATTGGTTGGATCTGGCGCGTTTAGAGCTGGGCAAACGCTCAAATGTGCAGTGAAGGGGAACTTCAGGTCTGCTTTGGGAAAACACTGGTTTAGGCTTTGCTGATTGCCCATGAAGTACACCCCAACCCTGTGTCAAGTCTCCAATTCAATTTTCTTGGCAGTCATGAAACTTGATGCAAGCAACAGAGCAAATGAAACCAGCTTGGAAAGGATGGCTTCTCTGTTTCTGGGTGCCAAAATGTCTGCAAAAATCTAGCCCTCGCCCAGGTGTCACAAGTCACTTCACGCTTTGATGGAAGGTCTATTCACATGCCAGCATCCTATTAGACATGAGGTTCTGTTGTTTGCACATGTAGTGGGCTCGTCTTTGTGCACTCTTGTACATTAGATATGAGGATTTATAAGGAAGGCTGACCCAGCATACAGGCTCGTGTCGGTGCTGTCTGTGAAGTTCTCTGCCAAATCCACTCAGGTCTTTCTTTGCATGTCTGGGTTTTTCAGTCCAAGCTGTAGTGAATACCTTAAATAGAAGACCATCACAACAGATTAAAGAAATTCAGCCTAAAAAAAACAGAACTGGAGACTGTTGTGGGAAGCAGTATAACTAAAGCTGCTTTTGGCACCTACAGAAGTGTTCGTACATTAGCCAGAACAGTTGTTTCTAATTTCCTTTTGTTTGCTCGTGCAGTCTTCACATTGCAGAGGCTGTGTTTACTTGCAAATTAGCTTCAG
Source organism: Semaprochilodus insignis (assembly GCA_034552555.1). Classification (NCBI taxonomy): domain Eukaryota; kingdom Metazoa; phylum Chordata; class Actinopteri; order Characiformes; family Prochilodontidae; genus Semaprochilodus; species Semaprochilodus insignis. The sequence continues at coordinate 12,025,714 of CM067483.1, read as the reverse complement.
CAGAGAACAATGGAGATATTATAAGGCAGTTTTTTTTGCCAAGTAAGAACTTTGCAGACGAATGCAAGCCAAGTTATTATTTCAGCATTATTTAAAAATGTTTTCCTTTGCAGGGTTGCAGTGGTGGTCTTGTACAGTTACAAAGATGATTACTACAAGATTCTTCTATAAGCCTGATGTCACGTTCCTTATTGAACACAGAACTTTTTTTTTTTTTTCCCCCGGAGGAAGTGACGTTAAGTATATTCTTGAAGGTTTACAGCTTCTGAAATGGATGCAATTCACATTTCTACACAAAAATGGATGCCAAAGGAACAAATGGATGATTGTTATCATGGGGTCCAGTACTTACCAACTTTGAAACTCTGCATTAGGTAGTTCCTAAATTTGGACTCTCTGCATTTTGTCAATTTTTATTTTCTTAAAACAGTTTTTTTAGGTTGATTCCAGGAGTGTTAACCCAAGAATGTATTATAAGTGCTGAAAAAGAGACATTAAATCATGTATTTTTCCTTACCAAAAAAGTGCTGCCCTCTTTGTGTAACAAAGTTGCAGAATGGAATTGTGTAAACATCTACATTTCATGCCTCTGTACGTGCCATTACATTCCTTGAGCCTCAGTCTGTTGGAGATTACGCCTTCTCTCTCGGAACACTGTTAATAATGATTTCTTCATCATCCTGACATTTCCACTGACAACTGTTTATTACTGCATTACTGAGTAAATGAGTCTGCAAATCAGCGTATTGAGATTAAGCCACAGGGGGTTCTGGCAGGAGTAATGTCATTTAAAAAAAATGAATAAAATAATTGATTAACAGTTGAGTACCACGTGAAAATGAAGACACTCAAGACAGTGCTCACACAATATTTTATTTCATTTTTTTCCAAAATAAGTGTAAATGTTACATAAAAACATCTAAGAAATACGTATTTACAGTTTGCAAAAAGTAAAATAAATAAGCCGGAAGAATAAAAAGGAGATAGAAATGGAAATGGTTTACAAAAAAAATTTACAGCAGCTTTGGCTACTAATGTTCAACATCCAAACACGCATCTCCGTTATTCAAACTATAGTTTAGTATTAATAAATAGCCTACGTGAAAAAATAAATAATGTTCTCTTCATCTATGGTTCATCTACCTTTTTTACATGTAGGAAATAACAAACTGCAGTCGGCCTCCTCCACTGGGTTTGGAAACAGCTGTGGTTCAAAATGACCTAAAACTGTGCTGCTTCATGTATGTCCTCTGACCTCTTCATTAGAACAATTACACAAACAAAAATCATCTTTCATCTTTTCCTATTAATACTGTTGTGCAACATTTCTAATGCCTTTAGGTTTTTCTCTTGTTGTTAATTCACAGAAACCCCACACAGAAATACTGTGTTTACTAAAGCTGCTTGGATGCACAGTAGCCCACAACGAGAAGCTTCAGACAAAACACTATTAGCACAACAGTGAACTTATGGTAGACTTCGTGTTTCTTTGCACGAGTACGTAAAGAAAGTGCTCAAACAGAAGCAGGATAATGGTCTGAAACACACCAGATGGCTTTTTATAATGTCTTGAAACGTATGTTTAAAATAAATGCCACTAACCATGATTTGTTTCCTGAAACAATAAGATTAAAAATGTATTAAAGAGGACGTATTATGGTGTTGCGGTTTCCCCATTTCCTTTAGAGTGTTATGTTGCTTTTTGTGTATGTAAATGGACTGAAGCCCAAAGTACATGCCGGAGGGAGAGACTCTCTCCCACAGAAACTTCTCCACTGCCTGAAACACCTCATTGGAATTCCAGCCCTTTGCTCTCTTACAAAGTGACATCATCTCGTAACACAATCCTTATTGCCTGCCTCCCGGCACGCTTGGAGCACCCTCATACAACGCACACCATTGTTGGAGGCCATTGGGCAGTTGACCAATCAGTACATAGTGAACGATAGTATCGCGATGCAGGGAGCCAGAGCTCTAACAGTGTTTCAGGAAAACTAAAGTATCCATACATCTATCCTAGTAGAACCCAAAAATATAATTATGAGCAGTGACAAAGAGCATAATACGTCCTCTTTAAGTATGGCACTAATGTCCAGGTACTGTGCATGGCCACTGTATAAAATCTCTCTTCACATATGAGCTTTTCCAGGAATTTTTTACTGCCTTGTTGGTTAGTAGGGAGTCTTAAGAAACGTGTCTTAATAATGCACATTCTGTCCTGCGTCATTCTAGTGGATCATTGCTCTGTGGAATTTGTCATCACTGTCAAGTTGAAAAATTAAGCCAATAACTTCAGTAACCACAAAAAATAGCTGTAATTTACATACAGTATGGTAAACTAAAAGCGTCTATTCAGGTGTTTTACTTACATGAAGTACAGAAATGGCTTTGGCCTCACACACAGACCTGAGATGTTTTTTCTGAAGCTCATCAATGAGTCAGTATAGAAGATGGATTAGACAGCTGTTTACTTTGTGCATATGACTTGAAATATTTTGCAGAAATGTCCTTCCTGCTAGAAGTAGATCTGCCGTTCCATTAGGTGCCTTATAAAGGGTTTTGTTTTTCTAAGTAAACTTTTTAGTCAGAGTTCTTAATTGACAAATCTTACCGCTTGAGAGGAAGCCATGACAGAAAGCACAGAAGTGACTGTAAGATTACAGGTGATAAAGTTGGAAATAGAAATTTATCAAATGTCAACCAGAGATTAGGACCCATTTTCTCTCCTCTTGCAATCTCTGCCAGACTCAGCATATTTTTCAATCATAGCAGAGTCTGACTATTTTTTCTCTGCCAAAGCCCAAGAAAAAAAGTCAGCCATGTAGCTGCCCTCTAATTATATCACTGTTTATGGACAACCAGCCAAATTGAAGCAAACAAACTGCCTGAGCAAACGTCTTGGGTCAGATCTCCTGACCTAAAGCATTTTTGATGGTACATCCTTAATAAATGTAATTGTAATTAAAGAGGCAGTAATCTGTGACAGTGTTCATAGTCAAAAGTTCATAAGCTTTATGCCATCTCTCCAGCATGGACTGATATGGCATGGAAGGGTCGTCCATGTCCATGAAAGTACGGTTTCCGCTCTTCATTGCTCATGAGACAGCAATGGAGAGTCTTTAAAGCTCCCAACGTGGTACAAAAAGCAAAACAACAAAACAGTAAGCAATGTAATAAAACGAAACGTCACAAGTTTTGCAATACGCCGTTCCTCCATGGGGGACCAAAGAGCTTTGTGTGAATCGACGGCCTGCAGAAGAATCCTCAGCATGTGGTAAGAGTTCCTTTCATGAATGTGTGTGAAATGGAGGGGAGATGAAAGGAAACATCCTGTAGTCCTGCCAGTTGACCTTGGAGATATTAGCGCTGGACCCTCGCATGTCCGTTGCTGAGCTTGGCCCGCGGGATGCTGATCCGCTCCCCGCAGGGCGAGCTCACGTCTGGGGAGAAGGTCATGCCATAGTCGTTCTTCACGCTCTGGAACTTGTTCTCCTTGGACGGCTCCATGTACACAACAGAGTTCTTGTTCTTCACGTGCTTCTTCAGGATCACGGTCTAAGGAGGGGAAACGGGAAAGATTCCAAAAGGCTTCATTAAAGGAACACTGCTTGCTTTCAGGCTGGGAGGAAAGACCTGCCAGCTTTTTGACTCAACATCACGTCCTCCTAGCTGTGTGCGGTGAAAGTTTCCCTGTAATAGGATCTCTTAAAATATAAGATTAATTACATTTCCCATGACACCCTAATTTCATTTCGTGGGAGAGCTGAGGAAAAAACTCCTAAAAAATCTTGTTGCAGTATTGTCTTCTAATAAGTCACTGCCCGCATAGTCAGTGGAGGAAAATTACTTGAGATTTATGTATCTTAATGAAAGGCATGTATTCATAAATAATGAGTACTATGGGTCATTAATCAGCCATTACAAAAAGTCCATAAAAGCTTTTTATTTATTTTTTTTTACTTGGACAGTGATACTGGTATATTTTTGTCAACACAAAAATCTATGGGCTATGCCAGTTTCCATAAATCCTCTGTGTGGGGTGAGTGACGGGAAATGTCTTGCTTCCCTTGAAAAGCATCAAGCCTTCTTTGCACACACCAAGCAGCAAAATACAGTTTAAAAACTATGAAAAAACAATGAAAACAACAACAACAAAAAACTTAATAATGATGCATCAATATCCTTGCCAATATCAATTCTGACACCATAACAAACTGCGCTACTTTAAAAATGAAATCATTACACTCTAGCTGATTTATATGATGTCCATTGGTTAGATATCCTAACTACGTTAGTAACCTTGGATTGAGTGGTGCTGCAGTGGAGAAGAAAAACTGCACTCACACTGTATGAAAAAACTGTCCATGCTACATGAAACCAGCCCTTACAGAGAGCATTAACTACAGACAGCTCTGTCTAGGAGCAATTCCATGTATAGGTGTTTCACTATTTTACTCATCGAGTACCGAGTAGAAACGCTGAAAAACTGAGCCCCATTAGCAATGATGCTTTAAGCTGAGATAAAGCTGTGCTGTAGCCTTCCGTGATCAGCTTTTGAAATGTATAGGCTGTCACACCCTGTAATCGCCATTGGCTACAGGGCACGACTGGATAATAGAAATTCACACACATCACACTCTGCTGACCTGTGGAGTTTGTTGTCTTTGTTTCATGTCTCCACTGATGTACACGGGACAGATTTTTTTTTTTACATCAGAAATTGAATATCTTTATCTCTGGTTTCCCAAAGACTACAATCATCGCTGATTTTTAAAGTTGGATTTTTACTTTAAAACTTGTAAAGTCAAACTTTTACTTTACAAGTTACTTGTTGCAAAGCATTCCTTCCTCCTGTGGTTTATTCATGACATCATAAGCGATTAACTGATGCTGACGCAAATTTCTTCAAATATCTGTCAACAACCTCTATGTCACACAGAGGCTGTATGTGTGAAACAGGCCTTAGAGAAGACTCACCTTTTTGGGTGCACTGTAGCAGGACATCTGAACCCACTTCATCTTCTTGTTGATGAGAACAGCCACAAAGAGGAAGATGACAATAGCCAAGAGGAGGCCAGCTAAAATCCAGGCTGCTGACTGGTAGATGAGGGACATTTCTGTCTGGTTTGGCGCGTCCTCGCTCAGGCCCCTATCATCTAAAAGACAACAGTTTTACACTGAATGTCAGATTACTTCAAAGTTTCACTCTAAAATGTATATGATTCCTAATCCCTTCACTGTGAATGTCTTTCCCTTCACTGTGGCCCCCCTTCTGTTTATGTACTTGCGTAGTAGATCTGCAGTTTGTTAGGAGTCGATCTTGATTTCATTGTGAATGTTTTCATAACCTGCAGAGCTTTGCCTTGTCGCACAGCATGTGGAAGTGTACATTCGGTATGTCAAGCTGTGCCACTGGCTTGTGGCGCATGTTAAGTCATAAACTTTTTGGGATGCACTGTTGGTAGTAAAGGCATGACTAATGCTATAACAAATCCTTCTTTGTGATCAGAATGTAATTATGGATGGGTCTACTCCATTGGCGTGATAATACGTGTTTTTGGTTGGGCTGTACCTGTAATTGCAACAACAGGAGGTACTGTATGCTCCGTGATCCAAACAGTTCCACTTTCAGCAGTGGTAGTGGTGATCTTGGCCTTGGGTTTTGCTGTTGTGGTTGAAATCATCACTGGCGCTGAGGTTGTGGTGACCTCTGTGGAATGGAGAAACAAAAAACAGACATTTTTAATTACAAACAAGAAAGTCACAGAAGGTCGCCAGTCTTATCACAAGATGTTATTCAGAGCGTTGCGGTTAATCGGGGCATTGCAGTTTGTTGATATAAATGGTGGTGTGATTACTCCATTGTGCAGACGGTGTTCTGATGAGAAAGTGTTCCTTAGCTGTGTCCGAATCAAACATAAAGCAGAAGATGAAACAGCTACAAATCATAGCAGACAATGCGTGCAACAATTTTGCTTTCCTCTAAAGGAAAAGCTGGGTGATTTGCCTCCCTCCATGTACTCGGAGCACCGCACCCCTTCAAATGCAGACAGGAAAGACGTGTGAATATGCGGATGCCGGAGGAATGTTTTTGTTGCTTGAACCCAGGCTTGTGTCGTTTGGAATGTTGATGTGAAGGGACATCTGTATGCCCATGTGCAGGGCTTCAGTGAAACTGATCATCTTTGTGAGAATGTTTGCATCGTGATTTGGTGATTTAAAGGCTTTTTTGTATCTGAAAATCATTACATGAGTCATATCCAATGGTGGACTAACAAAGTAAATGTTTTTTTTTTTTTTTTTTTACTTTATCTTCGCTACATTTCAAAGTCAAATATCTTACTTATTACTCCACTACATTTTGCAAAATCTGTCATTCATTTTGGCTTATGTGTGCATAAGACCATAACCTCCATAACGTAACATGGGTTGTGTACTCCGTCCACCACAGGTCATACCCTGCCTCTGCCTTAGCATCTAGTGTGTGGGCCATCAAAACCCAGCTAGTGTTTTCCCTGTGCCACTTCATATCAGGAAGGGCTTGTTTGGCTGATCAAGTGAATTGGAGAAGGCACCAAAATATGCACGAGAGTGGAATTCCAGGATGAGGATGGCACCTAGTACTTTAATCAGACTAGAATTCTATCTGAAACTAAAACAGTCCTTTAACTTTCTGTCTGAGCGTTACTCACAGCACCAAGTTTTGAGTCTAAACCTGAACAGAGTCCAACCTGAACCACATAATCAGGTTTTGAGTTTCAATGTGCAGCAGAACCAACCCAACAACCACACTGAAAGTTCTGTATTAAACCTGGTATTTCTGATTGTTGTGCTTACATTAAGGTTTCATGTCAATAACAATCAAAAAAGTCTGCTGTCCAGAATTAATCTTAAATTCTACTTCAACAGATCTGTTCGAGTGACTTTTTCAACCAACTTAATGTTATTAGTCTGTAAAAGCTTTCCATAAATGTGCTGTTCTCACACTATGCAGTAGTGATATTAAGGGAGAATTAATCTGTTTGATTTAAAATTTCTTTACACTGAACATTACATATTTATATACAACCTTTTTCTTCAAACACACACCCTTTTGGCTGCACTCAATTAGACTCTGCTGAATTGATTTGCTGTTTCATTTCTGTTGCATCCGTTTTCTCACAAGGGTGTCTTTGACTCTTGTAAGAAAATAGACACAAGTGTGTGACTGTAGCTTGCCAGATTAAAAACTGTTTTAAGGTAATGAAAGAGGAGCGGACGAATACAGTAAGTAGAAAAATCAAAGCAGGGGTAACACAGGCTAAAATCTATTATAAGTATGTGTTGGGATGTGGGAACCCAGAAATGAAGTATAAATCTGACGAGAGCCAACACATACTTGGACTTGGAATATTTTGTCGGAATATGAAGTGAGCGGTCTTGTTGGGCTCAGACAAATATTTCAAGCTCTACTGAGACCATCGCTTTAACCCATCACAGAACAAGTAGTTAGGATTAAAAAAATGAGAAAGGTAAGATTCACTTTACTCAAGTTAACTTCTCCCTCTCCCCGTAGGGTCCAGACCAATAGTGACTTACCCAGGCAATGTGGACAGCACTGACCCTTTCGCAGAACTGGAACTCTGCAGTTGGCAGTTGGGCATCGCTGGGAGAAACACTGAACAGTCCCGTTGTTGCAGATGCAACTGGTGCAAGCATTAGGCTTCCATGAATCACCAGCCAGTAGGACGTCTCCATCGCTGGAAATACAGTACTCTCGCTGGCTGCTGTTGACAGGAAGTAGGGAACTGAGCGTGTCCTCTGAAAAACAGAAATGTGTAATATACACAGAGTTAACACAAATCTTGCATGCCTCTTTCAAGCTTCTTACGTTGTCAATTCTGCTTGAGTTGTGAGTCTGCAACCAAAGCATTGCATGCCTTAACTATACTTTCCACACAGATCGCTGGAACTGTCATTTAAATCAGAGTTGTTCCCACGTTTCCTGCTACAGAGGCCCCTCCATTCATCAAAGCGCTGAATTTGACAGTCTACATTTAGCTGCAAGATGGGCCGATAAGCCTGACGGGCAGATTGTGGGGAAGGCCAGGAGTTTCTCAGGCAGTCATCAGAGTCTGATTTAAGGTTGGCGTTAGAGGAATAGCAGAGGTGGGTCTGTTGTTTACTACATAGAGGGTGTTTGAGGCGTGCATGACCGGCTGTCTAAAGGAGAACACAAAGAAGTTTTTAGAAAAGAAAAAAAGGCCACATGTGTTTCTTGCCCCAGGGTGGGCATGTAAAGTCATCCAGTTTGGGCCGGTTTGTTTATAGGTCTGAGGCAGACAGTAAAGTGCCCCCACGGAAAGCTTTCACCTCTCACCCAACCAACTGCTGTAGAAACAAGCTAAAAGCAGAATCATACATTTGAGACATACCGTCAGCCAAATGGGTTAACCATTTTTGAATTTTCGCTGCCGTTTGCTTCATGAACGTCAAATTAAAAAGAAAATGAAAGGTTCCTGTCAACTTCCTGTCAGTGTTCTCTGAAGAGTCTACTTACATTTGAGGAGTAAGGATTTTCCTCCTTACCCAAATTTAGGTGACAGGCTAAGACCTGTGGTGTCTGAAGTTTGCTTCTGTAGTTTTGCAACTGGAGCTGCAAGACTAATATAGCTAACACATACTGAAACATATACAAACATCTATATCCGAAGGTTTGAACACCCCTGGTCAAATGACATGTTTTGTTTTTGTTACAGTAAAAATAAATGCACATCTTTTACAGAGAAAGAAAGAGACTTAAATGTGTAATTTAGCCATTTTTCAGTGCACAGTATCTAAAAATAAAAACATTAAATTTCACTGGTAGCGCCTAAACATCTGGTTATGATTTTATCAGCAGTGTGCAGACTACAGAACAAATTTTCACTATACTCTTGTCGATGTTTACAGATGGTCATGTATGCCTTGCAGTGTCAGAAACTAATCACAAATCTGAGGCTGTTTAACAACTTATATAGTAGAGGTACAACAATGCATCATGACATCATTGTGTCACAACACAAAGCTGTGACCATGTGCATCACGGAGATGTGACGATGCATAATTATGCTATCTAATGCTATTGCACTGTTTAAACACCAAACTCTATGATTTGCGACAACATGATTATAGTCAAATGTGAGGGATACCTGGGCAGATGTAGCAGCAGGTGTCCTTACTCCTGGTTGGTGTCTGACAGAGGGTAGGTGGGCATACTTCTGAGTCACACAGCACCCGACCCTGCCTGCAAGTACAGCGGGTGCATTCGTCCAGATTCCATGTCTCACCCTCAACGTATAGATCTCCTCCAGGAGCACGACACACCACCATGTCCATTCGCTCTAACTGGCCACTGCCAGATTCATCTGTTTAAAACCAAGGAAATTTCAGGTTATTCAGGAATATTATTATATTACCCATGACTGAACGCTAGCAGGGGTTCTTGACTCTGCTTCTCTTATCCATTGCTGATTACATTTAATTATTTATTTATTTTTTATTTTTATTTTTTTGTGACTTTGGACATTTAACTTCAAAAGGCCAGTTGTCTTAAATTTCCTGAAAGTGATGTGGTAAAAGCAACCAGAAGACAACTTCATGTATTAAGTAGCTTTACAGTATTTTGGAAAAAATTGTAGACAAGAAGTATGTTTTAGGCAAAAGCATATTGCAGGTCTTGCTTTTGTTTGGTGGGGTTTATTTCATCACTTTCTGGTCAGCAGGCTGACCATTTGACATGAACAGTGGCTGATTTATTTGGTCTCTGAAAGCAGCCTGTTTGCTTTGTGACTCATGGTTTTATTTTGCCCGCCCAGGAAATGGAATATATTGTAGAATGACGTATAACAAGTAAATAAGAGTGTTAAAAGGTGTAAAAACATGTCAAATGTGCACTGTTGAAGTGCTCTATTGACTCAAGTCAACCACTGCAGGCCTTGAAAACTGTACTCTCCTTTGTTTGGGTTCTGGAAACTAAAAACCTCTCTTCCTATGGGTTTCATATTAATGAGAGATAGGTAAGCAATAGTAGAACAGGGAAGAAATTGATTTGCAAGACAAAGTGCTTTCCTTTGTATCAATTCATCCCTTATTTATTTGAGTTTAATTAATCCCATTAAAGTGATCCTTAGCATATGGATTTCAACTCTGGGAGGATAGCTGGCTCAAGCATAGCTGACTGGAGTGTAGTATCTCACTTGCTCTTGATATTGTCAGATCATATGACTAGCTTGATTATGTCTAGCAAAATACGTTACACTACACATATTACAGACCTGATTGGTGATTACATTGTGCAGATAATCCATATTCTATGCAGCGTTCCAGCAAATAAATTTGAATCAAGGTTGAAACAATGAGAATACATTTTTTTTAACACAGCCGTGCTAGCCAACATGTTTGCCATGCTGCATTTCTTCTGATAAGATGCCAGTTGGGTCCTAGCAACATATGCATAGTCCATCCACCTCTGTCTTTAGTTCTCACGAGTATAGAAGAATGTTTCAAGTATGGTGCATAAAACCTCATCCTTTTACTTGCAAGAGCATCTCCAGCAGGGGGAGCTATGCAAAATATTAACACTTGTTTTGCTTCTTCTGGTTCTTGGCGTGAGCGGGTGCCGGTGGTCTTTGTAATGGTCGTCTGCCAAGAGCTTTAGCCATCGTTGTGTTTACTGTTCCTTTTTATTGGCTACTTGTCCTTAAATTATCTAACCAGGATCAGAACCTTCAACATGATTACCAAAATATTACAATATGATGTCGGAGCAGTGCTACTCCATCTTTTCAAATTGCATTGATTCAACTCGATGCTACAATGACTCAATATGTCCGTGAGGTACAAAGAGGTATTATGAGATAGGCCGGGCTGGCGCTGGCTTGTTAGCATGTTAACTTCCAAAACATCTCTGTAACACGACACAGACATCTTTGACATACTATCAAAACTGTTATTTCCGCATGTTCTGTTGATAATTACGGTAGTGAGGGCTATAATCTATGAATCGTACATATTGCTATAACTTTAAAAGCTAGTTTGCACGTACCCTCACAAGTGGGACAGCATTGGTGTGGCCTTAGCACGGGTTGTATGCAGGTGGGCACAGGGCAAGATATGAGCATGCACATCTCACGGCCAGCATGGCAGTAGCAGTCTCTGCAGCCGTCGTGCCAACCCTCACCCTCCTCAAAGCGCAAGCCATTTGCCGTCAGGCAGTAACTAGGCAGTGGAGGAGGAGTGGTAGTGCTAACGGCATGGTCACTCTCTGAAAAACAAACACACACACAAAACCTTTAAACTTCTAAATGTTCTGAAAGGTTTGGATCTGTCTGCCGTATGTGACTGAAATGTGACTTTTGTTTCTGACAGGAGCTGAAGTGCACTTCTAAGACAGGAAATGTAATCCCCAAGCTATTGAAATTTATAGAAAATAAAACTGTGTTGGTTAACTTTGTTCAGGTTTAACAGTTCATTTTCCTGCACATAAAGTTAACTAAATCATTTCCCTTTTACGCTTGGGCCAAAATAACACCCACGTTTTTTCTACAGTGGACATGGAGCAGTATTATAAATGTGGTAGGGTCTTATTACGCCATGACTGGAAAAGCACATACTTTGACAGAATTTATTTGCACATCTGTGCCATGTAAACCAACCCCAGCACCAAACCCAGACACAAGATTGTTTCCTTTCTCAAAACAGGCCTTTATCCATATACAGGGCAGAACAAGTCTGCCTTTAACATTCACCTGATCCAGATGTTTCAGAATAGTTAGAACCTAGTTTAGATACCTAAATACCTAATAATACCTAAATACCTAATAACTAATACCTAGATAGTAATAGAACCTTGTTTGAGTGCGCAAAAAATGTTTGACCCAAAAATATCCTAACCTAATGTATTTATAGGATTAATGAGAAGAAATAAAGCACACTCAAGCCAAACTTTAAAAATAATCTGTCTCCTAAACCTGTGTGGTTATTTTATTTATTTATTTATTAAACAAGCAAACACAAAGTTGCATTTATAGTACTGGATCAAAATGGCCAGTCATCACCTCGAAACTGACCTCCTGTGCCACAGAAAAAACTGGAAGGACATGAGTTATTTCATGTTGTGTAACAGAACTTGGAGTACAGAACTTGGAGAACCAAAAATAAGGACATCAAACATCAATAAGATAGAACATCTGAATAAACTATATTTATCTCTTCGTGTCCCTTCCTGTAGTGCAAAGCTATTACACATACACATGACCTGTTGTGGAATCATTTGGGGGTACATGGGCTAGAGCTTACAGTGCCATACAATTAAGTATGGTGTGAATGCACAAATGAGGTGGGTTTTTTTAATTCAGAAACTCTAAGGATTTAAAGGTACCTAAATACACATTTAAAGGGACATAGTTGATTAACACCTGTGAGGTGCTTTATGCGGTTCACTTGATATAATCAGTTAAAATGTCACCATTTGTAGAAGTACAAGTAGGGGGTTTGATAACGCAGTACAAAGTAATTTTGCAGTAATGTGATTTCATTTTTCTGTGATTGACAATTACTGTTAAAATTCTTGTAATCCCATTACAGTTGGTGACTTAAGAAATTTCACTTGCATCCTATAAGCTGTGAGGGGGAGCCGCTGCAGACTTAAGTTATTGTTTCAGCACATCCCATGGAAGAACGACTGGGTTGAGATCCGGGAAATTTAGAAGCCAGAGCAACAACTTGAACTCTTAGTTATGTACCTCAAATCATTCCCATACAATGTGTGCTGGTTAAGCAGTCAACTGGCCATAAAGATTTGAGCATTTCCTGCACTTCAGACATTCTCCAGTGGTTCAGTGTCTCTCCTCCAAATGATAAGTTCATTAATGCTTAGATACCTAACAATGAATAAAATACGGCTTCACAAGATGCTTTGACCGGACACTCACCCTTACAGAGGCAGACACTGCAGCCCTTCCTGTTCTGCTTGTAGCCATCACGGCATTGCTTGTCGCATGTAAAGGGCGGACACTTAATGCAGCGACACATCTCACAGCCGTGCTTGTTCCTCCTGAAGGGGATGAGATACAATTACACATTTAGGGCCACTAGCACCATTTTTAACACCAGTAGTGTTGTTGTGGCTTATGATGAACAAAGGCAAAAGCTTAAACATCTTTTTAAAATATGCAAATAAAAGTATCAAAACTAGACCCTAGGTCTTTTCAGAACTTAAAAAAAAGTTTTGATTCAACCAGTAACTGAGCAACTGATACAGTATGTGGCAGTGCCATGACAAAGTATTTGCCTCTCCATGTTTGCATTTCACACTTAATCATTTCAGATCTTCAAGTACAATATAAGGCAGTGACAACCCGGGTGAACACAAAATGCCATTATTAAATGATCATATACATTCCTGGGAGAAAAATTCATTATGTAACAAAAATGGCCCTGAGCAAAAATTCCCTTGTTTTTCCTTTATCTACTCAGTCACAATTAATCATATGTAGTTGATCATTCGGATCAATTAAACTAGGCTACTACTAGAGCTGTTAAATTTAAACCTCACTTAAATAGAACATTTCCAACAAAATGAAGTAAAGCTAAAAGATCATAAGCAGCACACTATACTGCAATCAAATGAATTTCCTGAATGACATGAAAAGGTTATTAAAATATATCAGTTTGGAAAGGGTTGCAAAGCCATTTCTCAGGCTTTAGGCCCCTACTGATCATCAGTTACCACAGTGTCTCAAAATGGAAGATGATGGAACAGAGTTAAATCTTTCCAGAAGTGTCTAGCCTACCAAAATCCCTCCATAAGCACACAAGACAAATAATCTGGGAAGTCACAAGAAAGCCCAGACAAACATCTAAGAAACAGCACGCCTTGCTCGCCTCCGATAAAATCAGTATTAAAGATTCCATCATTATAAAGCGTCTGGGCAAAAATGGTATTCATGGGAAAATTGCGAGGCAAAAACTGAGGCTAAGAAAAGTAACCTAAAGGCTTGTTTCACATGGGCAAAAAACACCTTGATGACCCCAAGCCCTTTGGAATAATGTTCTGAGGAGTGAACCAAGGATTTAAAATGTGAACTTTTATGAAGTTAAGTTTTGTTACATCAGGCTAACACAGCTAAAACAGCTAAAGCTACAACAGACAATACCATCTTACCAAAGATCTTACCAACACTCAGACATGGTGGTGGTAGTATGATGAAGTGTATGTGCTTTATTAAAGTATTTCCAATTTTTATATTATTAGTTTGACTCCAATACATTTAAAATATCCTAGTTTTCACCCAGCATGTGCTGTTACTCTGAAGTGAGAGGGAAAAAACAGGCTTTTCATACCTTAACAACTGCAAATTGATATCAACACCTCTGAAAGAAAGTAGAATTTAACAAAATACAGTGTGTAGGTGTGTGGTATTTATAAATCCGATACCTAATATTTTAGGACTTTCAGAGGGATAATTTTTATATTCATCTTTATTAAGATTATTTATTTTTAAATTATCTTCATTTTTTTTTTTTACTTAAGTATATTTTAAAGCAAATACTAATAAAATGGCTTTTAATATTTTACAAAGGTGGATTTGTGTCCACTGTTTATGACCACAACTGAAAAGTAAGTGGAGTTAAGAAGGAGGGAAGGAGAAGCTTCACTTTCAAATCTCATCTTTCTCAACTTCATCTGACCTCACTTCTCAATTTTGGTTCCATTCATCAACTTAATTCTCCTACATGTACTTGGCCTCTTGCTTTCTTCGGTCTTTAACTGTCTTTGCCTCAAGCTTGCATCATTTCTCACATCTCCCTCCAAATGAGGCATGCACACTGCAAGCTCTATCAGCTTTGACTAAACTGCCAACAGGCATTTAATCTAACTGATAGAGCGCAACCAACAAGATAATGTCTCCAGCCCTTCCATCTTTTGGAGCTCAGCCACTGATAACTGAAAACTAATAAATAAAACAACTTTACTCCAACCTCCTCCAGTCACAAAGTGAAATTTCACAAAGGGTACATGATGATGTCCTCACAACGCAAGCAGACGCGTCTTGTCCACACAAGTGAAGATGTAAAAGCTTGGCAAATTCATAAGCATGCAGTACAGTAACTGAAAGCTCTGTGCTGAATTGTTCTTTGTTGAAGGTGCTCTGCAAAGTCCAGGGAGCCAGATGGTCAAGCCTGGTACAGCAGGGCATATGGTTCTGCTTTCCTCCCCACTATATTAGTTCCCTTTGAAGAGTCCAGATAAAAGCAGCACCCTGAAACATGTGAGATCCCTGCGGTGCGCACGCCATTCCAGCACTAACAAAGCATGGACTCCTTCAGCCCACTTAACTCTTCCATTGATCCAGTCCTCATGGGTCCATGTTCAGAGGAGACGAAACACTTCTTATTTTCAAGATCCACAAAAAAGACACCTCTGTACCCCATCTGAAAGATGTGGCCAACTCTGCATCTGTCTCTTACTCCCACCCTCCAACATGGCTTCTTTATTGCTGTATACTTCTCCTTTAACAGTTCATATTTTCTCTCTCTCCCTCCCTCTCTCTGTTCTCATTTCTTTAGCCTCTGATACAAGTTTAAATCAGTGACTCAAAAGCGCTTTCTCATCCATCACTGCAGAGAAGCTCCGTTACCTACAACAGTGGTTCCTAATCCTTATCCTGGACCATCCTTGCTTTGCGCATTGTGGGGCATTTTTTTAATTCAATTAATTTTTTGCACATGGTTTTCCACAGCTAAACGTTTTTCCCAAACCTAAGGCTGTTTGCACCAAGAGTTCTGAATGTTTGGCTGGAGGAAAAAACTGTTTTTGAACTTGGGTGCAGTCCAGAAGCTCTGTAGGTCTGGTTGTGGCAGATCTTTGTCTTTGATGCCAATAACAAGCACAGTATCACAATACCATACCAAAATAATACTATGGCAAAAAAAGGCTAAAATTGTATTGTGCATCTTTCAAAAGAAATTCCTGGTCAGAGCACTTCTTCTGTCCTTTGAATGGGTGCTAACAAGCTGTGGCCTGATGGTTCACTCTGAAACTTTGGCCATGCTCATGTACTACATCAAAATTCCAAAAATGTCAAGAAAATCCAGTTTTCCACTTAGTGAGCCACTTAAATAAAGCATTTTAAGTTAGAGTATTACATTGTTTACCATTTAGCAATACTGAAAATTCAAACTTACATTTTTTTTTCCTCATTTATTTATGCACTGTGGTCAAAATAATCCTTCTTCTGTACATGTACAATGCATCATGAGTGAATCCCACATTGTTTTTGTGCTGGATGAGTAACAGAGCCTGCCTCTTCAGATATGAGAAACTACAACTAACTGGTATAACACTGGAAGCCGATGAGGGCTCGTCAAGGTATTTTCACCTCAGTGGACGATGTGTCAACATGCTAGATTATCTGAGAAATGCATTTCCACTGTTCTGGTGCTAAATAAAAAACAGGTAGAATAGATGGCCTAGATAGCAATAAAGCCTCCCTACTCCATCTTCTTGTGATGAAACCAAACGGGTAAACAAACAATACTTCAATAAGTACTCGAGTGCTTGTGCCTACCCCTATTAATTAGCCCATAAGCCGAAGATACAGCATTACATATTTTTACACTTATCTGCATTATTTTTAGCCAAGATCTTGTATCGATACCAGGAGTTGAACCACTCGGTAAAGTCTTCCTTTTAAAATGAATTTTTAAAATGATTCCTCATGCTACCAAACCACTCTATCACAATTTAACCCCGATAAATCTCAAAATTGTTGTGCTGTTTTATGACATTCCATTGCTACATATTGTTGCTGAGCCTAGACATGACCAACTGATGCAACCCCAGATTATGACATTGCTTCCAAGAGGCTTGCACAGTGGGCACTATACATGATAGGTGCACCACTTCATGCGCTTCGCTTTTCAGTCTGTATGGGCCATCGCTCTGGAATAGAGTAAATCTGGACCCATATTACCTTTTTTTCTCATTCTCATTTTGTTATGCATTTGAAAATGTTTTTACTTTCACTAATAAACATAGCTGTGAGGTCTGTGAGGCCCCTCATGGTCAGTCAAGATTTTTTTTTACCGTATTTCTTACATGAACTTGACTATTCATTAATGTCTTTCAAGGTTTTAAGAACATGTTGTATGGTTTTCTTTGTTTGATGCAGTCCATTAATGTGACCCTTGTGAAACACAGTAAGATCTTTTCCATGACCAAAAGATACATCTTCCTGCTTGATTAAGTAATGAGCAGTTACTCAACTGGGATTAAAATAATTGTTGCCAGCTGAAACATATTAATGCCTGCAGTAATTATCCAGTTGAAGCCTCTTAAGTATTTGCTTATTCAAATCCAAACAGTGATTTTTTTTGGTGAGGCAGTGTATAAATAAACGGCAAGACTGGAGGGCATTGGCCTACGACACCTTCTTTAACCAACCCTAATTTACCATCTGTGTCTGGCCCATCTTTAGAAATATAACGAGCATCTACTTGAACTCTGTATTTCACGCTAGCCGGTGCAGTAACAGAGGGCTTTCGTTCATTTGCTGAAACAGCAGTAATGTGTGTATTGAGCTGGACCCACAGTAGAGGCCCACTGTGTACAAACACAGAGACGGGACGTCCCGTGACCTTTGGAGTTGGGCTTTGTTTAATGTTGGACTGTGGAATTTCACCGGGGACTACTGCTGGCTCGGCACAAATTCCAGTGGGCCCCCACCAATGGCCTCGCTACGTCCTGTCAGGTCCGATGATATTTTAGCCTCATTGAAAAGGGGAAACGGTTTAAGTCCTCCATTGTGCGAAGCCCAGGGGTGCTCCACTGTGCCAAATGTCAGTCCAAACAGCCGCTCCACTACGCGCCCTGACACATGCTAGGCAAGCGAGGACTGCACTTTTCTTCCACCTCCGCTGCTTTCCTTGGTGTAGGAAACTCAAGGGCTATGCTCACAATATCAAGGTCATGCAGTTGAGCAATTTGCTTTTTATGTGGAAATTAACTGAAACCTTATAGCCACTTGAACGCCCACGTTTGGCTTCCATGAAGGGAAGTGACAGCCTCCTACTGTGTTTATTTCCAACAAAGCATGACATGGCTGTTTTTAGAGAGGTCACAAAAGCATCAAACCTATTCAGCTTCAGAAGTGTAGCTCAATATCAATAAACATATTCAAAGCAAAGTATCTTTGATTATTAGTATGAGCCACTATAAATACAACTCTCCCTCCAAAAACGGGAAAGATAGTTAGATGGAAGGTTTGATGCGCCCTGCCCCGCTGAAGGTTTCGAAAAAAAAAACCATTTGAGTATCCGTGGGATGAAGTCTGTGATTCCTGGTCCCATCATACCCCCAAACCATATCGTGGCACCCGGGGAAGGCCCTCTCAGGTTCATCTCCAACAGAGGCTCCGCTACAGCATGGTTCAGATACCAGAAGAATTACAGGCAAGGCACACACAGGCTGCTTTTGTGACAGCGAGATGTTTGATCGTTGTTTTCAAATGGAGGGATGTTTTATGAAATGAAAAGGGGCTGGCCTGGATGTGAGGATCTATGGAGAATAAGCAGGAAAACTTCCAGATGTTTGCTTAAGTTAGGAGGATTACTGGAAGGGAGAGAGTCCAGGTCAAGCCATTTCGAGCACACACCACAGCCAGGATTAGATGACTGAGAGTCAACCCTCTTTGATCTCTAAGGAGAGAATCATCAGTACAGCAGCTAGCCCTAAAAACTTCTCTGTTCTGACCTGACACTCTCTATGCATCTATACATCACTTCCGATATCTCTATTTGCCCTGACTAAGACTAAATCATAAACAAAGTGATGACATTTTTCACTCCCAGTCATAGTTTGATTTTTATTGTTAATAAATGAGCATTTGTGTCATCACAGTGGGTCCTTTGGTAATCATATCTACACATACTTCTACTTTTATAGTGGTGCCACACTAATAACTAGTGTGAGACTTTCTGGATTAAAGACTAAGAAACACAAATGACTGTTAGAAATCTATGTATCATGTCTATATCAGTAGACTTACATATATCCATGAGGGCAGGTTTTGCTGCAGGATAGAGGTTTACACTTGGACGGGATGCTGCACTCACACACTTCACAGCCAAAGTCATCCTTCTCATATCCCATAGGGCATTGCAGGTTGCAATACTTGGACAATTCAGGACAGGAGTCATCTGAAACAAGTCAAATAAAATGACACACATATGTCAACATGTGAACACACATATGTATATAAATGGGGTGTAAAATGCGTTGTAAAATGGGGTGTAAAGTGCAACATGATGCATCAATCTGAAGGTGCAAACTGCATCAGTTTGCGAATATTATAATTTATAATAACATATGTACTCCGCTGATCCACCTGAACCAGTTAACATACCATGTCAATGCCACTCCAGTGGTGAGAATGATCCTAGTACCTGCTCAGTGGTAGTCCTGTGGGGGTCCTGACCATTTATAAACACGGCTAACCAGCTACACACAGAAACAGATAAACTACAGCCTGTAGATATCAAACTCCACATGGAGTTAAAAGGTCCTGAAAAAATGGACAATGAGTATAGATACAAGGTGAGTGTACCTAATGAAATGGACATCGACCAAGTAAATGATCTTACCGAGTAAATGATTGTACTTTGTGATGGCCAAATGTACAGTATCATTATGTAGTCACATTTGCGTGTTCAGAGATTTCAAAATGCATTTTGTAATTTGTAAAAATGCAATTGACTGATGTGCTATGAGGCCAGAGATTTACAGGCCTAGTGTGTATGTTACAGACGTACAATGCAGCACTCCCATGCAAAGCTTTGCCCTAAAAAAGGACCACATAGACCTAGGAACCTATGATTCATGAAAAAAAGTGTTTCAAGATTGAGGAAACGTCATGGGAGATGCCTTGTGAGCAAGTTACTGTGTGAAGCAGACTCATGTCCAAGATGATTCATCACTATGCACCATGTGTATTGAGCCAGTGTTTACTTGTGTTGTGCACTGCTGGCACTTGTAGATACATACACTCAAGAGTGTTTGGAAAGTGGTCCGTTAATAACACAACTTCGTGCTGTGAGGCTATAGGCAAGGCAGTGGGGTGGAACTGTTCAGATCAGCTTTGCTTTTGTTGTTTATATGATTGATCTGGACTGGCTGTCAACATATGCCTGTTTGATGCTGAAATGACTGTGGTTATATATATCAATAGGTTTTCCAGTAGAATTGAAAAGTTTTAGTGACATGTCATTGTTTACTGTTTAGGTTTCAAAGAAAAGATCAGATGTGTATCTGATGTGGGAGAAAAATCCAATTTGGCAAGCTGTATAAACAAAGCTTGAGTGAAGCGTGAGAGATCTCGAGTTCACTTACTGCCGAGACACTGACACAGTAGACAGCCGTTGTGGTCCTGCTGAAAGCCATACGGGCAGTCCTGTCCTGACAGAGAGCAGTTTTCCAGTGGGGGGCACAGTAACGGGCTCACAGTCTCATACGAAGGCTCTGAATGAACATATGAGAAGAAGATTAGGTTCTGATGCTTCTTGACAATAGACAGGACCTTCATATGCAGTCACTGTATTGCAAGAAGGCTGTTCCGTGATTTCTCTTTTCTTGCTGATCTGCATTTGCTACAGGAAAGATGGCCACATCACAACTTATGTAGAATGTTTTTGTGAGTTCCAGATAAGGATTTTTATGGTGATCAGGTGTGGTAAAACATCAGCTAGCATTTTTAATTTGTCAGTGTCTTTAAAAATTCACCTCTTTCAGGAGAGAGAAATCCAGGCCCACTTGCTTTCCTGATGTCAGCTTTGTCTTTTTCACAGTCACATGTTTTACAAAAGTCGTGTGTTTGTTGAATATAAACCTCCAGCTCAGATTCTACATACCTTAAAACCATGTTAACAATTCTGGCTCAACTGGCAGCAGCACCCTCCAGGTTCCAGTGATTACAGATAAATGCAGCTGTTATTATTCTAATCTGACTTTCCTTATCTGGCAGCTTTGATGAATGAGCTGCCTCTCGTATTAGTTAAATTGCTGCACAGAAGCACCAATTGCGTCTAAAGCAAATTTTA
This sequence comes from Semaprochilodus insignis, assembly GCA_034552555.1. Classification (NCBI taxonomy): domain Eukaryota; kingdom Metazoa; phylum Chordata; class Actinopteri; order Characiformes; family Prochilodontidae; genus Semaprochilodus; species Semaprochilodus insignis. The sequence goes on along the minus strand of CM067483.1, from coordinate 12,004,597 downwards.
CAGTGCCCCTAAACCTCAGACATCTCATCTGTTGGTACTTAAACAATGTTAAAACAGGGCCCTCGTCTTTAAGCCATGGTTGTTGTGGGGAGCGCCGCTGTGGTGGCACGTGTGCAGCCCACAAATGCCATTCCAAGCTGGCAAGTGGAGAAGCAAAAGGAGCCATAATTACGTTCACTCAGAATAATATCCTTCAGTTAAGGAAGCCAGCTCAGACCAATAAAGGGTCCAAAGAATGCCGACAGGCATTCTTTAATGAGCTACCATGAGGTTAAACGTGCATGCGGATGGTATGGAATCCCTAACAAGCTCTGTAATGGTGGTACAGGCAGTTATCCAAAAAATGAGTACACAAACAACTTCTCTTGCATGCAATTATCATTCAACAGGTTTTCCACCGACGTGATGATCTACAAAAAACGAGTACTTAAAGAAACATCTCCAATTGATGGCAATTACACCTAACACAGTCTAAGCCTGAGGTTCCTGCTGGAAATCTGGAAATCGAAATTGAGGATAAATGCATGCAGGAACTTTGAGGAAACAATCAGCCATTTTGATGATGTGTGTGCAAGTGATTAGGTTTAACTCCAGTTACAAGACAAATAAATCAGTGCTGAACCTCCCAATAACAACTGTCAAAGAACTAATCAAAGAAACGTTAGTAGAAACTTTAGAAAACTGGTGAACACCTGTAAAAGGATAGTTTATGTTGTTAATTCCTAACCAATTACATCTGATAAACAAGACAAATTTTTTTTGTTGGACTTTAGGACATTAATATAGGTGAGGGATCTTTACTCAGTGCAGCAAGTGGCTGAGAAGATTGTGTCTCATCATCCAGACCTGTTTGAAGTCCAACAATGCCACAGCCAACAATGGGTGGTAGTCCAAGAGGGCACAATGGACCCATTATCTCCCTGGGCAGGGAGAATGGCTTAATTTCTCTCTACTTTTAGATCTATAGCAGTGCCGGGCAATTATCAGTGTTTGCCAGCTTAAACAGACATATCTAGGCAATAAGTGATCTTCTCCAAGCATGTTCAGCAGCTCTACAATGTAAAGGGTAGAAGAATAAAGAATACCGTTTTAAAAAACATGTTTTTCTGACTTTCTCCCTGCCCGCCAGCCATTGCTTGAATATGTGAAATTCCATCAGCAGCACACCTGATTTAAAACTGCACTATATGAGATTTGGGCATATGGAGACTTCTATTAATTAGTACTGATTAGTACTGATTAGCCGAACTAGGCATTTCATGGTAATGTGGACATGAAAATGAAATAATTAAGCAAACACAATTAAATACATCAAATCACTGCTTACTGCATTAATGTTAATTGTGTTTATTTTATTATTAGCGCTTTAATACAATATTAGAATATTGTATGTACTACTAATACTAGAAAGGTACTGCAATACCCTGCCTTTAAAACCATTGAGATACTACACTTTATTAGTACTGTACTCTAAGAATGACATCTGAAAATGTTTTAAATAGGAGCTGTATTTCCTATGAGTTGCATCAATGTGAAGACAAACTATTGATTGCTATTAGATTGTGAAAAAAGCAGCACAGCTGGCTGGCTCGCGAGTTCACGCATGAGCCTTGTCCCTGGCACAGAATGCATTGCATGATGACCAGTAGTCACACCATGTCACTTTCATGTACATTCAGTTAAAATGAGTGAATAATTCTACAATAATGATGTGGTAATTACGGCAGAGAGCTCACAGCCTAGCTCAGACACAGAGAGAGTGATCTGACCTCTCAACCTCATTTGGAAACACTTTCGAGCAGGTTAATAGACACCAAAACTCTAGAACCTCGATGCATGTACGTCAAAGTGAAAAGTGGGTGTGTTTAGGTCATGTGACATCATGACCAGAATCCAACCAAAAAAACTATATCATCATGTTGTGTGCCCACTGGGTCAGCTCCTCTACAAATTCACATTCCTCCTGATAAATCACATTGTTATGTTCCATGTTCTGTCATCTATTATTCTGACATTGACATTATGTCATATCAACGTCATAATTACAGTATACTGACAACACTACTTACTGCCCAAATAAATTTCTTTTTAAATATAAATGTCTCAGCTGATCTAAAACTTTTGCCCAGTACATGGTTTTTGTTGTCTATCCTACAGCCAGAGCATTAAATCACACACATGAGCGCATAACTTACAAAATGCTAACATGCCTGTAGACATGGCAAGATCATTATTATGAGGTGCCAGAGGTCAGTCACTGTAATTCCATTATGCAGCTACATCCACAGACGCACACTCTCTCTGGCTGTGGGTGGTCATGGGGCTTGCTGCCCCCTGATCAAGAACTCAGCTATGGGCCAGCAGTCTCAATGTCCATGTTTAAATAGCTGGCATATTTTGAGTGGTTTAATGATGAGGTGTTGAGTCCTTCTCATCACAGAAAGTGTGAATGAGTGTTAGTATGTACGCAAGTTAGAGAGAGCGACTGGGTATAGGATTGTTTGTGCTAGAGGGAGTGTTAACATTCAGGCTTGTGTGTGTGTGTTTATGTATGTGTGTGTGTATGCCAGCACATTATAGTAAGCCACCATTTACAAAGCCATCAGTCCTATAAACAAAAAGAGGCCACACGTGAATACTTGTGTGTGTATGTGTATACACATGTTTGCCAGTACCCATGTCTGCTTGTGTGTGTGTGTGTGTGTGTGTGTGTGTGTGTGTGCCTACCTTCACAGAAAGGGCAACACTCTCCTGGGATTTTGACTGGGTTCTGGCAGCTCTGCTTGCAGGCCATGGCTGTGCAGTGGGGTTCTCCATCCACACACTGGCAGAATGTGCAGTCGTCCTCCTTCCACTGCTCCTCGTGCTGACGCAGCTTGTGGTTTACCCAGCAGCTGGCCTTGGTGCTCTCCACTGATAACAGTTCCACATCTGCAGAAGGAAATACCCAAGGGAACTCTTTAAGTAGTTGTAATGGCTATACAATTAACAATAACATAATCATATTAATTTCTGTATCTTTCTTATATATTCTAAATACAGAATCCTATTCCTATATATTCGCATACAGAATAATGTATATGTTATTACATAATACATAATACTGTGCAATATTTTCAGAGACAGCCCAGAAAATGTTACTTTTTCCAAAGATACAACTGACGAGATTTCACATGCACAAGGAATGGGAAATTCAAATGAAAATAAATCTAAAAAATAGACGTTTTCAAAACGAGTTCAAAAACATATTAACAGAGATGATGCACGATCTGGTAGACCACAAAGACACTGTTAAAAACATTCTACAACAGAACTTCAAGGTAAAGGAAATGAGAGGCTCAGTTCCTGTACACATGTGAGCACAGATTAAGGCAAAGGATAGCGTTTATGCACTGGGACTATTATAGAGAGCAGAAAGCTACCCAAAACAGAAGGAATATTTGTAACTATTTTTGTCAAGTTTCAAAAGAGTATATCTTTGTGTGTTATGTCTATTAAAAATATGCTTCTTTATGCTTTCTTATGTATGACTGGTGTACAGGTTAACCTGACCACTGTGTGTAACCTTAAGCTAGACACTTTTAGCTTGACTGTTTTACCTTGACCTCGACCTCGGCAAAGACCAGTGCAGAGGTCATGGCTGTAATTTTCACTCTAAAGTAGGAAACGCTGTTTAAAAGCATTAGCTGCATTATACCCACATTTACACCACTGTTTGAAGTTTTGGGCAACCTTAAAGCGAAGCCAAATGTTTAAGAGCTTCCTGAGCTGGTGGTGTGCTCTGCTAGCAGTTTAAGTACAGTCTGGGGGAAATTCAGAGGTAATGTGTCAGAGGTTCCTGAAAATGCAGGTAATTGAGCCTGTTGGTTCTGTTTGCAATAGAGGCTGTTTAGTGTCCAGTCATCGCTGCAGTGTAGGTTCTGCTTGGGTGTTTCTGTGTCTGATTTATTCCCAGTAACAAGCCTATGTTTATTTGATTGCAGCAGTAATTTGGCTGATGTGCCTTCCATCTGGGTGCAATTAAACCCAATGGCTTTTCACTTACAGTGCTGTGAAAAAGTATTTGCCCCTCACCCAATTCCCTCTATTTCTTTGGTAATTTGTCACATTTAACTCTTTTAGAGCATCCAGTTAATTGTAATATACAATAAAGACAACAAACGTAAACACAAAATGCAGTTTTTAAATTATCGTTCCATTTATTGAGGATTTATTCAAAACCTGTATCACCCATATGAAAAAGTAATTTCCCCTAAACCTAATAGCTGGTTCTCCCACCCTTGGCAATAACAACTGCAATCAAATATTTGGAGTAACAATGAGTCTTTTACAACACCGTGGAGGAATTCTGGCCCACTCTTCTTTGCAGAATTGTTTTAATTTGGCTACATTGCTGGGTTTTTGAGTGTGAACTGCCCATTTAAGGCCCTGTCACATCATCTCAATGGGATTCAAGTCAGGACTTTAACTCAGGCAATCCAAAGCCTTAAATTGTTCTTTTGAGCCATTCAGAGGCAAACTTGCTTGTATTTTTCAGATTCCAAGTCCTGCAGATGGCCCAGAACATCATCACACTACCACTGCCATGTTTGGTACTTGGTATGATTTTGTTATAGCGGGATACAGATGAGTAACAGGACTCATCAGTCCATATAACATTATCCCAAAAGAAGATTATCTAGATGTTTTTTGGCTGTGTGTTCTTTTTGGTCAGCAGTATATTTTGCCTTGCCACTCTTGCAACAAATGCCATTTTTGCCCAACATGTTTCTTATTGTATAGTTTCTGCCTTTTATCTCACAAGACCAGAGCACTTTCATGCACACCTGATGAAGTTGACTGCTGAAGCAGTCCAAAAGATACAAGAATTACAGAGAAAATTACATGAAAACATGGTAAAACGGGTGTACTGTGACTGATATGTCACAACTTTAAGCATCAAAACTTTGCCCTCCGAAATAAATGATAAAACTTTGGAATGCAAGCATAAGAAACATAATCCTATGCACTGTTAGAAAACAAACTTTATACTTTTCGAGCTCCCGCAGACAATCAAACTAAGAAACAAATGTCAAACTCTTACTGCAGTTAAACAAGCAGTATGTCCCCACATGCCGGCTTTTCATCATTTTGCTTTCCAGAATATCCCTCAACTTCAAAGGTAATATGGGTGCAACCCCAAGACTAAGCATTCATTAATCATCATTGATCAGTTTGACCACTGGTCAATCATATCAAAATCATGTTCTTTATTTTTGTGGTGAATTGTCTTTTTTAACCCTTTATTTTCACAGTGTAGCTCTCATTACAGTCTTTCCCTACTGAAAAAGGGCCGTAGCTGGACGGGTAAAGATGAAAGCATTCTCTCCTTTTAGAGGGCTTTGGATTCCAGGTGGGTCTCTCGAGCTTGACCCCCTATAACCGCCGCTCCTACGTCTGATGTCTGCTGAACCCAGAAACACACTCTGACTGAGGGGAAATGCTAGTCTGTCTGATCTCTGTCTGTTAGCCACATGCGCTGCTAAGCTACTTACAGTCCATGCTGTCCAATTCCATCCAGTGAGCTACTGTCAAAAGCACTCTCAGGGGCAATGTTCAGCGATAGAACAAAAAGATTATTGTTATAACTGGGCATTTTATTTCCCTGTCACTTGGCCTCAGTGGATGTCACAAGAATCAAAATGAGTTCAAACTAAAGTTGTCTCTTTTGTTCAACAATTTAACTTAATGACTCTTTTCTGTTATTCTGTTATTCTGTTACTGAAGGCCAAAACCTTCTGCTTCAGCAGAAATCTGACATCAAACTTTGTTCTTTAAATTAGCACGCAAGATATTAGGGCTGTAAGTGATATCTCTTGTACAACAGGACCATCCTCCTTATTTTCTCATTTTTTTAGGACTTGGTGCCTGCTTTATACTATATTTATATACTGTGTAGTAAATCAGGCCAATGTTATTACAGAAGACCCGCTCCGTTGCATAGTGAGTTCTTCAAAAGTGTGAAATGTCACCAAACTTTAGTCTTCTTCCAAAACCTGGTTATCCGAGCTTACCAACCTCTCCACCTTAGGGTATCTTCCCTCATCAGTTAACCACTAGCGCATGTTGACACATGGATTTTTTGTAAAGAAATAACAGCAAAAAGTCCTGCTAGAATATAAAAATATATTTATGACTTCCCTTATTTATAACTTCTTACTGTAATGTTATTCCTGTTCATTTTTGTAACCATATGTGTGTTTTATCCTGTTATTATTCTGTAATTCATGCTGACTAACAAAAAAACAAAAAAAAATCTTGACCTCTCGAATTGGACAATCTCAGTCGACTGACAGGTCTCCGACTATTGATTTAGCTGTCCAGTTTCGGGAGACAGCCTTACAAGACATCAAGCACTTTTTTAATGCAAATATGATTCCTCCTTATTCTGGGGCTCTTAATATTTATATAAAACATGACAGTAGTGTGTGTCTGGATACTAGAAACAATGTGGTTAACGTGAAAAACCTTGTTTGCTGCCAGGGAGGAGCCGCAGTACAAAGCCTTATGTTCCGAATCAACACTGCTCTCCACACTCTGTGCTTTTAATGGAAACCGGCTTTCACACATCCATTCATCAAGCTAGACAACACACAACCTAACTAAGTCCCAATGTTAAAAACTCTTACAAACAGTGTTCAGTCTGCATATAAGACCTAGAGGAGTACTACGTAAACATTCCTAAATTCAAATATAACCACTCCACTCTAAATCTTACCCTATAACATTAGCTGGTTCAGAGACATAGTTAGCTTACATCATTAAAGCTCGTGATCCAAACACTTTGGTGCTGAATGTTTTAGAAATGTCATCACAAAAATGCCATACTACATAATGGCATAGTGTACAGGACGGTTTGGTTGGTTCCCTGTTAAAGCACGCTACCAAACCTTGTAATTGGGAATAAGACTAATACTGGGCTCAGTTACCGTTTTAAAAGATGATGGAAGAAAACAGTTTATTACTACAGTCTCCCTGCCAAGTATATACCAGGACTATGTATGTTTGCAGAGTAATCTGAACAGTAGATAGTATCAATCCTGCTATTATCATGTTATGTATTCTGGTAAAAAAGACATTCAGCATTTTACTGGTTAACTATGCCCAGTCTAGGAGCAGTGTGGGTTAAGTGCCTTAACCAAGGGCTTACATACCCAGTGAATCCTGAACATGAGTCTGTGACTTTCCAGCTTCTGGCTCACCTTTCTTGCCACCAGGCTACTAATCATTTCACATTTATTATTGTTGTTTCTTAAATTAAAAAAATACAAGAGGGGTGCAAAGTTTTCAGTGTATTTGTAATTTCAAAAGTTTTTTAATGTTGTCATGTTTAACAAGGTTTGACCTTAGGACAAGGTAAATCCGCAACATATAATGTGAGTAGGTCAAGTTACTTTGGCAGCTAAGATAGCTACTTACTTGTCAGCTAAATTTGGGTGAGAACAGCTTGTAATGAAAACATCAGCTGTTCTATGAATGAATAAATATAAAATCTAGCATATATTCATTTGACCTCGGACTTCTATGTCAGTCCTGGACCTTGGACTGACTTGTTTTGAAGCACTTTCTGGTACCTGGCCAGCTTTTGGAGGTTTCAAAAAGATTCTGACCTAAATATTCTAACTCAGCTGCTACCACTACAAATCAAACCACTCAATTCTATTTTTTGCCATTTTAAACTACAACCCATGTGCCTCTGTAGGCTATAGTGCCAGAAAATCAGTGTAAAAGTGTAAAATTATTAATCTTAAAATGTCTCACTCTTCTCAGAACACATTTCGATTTGTCTTAAAAAATGTGTTGGCCTCTTTATTATTACTGTTCAGTTACAAAATATTTTCACCTGTTCCAAGCAAGTGGACGAGCATTAATGTGAAGCCCTAAAAGATTACGTTTGAGCAGGGAAATCAGCAAACTGTGGCAAACACTGAACCTACAGGACAGGAAAATAGTTTACTTGGAAATTAGAGAAGTTTACCAAGCTGAACTTAAAGTACAGTGCTCAGTCACTGATGGTAGTGTGTGAGAATGTTGGCATGTGTAGTGTACCTATGCAGACTGGGCAGCATTCCCCTTCTGGGATGTAGAAGTTATCACATTCCAGCTCAGCACACTCAGCCTTGGAGCAAAAAGAGATGCCCCCTCGACACTGGCAGAGCCAGCAGGGGTCCATGCGATACACCTCACCCTCAGCAAACTGCTTCCCGTTGTGCACACACTTGGGAGAAACTGGTGAAGAGAGACAGAAATAGTAAGCAGAAGTGATTTATTCATACTAACACTAAGTTACTTCACACTGTAGTAAATGAACTTGCTGAACATCATCAAAACCACTGATGAATAGCTAAGGTTAGGATTAAGATTTAAAATAACATACATACTATAAAACTATCCATGCAGTCCCCCACAGCACCTCCAAAGTAGCCACATACTGCTGATCTAAGCACCTTTGCTAGGCCATTTGCTGTTCAAACAACAGAGCCAGATATGCTTAGCAAGAATGCATGGACACTGCTTGTCTTACAGTTAGCGCACACACATACATACCGGTTTAAAGAAAACAGCAGCCGGAGCTGAGTGTGTGCTACAGACAGCAGAAAAGCAGAGTAAAAACCCAGCATAAGTACCGGAAACCTCGGCTGTCTCCGCGGCTCTGGCTGCTAGAACAACAGATACTGCGTGGGTCATTAGAGACCCAGAGCAAACCCTGCGCAACAGAACACGTCTGCCCCCAACGCGACCTTCTTAATCAGAATTCCTAATGAAAATGATCACAGCTTCCATACAGCAATGCATAGGACTTTGTTTACAGCATCACATCACCACATTAGAATTAGCTGCTTCTATGGAAGGACATGATAGACAATGGTCTGCAAACTGGCCCATTCACTTAATACAATTAAGCTGTTTCATTCACTTAATTTTCAGTCAAAATGGCCACTAAGTTGTTAGTTTTTCAGTTTCAGGTAAAACACAAAATACTTAGTAGGAAATTATATAGAAGCCTTTGGCACTAAGAATAACATTTATCAATAGCTTACTACAATCACTTTAACTCTTCCATCCTTACAATCCTAAAACCAAGAAAAAAATTAATTTCTTTCTTACCTGTTTCTAAAATGACTTAAGCAGAAACTTAGGAAGTTAGACAGAAAATTATCCACTTGCATAAGGAAGACATAATCAAAGGTAAAAAGTGTTTCCAAAAGTGGAGATAAAAAAGATTAAAAGATAAGAGAAAATGGAGCAGTTAAACAACTGTGTAAGACCTGGTAGACTATCAACTGTCACCTTCAAATGGTACTTTTGTCTTTGAAAGACAGGAAATGAAATATAGACAAAAATGAAATAGACAAAAAGGGAAAAATGCACTAGAACATCACAACTGTGCATTTGAAATGTGCAAAGTTTATAGTCTGACAAGTCCAAATTTGGAATTGGAATTTGGATTGTGAGAAGCAGAAAATGAAACCAACTAATATAAAAAAGGGAAACTCACTGAACACTGAAACTGCTAGCACGATCCAGTAATTAACTATTTGTGGCGGCACAAATGTCTTGACATAAACCTGAATGTTTGGCCTTAACACTTTCATCTTCATCCTAAAAGTGGTTGGGTTATGCTGTAGTCATAATCGTAAAAGTGAATGCTGTTCAAAAGCATGCCATATATTTCAACATGCAGGCCAAGAGGCAGACTATAGTTCACTATAGTAATAATGATCAATTTGATTTATACAGAATTTTTCATAGAAACTACACGTACAGTACAATCAAAAATGGGTTTGAGAATTGTTTTACTGTCACCATGTTTAAAATATATCTTCAATCTATTCAGACACATTTACACTGAGAATGGGCATTATTACATAACAGGATAGACTTTAAGGCACAAAGATCACCACTGGCCATAAAGCTCCTCAAAAACATCATCCAAAAATAAGGTGGAGTAAGTGTGGCCAGTTAGGCTTGGAGGTAAATTGCAGTAGGGTAGATCTCTAGGATCTGTTATTGACCATCTCTTTCAGACTGGAGACTCTCTCGCCATGGAGGCTGATGTCTATGGAGGGCTGGTGACCACTGTCCAGATGCTACTAGATGTGTCTTGCTATAAGCCATCAATGCTTTCTATGGCAACATCAACATCTGTAGGCCATGCCTCCAAGACAGAGTGAAAAAACAGATTTGACCGCATGACCCAGTTTTTTTTTGTGGGCTAATACAAAGCAGGTGGGTCTAGCCAGTCGAAAATAAAGAGAGGATTTGCCTCTTATATTCCCCCTCTCCTCTTTTCTTCCTTGACCTTCCGTCAGGCATAAGCAAGCAGAGCGAACTGAAAGCTGGAGAGTCAAAAGACACAGCCATGATTGCTAGCTATGGGAAGTCACGTGACAGGATGCGTGCATGTGATTTCTGCAGTGTTTGTGGACGTTAATACCGAGAATGAACTCATGCCACAGACGGGAATTCTAATCGTGCCTTTTGATTTCGGGTTGTTTTTCCTTCTCTTTCCATTAAGAGTCAGGGCAAGAACTTCCGAGCAGAGCAAGCATTCGCTACACAATCCCGTTGTCACTAAATAGAAAGTTAATCATCATGTTTACCATGATGAACAATAACAATTAGCTAGAGCGGAAGTCCTTACCCCATTAATGAAAGGGTTCACTGCTTATCTAGCTCGCCAATCGGCCATTCTAATCAGCTACTACAAATATAATAGATACAACAGGTCTAGAGTTGAAAAGCACTGTAAATGATGTTGCTCTTTAAACATTACACATATCCTCTCTATAGTTGGAGTAGGAAGCATACAGTAAGGAGTCTACATTCCCATTGTACTGCAGGAAATACTAAAGTTGTTTCAAATTCCTTACATTGTTATTACATTAGGTATCAGAGGTCAAAAGTCCTCAAAATCTACCTAAAATAAGTCTATTCCTAAAATGCTGAACACCAAAAAGAACTGACATGACCTAATAAAGTGAAGTACCAGTGCTAGCTTACTCTTACACCCACTCTCACCAACTTTAAGGGCTTTTACTGCAGAAAAAACAACTGAAGATTCAGAGGATACTTCCACCACAATCCTGGCAGACCCACTAACCTAATAGGCAAGCAGAAGGAATGTGCCAGACCAGCCTGTTACCCAAACACAGCCAATAGCCAAGGCTACTTGAAAGTGATTACAGTAGTGCTTAAAAGTTTTTGAACCCATGCGCATGAAGTTTTTGTATTTTAAAGATGACCTAAAACATAAAAATGCTTAAAGAGAAGCCAACAAATGAGAAAATATTACACTTGGTATATTTTATTTATTGAGGAGAATGATCTAATAGTACAGATCTGTGATTGACAAAAGTATGTGAATGTCTAGGATTAGCAGTTAATTTGAAGGTTAAATTTCAATCAATGGGATGACAATTAGGCGTACGTCAGATCTTTACAGAACATGTTTGTGGAAAGGATTCAGAAAAGGAGTTTGAACTCCACTAATCCACAGTCAGGTGTACTGCGTGCAAATGGAGGAAATTTGACACCATTGTTACCCTCCCCAGGAGTGGCTGACCAACAAAGATCACCCCAAGAGCAGCGCAGGTAATTTTCCAGGAGGTCAAACTTCTAACCAATTAAAGTCGTCTCTTGCAGTAGCTAAATGTTAATGTTTACCGTCAGGAAAACTCAACAATGGTGTGCATGGCTGGGCTGCAAGGAGAAAACCAATACTCTCATGGATCATGTGGATAAGGCAGAAGGCTATTTAAAAATCTTTTGTGGACGAATGAGATCAAAATAAAACTATTTGGTTCTAAATGAGAGGCTTTATATCTGGAGCAAACAAAACACTGCATTCCAACATCGGAACCGTATCCCAACTGTTAAAACATGGTGGTGGTAGCAGTCTCATGGATTGAGCCTTTTTTTCCTGTATCTGGGCCAGGATGCCTTACCATCATTGATGAAACAATGCCTTTGATTTATACCAGCAAATTCTTAAACACACCAGGACAATGTGGGTAAGAACTGACCCTAAACACACAAGTCGCTGTACCAAAAACAGCTAAAAAAGAAAAAAAGTTGGCCAAGTCAAAGTCCTGATACTAATCCTATAAAAAGCAATTAAGCTCACCAACATCCCGGAGTTGAAGCTGTTCTGTATAAACTAAAATTCCTCCAGCCCAGTGTGCAGTACTGATCAATAAGTGGGTCTCTAGATATTAGAAGAAAAGGTTCATATACTTTTGCCACTTACAGATATGTAATATCTCTGATTTAATTCCTGTCCAGGGCCAAGTAATCCCAAACATAGTCAGTGATGTTGATGTCTGGACTAGTGGCATGTGCACTGTTCCAAGAAAACCAGTGTCTTTGTTTTGATTCGCAAATTGTCCTCTTTTCTGAGATATCATATCACATTCAAATCACCTACTAAAACAATACAAGAATAATTTGTATATAATGTCCATCTTGACTGATAAAATTAATGGAAAATTTTTATAATAAGAGTGAAGATTTTTAAAACATTATGCAGCGGAAAAAATGTGTTAAGCAAATCAAAAGCAAATGAAAATACTTCACAGTAGCTCTTCTTTTCACTGCCTTGATGCACACATTTGACATGTTCTCAACCAGCTTTATCAGTTTCTAGGCCCTCTCCTGTCTTATGCCTGTTTTCATCCTCACACCTGTGTTTCATTTATTTCTCTGCCTCTCCCAGCTGTTTCTGTTCCTGTTATATAGTCCTGTCTTGTTATAGCCTTCTCGTTTCCTTTTATTTTGTCTCGTCTTGTTCATCTACACATACAGACATATCACACCCTTTTTGAATATTATTTAATCTTTGTTTCTTTGCATTTTGTGTTTTGTTTCTGTATCTCAATAAAGTAGTCAGGCATACAGCTTGTCTTAGCACCACCCACAAGGACAAATGAGGAACACTTAGACATTTTTCAATTAAGCTTGAAGAAGTTCTATTTTTTCTAAGCACCTACATACATCTAATCAAGTGTGTCGAAACTCTACAATCATGATATATATTTACAGTTCACCCTCCTCCTTTCTTGAGTCTATTCTTCTCTTTCTCTCTGAAACAAGACTTAGTCATGCAGCAGCAAAATGCTAGGGCAGAGGGCACCACAGAGGACATGAAGTCCCCCAGGCCTGCTGAAAGACGCAGACACTTGTTATCAAAACACTGATCCCCTCTTGCCCCCTCCTGCCGCCACTAGCAGCCCTGTCATCCACACACACACACATACTCATGCTTTCTCATATCCAAGTTTCTCACTCTCTCCCACACGCGTAGGCAGACACATGTCCACACATATAACCCTTGATGAACCCTCTGCACTTCCCTAGTTTGATATATGTGTGTCTGTGTGTGTGTGCATGCGCATGAGCAGACAAGCAAAGTCTTTGACTCCGCTCTGCCACTCGGAACGCGACTGGTAGCCTAAGCGCTTTTTCCTCTGTTCGCCCGACTTCCTTGTTAAGTCCATTAGTTCCGGGACATGGCACACATTTACAGCAGGGCCAAGAGGCCAGAATGGGAATTTGGACTGTTGGTAAAACAGGGAATATTTGATGCTAACACAAAGTACACAGTGAGGGTGAAGTCCCCTTCCTTGTGTTCAAGAGTCTGGTAAAGCCTTAAGCCAGGCACATACACTGTGCGATTTTAGAAATCTCGTTGTTTGCTGACAGCTCACACTGCACGTTTGAATCGCCCATCACGTACAGTGAAATCCTGCGATTTATGTACTCACACTGTACAAAAACACGACTCACATGATGCGACATGGGAGCTCACACTGCACGTGAAATGCAGCCTATACAGACAGCTCAGCTCTGTTTACAGACAATTTCCAATAAACATGTTTTATTCAAAACAAACTACTACGTGTCCGAGTCCTGAGCAAAAACACTGGCTGAATATCAAATGACTCTCTGCTCCCTACATAGTACACCACGCAGGTAAGCGGCTTCTGCAACCAGCTGTGCATCATGTCTAATACATAACTATTTGGGAATCAACCGTGTGTACACAATTCCATACTGGACAAATGGTTTGTTGTAGAAACCAGACTTTGCGAAGCGCACTACATAGAAAGGAGGGGGCATTTGGGATTTAGCCGCTGACAAACCAACTGTGCCAAAACAGCTTTGCTAACTTCACTACAGTGCACTGAAATTGAAAACCAGCTGAACTACACAGACAATATAAAAATCACTGCAGCACAGTATGCATATAGGATGCTGGAACTGCAAATATCAAGTCTTTTGCCTCTTTTGTGTGAGAAATCGGTTTGTGAAACTGCACAACCTTCAAACAGTCCACTTATCAATCATGACATATACAGTATTTCCCATATTTGTCTTACCTCTCTGTCTGTTTCCATCCTTCACAAGCTGTTAGCTGACAATTAAAAGACTTTTAAAAGATTCTTGCATTGTATTGTATGTAGGTGTGCACATAATTTTGGCCATTCACACACACACACAGAATATGGGCAATGATGCAACTGTGGGTTTTTGCAAGTGATTTTGTGAATTTGCGTGGTCTACCGCTTTATGGCTAAACTGTTGTTTCTCCTAGATGCTTTCATTTCACAATCTAGCAGGACAGAAATTTCCCAAACTGACTTGTGGCAAAGTAAAGTGGCATCTTATGGCACTGCCTTAAAGTCTGGCATATTTTGTACGATCCATTTTACTGTCAGTGTTTGTCTGTGGAGACAATGTAGTTATGTGCTTAATTTTAAACATCTGTTAGCAATGGATTAAATCACCTGAACTTTAAAATTAGGAAGGTTGTCCGCATACTTTTGTATAATTAGCTTCCCCAGCAAGCACGAATAATGAAATGCCTTTCATAATATTTTCATTCGTATTATACAGCCCAGTAAATTACACCGGTTCCACTGTTAGGCTGAGGTAAATGAAACTGCTCTTCCAATCAATAGGGACATTATGTGGGATGTCTTCCAGGTATTAAAGACTCTTGAATAGCATTGTAGTATTGTACATATACGTGTACATACATTCATAGCTCTTGTATAAATTTGCAGTTTATTAACTCATGTGTATATGGACTTAATGTCAGATAGATAAGTGCAGATAACATGTTAAACAAATAGCGAATGCAATACGCATATATGTTCTATCCACTTTATTCAAAAAGTATCTGTACCCTGTAAGATGGTGCACAGTCAAATACTGTAGCAATGAACAATTTGTGTTAGCCATTCACTTGCTCACAAGTTTTCAAATATGGACCCTGAATCCTGTTTTAAGTTTTTGCATTTGCTGGTTGGTATAACACTAAGCAGCTAGTCAGTTACATCTACAGTTCAACTGACTAAAATACAAAATCCAGAACCAGTCACAGGATTCAAGGTCTGGATTAGAAGACCTCTGCTCTATCCATTCATCAGTGTTCAGTTTCTAACCACAGAGGTACTCTTTACTGGTCAACCTAGCAGTGACAATGTTTAAAAACACCAGCTACTTGTGTTAAGAAGGGTCCACCAGCTAAAAATATCTGTTCAGCAGTCGTCTTGTGGTTACAAACTGATCAATAAAATTAGGCACTGTAATGAGCACCTATTATTGACACATTTTTGATGCATTGTTTAACAGTATAGACTAAAAAAAGAGATGCCAAAACACTGAACAGTCTGGAGCAGCCACACATGAGCCTTAGGTCACAGTGCCCAATACAAATCATTCGCTAGAGCAGCACAAAACCCCACGCACTGGCCTGTAAAGCAGTGGAACAGTATACTGTGGGACTGTGGAGCACCATCAGGTGGCTTTGGAATGAGCTGAAATGAAGTCTGTGATCTAGAACTGCTTTGACTTATCATGTTACATCCCTTTTCAAGATTCCTGAGAGTGGTAAAAAGACTGTTGTGGAAAGGAAAAAAAACGCTGTTCTTTGCTGCTTGAAAGTATCCAAAGGAAATAATATAACAGCAAACGGATGATTTCGCAAATCTGCATGAATAAAAATGAAAAGTCACTGTGCAATCAATCCACAGTTAGGATAGTTAAAGCAAACAAGCAATAATAAGCACCAGCCCAAAAGGCTGGAAACGTTCCTGGGTGAAGACTTAGTTATTCCGGACAATTAAAATACTTTCATAGCCAGTAGTATTATAGGTTTTGTGGCTCTGCTCCCTACTTGTCCTTGTGCATCCATCGAAATACCTAAGGCAGGATGAACAGCAAAAAGCCCCCCCACGAGGCACAGAACAGACCAGCATCAATGACAACAACGCATTGATTAAGTAAGATACAGCAAAAAAGGAGAATATGAGGTGGAGGTGGGTTGCAAAGAGGTTTCCTATAAACAGCTGGAGTGGGCAAGCTGAAGCAGACAAAATAAGCCAATTGCATGCAGGCAGGAGATCAGCTGAGCCTCCAGCTGATTGAGATCAGCTGATAACAGCAGGTAATTGTGACCTGCGCTTGACTTCATAGCCTGCCTGGACTAACGTTATGGTTCACTGAATTTCAGAAGGAACACTGGATCACTCCAGACATATGGACAAATAGTATGTGTGATAAAGTAGATCCTTATTATAAAGTAGATGAAGAGTGTATTTATTGCTCATGAATGCACATGTGTGTAATTGCATATCAATGGAAAACTGCAAAAACATTTACAGCTTGATCTTACCTCTCTGGCAGTCATAGATGTGGCAGCAGTTGCCCGGTGCACCAGTGGCCTCACTAATGACCACTGCCCTGTGTCCGCTAGGACATTCTGGTTGGGGTGAGCACTGACCACAGGTGCACTGAGATGGCATTGTGGGGCAGCATCCTCCAGGGGGCGTGTAGGTATGTGTCAGTACTGAGTCAGGCGGGCAGTCGGATGTTGTTGGTAGAGTTGAGCACTTGATGCCGGCACATTTCAGCTCCACTGAAACAGATACAGAGAGAGCCTGTT
Organism: Semaprochilodus insignis; assembly: GCA_034552555.1. Lineage (NCBI taxonomy): Eukaryota > Metazoa > Chordata > Actinopteri > Characiformes > Prochilodontidae > Semaprochilodus > Semaprochilodus insignis. Next base: position 11,987,610 of record CM067483.1, on the reverse strand, counting down.
AAAATGAGAAGTTGAATAACATTTGCTGTCATAAACACCTTGTACATCCTTTTTTGCATCAGTGGGTGGAGAGCGGGAGACCGAGGGAGAGAGACAGGTTGAAAGTGAGTTCAGGTTGCAGGCTGGCATTCCCATCATCAGAATCAACTGACAGAGTCAACTGCCTGTCACTGAGTTTCAGCATTCTGTTCACCTATGTGTGAGAACACCTACCACACACCAGAGACCCCCTTCCCATTCTTCATCCACTGCAATGTGTACTCACTTCAGAAAACAAGCAGGCTTGTTCAGCTCAGACTGTTTTTGTTTTTAAAACAGACAATTTCTAGAGCTTAATTCGATCTAAGAAAACTGATTATGCTGTTTACATGACCATTTGGATAAACAGGTAACCGAGGAAATCTGATTATGTTTAGATTATTAAGTGCATTTAAATGTCCTCAGTGTCACAAACTGTCAACAATACATATACAACAATAAAACATTAAATGACTGAGATGTGGGGTAAAAAGGGTGGTGTTCCTAGTAGGTATTTACTTTGGATCAGAGAATGGCAAGAAACGTGTCGGCAAACAGACATTTGAATTCAACACTTGAATGTCCTGAAATACCATATGCACCACACATTGCACTTTGTCTCAAATGTGAAAAAACAGTTTTAGACCAGGTCAGGTAATGTTACTCTGTCATGTTGTTGGCAAAGAACAACAAAAAGTACATCTCCACTATGCACAGGAACGAGAAAAAGTTGCCTGATTGGACCAATCCAAGTTTATTTTGCATCATGCTGAAAGAATGATCAGCAACTGCCGCAAGCAATGTGAGTTCATGGATCCATCCAGTTTGGTGTCAACAGTACAGGCTGGTGGGGGCAGTAAAGTGGTGTGTGTGTGTGTGTGTGTGTGTGTGTGTGTGTGCGTGTGTGTGTGTGTGTGTGTTTAGGGGCTCTAATGGATGCCAGAAAGAACATCCGAACTGTATGCCTTTTCCAAACATCATTGCTGACCAAGTTCATCTCTTCATGGCTACAGTTTATCTACACTCTGATGGACACATATTCTCACCTAATGGTTCCAGGAGCATGACGGCGAGTTGTCATTGCTTCAGTGGTCTGCATAGTCTGTGGAGTTTAACCCTATTGGTTATAATTGGGATGAAGTGGAAAGAATAGCTCATCAACAAGTTGTGCAGTTGTTCAGTTTCCAGCAAATGCTTAACACTCATTTTTACTCTGAACGACATTCCTGTACAACGCATCCAGCATTACACAGAATCCATGTCCAGATGAACTCATGTTGTTCTGAAGAACAAAGGAGATAGAACATGCTAATAGATGGACATATTTCTGTACTTATTCACTTAAACCTTTTTAGCAAAATACCCTCTAGCAGCAGTTATTTTTTCACCTTGGATACTATTTCAATTCTATTTTTATCCCAGTCATTTAGCATAGTCAAAATGTGCCTGTCCGCAAAGCCCCTGGTGCCAATGCAGTCATGCTGATACCCTTGTGGAGAGGCGTCGGGCCACTCTGGGTTGAATTTTGGATGCTGTTCAGGAAAAGAAAATTGGTGGATTATTTCTCTCTGCACTGTTATTGTGGTACAACAGAAGCTTCCTCACAGAGCTTGGATTACACAGCTCTTAAACAGAGTTTGTTTTGAGTTTTTAGCAGTACAAAATGAATCAATATATTTCATCCAGCAAATGAATGTTTGTCAGCAAATGAAATCTTTTTAAAATGTTCGATCCATAACAGATTCTGGGACCCCATCATAAGGTAACACAGGGCAATACTTCATTCTAAACTCTATGTTCAGTATTTGTGCGTATATTTGGTATTTTGGGGGTTTTAGCAAATCTGATCCTCTCCAATCAGCCATTTTGCAGCATCTCAGGGCACACTAAAGCTGATGTGAAGAGTTGTGCCGCACCTGCTTTGCTGTAAACTCCCAGTCACAGTCATTGCTGGATGCTTTGGTAAGTTTTGAGAGGGACAATAATCACTCTCCGCAACGATGTGACTAGGCGTATGCCCAGCTGAGTCAGAACCTCACTGTGGTGCAAGTCGTTCCTCTGGGATCACTGCCAGTGGAACTCCCCTAGCACAACACTGCACCCTGTGCAGCCCTTGCTCACACATGTATGAGACATGACTAACATTAGTGTTAGCATGGAGTGAATTCAATCTATTCTGTCATCCTGCATGGTTCGCATCATTGCAGTAATCCTTGTTTACAGACATTTGTGATCACTGTAGCTCCTTAAATGGCCAAGGCTCACCATCGGGTTCAAAGTTTCACCACACACTTCTATAACCTAGAATGACTCGGCCAGTCGGCAATGTAGTTACTCAATAATAAGTCTTAATATGGAATAAGATGCGTTTTAAGGGCTTAACAGTACTGACAGTTATAAATGATAGACATGTTAAAATCACCTAAAAGCAGTAGCTGTAAAACCTGGTCTAGAAGCAGGCCAACCCTTCTAACTTCTCAGCACTGCTAAACAATTGCAGTTTGCACTTGTTTTAAGTCATTTTATGTAGTTAAATTGTCTTGGAGCCATTACATATAATTAGCTGCATTAAATACCTAAAGTCAGACATACACTGTGCGATTTTATAAATCTTGTTGTTTGCTGACAGCTCACACTGCATATTTGAATCGGCCATCATGTATGGACAAAACCTGCAATTTACTTACTTACACTGTATAAAAACGCTCCATCTGACTGACACGACGTGACGTGAAACTGACACGTCACACTGCACGTGAAACGCAGCCCAGCGCTATCTACAGACAATCATGCATCATATGTCTAATAAATAGCCATTTGGGATACACAATTCCATACTGAACAAATGTTTTAATGTCAAAGCCAGGGGTGGGGGGGTGGGGGGCGATTTGGGATTTAGGCACTGACAACATTTCTGACATGTCTAAAATTCATTTGATCGTCTGACTGCACAATCGGATATCGCTTCCCCATTCACACTGCACAGCAAACAATGCCCGATGAAGCAAAAAATTCTGCCCGACTGCGAAATTCAGTCAGATCTGACCAAACCAGGCTTAAAATCGGGCTAAAAGTTATCTTAAAATGATGCACACCTGCAACATTTTTAACATTAAAGTGAACAATATAACCTACAACTCCAACACAGTCATATACTGCCATATATTCTATGAAACTCTTCCTCATCCAATCATATTCTGATTACACGTTCTACAGAAATATCAGAAGCCAACAGAGCACCCCGCTATGTCTTAATGTAGCCTCACTCTATAAGATAACTTTTTTATAGCCGACAACTTCATTAATAAATCTAGAGGAGAAGGGAATGCTTTACAAAAAGACACTTTAATAATCCATGAAAAAGCCAAACTCCACAGGTACAGTGTGACATGCCCTTTCCATCGAGCCCTCTAGCCTTCAGGGAACCAGAGACACAGACTCAGGAATCTCAGAAAAATCTTGTATCCCCTGCAGCCTTGCTGAGACAATCACCCAGGGCACAGGTCCAGAAAGCCAGAGAAAGTACTGTAACTTAGCAAAAATAAGTATAACCAACTTCATATTTTACAGGATTTTAGGGTGTTATGATGCCTCTGCACTGACACATGACCTTTTATTGTAGTCCTTGAGAAATGGAAGAAATGTTCAATATCTGATCTTTGAAGCAAAGTAGATCAGTAGAGAAATGTCAGAAGGAAGCCAAACTAGTATTAGTAGAGGGTGATGTGCACTTTCCAATTAAGCCTGGAAACTGAAGGGACCCTGAAATCACGGAATCAGCAATAAGTCAGCATCAAGCTAAAAGTGTCATCACTGAGCAATAAAATCAGTGTCAATCAATAATCACATCGATTAGTCAAATAGTCTGTGCAATCCCTGCACAGCATCCATATATCTCTCTACATGCAACATATAACAGTCCACACGCAAATTTTCCATTTTCCATGAGAGAACCCTGCTTTCCTGAGATGAAGTGGGTGTGTTAGAGCAGCAAAAACACAAAATGTGCAGGAGATGGGGTACTCTAAGAACAGGACTGGGACCTCTGCTTTCCACAGAGTTTTAATAATAACTACAGTCAATGAAAACGGATGTAGCCGCTTAGCATGACAGCCCATTTTTATTACTTTTAATTGTTTTATTGTTAATACTGCTAATACACCAGAATACTGATGACTGCTGAAAATTTGGTGTAGCTGGTAATTACGGCTGCACAGCGGAACAGAAACACCACAAAGCTTATAAACAGCTAATTGCCTAATGATGATCGCTGGGAAAACGAAGATGTTTATGAGCAAGAGCAAGTGAACATTCTTCACAATCCACTCAACCACTGTGAATCAAGCCAGCCTGAATTGCATAACGCGGTTTCGACTGTGGTGTCTTCCAGAGACCGGTGGCTTTGCTGATGTCCTTCCCAGGCTCTGACCCTGTCACCCCCCTTCCCAAACCTGCAACTTGACTCTCACTGAGGATGTGCCTCTGGTCTGACATTTACGGACCTGTAAGAAGATCTTGTTCGTTTTTTTCTTTCCTCTTCCCCCTCCACCATATGAGAAGCTCAAAAAGCAATTTAGCAAAGTCATGATACACTATGTTTGCTCACAGTTCTGCAACTTACTCCTGCACTCCTGTTAGGCCTGCATATTTGATTTCAAAATGATAAAAAAAAATTCTAGACTGGTTAATTAGCAGCCATATTAAGCCTAATCAACCCCCTTGTGAGCGATTTCCAGGTGTCTGATTTTTGGGTCAAGATGACATTTTTTCAAGATACTTAACCACAAAAAACTGGAAGTCTGTCTTGAAGGGGGAATTGAAATTGAGTAGGCATGTGTGCGTGCACATTGCACATATGGGAAGGGTAATATTTTGTTAGGAAATCTGATGGCTGAGATTGAGGCCGGGGCAGCCTTTGAATAAATAGTGCTGGAGAGTGAGGTATCTGTACAGCACTGTTTGCTTTAGCTGACTGAGAAACAGCAATAGCTGGGCACAAAGCTTGCATTGATCAAACCTTCTCAATAAATGCTAACATTGAAAAGAAAAAAAAAATTATGCATTAACGTCAGCCACAAGCCCCTGTTCACTAGCCTTTGGTGTAAATCTTATACCTCAGGCAAATAAACAGCTGTAGGTCTGATTTTGTAACATCCCTCCAGCTTTTAGATAATGTTCATTTAGGCTGGTCCACTGTAGGTGCCGGATCTCGTGTGCAAATGGACCTCTCCACCACACACCATAAATGCTCAACTGGGCTCATGCTGGGCAAACTTGTAGGGCACATCATTGGTCAGAACTTTCCAGAATACTCCTTGAACCAGGAGGTAAAACCACTTAATAAATTGTTGGCGTATATTAGCTAAACATAAACAGGAACCAATCAATCATAAATGTATTTTCCACACTTCAAATATCTGTGCTTAATCTAGAATGAACCGAAAAGTATTCATGTGAACTCACTTTAGTTTACTTTAGTTTCTAGCTTAATTGTAAAGCTTTTTTTTTTTTTGCTGAGCTGTAATATATGTAATGTATTGAAGTCCAAATTCTAATGATTATGATTTGTCACTGTCTTTAGTGGTCCTAATCTAACTCTTTTGCTGTTGAATAATCAAAGTAGTTTTGAAATATCAGTTGTCAAAATCCTGAGGATCTGTAGATAAGCTATAGGGAGACATCAAAATAAAGGGTGACAAAATCTGGAGAACAAAGTTTTTCAAAGTTGTTACGCAACACTTTCAGCACAGCTCACAAGTGTTCAGCAAAGATCCAAATATGTAGAAAAGCTCATGGACAACAGCTTTTGTTATTCAAATAAACTGGATGTAAAGGGGGATCCAAAGCAGCCAAATTAAAAAGATTATTAGCTGGGTGGAGGGCACAATAAGAGGGAGAGGGGCTATAAAAATTCAATAGCAGATGTGTTCTATGGCAGAGGCTGGGATAGTTAGCTAGTCAGTGGCTAGGGAAGCAATCTTACCACCACAATGGTGGCTATTCTCCAGTGTTAAGCAAACAAAGACACAAAGGCCTCATTTGACATGCTTGATAAATTCAGTCTAACCAAAATTTGCTTGCTCCTGGTAGAATGGTGCGGCACTATGAAATGCCTAGCAACCGTTGGGTCTGGGCAACACACAGACATCCACTCACACATACAGAGAAAACCACAAGGACCAAAAGAGGTGCGACGCGGAAATTGGCTCATTACCACAAAGCGGCCCATTGTAAACAATGCATATATATCTGGCATCTCCAACACTCATTCATGAAAGAAAAGCAGCTTTGTAAATGTGTTTTTCCTTTAAGCAGGGGGCACAAGGGTGGCAGTCTTCCTCCTCTCTCCCTCTTTTTCTCGCGCGTCTCTTGCAGGCAGAGGAGGCTGTGTTGACAAGCCGGGGTTTACTCATGGAAAAAAAACGTGCACAATGCGCACAGTGTTCGGAGACTGACTTTGGACGCTAGTCAGTAAGGAACAAAGCTGTCTCAGTGCAGCTGCTCTCGCGTGGGCTTTTCAGTCTCAAACCCTCAGGTTTTACACAGTTCACGCACGCAAGAAACAGAAATGTCTATCAGGTAGTCACATGTATGTTTCTGTTAGGGCTTTTGGCCTACAGGTGCCATAAGTGGAGAAAACTTTTGAAATAGACACAGCAGTGCTAAGCTCCCATTTCCAAGTAGTTTTAGAGTGATAAAGACATGTTATGAATGCTCTGGACAACATCAGAGTTTTGGATATAAATGGAGTCCATAAGGAGTTGGGACATGGGAAGGGCTGCCTCGCCCCCTCAAGAAATACAAACCTCAACAGCCACTTGCTCACTTAGCAAATATCTGAGGATGAAAAATGTGACAGAATGTTGGACTGGACCTGGTGTTCCGACTCTATATTCCTGTGTGTGTTTATTTGTTTTCAAACATTTCCAAGATAATAAGGCTGTAGATTTACCTACTTAGTAAGGACTAGAGACGTGTCAAAATTCTAGCCACACAAATGTTTTTGCAGACGTTTGGCCAAACGTTTTGGGCTTGCAAGAAAGAGTCACAATCTGTGACTTTACAAATCAGTTTTAATTATTATGAAAATAATTAACAAAAATGAGAAATAAGGAATAAAAACATGCTGTTTGCTCATGTCAGTCTACCGCGCAGTCAGGGAAGAAGTGTTCAAACAGTCTGTTTAGCAGCATCCTGAAAATATCGGCCATGTGGATTTAATGTCTGGTTCTTAAGAGGAACAAATTATAATTGTTTTGTTTATGCCAAATATCAAGAGGGGGGCACAACACCCTAGATCTTCTCTACTACATGTTTGTTACCACCTGAAAACAGGACATTGAAACACCAGGGCCAAACAACAAAAGCATACAGGAAATTGGCCAAAGTGCAAAGTAAAAAAAAAAATACTTGGTGGCCAACCACTTTTAGCTGTCAACGCTATAATATGTATTACTTAGTCTCAGCGTTTTTCAGTTTTCAGGTTCGGTTATTGGCTATTCAGTTATTTGGTTATTATGTTTTCTTTCTTTCATGGCATCACTGGATGTCTTTATGCATACACAATAATAATTACATATTATGTATTACGTACTGTGCAAAAGTCTTAGGCAGCCAAGAAAAGTGTTTAAAATAATGTACCTTAGCAGTGTGTGCCAGTAGAAACACTGTAACATAGAAATATACTATAACATTAGAATAAATAAACATAAATGCAGTAATACCTGATTTAAGGTTTAGAAATTAAGCCTTTTTGAACAAACCAAGGCTCACTGTCAGATACATAGCTTTACATATCATTTTCTCAGAATATTTGCACAGTACTGTGCTTAAGGGACATATATATGACCTAATGACCATTGCTTACAAGTTATAAAAACAAACATGTTTGATTCTGGGAACTTATCTCTGTCTGTTCTGATCCAAGACTGTTTCAATGTGTATTTTGGAGTGTGATGTTGTGTGTAAGCATGCCAGTGAGTTAGTGTGTCAGCGCTTATCTGTGTCTGTTCTGATCGGAGACTGTTTCTAAGTGTATCTTGGCAGGCATGTGCATGTGTGTGCGCGCACGCATCTGTTTGGGTTCACTGTGGAAAACACACCCTTCCCCTCTTTGTCAAATACGCAGTGCTAAGGGGGACCCAAGCTTTTATCATGCTGAACACACAAAACAATGCATATTTTACACAAAAGACCCTTCTGCAAGTGTCTGAGAGCCTGCACTCAAGAAATGGCACCGCAAGTATCCGTTTACTTCAGTGTCGCTGGAAATGATCAACACATGTGGAACATTTGCAAAAGCTGTTAAGATGTTGTAAATTTTGGAAGTTTGAACATCTTTAAGCTATGAACATCTGTAAAGCTCCTTCCAAATGAGAACATTTGGGTAGTGGGAGCCAACACGCTGCAGGTAAGGAACAGCAGCCATTTGGTGCTTGTGGGATGATAAATTCCATTCTACATTGTACCCTTTGAACCCTTTGTTTATTACACAGTCACAGTAGCTACTATTCAGAAAGAAATACCTCTATAAAACCAATTTGTAGGTTATGTATTTATGTGTGTGAGGATCTAAATGTGGCGCAGTCAGACAGCTTGCCAAGCTTGCCTAAGACTTTTTATTTAGCATGCTGAAACATACACTTCATATACTTCCATGTTTTGGACAATGGTTTTGAGTGCATGTGCATTTATAGCATAATGTTTTTACAGCACTACTACTACAGCATGTTTTTGAAAATAAGAAGACACATGCTGCACTATAACCAAAAAAAGTACTGTATATAAACTGGTCTCTGTCATCTACTCTGTATCGACATAGACACAACTTATGGTATGTATAGATTTAAGGATATAAACTCATTGGCAAAAAAAGGGGGCATTCCCGCCTCAGAACACTGTCTGAGTAAGCAGCGTTTGTTACATTGTAGATAGAGACTTCATTTGCTTAGATTTCTGTTTAGACTTTAGTTTCATTTTTGTTTCAAGCCGCATTGTCTATGTTTTAGGAGTTTGGAAACTTCTCTGATGGAAATATTTAATTGCATGCAATATGCTGAAGAACACATATTTAACATTGGTTGTGCTTTGGACACTCCTGTGTGGATGAATGTTTCATGTTTATAAGCAATGAAAGAGTGGTGAAAAAGAACTTGATGAAGGATATGTCTACTGGGAATGTGTGTGAATGATCTACTATTGTCATGATATCTATAATACTGATATCTTCTAATTATATTATCTTCTAAATATTGAGTTTGCAGATCTAAACATTGAGCCATGTTTGTTACACTGACAACACCAGAACACACAGCCTTACTCTTTGTCCCTGCCTCCCTTCTCTCTCTCTCTCTCTCTCTCTCTCTCTCATTAGGTCTATGAAAGACATAATGATGAGAAAATGAGAGGTACCTTTAGCTCTTCCATGCTCTGCAGCGTGAGAACAAGAGTGAATGAGAAAGACTGAGAGAAGAGGAACAGTCAGTGCTCTCCAGACACACACACAATGTGGCATGTGCTTCGGCAGACAACACATGAACCCAGGGGTGAAGGCCACTTTGTACTTTTGCCAGTCAGCAGTGGTCTGAAGACGACAGCAACAACCATACCACAAAGAGGCACCGATCATGCGGAACTAATGAAGAGTGTAGGGACAAAGAGAGAGAGAGTTACAGGTGGGCCAAGTATGCGGTAGAGCTGGTTACTGTGCCAAATTCACAGCATGGCACCACCATGCCATCATTTGAGCACTACAGCTTAGAGTCTCACCATCTATACTCAAAGTTGTATAAAAAATATAAGCTTTCTTCTGTTGATTTTCTAAGCAAAAATAAGTTATCAACAGAGAACACTTAAATATGGCATTATTCTGCAAACAGTGCACAATTTCTATTATTTGATGTTTAATGTGTATTTGAACAAAAAATAAAATACGTAATACGTTTTAAATGTGCCATAACTTTTGTACAGGCCACATTTCATGCTTCAGCTTCCCCCTACCCAATATGGTCAATTCAGCAATTAAGCTATAACTGTGCATTACAATATGCAGAAGTGTTCTCTGTAGACAAGGCACGAAATGTGCCCGGGGCACTTAAATTTTTGCCTACAAGGCTCTACAGGCTACTGGAAGGAAGATCTCCAAATACTGCAAAACATGAACATCAGTATATGCAACTTGTATTGGTTAACTGTGTTTTCAACCTGCCAGATTATAATATTTTAATTTTGTGCCTTTTTTATTCTAATCTGACAAAGCTGATATGACAAGAAAGCAGGTTAAGTTCTGCAGTTTTAGTTTCTGCACTGCATAATACAATTAAGCAATTTAGATCCCATCTTGCTCTGTACTATATAAATATGTTGATCCCCAGTTTACCTTTGCAAAATTGCAAATGACTTTGAAAGAGGGACAAAGCAGGAAGTTGCAGTGTCAGTAAGAGCCACAACTACACAGAGAGGGCTGTTACAGTAGGGTTGTAGTACATGAAGCCCTTATTACAAGACAAATGCACATTTGAGAGTTCAGTGGGAGAAACTGGTCTATAGAGGTGTGAAATAAGGTGATATGGTATAATCAGTAACCCTTCACCATATTGCAAGTGTGGTGTGCGCCAAGAGAATTGTGTAGGCCCACTTGTCCCTTTAGAGGAACTTTTAAGTTGTACTGACTGGTCATCTTTATCGTATAGGGAAAAGATATTTCCTAAAGGGAGTGGTCACTTCCAGGATGACATTACACCCATCCACAGGGTACCAGGGTTAAATGATTGGTTTGATGAGATATTTCCTTTAGTGTGTCATTTATCTGTACAGTTCATCAAAGGTTAGTTACAATAGCCTAAAACTACACTCATTGTCAAAAAAAGGTTGCACAAATAGTTGCACCCAGATGAAATCAAGCTCCAGGAATGAAACTTGGCATGTAGGTTTTACATTGTGAGACATGCAAATGATTCAAGTTTCATGCTCTGCTCCGCATGTGACGTAAGCAAGGACGGGCTGTCCCTCAACAGCCATGATAGTGGACATTCAGCAAGCAGTGATGCCCTCCATGAGTCATTCTGTTAGTGCCAGCACCATTGGCAGTCAGCCGAATGACGTAGGACTACATGCACAAAGACCGTTGGCCTTAACGCCACGTCAGCGCCACCAAAGACTGCAATGGTGTCGTGACAGACTGTCATGGATTGACTAAGACTCATCTTCAGTGACAAGTCCAGCTTTTGTCGTGGTGGAGACGACCAGCAAATCTGCATGTGGAGGCACCGTGGTCAGCACCAAGATGAAAGGTTTGTTGTGATGTGCCACATCCCCAGAAGGCCTGGTGTCACTCCACCTCCACCCCTACACCAAACTGCAGGAACTGCGTGAGAATATTCAAGCTGCATGGGATGTTTAGGAATCTCTATAACTCCATGTTGAGACGTCTGGCATGTTGTATTAGTAAACATGTTGGGCCAATGCCATACTGAGAGACACTACTTCTGTATGGGTAGCTCAATAAATATTGCCCATATCAGTCAAAATGTTTTATCCTTTATTGTTCCTGGTGATTTTATCGTCCTTCCGAACAGCACTGCAATCGGACCCTTCAATCTGGGTGCAAGCAATTGTTTGTCGTAAAATGTATACTGAGTTTTGGCACTGCCTTGACAATTCAGCGTTCCAACCTGTAATGCAATATTGAAAATTCTTCATACCTGTGAAAGGACTTGTTACTTGTTAAAAGTTATACTAAAAAAAGGTAAAGTCCCTGTTTATTGTGAAAACCTGAACTTTGGGAGTACAAAACAAAACCCAGCAATCTGATTACAAATAGTCTTATTCATCCATACATTCATAATTCACCAGCTAAAGTAGGCAGAAGACATGTGCCAGCTATCTTAATAATAAAGTTTTGTTTACACTATAACTCATCACAGTTCTCTTATCCTTTCAAATCACAACTGAAAGGTTAATATGAATTACCATATATACAATGGATAGTTCAACTGCTGTTTTTTGAACATTCACTCATCTTCACTTCATGACTGGTTTATCAGATTAAAATATTAATAACAGAACTTTAATGTGTGGAGAAACATATTTCTGGTGTGGCTGTAATGTGCTTTAGATGTGGTGCACAGTGGCACTTTGATTTTGTTTCAGCTAAAATCCAGAGAAAATTCTGATTGAATATCTTAATTTGATTATCATTGTCCTCCAGGCTAAATACATGATTGTTTACAATGTTCCCTTGTAATCAAGCCAACTAGTACAGCCCAGTGGGTAAACTTGTTTTCATTTTGAGGAGAAGTTTGGAAGACACGAGCTGTGTTTGCTGGCCAATCATGGTTGCGGTTCATTAATATGAATGATTGGACGTGTTACACCCACTAAAATGGTCTGTGTGAGTCAAGAAGGCAGAGAGGCAGCGGGAAATGGAATTTAACTGCTAATTTCTGTACAAGATGATGCATGGAATTAGCAATTCAATGGAAACAGCTGAAGTTGAGCCAAAACAAGCCATCTCCAACACCTACACTGCTTTGAAGTAAAGCCAAATACAAAGGTACCACAGGGCTGCCAAGTTCTTACCATTCATTACCTGTGAAAACTTTCTGTCGGTAACTGGAGCATACAATAGGTTTCCACTAATCACCAGCTTTACTAGTGTGCTCACTCTGAACCACTTAGCTCTTAGTGGAGAACACGCCTCATGTCCGCAAACATTAGAGACAAGTAATTTTAACATTAGGCAGTCTGAGATTCTTGCCAAAACAAGATGTTATGTGTATTTATGTGTACATTAAAATGGATGCTGAAAAAAAAACCCTGTTCACTCCCAACATGCCAGCAACAAGGTCTGCTTTCATGTTTCACTGTGTGAGAAGAGGGCATTGAGTCACTATAAGCATGACTGAATGAGGCAAACATTTTGTACAAGTCGTTACACACTTGTTTCAATTGCCTTCTTGTGCTCACTGAATATGAGAAGCAATCAACACCCATAAGACATGTTTATGCCTTACGCTGCCTCTTTGGTTCCTGTCAATGTGTTAAGTACAAAAACTTAGCAAACGTACAGCTACCTGGGCTTGTCACATTTGAAAAGGGTTTCATTTTCAGTAGATGTAAAGTACCATGTTGAGGTTTTCAGTTAAAACAGACGTTCTGTACAAGCTAGTCCTTTTTCTGCATTTTCATTTATCTAGAAAATTACACAGAAGCATCAACAACCAAAAGAATAGCAGAGGATAGTTTTTGATCTTAGAAGTTGGTAGCATTTTCTGCTTCTCACATACAAAGTAATTCCAAACACGTTCAGGGCTGTTGAAGTCTTATGTAACATGGTGGTCAGTCAACTGTTTCACGATTGTCAGTAGGCGATTTGTTTGATTTGCACTGTTTTTCTCAGGAATAGTTTCCTGACAGCTACACATCCTTTCAGACCCTTTTAGTTTTCTTCTCACAGTGAAGGGATGGACATAATTAGGTTTTTGAAGAGATAAAGTTTGATGGTGATGGTTTTGTTGGTCTACCAAGTCATCCATGCTTGTTAAAACTCCCACTTTTGCAAACTCTGGGTTTTCCCTTGTTTCTCTCTGGGCTCTGGACTTCCTTCCCTCCTTTTTCAAGCAGATTGTCTCCTCCTAAACTTCTAAGAAATATGTCCTGAAAAATATAATAACTTGTACTAAATAGCCATTTTGACAGGAAATGAAATAGAAGAAGGGTTTCCAGCTGTTGCACAGTACTTTAAGTTAATCCACACACTGTAAAACTCTGCTCTCCTTTTGGTGTACTATTTTGTTGTCTGGGGGGGGGGGTACGCGGGTACACAAGCCTGAAAACCAAAAAGCTGCTGAAAAATTTTGTTTACCCTCTTTAATGGTGGATTTCTTAGATGTCTCTCACATTTTTCAGAACTGTTTTTCATGGCATAATTCATTATGACAGTGGGATAAAACGACTCTTACTGCTGCCTCAAACAAAATTAATTCTGTTTCCGACACGTTCTCTGAGATTTATCATAGCAACTGTTCTTTACAAATATTAAAATATACAGCCAAGAGGCTGCACTTGTTCTTTCAATCCACTGCTTAACAAGCTAAACATGTCATCACGTCACACTGACAGTTACATTACTACTGTAGTTACTTCTACAGTTTGCAAAGTAAGTTAAAAGGCAAAAAAATTATTTGGTGCTGAAAGCATAAAACACAGTTAAGCCATCTAAACAAATGATGTAATTAAAGTGAATAAATCTGTCAAGCCTTGCTTAATGCAATAAGGCCCAACATTTGCAAAGCACAAATAATTTATGCTTTGCATGTTCAAAAGAACCTACATACAGTAAGAGTATATAGTAGGTCACTAAAATGAACCTTTTGTCAGTGTGACTAAATCAGAACACCTTTCAAGCATAGTTTCCATTCAGAAATTCTCGAGGCTGATGAAAAAGGGCTTCTACTGCATTTATATCCACAGCTTGAGCCTTCATCACTTCATCATCCCCACTGTCAATCACTCACTGCTTCCTGACCACAAGCATAAGATCCCGCCAAAACACATACACCCCTCTTACTGCTATTTGGGCGGACTCAGTACAGTTTGGACTTGTTCTTGGTCCACGTGGTTGTGTGCAACGTGTGGTTTTCCGTTTCATTTGGTGGAACTACTTTGTAAAGCCTGGTTGAGTGTTGGCACAGTGCATTGCTGGGAGATTTACTTTGGCATTGTGCGTTGCGCTCCATCTTGCAGCACTGAACTCAACCAAGCGTCACAGAGATTTTGGTGGAGCAGCATGCAAAATATGCTAAGGTCTTACAGTGACGCAAAGATGGCTGGAACAACATCCCAGGGTGGTTGGCGACAGCATCTTTTGCTAGCTATATTCATTTTGGGCTTTATGTTCTTTAGCTGCCTGTTAATTTTATTTTTTTTTACTCAAACCATGTTCATGTTAAAACTTTCAGGCAACTCTGTACTTATCCACATTTATCAGTTTCTCCTAAAATTTGTGATCACACATTCATGCAAGTTTAACAACCAATATTTGCCAAGTCTCGTATCATATAAGTGTACCATCTCTGATAATGCAGAGACCACATTTGACATTGCATATTTCAGCTGATGACAAAGCTGAAAACCATTTTGGGTTCTGGAGCTTGGACAGTAATCAACAGTAAATATACAAAGTTTTGCCCTGGGGGTATGAGCCCGGCTGAGAAAGTTGTTCAGTAAATCTGTTACTGATGCCCGTGCTAAAAGCACATCCGTGGCTTGGCCCACCATACGATGCAAAAGGTTAACTGTTTTCCACGCAGAAGTTTGCGGTGCTCACAGAGTGGCTTTGCTCAGTCTATTGGGTCTGCTAGCAATTCTTAGCAGCAGGCTAAGGGTTAACAGCATGGTGCATGCACAGGTTAACCAAGCTTCAAGGAGGAGGTCTAACTACAGGTACAAAGGACATACATAGAAGGGTATACCTTTATTTACTGGCCCGCAGGGTTCACCTTTACTTACTGGCCTACATTAAAAAACCTAATAAAAAATGATTATCAGATTCAGGTAAATGTTTTATATGTACTGTTATGAAAGACTGTTCAAAATGTTGACTGTCATATAGGACATTAGACACTAGGTTCTGCGACGCTGCTAAATGTTCTTCCAAAATTAATTTAAGAGCACTTTATTTTACCACTTCTCTGTAGAAATTGTAGAAATGTGGTGCTTATTTTGTTTTCCTTTTTATTTTACTTTCAATGTAAAAACTAAGATGTAAAATATTATTTATAGTCTTCCTCTTCAAGACTTTAAAACAGTGCTTTAATAGTTCATTTGGAATCTGCTGTCTTTGTTATTGGATTGCAGAGGTTTTTGGTTTGTTGCGATCTGAAACAAACTAGGCTACATTCAAAAACAGGTTAAAGAAATATATGAGACACTGCAACAAAAAAGCAAAGTAACAGATTTTTTTGAAAAAAGCTACTATGAAATCAAGTTTTATAGTTCACAACAAACACAACAAATGAGCATGATATCTTGGTGGAACTGATCTAGGACCAGTTTTGCCTCTTTTAATCCTAATGAATAAAATTACACAACAAATAGTCCTAATCTTAGACTGTAATACTTGATAACTATGTGTACTGAACCAGCACTAATGGATGATATCCATCTGTACTGTGCCACCATTACCTTACACTCCATTAGCTTCAGCCTTGCACAAATATAGAACATTCATGTGTGGTCATACTTAGCTTATCTTAGTGTTAACAATAGGTTCTTGCTAACTTACCTGCTGCTAGCTGGCACTGGCTGCGGTTTGCATAGGTGAAGTGGGGGTGGCAGCTCTGAGAGGTGCACTCACAGCCCTTTGCAGTCAGGTTACAGCCAGAGAACACACAGGCGGGGTTAGCAGGACCCACAAACCTCTCTCTGTGCCTCTCTGTGTGTTCTTGCTCATGCCTCCGAGCCTCTGAGAGAGAGAGAGAGAAAAGAAAGAGAGAGAGGGGGGGTGGAGGAGAATGTGAGTCCACTTCCTGATTTACTCACTTACTCTGTAGATCAGGTGTGCACAAGATTTGTGTGAAGATTTGCAGTCCTACAGACAAACACATATGGCTGTGAAGTTCAAATGCTACTAAAGATCTTGATGAGCTAATCAGGAATGTCAGATTATGACTAAAATTAAAGGAATACTTTTCCAAGATTCAGTTTACCTAATATTCTCCTTACTACAAATGTCAGCCAAAGCACAGTTTGTTCCGAGTTTGCTCTTTAAGGCCAGATTATAGCATTTAACCAAAGAAAATCACTGCTTCTGATTGTAGGTCTTATTGCTGCTAAGCAACAAAAGCACCCTAACTGTCAATCAGCTCCACTCCAGCTAGCTATCATTTTGATATTAACCGGCAGACACTCTGGTACTCTGCACTGTAGACAGAGATCTACTGTTAAGGGGGAATTTGGCCAATTCAACCTACTGCATAATTAAATGGTTGAAATGTAAACAAAGTCATTCAGAGTGGTTTGATGCTTTGATGCTAAAATGCTTTATTCTAGAAAAACTCACTGAGTCAGAGTTGTTCACAGTGGTGCTGATAGCAACCAGACCTGCCTGTCTAAACCAATGCCTCTAAAAGCTACTTTACAGACAGTGGTGGATGAAGCACACAAACCATGTACTTGAGTTAAAGTAGACACACCCAAGGTAAAATAGTACTCCAGTAAAAGTAGAGGTCCTCCCTTTAGATCTCCACTTGAGTAAATGTACAAAAGTATTTACCTTCAAATGAACTTAAGTATGGAAAGTAAAATAGCGTAAGAATGTCCTATTGTCAACTCATTTTAGGTGTAAAGTCTCTAGTCTCACTCTTGGTACATCAATCTTTTAATAGAATGTCATTGATTAGTCCGACACTGACGTCTATTAAAATTATCAGAAGCACAAAACACTGAAGGCAAACAGTTTCCATTAGGTAGAGCCAAGCTCTGTTTACCAGCCTAAAACAAGTTCAATTGCATACCCTGATTGGTGGACACATAAGTCAAAAGGAATGATAGATTTTGCATAATGTAGTGGAGTAAAGAGTAAGGTATTAGACTTTGAAATGTAGTGCACTTAAAGTAAAATGTCAATCAAAATGGAAATACTTCAGTAAAGACACAAAAAACTACTTAAATACAGTAAGCGATTACATTTACTTCGTTACTGTTCACACTGCTAACAGAAAGCAATTCAATTGAATGGTTTTGAAATCGCTTCCAGATGCCTAAGACATTACGATAGTTTTAAAACCTAAAATGTTAAATGAGGCAAAATAGTCCCCAAATAAAACGTCTCTTGTTCAGATGTATTACATATAAATAAAACTGAGGACACATGTAGGTCTTTTTGATAATAAAAGAAAAGGAAAATTGTATGCATGATACCGCTAGCAAAAATAAGCTAAACTAAAAAACAGGCTGCTTTTTGTTTGTGTCATGATTATTTTGATCCAAGAAATCATGCAGTTCAGGGTACTCAGTGACTATTAGTGAGGTGTCAATCATGAACAAGTTGGCTCTTTGAGTTGGTCTTCCAACAATTTGTTCTACCCAGTGAGCCACCCTTATCCCTAGTACTGCATAGTAATTTGTTACTTACTCCTTGATGAGGTGGTTTAGACTTTTAAAATATCAATACCACTTGCAATGAATGCTATAGTCATAATGTGTTAAATTCCATACATAATATTTTATAATACCAGACATATGCTTGTATAATTACTTACAACTAGTTATAATTACATGCATGACTCTTATATAAAACAAGAGTATGCAACTTTATAATGCCAGGTTTCATAATGCACTATAATATATGTATATAAGAAAACTGTAAGCATGAATGTTGCACTAGGCCAGTCATGTCTTTAAACACACTTTGCTTATTCAAATCCTACAAAAGCAGAGCAATATATGAATTTGGCAAAGCAACATATAACTCTGTGTGTTCTGTCCCATATTACCAGTTAGATAATCTCACTTCACTTAGAGCCACCATTTATAATGCTCTATGAGGTACAATACAATGCTCTATGAGGTACTGAAATTAAATTCATTAAACATTTAAATTATGTAAAAAACTCAATTAAGTTCTGCAATGGCCTGGCATAAAACTCTATAAAGTGTTGCAGTACATACTGAATTACAGCATTAGTGTCTACAGTGTTTGTATGAGCAGATATTATAAGGCATTATGAAACCTGACATTATAAAGTTGCAGGCTGTTGGATTATTAAGTATTATGCGTGACATTTTAACTACTTATGAGACAACAAACAAGCTTATGCCAAGCAATATAAGGAGTTATGTAAGCTATATAATGCCTCATAAATGCATATTGCATTATGAATACACGATTTATATGAAGTGTTGCCAAAATATTTTAATCACTCTTTTAATGCTTGTTCATTTTCTGATGAATAAATATCCTATTAGGGGTGTTACAATGCATTGTGAAAGCATGATATCGCAATGCAAAACTGTGACAGTGTGCATCGTGAAGGTGTGATATGAGAGAACGTACATTCTATTAATTATATCATCGAATGTAGCTGCACTGGCTAAACACCAAAGTTTTGAAATGATCAGTATCACTCCAACACTCCTCCTGCCTCCCAGCTTTAGTGTTACTAGAGAGTTATACAACAACCTGAACATAATTTTATTTCAATCAAACTTGAACACTTTGTGTTAAACATCTTTAACCTAAAGCCCCTTAAGTAGTAAACACAACTGTGGAGGACACATACGTGAGGTGGCTAAGCATGCAGAACCAAGATGCAAAACATGGTTCTCCTGTCTCTCCCCTTTGTTATGTGCATCTACTACTGTTTGAAGCTATATGAAAATTTTTGGTCCTTTCTGATAGATTATGGTATGCCATAATGTCAGAAACTACATAAGCAAGTGTAATTGAAATGATTGAATAACACACTACAGTTTCAGGCACGTTTGTGATGATTTATGTTTGGGTTAAGAGGAAAACTATTCCTGTAAAGTCTACAGGGCAGTAGTTTCTAGAAGCCTCTTATGTAATGGCACCCTTCCCAGAAGTCCCAAACAGTGATGTGCTATTCTTGTAAACATCTTAAAACCATTCTCCTACCAGTCTCACCTGTTTTGGCAGCACGGGTACATGACTCTCTGTTTGGGTAACTCAACGTCTTGATGCAGGAGTGTATGGAGTCACATACACACACTCCGCTCACACGGTCACAGCCGCTCACCAGGGGGCAACGCTCATCCTCTGCACCAGCGTCTGTGGCGTCAGGAAGTCCTGTGAAAAAAAGACAACAGTGTTGCCACGGAGCTTCAGATTAGTTCATTTGATCCATTGAGGCAAGGTCTTGGCTGTCTGCATGATTTGTTTGCTTTCGTTCCCCAGTATGGTGCCCTCATGGTCACTCTCTGTTCTGGAACTTTATGCCCACTTAAACTATGGCATGCCAAGCAATGACTGTCTCTGAGATAGTACCCTCAGAGCAAGGGCCAAATACTACAGATATCTATACAGAAAAGAGATGAGGTTAGAGTGTCTCTCTTTTAGACTCTTTTTAACAGCTTTGCTTATCTACTGCTGCCTGCGCCCTTACATGTTCTTGATGCTTTCTTTTACTTTCTCTTTTTGGGGGTCTTTTGTGCTTTCTCTCCACCTCCATCCTCTTGCCCCAAATCTCTGTGCGTGTGGGTTGAATAAGATGAGGCAATTCACTTCAGCCTCCTGATTCCTCCCTCAGCCCCTTAGGCTCCCCTATGTAGACCCCCTAGAGGTGGCTGAGGCCATGCCTGCATGCAAATAAACAGAACCAGACTGTAATCTACGGCCTCTCTCCTCTCCTAGAGCTTGGCTCTCGAAACCCTCACCAAACAACACAACACAAAAGAACCCTGACTACATGTCAGCAGCATATTGGCTCTGCTGCCTCAAACTTAATTGGAGGAACTTCTGAAGCTCTCTGCGGGTTCTGGTGAGCATTACCCTTTAACACGAATCTGTGCCTAGTTTGTGTAGGAAAACTGGCCTTTGATCAGTTTTTGTTCTTTCTTTTTAATCTATAGCATGTTCACACTTTCAGTATAGTCTAAACATTGCAGCAGTACCAATTAAAGCTCAAGAATTCATGACTCTTTACAGATTAATAAAAAAAAAAAGGTTTTCAAGTTTTACTACATTTCTGGATGACTGTGTTCCATTACTTGAACATCAACCCAGCATCATCCAGCAAGTAATGCATATTGTTTAAGCTATGATTAAGCTCGTTGTTACTGAAAATTCATGGTAAAGTAGTTTTGAAGTAGTAAAGATACTGCTTTTGTTTAGTTTTGACATATTCGATGAACTCAATGAAGTCAATAGCAGGAGCAAAGATTAAACCCGAGAGACTTTCAAAGTGCCCTGAGGGCCACATTTCCCAAGCACGAAGAAAACATTAAACAGTGAACCATGGGTGGTAAAACAACCGCATTGAAGACTGAACGAGCACACAGCCAAGCCTAGGGTCCATGTATTTACACTCCTGGCTCTGAAACTTCAGCTTGTGGACAAACGCATGTCTATTGAGCAGGAGACTGCGGCACTCCTCAGACAGACAAGTTGGCAGACCGAGCACAAGCGCGCTTTTCAAACTAACCGTCACCCGGCCTCACCAGAGCTTTCCCTCTTATTTCCTGTCACCTCAAAATGATCCAAGCCTCTAACGTTTTTTTCCATCCAGATCTTTCCTGCTAGGGTATTTTTCATATTTTCACACTGACCCTAGTGGTTTTCGTACAGTGGGGTGGTCACAATGCAGGGGTTGTTCAAAGTTGCCTGGAGTCCTAGAATATAACATTTATTTATATGGGTTACAAATGCAGAAAAAGAAATAAAATGTACATATTTTAGCGCAGTAGCCCAGCATCACTGAAACACTCTGCTGTAAAATACAATAAATAAAGTCATCGAATATTGTTTTGAATTACCTGTCAAGCCTTAACATCTGTCTAGTGTTGAAAACCTTTTTAAAATACAGATACAAATATGATTCCTATATTGTCACATGATACAGTTAAAGGTTCAGGTTTGGATAAACGTTGGTCTTAAACATGAACTACCCAAAATATCTTGGAGACTACATGTCTTGGCATCCAAACCCTAAGATGAGACATCTGACCTCTGAGGCCAGTTTCTAAAGAGGAAGTCTTTGAAACGTTAGATAATGCCTGGGCAAAGAGGTCTGGACAGACGCTTCCCACAAGCAAGAGAAGTGGACACTTCACTGCTTCCTACATCACTGAAATGAAAGAGGAGAAGGTATGCTAAGTGCATTAGTAAGAGTCTATGTCTAGACAAGTTGTGGTAATATTCAAGAGACTACAAAGTAAAATATGAAAATCATATACTGTATAAGGTTTATATGTATTATGCTCTGTATATGCTATATTTTGTATTAAGCACTACTATTAACATGTTACAAGTTTTTCCCCATTGTATAGTCTGTAAATTTCTAGTCTACAATAACACTGCTTTACAGAAAAAGAAAAAAGTGTTCTGTACAAGGCCCAAATGAAGCTTACCATAAATCATTCAGTGTGACCAATGTGACAACAGAGAAAACAATAAAAAAGGATTAAGACAAAACACACCGATGCTTCAAGTCAATATAAAGTAAAAGGACTAAGAATGTAACAATTGAGAAACTAATGTATTGATCAAAAGAAGAAATGTAGTTTTAGGTCTACAAATGCAAACAAAATGGGACAATGTAAGACGTCATCCTATTATTTTATTATGTGACCTCCTTTAACTTTCAGATCTCTATTAGTTTCCCCCATTTATCAACTGAATAGAAATGACTTCATTTATTTAATTAGCCTAGAGAAAAGTGAGGTAATTAATGGATCTTGTCATGCATAATACATGAACATAAGGATGGTTCAGCTGCTTGCAATCAGACATTCATGATGATTACCTACCTCATCAAGCTTTCCTCATCAGGCTTTATCATCCTAAAATTCTAATGTCACCTGTACATTCTGGAGTGAAAGCTTATTTCCTACCCCCTATAGTCCTGACTACCAGGAGGATAAGCCTTTTACCCAGCTGGATCAGAAAAGCCACGGCTCAAAAACAAGCGGAAGCACTTTCACAGAAAGCCCTGACTCGCAACTTAATCACTTTCAAATACACTGCCTCTCAGGAAATCCTAGATCAGAGGAACAAAGTTGCATGTTTGGGAGCAAGTGTATTCGGTGTTGATCCAGCGCCCCCATTCCGCGCCACTGGGGACCCCATCAACTTGCAGCCCGTCTCAGCTCAATCACAGAACCCATTAACTCTTTGCTTGATTCAAAGCAGCTAATTTGCTAGGGGCACACCAGGTCCGACTCAGGATTAACCCCCAGCCCTCTGCTTGTAAACAGAACTCGATCAAGAATACTGTCCCCAGAGATGAACACGATCTGAACCCCCTCCAGGCTCCACAGAATGATGGAGAGAAGGAAGGCTTATTTAGCTGCAAAAGCTCTGCTTTCTCTCACCTTTGTGAGGTGGAGCCACAAGCAGTCTGCTTGTTTAGGTTGAGGGAGAAAGTCCAGGAGAAAGTCCAGTTATATACCATACCACCATATATTTTCAGCCCTGACCTTGAGCCTCTAGCTATCATTTAAAACTAGTCAAACATGCAATATGAAACTCCTCTAACCCCGTAGCAGTATTGTTAGATATAATAGGGCAGGACATGTTTAAAAACTAGCCTGCATCATTTTGACCAACTTTCTTTACACTTATTGATGGTGGAAATCCCTCGTTTCATTAAAAAACACACAGAAAAAACAGGAAGATCAGAAAGGCCTGTGAATGGTCATAACGCTCAGAGTACGCAATAGAATACTGGGATTTAAAGGTGGCTAATTTGCATATTACTGCCTTCCTCAGCCTATCAGTATCACAACTGTTGTACCATTTAACAAGGGATTTAACATGCAGACCTCCCGTAGACACTAAATATTACAGAATTTAAAAGTTTTTACATAGTTTGCCTATTCATGTGTTGTTTTAAAGGGACCATATCATGAAAATTTCCCACGCTCATTTTATATAAAGTTTTAAGACATACCCAGTTCATACAGTCCATATATGGAAACAATGTTTGTGTTTTGAATTGATTGTTTCTGTGATGTTACGAGAGACGACTGATCATTGCTTAGATCATGGCTTCCCAATTTCAGGTCTGTACCTTCCCCCCCACTGGATCTACTTGTGTTTCCTCTGTATATAATAATGGAAGTCTGCATAACTCAAAAATCACATAAAACAAGCACCTCTGCTCAAAGCAACGAGAGTAGTATGTAATGAGGGGTTTCCCTTTTTGATGGTTATCTACAGGAAATAGTCTCTATCATCTGATTATTATTAGACTGTGAAGAGAATATGATGTGAATGCAGACTTCAGATGCACCCTGGAGAGTTTTTTGCCTGATCATGTATGTTAATCTAAATTCTGGATGTAGTTATGCAAAGTACTAAGAATTCTGCAGGCTGGACTGTCAACTATAGAGTTTTCGTTTCGCTTGTCCCACGCAGCAACAGTAGTCAAAGGGGTTCTGGAGCTCAGTGAGAGGTCAGTTAGCTAATCTGTTTGACCTGTTGCACCCACATAAGCTGTACAGCTACAACTTTAACTGCCAGAAGAGTGTCAGACGGCTGTAGCGATGCTTTGCCTCTGCAGGTCAGGGCTGTATCCCGGTGCATTGTGTGTCTGCTCTTTGTCCATTGTGTTGTGCCTATATGGTGAACTGGCAACTGGTCTTCACCAGCATGCAAGAGTAACAGAAGCAGTACTCAGCTATGTTGATAGAATTGTTACAGCTACTTTCCTTAAGTAGAAATAGGAACAGAGGAGTTCTACTCTAACTCAAATAATATTTTACAAGTATCGCTATTTTTACTGAAATACAGTACTTATGTACATAGTTCACAACTGGTAAGAGCGGGGAAAAGTAAAGTATGCAGTGCAGAGAGGGCTCCAGGACTGCAGCTGGGAAACACTAGACTAACCCAACTATGACGAGCCATGTCATTTTGCCAGAATGTTCACTCAATCTTATAAACCTGAAGTTTCTCATGGCGTTGGAAAGTTCTTTACGCCACCTGTCAAGCTATGGCTACTAAAAGCCAGACTCAGATGTAGTTAAACACTTCCAAACTCACAGTGGAGATGCAATCCTAACCTCAGCTGGCTCAAAGTGACAGAGCCAGTTCCAGGATTATTTCCCATGCTGAGTCAGATTAACCCCCAACACACAACAGCATCGTTTAAGGCCAATGTTGCATAAAATGTCCTAAGTAAAAGTTTCCCACAAGAGAAGAAAAAGTGAGGGAAAGTTCACAGTTGCACAAAAGCTTTTTTTTCTTCCATAATTTCATAAAAGCTACCTCAAACGTTGCATAGCTAGGTAGTAAAACCTTAAATCTGATTCCCTCGAATTTTCCAGATAATAACAAACAGGAAGATGACAGTGACGACATATACACGGAGAAATGAAAGAAATTAACCGTTTAGTTTCGTTAATTTGTACGTATCATTTGAACGTTCGAGCGGAGACGAGAGTAAAATTGGCTTGTGATTCAGTGAATCGCTGAATCTGCCATTCGATTCAATTAAACGACTTTCAGTTATTTCAGATCGATTCGGTTCAATAAACTGAATCATTCTTTCCATCACCCCACAGCAACAGGGAAACTTCTTATTAAACACTGGTTTTCAGAGAATTCGGTAGAAGCCTTAAAGAGTTTGTCAAAGCAACCTAAAAACATTTTTTTAAAAACGTTGTTGGTGATAATTTATTTAGCTGAGGAAACCTAACTTAAAGCAGGGATGGGGAACAGTCTGGTCATGTTCCTGTTCAAGCACACCTGATTAAGCTAATCAGCGGCTAATTGGTGATCTAGTACAGGCAGATGACTCAACTGTGCAGGTCTCTGGTCCCCGGTTTCACGCCTCTGTCTTAAAAGATCCATTTAAAAATTTAAGTGTTTTATGCACTAGTCCCCGCTTCCGCACACTCACTCACCTTTACACACTCCGATCTCAGGGATGTTTGCGGCTCCGGTGCGGTTGAGCGCGGCGCACGTGAGCCCCAGGCCGCAGTAGCCCAAGGTCCAGTCTCTCCCGCCACACAACTCCAGCTCGAGGCGCGTGCACTGAGGCGTGCAGCATCCGCACGGGTCGCGGGCAGGCATGCGGCCCTCCTCGCAGGCGCGCGCTCCCGTCATCGCCGCAGCCGCTGCGCTCGGGCACGTGCGGTGCGCGCACGGCGTGCACTCATAGGCCGCGAGCGCGCGCAGCAGCGCGGGGAAGTGCAGCAGCAACAGGGCGAGCAGAGGCTCGCGATGCATGTTGAACGAGGAGGGGAGGTCAGAAGTGACTCAACACAGACTCACTTCACCCACGCGCGCGCTCTGTAGAAGCAGTCTGTCCTGCGGGCAGGATCCTCTCTGCAAAAGTCCTCGGTTTCTCCAAACGTCCCAAGAGTTTCCAAGTAAAACAAGAAGTGGATCTTGATGCGAGAAGGTGGCATAGGATGCTAGGTGGACATCTGGCTGTTCCTCAGGCTGCAGCTGTGCTAGAGTTCTCTTCTGAACTGGTGACGTGTTTCCTAAAGTTTATCAAATGCTGCAAACGCGCTCGCCGACGTTCCTCGCTCCTCTTTGGTGCTGTGAGTCAACTGTGTGTCGGATGCTGGAGCGCACTGTGCCACCGCCTCTGCAGCGCTGGGATGCAATCTGAAACTCAGTCTGACATTAGGGGGGATATAGAAGTGGGAGGCGCCCCCTTCCTCTTGACTGACGGTGGCTCCGTCCAATACGGAGTGGAGAAAAGAGGGCGTATTTGGGCCAGCGAGCCGAGGTGGGAGAGCGACAAGGAGTGCAGCACTTTTCTTCTAGCAGGCAACAGACTGAGGTTATTTTCGTGTTTGAAGGGCTCCACCAGTTTCCCATTTTACATATTTCTGTATTCACAGCAGTTTGATGTGAAATGGTTTACTGAGAAAGTTACTGAATCAGATTTTTAACAGTGGGCGTGGCAGTACCCAGAGGTTCTCACCAAGCACTTTATTAGGAACACCTCATTGTTTCTACATTTATTGCTCATTTTATCAGCTCTGCTTACCATCTAGGCCCCTTGAAGTTCAGCAATTACAGCCTGTAGTCTTTCTATTGTTTGGCATACTTTGCTCAATGATCAGGACCCCCACAGAGCAGGCGGTGGTGGATCATACTCAGCACTGTAGTGACACTGATGTGGTGGTGGTGTGTTGGTGTGTGTTGCGCTTCTACACTGAGCTAACAATGCAGCAACAGGTGAGCTATCATCCCTGACTTTACAGCTACAAGGTGGACCAGCAAGGTAGTAGTGTCTAATAAAGTGGACAGTGAGTGTACACAGTGTTTAAAAACTCTGATCAACTCACACCAGCACAACACACTAACACTCCACCATCACGTCAGTGTCACTGTAGTGCTGAGAATGATCCAGGACCCCATAATACCTGCTCTGTGGTGGTCCTGTGGGGGTCCTGGCCATCAAAGAACAGGTTGAGGAGTATGCAGAGAAACAGATGGACTACAGTCTGTAATTGTAGAACTACAAAATGCTCCTATATGATAAGTGGAGCTGAACAAAATGGATACTGAGTGTAGATACAATAAAGTGCTCAGTAAGTGTATATCCAGTCAATCTACACTGAGTTTTTATAGGCCTATGTAATGTTGAAAATGGAAAAATAGTAATAAGCGTGTGAACAAAAAACGTAATACACAAAAACATTTTTATTATTATTATTATTATTATTATTATTATTATTATTTGGCCCAATTTTTACCTTTGAACATCCTGCGATGTACCTCTCTGCCATTAAGGAACTTTTAGAAATCAGGTTTTAGGTCAAAATCTCATCTTAACACTGACATAAAGCAACATTTCAGACATCGGGCAGCATGTTTGCAGCTGTGAGGGAGCTTTTAGAGGCAGTAAACTCTTTGGACACCTGGGTCCTGTCACCACCACTGTCAACAATTCAGCAAGTTTCTATAGAATGCAGCATTTCACACCAAACCCCTCTGAATGATTTTGTTTACACTTTATACATGTAACTACAACCACATTTTGAAAAAATGAGTGCACCTCCTCTTTAACATTTAGTTTCTAATTCTTTTTTGTGTTCAATTTCACCATGTTACACTGGCACCAGCATCTGTAGTACTTTGCAGCATCTCACACCAGCTGATTTTGAGATCCATCAATTTATTATAAGCCACCAAAAAGAGAAGAACAGCACCTAGCAACCTACAAAGAACCTCCACGAAGAAGTTCATGATAAGACGTTCCCCTGGAATTCTAAGTTACTCAGTGTTTTTGAGCTGCTTCTTTTGTACTCCTACTTAAGTTATTTTTGGCAGGATTCTTTTACGTTTACTTAAGTTGTTATTTCAGGTGCTACTTTTAATTTGAAGGGGGATTTAAGGTACTCTCTCCACTTCTGCATGCCAGTATTACAACTACTGCTATTTGAGTGCTCCTCCCCCAGCCACCACAGTCACGTTTTATTCATTTACATTGTTTGTACGTTGATGAACAAAAAATGTATCTGCACTGTACCTGTGTATTGGTAAAAATGTGTCATTTTATTTTATGTTTTAATGTTTTTTTCCCAGTTGTAAAATTCAGCAAATGAACAGTAACTGTGTATTAATATGTGCAGAAGTGTGTTCCTTGTGTACTTTCTGTTTCATGTAAAAAACCAACAAAACATGTCATTTAACCAAAGACCTTTGTGTATTGCTACTACTACCACAGCAAGTGTTGACCATCATTATATAGTCTAGTCTCAGAATCCCGCTCTGTAGGGAATATCTTACACTTTGGTCAAATCAGATATGATTATTCAGTACATTTATTGGGACCAATTAGAGGTTTGAAGTCATGTTTTTTGTAATATTGTAAAATGGTATTGTTATGTTATTGTTAAAATGTTATTTAACACTTTTTACAATAGACTTCACCACAAAGCATGCACAGGCAGAGATCATCAATATGATCTTAAGAACGAAGCTTCAAGAGAAACCAAGACTTCCAAGAACCAAGAACTTCTGAGAAATCTACATGCTTGTGTCAGACTTATTCTCTATTGGGGGTATTCTGGGTACGACCCCCCCTCCCAGTCCAATGTACAATGAAAGAATGTAGTAACTTTATTGGCATGTCACAGGAACTGGACAAATGACAAAACACATAACACATTAAAATGAATAAATAACAGCACCATTATGAATATTGCAGCAACAACAGCATCAGAGTTTCACACTACACAGGTTTCACAATATACTGTACATGTCACAAATATATACCACATTCATGTGTAGTATTGAAGAACATTTAAGTAAGTAGTTCTGTAAAAAGTGGATACCCGGGATCTAAGACGGTTTTCTGTTTTGCTAAGAGTTGCAGTTTTATAGATGTAGCCTAGCAATTTGCTGGCAATGATTATAATTTTCCCAAGCGCATGGTGCGGACAGTTGTTACTTGAGGAATAACAAATCCTTGGTGTTTATTTTGTCCACATTAGACAACCACCAAAATGATATGCTTGAAAAAGTTTATGGACACAGGAAATCTCCATTTGTCATTCAGAAAATGAAAATAATTGCAATATGCCCTTGATCTGGTTGTAATGGAGATTTATGTTTCTCAGTGGGATCACTTTGTAAAGTATTCTTCCAGATTTCCTCACTTTCAACTGACATGCCTTTTTTCAAATTGGTCTCCATTTCCAAGAACTGATTCAGCTTCATAGTATTTTTAGTTTGCAGAGGAACTTTGTTAGCGTGGTCCAAACAGAACCTGAGTTGTGTTAAGCAGGCATAGACATTCATGTAGATGAATCAAAACCATGGTTTTACTACCATGACAGGCAGATATTGGATTAAAAGTACTCACAGTGTTTCATAACGTCTCTTGGATCTGGTTGGAAATCTGTGGAACCCTTTTTATTGCTTTTGGAAAGGGTCTCCATTGCCTCCTGTGTATATTGGGTCTGTACATTGTTTGCATAGTTTACATAGTTTTAGTATTATACGCCAACCGGCCACTTCAGACCATCACAAACTGTGCAGCAACAGATGAGCTACTGCCTCTGTCTGTACAACGTGGATCAGTGAGGTAGGAGTGTCTAATAGAGTGGACAGTGAGTGGGCACAGTGTTCAAAAACTCCAGCAGCACAGCAGCACAACACACACTAACAAACCACCACCATGTCAGTGTCACTGCAGTGCCACCCAAATAGTACTTGCTTTCTGGTGGTCCTGACCGTAGAAAGGGGGTTACCAAAGTATGCAGAGAAACAAAGGAACTGCAGTCTGTAACAAATTGCATCCATGTGGTAAGTGGAGCTAATAAAATGGACAAAAGGTGTAGATAAAAGGTAGGTGTACTTAATGAAGTGACCAGTCTGTGTATAAGGTTCTGATAAGAAAGTAATTGTTCCACTTTGTTGTATTGTTTTAACACAGTGAAATGCATTGAAATTGAAATTCCAGGCCAAAACAAGAGCCAAAACAGGACACATTGGGCTGAGAACTGAGGCTAAAAGCTGAAAAGCTGACAATAAATAAAACAGATACAATAAAGTTATTAAAGGTATGTTGGACACAGTATTAAAATTAAACACACTCAACAACAGAGAACGGTTCTATTATCATGTTTAGATATACTTGCCACAGCAATTTGTAATAAACTGTGGCTTCAGATGGCATTGATGTGCTAGCAGGGACGTAACTTTTTGCTTCTATGTTTTAGCTGTAAACTACAACACGAAGTAAACTTCATCTATTACTATGACTCGTATCAGGAGAGACAATGAAACCATGTTTCAGAAAAAACAAACGTAGTGTTTAGAAATTTTTAAAGGCAGCCAAAAGCAATGTTACTATCTATGCCTGGTTTTGAACCTCAGTCGTCAGTGTGCACAAAGCCATGGTGTTAGTCACTGCATTGTTTAATCACTACGTAGTATTTAGAAACTCTATTAAAGCACTTCATGGAGTCTCATATAAAGCCCCCCTTTCATAATAATGAAAACTTGATAGAACTGCTTATTAACACTGCTTATTTTCGTCATCATGTTTGGTTCTTGTTCAAAACAACCATGTTATGGAATGTGCACTGTGGTAATGTATGACATGTTGCTGAGGAGAACCACAGGCACTCTGTACTGCACCAGAGCTGGTACCCAAGAGCACTGTAGAACCCAAGCCAACCAATAAGCTCCATTCCCAGGGTGGGGCTGAACTTCATGATCTGAAACAGATCATAAAGAATATTAAATACAATGAGGCAATGTAAAATACAATGAGGGCAAAGGGGCAGGGGTTCAAGCCTGTTCTGGGGCTTATCTGTGCACACGTCTGTGAAAGAATAAACAGCACTTTTAATCAGTATTTCTCATTTTCATTCCAGTTAAAAACCTTTATGAAGACAAATTTGAAATAAATCTTTAGTTGTTTTTCATGTGGGGATTTTTTTTTCAAAAATGGTCAAAATGGGCAAAATTTCAGTGCATCCCTAATGAGGACTATGTGTGGGGTATATGGGTGGAAAAGTTGAACTGTGCTTGTATTGTGGTTTAAAGCCAGCTGGGAGTATTGAACCAGTGCAGCTGATGTTTGCTCAGTGTTTGTTTGTAGGTTGTAGGTGGGTGGGCTGAATACAATGAGTACAACAGAAGTGTTAAAGGCTTTAGTAGTGCACATGAATAATTGCTTGTTTATTTACTTGTGCTAAACACATCTCTTTGAAAGTACTGGTATGCATTGTAGAAGACAGATAGTACATTCAAATAAGTGCACATTTAAAAAAAAGATTTCTTAATGGTTCTTGCCTTGGACATACAGTTCTTGTAAAAAAAATGGTATAGAACATTTACATTACACGGTGGATCATTGAAAAATAATCATCTATTAAAAGAGGCTTTATGTAACAAAACTGTTTCTTATACCAAAATGTTTGAAAGGACCCTTTTTGGCATATTTATTTTTTAAGGGACCTATTTTTTGTACACCTGCTTTGAAGATTTTCGGTCTTTTCCCTACTCTAACACACCTAATTCAGCCAATCAGCAAGCCTTTTCCAAAGTGAACACACTGAAACAGCAAAAAGGCTAAAATGTATAATGTAGGGCTCCCTTAGGACCAGGATTGGGAACCACTTGTGTGGACAATAATTATATTCAGATATGTGTCATTTTCTGAAGACTATACCTCTGGTTCTTGCTCCTTTCCACTTTGGACTGGTACAAAGTGCATCACAGAAGAACACAAAACCAACAAAATGACACTGTACATACTGCTGCTTTCTTCCAGGATAAGTTGGTTGAAACCAGATTCCTTTCCATTCTGCTCTTGTTCCATTGTTATTAACCCAGCAGCTAAGCAATGTACTAAGTGCCTGGTGGACACAGGTCAAGAGGTCAGCAAAGCTTACAAAGTCTCAAGAAGTGAACATTACCTACCACATTATTTCTCCTTAGTCCTACACTCCTACACTCTCAATCCATTCTGCCAAGCATTTGTCCTCATTATATCAAGCTATGCAGGCAAAGTATGTCATTGTTTTTCATGCTTATAATATCATCTCCTTTAGAAACTTCTATGTTCTACTGTTGTATCCAACAGTAATACAATATTTCACAGACCAGGCTTCACTAAACATCCCCCAGAGCTCTATCTCCTCACTCTATTCTGTCATCCTTCTTACTACCCAGCATATTGAAATGACTTGCCTATATGTAACAGTTCTGAATCAGTATACCGAATTTATGGTATTACATCAGTTTATGTGATGCACAGCAGGCAATGATATAAGCAGTATTTGCTGAAATAAGCAAATGACCCTGGTCATATATGATAAGGCTATCTTCCAGATTTTGCATGCTGGAAAAGATCAGGCATACTAATGAATGCGTACATGCTTTGTATCATAACTACATAGATGAATTGATGAAAGAATATGCAGGAACTTTCCACATGGTGGGCCAATATAAACCAAACAGGGATTCTTCATGAAATCCTTTGTAAAGAATGGTTCTACACACTCTTAAAAATAGTTAAATGGTTCTTCAGATTGTATATGTATAGATGTTGTATATGGTTCTATATAGACCCTTTTTGAAACTGGTTTTGCTCTTGGTGTCAAAAGGGTTTTGCTACTGTTATGATGTCAAGCTTGTTTTATATAGAACCATATATAATACATTTATAAAGAAATCAGGAATGTTCAGTATCCATGTAATTTCAGTGTAGCTTGATGGCCTTTCAAGCCCAGCCAGCTGGGCTTTCTCAAAGCCCAGACGTCCCCCTTGACTGTCTCACAGCTTTGGCAGGTCAGTCATGGAATAAGGCTTACACCCACTCAGTGATTCTCCTGTTCAGTTCCGTCTGATATTTTATTCCATTTGTTATTAAATGCATTTTTGTTACTGTGCATCATAATATGCATTCTGCACATTCAGGATTGTTTTCTTATGGCAGAAGATAGAATCAGAATTTAGAGTATGTGTGCCAAAGTTCACCGCTATTATACCCGGTGCTGAGTGTCATGACCAAAGCCAAGTGAATGTGACCTCTGGATGCTTTGGAAAAACCTGTTCTCTTCAGCCAAATAACTCTGGCCTTAATTGAGCTGTTCAAGTCTTGACATGTGTGCCCAGCCTTTCTGCCCTGACAGTGGCTGAGCTTCTGGACATTTGTTTAGCCAAAGGGAATGTACAGGATGAGGCCACAATTATCCAAGGTGCCTGCATCTGCGTGAAGCAGTAAAGTGCCTGTTTACACTATGTGGCTTTGGTAATTGGATCACAATTTCACTTGATCGCATGAAATGCTGGTTGTAAACACCCCAGGACACATTGTCAGTGGATTCCGATCAAATCACTCAAACCACATTTGGAAGTGGTCACGGATCTTGACTGCATTTAACACAAGTGTAAACAGAATGCATTTTCATTATCTGTAGTCTATTACATGAGTGGAAATATGCCTGCCAAGTGCTGACTAGCAGACGAGCGAATCAAACGAAAGGCCAGGCACGGCTGATGTTAGTCCCAAACCAACAGCCTTCATGCACTCAAGCCGATGAAAGTGCCCAAATTGAGCTTGTCGTTACAAAGGAAAGAGTAAACAAATGTAAATGCCGTATGTGTTCATGTGCTTTTTATGTGGGACACATTTTAATGAAAAGTGTAAATGGAAACCAGTCAACGTTTAGCCAGAAACGGTCTGGAAACAGATGCAAGGTGTAAACAGGCTCAAACAGAGGAATAGGTCTGTTTATGTATGTGTTGCTAAATAAGCAAGCAGAGTGCTAGAAATTGGCATTAGAGACTGGATAAAGAGCCACTCAGTACTGGCCATGCGGCAAGACTCTACAAGAGACTGTTCTGCTCTTTGACCTTCATGACCTCTGACCCTGAGGTGTTAACACTAGCCCAGGATATCATCAGCAGAAATTTCTCTGGAGGGTGTGGGTCCTAGCGTATATGTGTGTGGGTGGGTGTGTGTGCAATGCTGAAAAGAATGTATTATTTTCGAGGACCCATAACTAATTTTTACTCACTTTTTAAAATAAAAGAGTTGTGTAAACTGTGTTATGTAAACATTGATAAAGTTTTAAAATGCTCCACTCGTTATATGGAAACTAAGTTGCAAAAATAGCCTGTTTTGAATTAAGGTTTTCTGGAATGTCATTAAGACTGACACCTTTACATATATTTGTCCACATGAAGACAGTATTTTTGGTCAATGCTTTTGGAAATGCTCTCCATAGTGGAGATTTTTCCTAAACCCATGTTTATCGGTGCTCAGAGGTTTGGGGTGAGATTTGGGTTGTGATAATACATTCATAATTAAACTACTGTGTCATTAAATCATAGTGCACTGCTTTCATAATGTGTTGCACTCAGTCCTTATAAAGCAGTACTATGTAATATTTTTGTTAGAGAGTAGTAGCATTACTGTATGGCTGTGGATGAGACACATAGAGTAGTGAAGGTCAGTATAGCTGTGGATTAGACATATAGAGGAGTGACAGTCAGTATGGCTGTGGATTAGAAGCATAGAGGAGTGAGGGTCAGTATGACTGTGGATTAGACACATAGATGAGTGAGGGTCAGTATGGATGTGGATGAGACACATAGAGGAGTGAGGATCAGTATGACTGTGGATTGGAAGCATAAAGGAGTGAGGGTCAGTATGGCTGTGGATTACAAGCATAGAGGAGTGAGGGTCAGTATGACTGTGGATTAGACACATAGAGAAGTGAGGGTCAGTATGACTGTGGATTAGACACATAGAGGAGTGAGGGTCAGTATGGCTGTGGAGTAGACACATAGAGGAGTGAGGGTCAGTATGACTGTGGATTAGACGCATAGAGGAGTGAGGGTCAGTATGGCTGTGGATTAGACACATAGAGGAGTGAGGGTCAGTATGACTGTGGATTAGACACATAGAGGAGCGAGGGTCAGTATGACTGTGGATTAGACACATAGAGGAGCAAGGGTCAGTATGGCTGTGGATTAGACACATAGAGAAGTGAGGGTCAGTATGGCTGTGGATTAGACACATAGAGGAGCGAGGGTCAGTATGACTGTGGATTAGAAGCATAGAGGAGTGAGGGTCAGTATGGCTGTGGATTAGAAACATAGAGGAGTGAGGGTCAGTATGACTGTCGATTAGACACATACAGAAGTGAGGGTCAGTATGGCTGTGGATTAGAAGCATAGAGGAGTGAGGGTCAGTATGGCTATGGATTAGACACATACAGGAGTGAGGGTCAGTATGGCTGTGGATTAGAAGCATAGAGGAGTGAGGGTCAGTATGGCTGTGGATTAGACACATAGAGGAGTGAGGGTCAGTATGGCTGTGGATTAGACACATAGAGGAGTGAGGGTCAGTATGGCTGTGGATTAGACACATAGAGAAGTGATGGTCAGTATGGCTGTAGATTAGAAGCATAGAGGTGTTACCCTCTATAATTCAGGTTAACCATGGTTGAATTTGACAGCTATTGTCAAACTAAAACTTAGCTAGGAATCTGAAGTTGATGTGCTTGGTAAACCAGGCCCTGGGTGAAGAAGACTGTTCCATTGTCTCTTCTGAGCTGAAAGCTTAGTGTGTGCATACAGTCAAGTGTCATGAAGGTGTTTTTGAATTGCCTGACAGTTCTGAGAACCTGCCAGTGTCCTTGCAGGATCATCTCTTCCAAGTGAGACCAGACATGATATGTGATGACTGCTGGGGTATTGGACAGTCTTCCCAGCATCAGGCTGTTGCTGTATGCCATAGCTGCTTCCAAGATTTAGCTTTAAGAGGGTCCTCACTTCTGGCTCAAACAGCATGTGTGCTGTGCTTATCTCAGCTGGAGAGCTCTCTGAGTTCAAAATAAAACTGGCAAAAGCCTTTAGACATTAAAAAAAACCCATCATAAATAGCATTAGAAAGGTTTTTGCTCACTTTTGGTTCTACTGAAACTAGCGAACAGCTTCAGTTGCTTCAGTTTACATTTAATCTATGTGAAAACTATGAATGCATGTCTTTCTGATATTTTTATAACGGCAGTGGGAGAAGATAAGAGAGACAAATACAAAGTGTTTACTCATTTTAATGATTTATAAAACAGTGAGATTAGATATCCTTTAATTTTGTGCCTTGCACATACCATTCCAACAATAGTTTGGCCAAAGATAAAGCTGAAAATATCCATATATCCGTGCTTTTTCAGCCAGAAGCCTCACTTTTTGTTCTAGGCCAAATGTCATGACCTAGTGTTACCATTTTCTCCTCAAACATGATCAACGACAAGCATTTTTTCAAAGCTCTCCATTGACCCCCTCTGCTCTGTGGTATATGGTGAGGTCAGGTTGGACGAGATGCCGCTAAGCCCCTTGTGTAAGCTGATTGATAGTAGGTGTTTGCTGGGATGGGAAAGTGAAGGAGCTGGAATTAGGAGACAGAGCACTACAAGAACATAGTAAATCTCCAGCCATAGAGTGCCCCAGCGGGCCCTGTGCCTTGAACATCAAACCTCCACATATAAATGATGCAGGGGTTCAGTGAGTTCATGGAGACAATGTCCTCCAACCTCCTGGCACTTCTACTAGACCCTGGGGCTAATCTACAGCTTTGTTTTGCTGTAAATTGTAGTTGGGCATCGTGTACTTTCACAACGGTATCAGTGAAACACACAATACATAAATCACTTTTATCTACGGCAACAGAGAGCTGTTTTTTCCTGTTAGAGGAGCAACGCTTGGTTGGTTAGGGGTCGCTGGAGACCTGGCTGGAAATAAAACTCATAATGTTATGGGTCAAAGTCATTTTACAAACATGTGATGTCCTTGTCATTTGCTCTATGAAAAGAACAATAATGATGGTACAAGTGGACAATGCACTACAGGAACCTCTTTGGATTCCACAATTGCAGTGCTTTTGCTAGCATTTCAAACATCCTATACATTCAATAAAAACTGTGCATCAAAGGGTTGGGTACAACTTAAAGTAGTACTGAAAGTCTATGAACCTTTATCATTTTGTGAATTTCTACATAAAAGATCTCTATTTACCTCATAACAACAGAACACACAATTAAACATGTTTGCTTCATTTATTAAACTAAGTTATCTAAATTACTGTTGAGACCCTCTTGAGCAGCAATCACTTCAAACAAATGGTTTCTATCACTGTTCATCAACTCATTGACTTGGAGAAATCTTGGCCCATTCTTCCAACAGAACTGTTTCAACTCCATTATGCTGGTGGGCTTTCTTGCAGGAATGCTGCACCTAAGCCATTCCAGAATGTTTTAACCATTCTTGTAGACTAACTGGTGTTTCCTTCTGCAGGACTCACCCTCTGTTGAAGTTCAGTTCACAGTTAGATGCCCTAATGTTTTCTCCACTATAATTTCTCGATATAATTAATCACTGCTCCATCAAATAATGACCACCTGTTCTGGTCCAGCAGCAGCCCCAAACCATGATACTGCCACCGCCATGTTTCAAAGATGGGATCAGGTTCTTATGCTGGAATGCAGTGTTTGCCAAACATAACATCTTTTATTTTAGCCATAAAGATCCATTTATGCCTATTAATTTATTTATATCTGTCCAAATAGCATTATTTCAGCATTATTATGTACTTCTTGATTATTCAGGGGGTCTTTTGCACATATTGTTCAGTAAATGGAACAATATATTTGTTTTATTGGGTTCTTTTTGTATATTGCACATGCCAGATTTATATTTATATAATGTATGATTAATCACTACAGAGAATATATTTTTACTGCTCCAGAGCCTGGTGATGGTGTGCTGTATACCTCCAGCTGGTCCTTGGTAGTTGCTTTACCACGAAAAACCAATTCATGAAGCTCCCAATGTAACATCTTATGCTGATGTTACTTCCAGAGACCATTTTCCAGAGACAAAAAGTGTTTATAATAAAAATATTATCCAGAATACCATGCATTTGAAGCTATTTCAAGGTTTCAAGGTGGACAACCTATCAAGAAATTACTGTAAAAAAGATGAGTATTGGTAAAAATCATGAAAACGTGTAGCCTATAGTATTTCAATCTACACTGCTGTTACAAGAATAAAGCAAGAATTATAACTACAAACAATGACAACAAACCTTTGAACAGTATAATTTTATTTCTCGCAAGATTGACTGGAGGTTAAGTATATTAAATATATTTCAGTGTTCCTGTAATTCCAACAATGTGCTATAGCTATGACTATTTTAATGCAGTGCATTCGGCAAACAGATTTCGTTGGCCTTCCCTCTGAAATTATCTACTATCTGTATTAACTGATAGTATGTTTGCCTGCTGGGAAACTCATGGCCTTGAAGAAAGATGGCTGTAGACTTGTTTGCAACTAAAGAGGTATTCGCAAGTCATCCAAAGCGTGTCCAAACGGAACACCATGTAACACTCTCTGGAGCTTAATCAGCCAATCTTTAAGTTGGTGGCAAAAATACATTAGTGAATTGGAACTTCAAAAGGAACTATTGTGCCCCCATCCCACATGGCCACACCTGCCCCTGACGCTAAGCCTTTAAGTTGTGTGAGCGATCAGTAAAGTCTGCACCGTGAGGTCACTTTCCAGACCCCGGCGCTAGGGGAGGGATCACCCTCAGGTAAGGCTGCAGTATTTACGGCCGTGCTTCCATCTGCTTCTGGAATGTCAATCTTCTCCATTTCAGAGGGCGGTAAATCCCCCCTCCGTAATTACAGTGTCACCACCAGCTCAAAGTTAAAAGTGAAATTACCACCTTTGCTGGGCCCAGAGCGGCCTCCGCTCAAGGGTTTTGAGATACGCATTGGGGTTATGGTCTGAGGTGAAGAAGGACAGTGGCTGGGGAGAAGTATGGGAAGATGGTTCTTGTACAACTTCAGACTGTTATTTTAGCATGTTTGTGCATGTTTAGTGATTTTTTTAATGTTGAATTCATTACTGGCTTCTGGTGCCACATAAAATGAATGAAATGTCTTGACTAGTGTTGTAGTGGGCTTGTCTTGGTCTCTACATCATTCGACAAGGAAATTGTTCTTGAAACCAGCCGACTGCAATGCCTATGTCTGAAGTAACTGGAAACTGAACTTTTCTTTTTTCTCTATTATTGAATATTAATATGGTTATATAAAATCTGTTCACTGCTGGTTGCGGATCTAATTGATTTCATCCTTGATAGGTTAACTGGATATTAT
Source organism: Semaprochilodus insignis (assembly GCA_034552555.1). NCBI lineage: Eukaryota > Metazoa > Chordata > Actinopteri > Characiformes > Prochilodontidae > Semaprochilodus > Semaprochilodus insignis. Next base: position 11,948,256 of record CM067483.1, on the reverse strand, counting down.
TTGCTGGTTGATGCTCAGTGGATCCAAAATTCAAGTATTCTCTGAGGGCAGATCAGAATGTTATTATTACAGTGATTATGTTTTATCTAATAATAAAAATGGATGTATAGTGTTTGGTTAAAAAGGTAAAGGTGACTTTAAGTGGTGATTCTGAATACGTTTTAGAGAAGAGAGGACAGAGAATATGAAAAACTTTACAATTTGCTAAAACATATTTAAACATCTAAAGACTTGTCCACTTTTCAAATGTATTAGAAGAAAAGTGTTCCTTGTGACCAAAACGAAGACATGAGGTGATTTATACAGTCCCGGTGAATGTGTGGACAAGTGCATTACCAAACTAGAAAAATGCATTTCCAGAATTTTGATTGTTTGACCAAATATTCTGCTGCCATTGAAACTAGCATCAGTGCTGCTACAACTCTGGCAAACAAGAAAACATGATGTAGCTGCATATTGTGAAGAAAGTGTCGCAAAAAAGTAACATGTTTATGATTTTCCTCTTACCTCAATGTAGCTGGCCAGCTTAAACATGTCTGAACAAAAACAAGACCAATTCGGGTCTCAATGTGGTTGCTACTACTGTTTTTAACTTTGCAGAATACCTTTGTACGTTTTTATACATAGCAGTATACCTACAGTGCCAGAAAAGGCATATGGAAGTTGTTTCTCAGCTGGGTTCTGCTCAGGCCTGACAAATCGTAGCAAAACATTTATTTAAAGAGAAACAGAAGTGTTGCAACTATAACAATTGTTGGTGACCTTTTCAGTTAAAAGAAAAGTTTGTTGCATGTACCAAGCTGCAGCGGCTGCATTTGTAGACTTAGAATCCGCTGTGTGCACTGCCTTTTTGAAACAACAAAGTTTATATACACATTGCTGCTGTCTGGGTAACACCTCTGACACAAACATCAAGTTTTGAGATTGAATGTGCTTCTGGATTTGATCTACTCACCAGACACTTTTACACAAACTAGTTTAGGCCAGTGCATAAATAATAATAAAATGTCGCCTCTGCAAAGGTTATGCAGTTAGCTTCACTGGACACTATCAAACCTCAGATTTAACTATGGCTTTCAGTTCCATCTGCTACATACATTTGATTGATTATGACATTCCCCTCAAAACCCCTAAATATTAAGACTCCATAGAGCATGTTTGATCATCATTTGATCATGGTAAATATTTGTTACTTGATTAGTTATGACTCAGAATGTGAATTGAATACCGTGCAGCATAATACACTATTTTTAAGGAAATGGTGAATAAATCAGAGGTAACATTCTGCCATATGTTTGCATGTTATTGCTGTCCACAAAACAAGTGTATTCATTTTTTGTTGTGTGGTTATTTTTCTGCATCGTTGTCAGAATGACATGATGAATGGACTGATATAACTGTGCAAAACTTGCAAATCTCTTTATATTAACTTAAAAAATAACATAAAAAGTGAATAAACACGAGATTAACTGTGCTTATGTTATACTGAATGTGGTCAGTTGCATGGTAGTAGTGGGCATGATAAGCTCACATTCCAGTGAAATGTCTCCCTCTGCTGGCCTCTGAACACTGCAACAAGCACCAGCATTACATCAGTGCTGATACCTAAGACAGTAAAACCCATACTGTGACAGATCCATCCTCTGTCAGGAGGTATAGAACACTTACCTTGGCAGTGGCAAATAACTACAGAAGAGAAGGCCAGGGAGGGATGGAGACAAAAAAGAGAGAGATGAAAAGCATGAAGAAGAAGTAGAATCTGGTTATTAAGGAAAGATGCTTACAACAGTGCTGAATTGAGGGTATGTTTATACCTTGTCAGAGCATTGACTTCCATAGGTAATTTATCTGCTAACTCAGGCTTAAGAGCGCTGCACAGACCATGTCTGACATGCCTTGCTTAAGTTATCAGCACCACAAAAACAGGATCATATGAGCAGGAGCTAAAACAGGAGGCGAGTCAGTGACATGCTCCTGTTGGGCTACAGGTGATGCTGGCTATATACTTGTATGTTATACAGTTAAACTACATAATTATAAGTGGCCTGATAGTGTTACAGCCATTTACTTCCAGTCTAGTCCAAACAAAAATTCAGGGCCATTGTTCTCCTCCATTTTGCCAAAAGCCTGTACTTTTTATGAATTCAGTAATGAAGGATGTCTAGATATGGTGCAACCTCACAGAAGATTAGGATCAGACTGTTTGATTGTATTCAGTGACAATTGAAATTAGTGACATAATTTATTAGATTACTTCAAAGGTGTAATCTAACGTAATTACTTTTGTATTACTTTTGGATCATTTCCAACTGGCATGCAGTTTCATAATCAGAAGACTGGTTCGAAAAAAGTTTAATATCTCGCTTTCTCCTAAAAGAAGTGAAGGGATTTGGTTCCAAACGTTAAATGGCACTTTTATGCTTTGATGATATGAATTTTTTTCATGATATACTTTTTTGTAAGGAGTGGAGTGCACATACGAGAAACGTCAGTGATATGATTAGCAACTTTTTATTAAGTGTTAAGAAACCGGGTAAGAAACTCAGAAGAAAGTCAAGTCAAACAGTCCCCATGGTTATTTTTTATAAGTGCACTCAGTACCACCCAACACTGTACGCCATATGCAAAAGGAGAAGACAAACAATTTTGCTTTATATTGACTACAAGAAACTGACTCGACTGTATTTCAAACTTACTCCCCAAATAGGAGAACTGAAACCTCTGCTTTGGCTCAACTTGTACAGGCAATATTATATCTCCTAACTTCATCACTGTTCATCTTTTGTGTGCAGTAGCAAAACTAGGGTCTTATGGGTCATGGTGCACAGTGCCTGCTCATTAAAGGTGCTGCAGCATGCATCTATTCAGTATTTTAAACTGTTCTCTGATGAAGGTGTGTATCAAGGTGGAAATGCTCCTCTCTTTGGTTTATTTAGTGTCAAACACTGAGCAAAGCCTGCTTGACATTATTCAAGGTTTGAGAAACAGTCCAGAGTAAAATGTGCAGAGCAAACAAATAACTTTGAATTCAAGGTGTCCAGGATCTTGTTAAAGATGTGGGAGCTAAAGTTGGCTCCCTTTTCACCAGCTTGTTTTGCGCATTTTCTGTTCCTTAAATGGTGCATCAGTTACATTCTAGCACCTAAGCAAACTGTAGCATTTAAGGTGGAATGGAACATTTGCTTAAGAAGCTGATGAATAGGATGCCAACTTCAGCCTCGCTCAAAGATGAACATCAACCATGCCCAAAAACAGTTGGTATGAAGTGTAAGAAAAGTACAAACACCCCCTTTACAGACTAGAACGATTAGATTTTTCCACACAGTCTGCCATTTTCTTTGCTGTTGCTTGGTTGTTGTATGAGTGTAAGTACTGAGTCAAGACTGTCACATAACAGTTTAGGATTTTGGAATTGGCCCGTTTTACTGACCCCTTTTGCGAATGCATGGTATGTCAGTTCTATGTACTGAATGCTCCTTATACAGCTATAGCAATGTAAAAACAATTTTCCATTCTTTTTCGTTCTATTGCACCCCTAAGGTCTGCTGAGCTATGGACCCCAGTGTAACTATCCCTCCTGCATTGCCATCAATCCTGTCCAAAAGTCAGACACCATCCTGAAGTGATTCATTTTTCAGGAGATATTTCTAAGGATATTAGATATAGCGTGTAATCAGATCCACTTGCATCAGCAAGAAGAAAGTCAAAGGGAAAGAAATGAAAATACAGGAGTATCAAAAATGAATAAAAGATATAGAGAAACAACTGCACAAGACCTGGCGGACCACCAGAACAGGCACTGTGAGAGTAACTCAATGCTATAGGTCTGAAAGGACGTTTAACTATCAGGAAGCTGTTACTGAGAAAAAGAACAAATGCCAATCAAACAGAGAAGCTGCAGGTATTCCAGACTGGAGCTTCTGTGTCATTTAATGTTAAACTGTGTTTCTTTTTTTCCCTGTCACTTAATAACTGGAATTTAATGGCTATTTTGACTGTAATTTAAATAAATGAAGGGTGGTCTCTAACTACACATGTGTGAGAATGTCTTCACAGTATGCTCTGTTCTCATGATGTGATACACGCAAGAAGGTGTTTGAGAATGTCTCTACAGTGTGTGTGTGTGTGTGTGTGTGTGTGTGTAAAATGCAAATATATGTGTGTGTGAGAATACGTTCCAGCTTCAGATTTCTGCACATGGTGTGTGTGCTCGTCCGCCTTAAGCCGTCAGCGAAAGGTTTCCTGTTTTTCCTCGTGCTGAAATACCACCAAACAATGCTCGGAAAGCGGTGCAGGTCTCTCTGTCTAGACGCCAGTCTACCAGTCTGGTCTACTGCAGCTCCACTTGCTGATAAATAGCAGCACAGCAGACAGAGAAATGACCTGCTGCGGTCAACCACGAGTGGAGAAAAGTTGTCTGCCGTGAGAATCACACGCTTTCGTTTCTTCATCACACGCCACTTTAGTTTCATATCAAAATATTCCCATTACCCAAGCTCGTGAAAGCCTTGTTTTGTGGGTGTATCTGTTGTAACACATGGTTCAACCTTAGAGATACAAGACATGCAACTACAGGCTTCTTCCATAGACTGAAAATACTGATGCAGGACCGCAGTCTCATCAGTAGGGGGCAAAGCAAGACAGACTTAAGAGGCTTTGTCCCCCTCCTTCCTTGAAACGCTGCATCAAACTACGCTCATCATCCACTTTCTTAGTTTCTTAGCAACACCTACTGAATACCTCCACTCACTGACCACTTTATGAAGTCCATCTACCTTATAGGTCCACTACACAGTAACAGGCTGTAGTCCACTCTCCTCCTGAAGATCCACCTGCCTGTTTCACTTCCAACTCAAATCTAACACACCTGATAAATGCCAGTGATGTCTTCTGAAGGTAGTGGTTACAGAAACCAGCTGGGATTGATAAGGGTTAGGGCTGAAATCTGCAGGAAGATAGATGTCCAGGAACAGGACTGAAGACCCCTACTGTAGCCCATGGGGTATCCAGCCTTATCTGCAAGGGTCCGGTGTGGCTGCAGGTTTTCATTCTGAACAAGCAGAAGCACACCTGATTCTTTTTGCTTAATCGATTGGTCTTGGTCTTCAAACAGGTGGTCATGGCTTTTTCATAAGTGAAGATGTAATATAGTTTCTTCTAATAATAATTATAGTAATTAAACTTTATTCTGGAAACAAAAGTTAGAAAACTGATTTCCTGGGCAGTATCCTAAATACTCAATAAGGGACCTTTCTGAGACACATACCATGTGTGCACCAACCCTAACTGGAACCCTAACCCTAGCTTTAACACTAACCATAGCTGGATCCGAAACACTAGCTTCAACCCTAATACTAGCTGGAACTTTAACCTTGGCTGGAACTCTAACCCTGGCTCTGACTTCAACCCTAACGGTAGCTGGAACCCTAACCCTAGCTTCAACGTAAACCCTATCTGGAGCCCTAACCCTATATGAATTCCTAACACTAGATAATTGTTCTAACCCTAACCGGATCCATTACCCTAGCTCGATCCCTAACCCTAGCTCTAATGCTAACCCTAGCTCCACCCTAAATGCTAGCTCAAACCTAACCCTATCTTATTCCCTAATCCTAGCTCCAGCCCTAAACTTAACTCCAACTTGAACCCTAGCTACAAACCTAACCCTACCTCTAGTTCCAATCCTAAAACCAGCTCCAAACCTAACCTAGCTCCAACCTTAACTATAGCTCCAACCCTAACCATAGCTCCAGCCTTAACCTTAGCTCCAAGCCTAAACCTAGCTCCAACCCTAAGCCTAGTTTTAACCCTAAGCTTAGCTCCAAACCTAACCCTAGCTCCAACCATAAAACCAACTCCTATCTTCATCCCAGACACTAGCTACAGCCCTAACCCTAGCTACAGCCTTAATATTAGCTCCAGTCCTAACCCTAGCCCCAACCCAAAACCTAGCTCCAAACCTTATCCTAGCACCAAACTTAACTCTAGCTCCAGCCCTAATCCTAGCTCCAACCCTAAACCTAGCTCCAATCCGAAACATAGCTCCAAGCCTAAACCTAGCTGAAACCCTAAGCCTAGCTCCAACCCTAAACTTAGCTCTGAACCTAACCTTAGCTCTAACCCTAAACCTAGCGCCAAACCTAACCCTAGCTCCAGTACTAACCCTAACACCAACAGTGACCTTAGCTCTGACCTTAACCTCTAGTCCAGACACTAGCTACAGCCCTAACCCTAGCTCCAGGCCGAACCCTAGCTCCAACCCTAACCCTGGCTCAAGCCCTAACCCTACCTTCAACCCTAACCATAGCTCCAGCTTTAACCCATGCTCTAGCCCTAACCCTATTTCCATCTCTTACCCTAGCTCCACCCCTAACCATAGCTCCATCCCTAACCCAGGCTCCAGCCCTAACTCTAGCTCCAACCATAACCATAGCTCCAGCGTTAACTCCAATTCTAAACCCAGCTCCAGCAATTGGCCAGCGGCCCATTCTCAGCAGCAGTGGCACTGACATGGTAATGATCTCACTATATTGGCAGATCATTTTGCTTGTTTTAAGCGTATTTATATGCCAAGCAAATTGATCTGCTAATATAGTGAGTTAAATAATAATCTAGAAATATTGCATTTACAAGATACCATTTTTCTAGTGAGATAAAGGTGGCAAAAGTGTTCTTTGCACAATGCCATAGAAAGTACACCTCTGAAACCCTTTGTAAACATTACAATAGTAGATAATTCACTCACATCCTCAGAAAACATGTCCAAGTTTTGAATTTTCTTTGAATACTCTTTTAATGCGCTGTCCTTAGCTTCATATGCTCAAGCACAAAAAGACCACAGCATATTCTGCTGCACATTTTCTCCAAAGTCCCCAAATCTGACATAGTTTGGCTTTAAAGAACCTCTGCATACAGGTTCTAGGAATACCCTTTACATTTTCACACAATCTTTACAGGATGTATAGGTTCATTAAACATTGAAAAGTCATGGTCCTTTAGGGAAACAAAAGTGTTTTCCCATTGTTGCATATGTTTTTAGGACTTAGTGTGTGGTGAGTCTATCAGGCACAGCAGTGTCATCACTAGCTTACGGGTGGTCCACCTCCCAGAAATATCCAGTCATGAGTGGTTTTGTGGTCAGAAAATGACTGCTGTTGTATGGAGTACAGGGTGTCTGATAAATTGCGCACGACAACAGATGGGCTATAAACAGAGATCATTAATTCTGCTTGGGCAGAGCCAGAGTCCAGCACAGTGTGCTGTTATGTCTGTTCAAACCACCTACTTGGTACCTGGTAATTAGTTGAATTGAGTGCATTTGAGGAGGAAAATCATGTAATGACCAGATTATGTCCCTGATCTGCATGTACTACACTATCAGAAAAAAGGACAAAATTGTCACTGAAGAGGTGCCTCTCTCACTGTAACTGGGTGGGGTACCCTCTGGGGGATGTCTTTAGGGGGACGTCACCTTTCTTTAGTTAAGGAACTTAATTTCATAACATTCCATTACAGTTATATGTTAAAAGTTGTATTGACTCCACACTGCCTGTCTTGTGAAGTCTTTTATTTTATTGCTTTGTTTAAAAATATTTGTTTAGAAAGGTACAAAAACTAATTTGTTTTCTCAGGAAAAATCCTGTTTAAGGTGCTCAGTTGGACCTTGAAACCACAGTTGTTCCTTTGAGGCTACGTTTATGTAGATTATACCTTAATTAAAAATAATGTATCTATGTAGAATGTAGAATCTGGACTCTGGACACTCAGTGCAGACCAGGTGAGGTCAATCATGTCACTTCCTGATCGACTTCGGGAACATGTGAGGCTGTGCAGGCAAATCTCCAGCATGCGGTTCAAATAACTGTACAGACCTGTACTAACCATGTAAGTACTGTAATAATGATCATTATGAATATACACAAGCAAACAGATAAATGAATAATTATTGTAGTAATGGTAGTGGTACTACTACAGATAATAATAATAATAATAATAACAATAATAATAATAATAACAGCTATTATTATTATTATTATTATTATTATTATTATTATTTCTCTAAACAATAAACTTTAAAATGGCTTAAGAAAATCATTCCTATGAAATCCAATGTGGTTTCTAAGGTGTTGCTAGGCTGTTACTATGTTATACCAGGTGGTTGCTAAGGTGTTGCTAGACCATTGCTATAGTTTCCTAGGTGATTGCTAAGCTGTTTTTAGGCCATTGCTATAGTGCCCCAGGTGGTTGCTAATTTGTTGCTAGACCATTGCTATAACGTGCTTGTTATGTTATACCAGGTGGTTACTAAGGTGTTGCTAGGCCATTGCTATGATGTACCAGGTGGTTGCTAGGGTGTGGGTAGCCTGTTGCTATGTTATACCAGGAGGTTGCTATGGTGTGGATAGACTATTGCTATGTTATACCAGGTGGTTGCTAAGGTGTGGCTAGGCTTATGCTATGTTATACCAGGAGGTTGCTAAGGTGTGGATAAGGTGTACATGAGCTCTAGGGCCTGTTTACACCTTGCTTTATTATCCATTTTCGGTGATCGGATCACATTTGGACTTGATTACAGGAAAAGCCAAGTGTAAACACCGCCCACCCCAGACACATTGTGATTGGATGACCGGTTGTGATCAGAGTAGTCGGACCATATTTATACAGATCTTGACCGCATTTAACACAGGCATAAACAGAATGTATTTTCATTCCCTGTATACAATTACGTGAGTGGAAATGTGTCTGCTGAGCGCTGACTAGCAGGTGTGCGAATAAACAATGAAATGAAAGATGGAGGACACGCGATTCTGAAGTTAGAACCAAACTAAGAGCCGTCATGCACTCTGGGCCAAACCAATCTTGTGTACTCGCATTATAAAAGGAGAAAAAGTAAACAGAAGTAAAACTAAAACAACATATGTGTTCACCTGCTCTTTACAATCATTTCTCATCTGGTTACACTGGGAAGGCGTTCCAGTAAGAAACATACATGGAGTCAAGCCGAAGTAGATCCAGATATGATTCAGATACAAATCACATGTTAACGGATGGCGTAAACAGGCTCAGACTGCAAGAATGTGACGGAAAAGGTGGGAAATATTTGGGATGGTTTTTATTCACGTGTCTTTTGTTTACAGGCCAAAGTACAGTATTGCCAAATAGATAAATCCATGTCCTGTTAATTCTTTGAACAGGCAAGCAAACACAGTTGTTTGATCATCCTGAAAAGGAAAAATAAACAGCAAAGCGCTCAACCAATGTAGTGCCAGTCCTTAAAGCGATATGTGAAAAATAAAACTGTCTTGATGTTTTTGCTTCTTTGACGGTGAGGTTTCTTTTCTTATGATCCTCCATTTATCAAAATTTAAATTCTCAAACTTCTCACATCACAATATGGTTCACCAGTATTCTAGCAATTTATTCTACCCATCAAGTGGTTCTACCTAGCATGCTCATATCATTACTACAGTGTTTGTGTTATTTCAGTCCAGACTTGCCTTAAAATTACTACTGATAAGCAGAATTTACCTGTTTCACCCTGCTGCAGTTACATTTTTGCACATGAGGCGTTATAATACTGTAAATGCTGCAAAATCTAAGGTAGAACAGAAAAATATGAATAAGAATTAAGATGGAAGAGAAAAAACTGAACAAGAAGTTTGCAAATAAGAAGCTGAATCATAGAATCAGAATTGATAGAATCAGAACAGGAAAATACAAACAAAAGCTGACAAATAGGAAACTGATTTCAGCCTTGTAGTTTGAACCACTGTATGTGGTTTGTCTGTTCTGGGTTACTGTAGAAACTTACCGTCTCTACCTGGCAACCTTCGCTGGATGACGATCTGCTCATACTTAGATTTAAAAACACTTTCTAATCTAACAAACACACAATGAGTTGTAGATACAGGTAACTATACACTAATAAAAATTTTGAATGTTTTGAATTTTTAAAAATTTTGTATATTATATTCCGTTTTTGGTCATCTGAAGCCATGGGCAGAGCTACTAAGATGGGTGCAGAATTATTCCAATGAGCTTCCACTTGACATAGGAAGTTATATACCTAACATTTAGGTATATAAATCAGAAACCTTTTTTAGGTTTTAGAAAAAAGGTTTCTGGTTTATATACCTTTTTAGGTACATTTAGGTATATATACTGTATATATACCTAAATCTTATACGGTTCTTTTAGAAACGTTTTCCCATACCCCAAGTGCAGCAGATCAGACCAAACATTTGCTTCATTTGCTTGCTGGAGCTACAAAGTTAGCTAGCAAGCAATAGAAGCACATCCTTGTAGAAAATGCATTGCAGTGTACTTTTCAAAAGTACTTTTAAACATACTCCAATACATTCTAACTGCATTTAAATTGTAATCATGCTATGAATAAATATTTAATGCATTTAGTTGTGCTTTTGAGTGCATTTTTCTCCTTAAGTTGCCTTTAAATAGATATAAGCATGTCATTTGTATACATGATTGTTACTACACTCGGAATATATCCTACTGGAGTAATGGAGTGCCACTGCAACAAAAATGCATTTTTAATTATACACTCATCAATGGGAAAAAATGCTTCTTATGTCTTATTGATGTATTGCGAGCCATGCTGGTCATGCAGATAATACCATAGCACACGGTGACATGAAGGATCTGGGGGACCTACATGAACCACTAAGAGTGAGAACCAATGTATTGTCTGACATGTGTGGAATGACCCAACAGCCTCAATTGCGGACATTCAGTAAGCAGTAATGCCCTCCATGAGTCATCCTGTCAATGCCAACAACACTGGCAGACTACTGCATGACCCAGGACTATATGCACGCAAAGCATTACATGGACTGCCCTTAACACCTCATCAACATCGCCAAAGACTGCAATGGTGTCGTGCCAGACTGTCATGAAATGTCTCAGATTGGCAGCAGGTCATCTTCAGTGACGAGTCCCGCTTTTATCTTGGTGGAGACGGCCAACGAATCCGCGTGTGTAGGCACCGTGGCCAGCACTAAGATGAATGGTTTGTTGTCATGTGTCACATGTCCAGAGCCCCTTGAGTCTCTCCACCACCACCACAAACTCTACAATAACTGTGTAAGAATATTCAAGCATGGAATGGGCAACTTCTTGCTGAGACGTCTGCAGTTGTTGCATTGCCTGACGCTGTACTGAGAGACACTACTTCTGTATGTGTAGCTCAATAAATATTGCCCATATCAGTCTAAATTTAGCATCACTTTTTGTTCCCGGTGACCTTTATCTTCCTTTCGAATAGCCTTGCAATCTGGAAATTCCTTTCGGGTGCGAATATTCTTTTGATGATGAGTGTTTTTCAGTAGTACTAAATACACTTGCCAAATAAAATGATGTACTGCAATATAAAATAATTATGTATAAACTTCCTTATTATTAAAGGGGGCATATGAAAAACTCACTTGTTCAGTGCTTGTGCTCATACATTTGGTTATCTGGAGTGCTCTTCAACCCACAAGTGTGAAATAAGTCAACGCAGTTGGAGTGTTTTTGTGGGCTGCCAATATCAGAAAACATGGGATTCAACAAGCCATTCAGATTTGACTCCCTTCCTATGTCAAGTGGAAGCTCATTGGAATAATTTTGCACCCATCTTAGTAGCTCTGCCCATGGCTTCAGAGCTACCTCTGCGAAGGTGTGCCATTTTTCAGCTACAGTTGGCTGAAACATGTACCTGTGTGCTAAACACTTTGTGTGTGAGATGAAACTGAAGTCAGCTCCTTATCCACCAGCTCCTTATTCAGATTTTTCCTTTTCCATCTTAAATGGTGGAGCAGTTGCATTCTGGTACCTTAGACAACTACTGTTATCTGCTGCACCATTTAAGGTGGAATGGGAAAATTCCTGCGAAGAACCTGGCGAATAAGAAACTGACTTCAGCTTTGTGTGTCTGGCTGCTTGTTCAGCCAGTGCAATGCAGGACTGGCACAGGAACTCTTCATAAAAGAGGGATCAACATTGACTGTCCATCGGGCAAAACTGCAGACAGGGAAATGTATGTATTTTTAAAATACGTGCTCTGTGCTGTGATGCTTGACCCTTGTGGTATTTTGACCAAAGTATGTCATAGACATTTAATTATGGCCCCATGGAACTGTTAACCTGGGGGTAAGAGGTATAATATGCCACCTTTAAGAATAACTAAACAACTTATATACACTTAAATCAGACTTCGGTAGCAATGAAATACACCATTGTTGGCTACATTACTGTATCTGTTCCAAACTGGGACAACTTATGTTGCAATGAAGTTAACACAAATTCAGAAAGACACAAATTCTGCCATACCTGGTATATATTGATATAAATGTATACTCTTGGGTGTACTGACACCCATATTTGATTGCTAGTTAATGAGAGTAATACTGCAACAAGATTGCAACTAAAAAGCATACTTTAAAAGACGTTGCTTTAAACATCCTTCTAAATAATGTACTAAAGATAACTTTATTTTCTTATAGCATAGCAAAGTAAAACTTAAGATGCTTTAATGTTTGTTAATGTATGTTAATAGACATTTTGAAAAATACAAAAAAGAATAATTTAGGTGCAGTTCCATGAACTACATGAAATTAAAAAAATATATATTTTAGAATTCTGTACTATACTTGATGTACTATACTATTGAAGTATGCTTCTTTTTCATGACTGTATATTCTAACAATTAGCACCACATATCACATGCTTGGCTAAATTAATTTTGAGAGTTAGGAATCAAATGACAGGAAGACGGACACTTGGGTGCACATCATAAAATGCACATCATATATTTACCCATTTATTTTGTCTTCATTTACCAAATAAAAAAAAGAAATGACTTTTCAGTTTGAATCAGCTTCCAGTGTCCACCAGAAAGACGACTTGTGAAAAGGGAATAGAATACTGTCTCACCACCATCAATGTCATGTACAAAAAACACATGTTGCTTAAGACAATGTGACCTCTGGTTCCTATCAGCAGTATATATGTGTATCAGCAATATATATGGTGTAAGAGATCTTCATCAATAAGTTTCTCTCCAATGAACCATTTCACAGTAATCCATTCTAGACATTCTAAAAAGGATTTAAAAATAACCTGAAAAGTCTCACTAATGCTCTGTCTTTCCCTACCTCTTTCTCTCCCTCCCTCTCTCTCTTACTCTACCTCCCTCTCTCTGTCTCTCTTTCTCTCTCTATCTGTCTCTCTTTCCCTTCCTCACTCTCCCTCTCTCTCTTTCTTTTCTCTCTCCCTCCCTCCCTCTCTCTCTCTCCATGCGTCTCTTTCTCTCCTTATCTGTCTCTCTATTGCTCTCTCTCTCTCTCTCTCTCCATCCTTCTCTCTTTCTCTCTCTCTCTCTCCCTCCTTCTTTCTCTCTCTCTCTCTCTCTCTCTCCCTTTCTCTCCTGTTGCAGGATATGATTTTTCATAACCCAGCCACTGGGAGTAAAATCTGTCAATGCGCGGGTAGACTTACACTGCCCTCTGCACAGCGTAAAACTCGATGCATAGATTGGGTCGCGCACACGCGCACATACACACACACGCACGCACATGCAAGCCTGCTATTTTCTTTCCAGAGTTGCTTCACACAATAAGCAGAATTATCCTAGCGAGCAGGCTCAAGTTTCACTCCACCTCAGGCTTTCGGCTGTAGCGTTGAGCGAGAGGGAGGAAAACAGCAGGGCGGAGGGAAGGATAGAGGGAGGGATGTTGGGAGGGAAGGAGAGAGAGGCAGTGGAAAAGGAGACATAGACACACAATAACAATCTGTTTCCTGACGTGTTGAGACCCGTCCGCTAATCTGCTGCACCTGCTTCTAAAGGCCCAGATTGACATGACTCAAGTCCTTAGAGAGTCAGTGGCATCTGTGTGTGGGTCAAATATAGCTGGATATCAGCCAGCTTTTACCGCACTGACCTCTGTAACCCAGTGCTGATCTATCTCACACACTCACACGCACACACACACCTGCACATTTGCAACCTGAGCAAACCCGACACACACATACATATACAGTACGGCCGCGCTTTCCCCTGAACTTGAGACAGACTATTCTGACACTTGGGGCCTCATATAAAGCAAAACTACACCTACTACAAGAGGAAAACTACATGTACTACACTGAAAAACTACTATGCCAGGAAACTACATGTACTACACTGAAAAACTACACCGACTACGGCAGGAAAACTATGCATTCTACACCAAGGAGAGTACACCTACTACACACTGGAAACTACACCTACTTCACCAGGAAAACTACACACACTACAGTAGAAAAACTACACCTACTGCACCAGGAAAACTACACCTACTACACCATGAAAACTACACCTACTACACCAGGAAAACTATGGATATTACACCTGTAAGTAACATTTTTGCAAAATTAATGATGTCTAGAATGCAATTATTTGTTTAAAAAATCAAAGATCTTTTTTATTTACTGAAAAAATTACTGAATCTCTCTCTCTCTCTCTCTCTCTCTCTATATATATATATATAGAATTAATTTCCTTTGTAAGTATTATAATATTATAATATTCTGAACTGAAATATCTGAAATATTCTATATTTTGAACACACGTCATTCATTTTGTGCTTCACATTTAATCTATATGGTGGTTGCATGTCTTATATTGAACTGAAGAAAATAAAGTTTCATGCAACATTGCAATTCCTGGACTCTGGTTAGTTCTGGTGTGGTTGTTTGTCTGCCGCTTCAGTTTTCCTCTGGGTGTGTGTGAATATGTCCGTGTGTTTGTGTGTGTGAGTAGGTCAGAGCCAGTTAGCGTAGCAGCCTGCTTATTACCCTCATTATGGAGGAAATGAAGTAACCGGTGCTGAGAGCCGAACTAGGCCTTGGGGCTTCCAAATCCAGCAGACTATTAGCTCCATGGGGTCTAGAGTTTTTCTCTGTATGTGTGTATTTTAACTTTTTTTTTGCGATGGCACTGTGGAAAAACTGAACTTAAACAGTTACACCAACGGTGTAATTGTTGACAAGGATATTAGCCAGGCTACCAAAGCTCTGGAGAATGAAAATGTACTGTCAGTGGAAGAACCTTCCAAAGCCTCAAGTCTATAAGAGGAGTTATGGATGACCTGCCAGGTGTCAACTGGAACTTACAGCACGGTGTATTTCTTACTGATACAGGGAAGGTCTCTGAGTTAACTGAAGGTGTTCGCTCTATGGTAGGTGGGGGTGGTGCGAGGTGAAATGTGATATCAATTTGAATTTGGAATAAATAAAAAGGAATCAGAAGATGTTTCATAATTATATATGTATACATTTATATGTATTACTTTCTTACATTAATTGTGCTTAAAATGACCAGGAGCATGAACTAACAAGGTAAAAAAGGTCAATCTTGATTTTGGCATTAATACACAAGAGGAAGTGACACTTACTGTCAAGATATAATTTTTTATCATTTGATCTATTTTTTTTTTTATTTATTTCTTAGCTGTATTGGCTTAATTGGGGTAATCTCTGAGGAGTCCAGTACAGATCTGGAGAGGTCAATTTCATTTTCACTTCCATCCATGGCTGACATGATTGTGATACTCTGCGACTGTAACTCTTGTATCAGAAGGCAGGACACACACATTAAATATGGATCAGTGCGTACAGGTAAAGACCACGGATGCTTTCTTCAGTGTGCACTAAGTTTGGCATCGGGCTGCCCATACAGCATTGCATCAGTGTGCTAACACTAATCACTTCTTCACATGACAACAGGGTTGCCTCACTGGATAAGAAAACAGAGGGATCCTAGCTGGCTAATCCCACTCTTCTGGGAACATAGCCAGTTGACCCTTTGTTAGCCCACTCATTGACTCACTGCCCACTAATGAGGGAGATCAAATGCAAAGGAACAACATTTGATTCTGAGAAAAAGGAAAGCAATTTGTTCTTCATTCTTCTTAAGAGGAATGTCAAGCATTTGTTTAGCAAGCTATATTGAACTATACTGCAAATCTTCACTAATCGATGGTGCATGAAGTCAGCAGTTAGCCTTAAACTGCTAGTTTCCCAAGTCAGCCCCTGTGTAAACACCATGTTACTCCACCCCCAAACATACAGAAAATGCTTAATTAGCTTTTTTCTCACTTTATGTCTCAATGTACACTAACGGTTCAAGTAATTTATTAGCATAACTTCCCATAAGTTGAAATGAGGGGATCAAGTCATGGGCCACCTTGTGCTACAAACCCCAGTGTGACTGCCCCACTTAGTCTGCTGGTAGTTACATCACTGGTTCAGAGACGGATTATAGACTTGCAAGACTTACAAGCATTTTTGGATGCCCCTACCACCCAGTACAAAATAAATAACAGTTTCATATTAATGTAAGTTTTGACCACCACCGAAACAAAATAGCCTTATTAATCTGCAATAACATATTTATTCCACATCATAATGGTTTGTGGCCCCACTGGCCTTGACTACATGCCTGCGCTGGTTTCACATATATGGGTGCATATATGGGTGTGTCTGTGGGAATTTGTACCCACTCTGTCAAAAGAGCATTTGTGAGGTCATGCACTGGCTCGTGATCAACCATCCAATCCATCCCAAAGGTGTGGACTGACTTGTCAAACAATGTCTTAATGGACTTCACTTTGTACACAGAGGCACAGCCATGCTAGAACAGGAAAGGAATATATAATTGTCTAAAATGTCTGGGTATGTTGTAGAGTTAAGATTAATGTTCACTGGAACTAAGGGGCCCAAACTCTAAAAAACAGTCCTAGACCACTATGATCCCTCCTCCACCAAACTTTACTGTTGCCACTGCATAGTCTGGTAAGTAGTGTTCTCCTGGCATCTGCCAAATCCAGACTCATCCATCAGACTGTCAGATAGTGAAGCATGATTCATTTCTCTAGAGAACACATTTCCACTGCTCCAGAGTCCGGTGCTGGTGTGCTTTACATCTCTCCAGTTAATGCACAGGGTGATCTTAGGCTTGTGTGCAGCTGCTCAGACATGGAAAACCATTTCATGAGGGCCCTGATGCACTGTTCTTGTGTTGATGTTTCTTTCACCATTGTAGTGATGCAAAACTGTGATGAAACAGAGGACAGATGACATTTTTACACACTACATTTTACATGCTTCAGAGATTGGTGACTTTGTGTGCCTTATAGGCTTATAGCAGAGCTGCTTTTGCTGTGCAATGAAAGCACTTTTGACAGTGGACCTTTCATCTGAATTTGATAATTAGGAGGGGTGTCCACATATATTTGCCGATCACCAGCTGAATATCAGAGCAAGCACTGAAAGTGACACACATTGTTCTATTTCCCACTGATCTTTATAGTGTGACGCTTCATGGAAACTCACTCCAAAGCAACACAAGAAAAGCAGCTGCAGCTGCCAAGGATGCTTGGCCACAAGCAACATATGGCACACCTGGGATTTGACGCAAGACTCTTCTCTGTATTGTATGTGGTGTTTTTTATAGACAGGCCACTTCGGGACATCACAGGGGCTTTAAAGAATGTCCTTCTGAATGTCCTTTTGTCACTCCGTTCACTCTCACTCTTGGAATGTAGAAATGGTTCCATAGCCAAAATGCTGAGCCATCCTGTTAAAAGGCCTCAGGGGCAAATTTACAAGAAGCAAGTTTATTTTTGGAGTTTTCAGACAGGCACACGGACACATACGCATGCATATACTAATGATGAGGTATTACATTCTGGGTCAAGCTAAAATGAGCATTTATTGTTAGGAAGGAATAGACTGGACGGGGCACAGCAATTTTTAAGGCTCTTGTAAAATCAAGACTGTTGATTAAGCTTCATTTCCATAAAGAGATGAAGACAGGTTTGTTGTCCAGCAGTGCTATTGTGATGCGCTCAGTTTGGATGATGGTAACAAGCTGCGTTTAGATGTTTACATCCCTTAATGTTTGTGATTGTATGGACTTTTGACAGAGCAGCAGTGTCTATTTTTAATTCAGTCTGTGTGTGTTTACTATCTTGGCATTCACTGGGCCTGTGTGTGTGCTTGTGTGTGTGTGTAAGTTTGAGTGTTCTTATAAAAGTAAAGTGTTAGCAGACGGAGAGAGCTTGCCAGAGAGATAAACATGTCAAACTGACCATGAACTCAAAGTGACAGGGATGGACCTTTCTTTCTTTTTGCCCCCCAACCCCGCCAATCTCTCTCTCTCTCTATCTCTCTTTCACCCATTTACTCTCTCTCTTACCCCTTTACTATCTCTCTCCTCTTACTCTTATCCTCTTATCTGTCTCCTTATACTCTCTCTCCCTTACGCTTTCTCTTTGTCCCCTTGACTCTTTCTCTCCCTCCAGACTCCCCTTTACCTCACTTTGTCTCTATTCCCTTACTTTCTCTCTCTTTTCCTCTTTCTCTCTCTGTCTCTCCCTCTTACTTTCCTTTTCTCTTTCTCCTTCCCGCTTCTCTTTATCCTTCTCTATGTCTCTTCCCCTTACTTTCTCTCTCTCCTTGCCTATACTTCTGTTACTCCCTGTACTCCCTATCTATCCCCCTTACCCCTTACTCTCTCACACTGTGTCTCCCACTTCCTCTCCTTCCTCTCTCTCTGTCTTTCTCTCTGTTCAGTTCAGTTCATGGTTGCTTTATTGGCACTACAAATATTAGCACTTGTATTGCCAAAGCTTCTCACTCTCTATCTCTCCCCTACTCTCTCTCTAACTTTCCCCTTCTCTCTCTGTCTCTGTCTATTTCTTTTTCTCTTACTCCCTGTTTTATCCTCTCTCTTTCTTGCTTAATATTTTTACTCTCTACATCTCTTTGTCTTTTGTCTTTCTTTTTATTTCTCTTACTCTCTCCCTCTCTCTATTACTCTCCTTTTTACATTCTCTCTGTCTCTCTCCCCCCCTTTTTACTCTTTATTTCTGTCCCTCCTCTGTCTAACCCCCACCCCTACAGCACACTTTCTTGTCTGTCAAGAGAAACTCTACACCTTTACACACACACACATCAGTAAATTAGTTCTTTTCCACTGCAGGGCGAGGCAGGTCGGGGGATTGTATGTGCTCAGCAGAATTTAATATGAGTGGGCTTGGGCCAGGCCCCCATAGACACATCTATCTTGCAGTCGTGATGGGGACAATGGCAAGCAGCGTCCTCTGAGACACAGGAGGCCTTGTTTGACATCTGAAAAGACTGAGTCACTCCTTTATGTGTGTGTGTCTGAGTGAGGAGTGTACATGTGACACGCGTATGTGGAACAGTGTAAACCAAAGGAACTGGCTCAACAACTCTCAATCTCTACCTGTTGTTGCTTCGAGACTTATGATTTATTTTTTCTCTCTCTCTCTCTTTCTCTCCCTTTACCTCTCTCTTGGTCTCTCTCTCTCCCCTTCCCCCATTATCTTTTTCTCTCCCACTTATTCCCTCTATCTTTCTCTCTCTCTTTCTTTCTCTCTCCCCTCACTGTCTCCCCCATTTATTCTGTTACTTGTTCTCTTATAAACCGAAGCAACTGACCCAACAAGTCCAAGTCTCTACCTGGTGTTGTTACAAGACTACTCAGCTTCAATGCAGATATTTCTGCAAAAAATAAACTACAAAAAAAAAAACCTAAATACACATGCATAGTTTTCTCTCATAAAAGAAAGTTTAAAAAAAGTTTACAGCCAAGCCATGTTTAGTTTCTGATGTTTAAATCGCCACATTCTTGCCTGAAGCAGCACCTGGATTGTCAAGTAATAGACTTCCTTAATTGCATGACACTGTATGACCTACTGTTATCTGTAAAAAGGGATAAATGCATGTTGTGTAGGTACAGAAGAGTAGCAGCCAAACTGACGCCTGAATTTTGTCTGTACTTATGCTTATTTAATGGATTTTAACCTCCGAGCTTCTTAACATTGCAGGTTAATTTTTTAAAGGGCCTATGTCCTATATTTCCCCTGCATTTATAACACTTATAACATTTGTGTGGTTTTAATCCATTTTTAACCTGCTATAGACTGCTGGTCTCTCCAGCTTGTTTCCTGTCTTTCAACCAATGAGTGCTGGGATAAAGTCCAGCACCCACTGTGACCCAGAATCAAAAGTGGCTTAGAATTGATAATAACAATTCAGTTTTACTTGGCAATTGACATGCCTCTTTTTATCCTTTAGAATTAAACAGGCTGTTTTTGCTACTGTACTTTTAAGCCTATGTTGCCCTGTAAAATCAGTCTGAGCTGTAACACTCCTTATAACTCCACTGTGAATGGGCAGAGCCAAACTGCTGTATGGCAAGCTGTGTGCTGAATAAACAGAGTCTTAAAAATGAGCTATTTTAACATTTCTAAAAATGGAAAAAATTTACAAACTACATCGAACTCATTTGTTTACAAACAGTATGAAAAATGTTTCCCACAATACAGCATCTTTAATATTAACTTCAATAATATACAGTTGCAAGTAAAAGTAAGTCTACCTGTCTATCTAAATAATAACGCACAGTTGTACTTTTCATGTCTTCTATTGAGCACATTGAGTAACATCCTCAGTGCAGGCAAGAAAAGATAGGTGAACCTCTGTGTTAAACACTTCTCAAAGAGCTGAAGGTGTTTCAGTTAAGGGGATGAGATTGGAAGTATGGGTTTCACAGGTGCTTTGCAGATGATACGTGTTTTGGAATGGCCAAGTCCTAACTTTAACCCTATCAGGATTCTGTGAGGAGGGGTGTACAATCAGGGCATCCCAGGCATACTGATGCAGTTATGTTCAGAGAAGGTGATTGCTGCTAAATATGGATCTACAGGTTATTAAAACCAAGGGTTCACTGTTCTATCCTGCCCTGTGGATGTTATTCAGTGTGCTCATTAAAAGACATGAAAAATACAACTGTTTGTGTGTTAGTCCTTCTATAAGTCAAACAAGTCTCAAGTCAAGTCATATGGAGTTATGATGCTATAACTCCAGTTTCCACATTTAAATCAGTTAAAGACAGCGGCCATAAAGAGTTGAACTTATATTCAACATTAACAAATACTGTTTAATTTCTTCTGGGCCTTTTAGCTCATCTGTTGAAGGTGTAAAGCCAGAGCAAAATAGTCACTAAATGAACACCTTTGTTTTTTAAACATATGTAAACATCTGGACATCTGATCTTCATATGAACAATATTGAGAGACTAGGCAATAAAAGTAAACATACATAAAACTGCCTTTAAAATTTATTTGTAAATTGTTTTTAACAGAAATGCAGTTTTCTTGTGACGAAAACATTATGACATCCCCAGAATTCTGGAGGAGCTGGTCATATTTAAACCTCAGATATTTAGTTTGGTTTGCTCCTGATTGTTGAAGTGAGTACCATAATCGATCAGATTACATCATCACAGGACATAAAGCATGTTCGTCAGATGGATGTTTATGTACTACAAGCAATATTAGATCTGTATGTCATATGGATGTCTCACAGTAGTAGTTTATTAAATATAAAAATTTAAATATATATATATATATATATATATATACACTATATTGCCAAAAGTATTCGCTCGTCTGCCTTCACACACCTGTGAACTTGAGTGACATCCCATTCTAAATCCATAGGGTTTAATACGATGTCGGCCCACCCTTTGCAGCTGTAACAGCTTCAACTCTTCTGGGAAGACTTTCCGCAAGGTTTAGGAATGTGTTTATGGAAATTTTTGACCATTCTTCCAGAAGCATATTTGTGAGGTCAGACACTGATGTTGGACGAGAAGGCCTGGCTCGCAGTCTCCGCTCTAATTCATCTCAAATGTGTTCTATCGGGTTGAGGTCAGGACTCTGTGCAGGCCAGTCAAGTTCTTCCACACCAAACTCGCTCATCCATGTCTTTATGGACCTTGCTTTGTGCACTGGTGCACAGTCATGTTGGAACAGGAAGGGGCCATCCCCAAACTGTTCCCACAAAGTTGGGAGCATGAAATTGTCCAAGATCTCTTGGTATGCTGAAGCATTAAAAGGTCCTTTCAATGTAACTAAGGGGCAGAGCCCAACTCCTGAACAACAACCCCACACCATAATCCCCCCTCCACCAAACTTTACACTTCGCACAATGCAGTCAGGCAAGTACCGTCCTCCCGGCAAACGCCAAATCCAGACTTGTCCATCAGATTGCCAGAAGGAGAAGCATGATTCACCCTCTGCGCACTATGCGCCTCAGCATCCGCTGATTTTCACTCTGTCATTTAGTTGTTGTCGTTCCCAATCACTTCCACTTTGTTATAATACCACTGACAGTTGACTGTGGAATATTTAGTAGGGAGGAAATTTTACGACTGGACTTGTTGCACAGTTTTAATAAATTACAAGTGCTTTTATTCTGCAGTAGGTTTATGTGTGGCTCAGTTTTACAGTGTATGTCTTTCACGTTATCTGTGTGTTTCAAGTCTTTATAAATGACATCAACAGACTCCTCTCTGAATATTGTATGTCTTAAACAGAACCTGCACTTTAGAGAGGGGCCCTTAATGTATTAGGCGCCTGTTGCAGTGACTCTGACTATAGTAATAAAATGTGCTGGGCCGAAGGAAAGATCAGGAACTCTGAAGAAAAGTAACGACTGCTGTTTGTTACCTATGGAGGACGAAAGCACTCAAA